>CM030363.1:12341500-12988141 GCA_017893485.1 Hemerocallis citrina | reverse complement strand
AAACAAAATTTCTGAGATGATCAAATACAATTTGTATAACATATCGGAGTTTATAAAATAAGTCAAACCACATTGAATTCACAAAATAGCAAATTTTCACTAAAACTTCTCAAAATAGAATATGTGTGTGTGTGTGTGTGTGTGTGTGTGTGTGTTCATATAAGTGTTCAACCATCAGTAAAGCAACAAGAAAACATTGTATATACGTAGTATGAAGTTCAAAACCATCTCAACATCAAAACAATCCAAATCCAACCGAAAACTTCACGAAAATCACAAAAACCCAATTTCGGCTGAAAGCTTCAGACCCGAAACTTCAACCCCCTTTTTACTTTCAAACCTGATCCTTTTCGATTCAAAAAAATCCTCTACAACTTATTATACACATACCCCACTGATTACAATAGTTTACTCTTGAGTATATGTGAACACAACATGTATATAATCAAGTTGTACCTCATCAAAATGCCAAAACAGTATATATATATACTGTAGAACCCCGTATTTTTAATATATTGTTTTTAAAGGTTTATAAATGACTAAAATGATTTTTGGAGAATTTATGAATATTTTCAGAAAATTAATCTTTTTACACGTGCAAATACTTTCTTGAGAAGTTTGAAAGTCAAGTTTTCTTCTGGAAAAATCATTATTTAATATTTGGGATTTATTTAGTATTTTTCCAGATTTTTCTGAAATTAATTGGAACTATTTGCAAATTTTGAGAAAAGAATGACCTTTTTTGCAAATTTGTCATTTTTAGGAATTAAAATGTAAAATGTACTTTTTGGACATTTTGAGCAGTACCGATTGAGATTTAGGATTATATTTTACTTTTAAATCCTGATTTAAATGAATTTTATTGAATTTCCAAGAATAGAACTATATATGTAAACTTGTATTTTGAAGGGATTATTTTGCAAAAATGGGTAAAACCCTAAACTCATTCCGGATATTTAAAAGGATTTTTGGCAACCGTCATTTGCTGCAATATACAGAATTTTGTGATTTGTTTGGTGAAGCAAGAGGAAGATTTGGATCTCGCAAAAAGGAAGGGACTTCTTGTCAAGGGATTTCTTCATTTAAGGTGAGTGACAATGTTTTGTTTTGTTTTGATGTTGTGAATGATATGAATCTTGTATTGTGGTTTGATTAATGTGATCGATTGTTATATTGTTGGTTTGGCATGTATGTCATTTAGTATTTTTGCATGAGAACGATGCAAAGGTTGTTGTTTGTACCATGTATGTGAAATCTATGAATGACTAGTAGATCTCGATTTATAAAATTGTATTGCTAGAAAGCATGTTTAAGATTTGAGTATGGTTATGATTGGATGAATGAACATTTGGATCTTGTGTTTACAAATCAGATTTGGTTTTGAGTTGTGAAAGAAATTCAGTATTGAGAAACCCTAATGGAAGATTTAGGAATTTAGAACATGAGAATTGAGTTTGAGATATTGGATGTTTTGAGTAATGTATCCATAATGAGGATTATTGTAGATTGGTCATTTTTACCTGAACACGAATTGTTTTCATAAACAATGAATCTTTAGAAAAACTCCAGTTTTGATTATTGTATACAGACCTAAATTATGCAAACTGTAGGCCGACAGTCGACTGGTAGACTTTTCAGTCGACTGGCATGACCCAGCTGCTGTATCTTTAGTTTTCTTGAAAATCCGTTCTTGACAGTCGACTTAGACCCTTTTCAGTCGACTGGTACACTTAGAATTTAATTTTCATAGTTATCGTAGATTTTTCTCTGGTAAGTCGACTTATAACCTTTTAAGTCGACTTATATTCTCCTTTAAGTCGACTTATGACTTTGCAAGTCGACTTATAACACTTAGAATATTTTCTTAAAGATTTCTAGAATTTCTCTCTGGTAAGTCGACTTATGATTTTATAAGTCATCTTATATTGTTGGTAAGTCGACTTATGTTTTTATAAGTCATCTTATATTGTTGGTAAGTCAACTTATGTTTTTATAAGTCATCTTATATTGTTAGTAAGTCAACTTATGTTTTTATAAGTCATCTAATATTTTTGGTAAGTCAACTTGGGACTTTTATAAGTCAACTTATATAACTTAGTTTATTTTCTTAAGAATCATGGATATTGTCCCCTGGACAGTCGACTTACTACAGTATAAGTCGACTGGTACTGATGAGTTTTCGTAAACTTGAATGTTCTTTCGAATGGTTAGTCTTCAGATATTTTGAGATTATACTTTGTCTTCAGTTGAGCATATGAATTTCAGATATTCAGTTGAGCTATTTTGTTTAGTGGAAAGTTGGTTTAGACTTTTTGAGTTTGAGTCTCTAGAGGATGTGTGTGACCCTAGTATACCGGTGTTGAGTTATTTTGTTGAGGTCTGTTGAGGCATTTCAGTTATTCAGTTTTGAGTTAAGTCCGGTAGGGTACACCACTCTAGGAGATTCGTTGAGTAATTAAGTAATCCAAAAATAATAAGGACAGGCACTAGTGGTGATATGATGAACGGGAACATGAGTCAAGTACCTCAGTATGGCTTTCGGTGTGGGATTTAATCTCCGGAATTATCGAAGTATCTTACTTTGGGTGTGGGATCTATCTCCGAAATTATCCAAGTATTTTACTTTGGGTGTGAGATATATCTCCGGAATTATCCAAGTAGTTGCTTTCGGTGTGGGATTGATCTCCGAAATTATCGGAGTCGAGGCGAAGCACATGTGGTATTCGTGTGGTGACGTGTCAATGTTTCAGTGTGGGATGATCTCCGGAATTATCCAGGTAAAATATCTTGGGGGTGGGATCTATCTCCAGAATTATCGGGCATGGGATACTATCTATAGCTTATCTTTATCTCGTAGTAGTCATCGTGTTAGGATTAGTTGCATAGCGGGGGATTGAACCCTATGAAGTGAAGACGTTAAGGGCTTTCACCGAACCTATGTAGAGTGGGATGCATAGACTTCGACAAGTACGCATTAGAGAGTCTGCATATAGAATTTGTGTTTTCTTGACTTGGTTTTATGCATGTGATTTCCTGTTTTCTACACTTGACACTTGGTTTAGTACCACTTGTTGTTTACATTTCTTGCTACTTCATATTTTATGTATTTTGGATTATTACATGTTGTTTAAGAATCCATGACTAATGTTCATTTATGTTGTTTGTTGTTTTATGTCACTCACACCATTTATGGCTGACCCCTTTAGTTTGGGGGTTAGGGATCATCTCTAGCCTCATGTGTTGCAGGTTGTTGCTTAGAGTTTGGAGGTTTGGATACTTGAGATAGTTTTGAGATAAATTAATTTAATGGAGTTTGTGTAAAATTGTAAAAGCAGTGTTGTAATAAGACTGTGTTGTAAATGAAAGAAAATTATGATTTGAGATGTTTTGTATTCCGCTGTGCTATGAAAAGTTTTGTTGTAATAAGAATTGAAAATTTTAGTGGAGTTGGTTGTGTTTAAATGTTACATTGAAGTTGATGCTGGGATTGTGCCACGTATTTTCTAAGATATCATATTAGAAATTCGGGGCGCTACATATACACACACACAGTAAAGCATAGTTTTTGTTCACTTTTTACAATGATCATGATAAAACTCAATATATATGTTCAAATCTGCAAGTATATGAAAGAAAACGACGTACTCGTGATTTCTATTAGGTTCTTAACAATCTCAAGTCATCTATATGTAATTTCAATCATCAATAGTATAGTTTTTATGAAAGATTCAATCTTTATTCACCCATTCATCAAAATTTATCATATCATAATTCAAACTCCTAACATGCTTTATAATAGATAAATAATCACATACACCAGGCATAGACAATAAGAAAATAAACACATATCACTCACCTTTTTGAAGAATCAACCGAAGTAATAAAAAGAATAAGAAAAGTCCTTCATTTCGCAAGAAAACCAAGATCCTTGCTTCGAAACCCCAAGAAATCAATAATAAAGAAAACCCTTTGTGTAGTATAATAAAGAGACGGCTGCACCACTCCTTATATTAGGCAGGTAGTAGGGTAATTAGTGTTTTTGAATAGATTTGCAAAATATCCCTTTTGAATATATCTTTACATATATAAATCCTTATACTTGGAAATTAGATAAACTAATTCAATTCAAATAAAAAAAATAAAATAACTACCCTAATACTGGCTGAAATTGTTTTCAAACTCAGAAAAATAAATTTTGTAATTTTGCCTCTAAGTGGCAATTTTGCAAAAAGACCATTCTTTATAAAATTTGCGAAATAAACCAAACCTATTAAAATAAAAAGTAAAATTTTTACCTCTGAGTTGACTAGGCATCATGCTCAGCTAAAAAATCCGAAAATTTGGAGTTTTTACTCCAAGCGGTAATTTTGCATAAAAGCCCATCTTTTTGTAATATTTGTAAATAGGTCAAATAAATATCAAAAAATCCAGAGAATTCACAAATAATACATAATAATAAATATTAGGTTTCCCCAAAAATAATTTCTGACTTTGTACATTCCAAGAAAATATTTGCACGTGTAAAAAGGTAAATTTCAGAAAAACATTTATTAAATCATAAAAAATCTTTTTAATCCATTTATTAATCTCAAAAAAATTAATTAAAAATCTAGGGTGTTACATCTATGATAGTGCGACAATATTTTTCAAGCAAGAAATTGCGGTTGCCTCATCAATTTTTATATATTTATCTATAGAATCTGCTGCAACACCATATGCGAGCATTCTAAAAGTAGCTGTTAATTTCTGAAAAGTTCACAAACCAAGTTTGCACATACTATCGCATTTTTGCACAAAGTAGTTATCATGATGTTTGATAGCATCAGCAATCCGATAAAATAATTGTCTACTCATCCGATAACGTCTGCGAAACATCGCTTCACCAAATATCGGCTGCAAAGCAAAATAGTCAACCCACAATTTATGTGCAGCTGCCTCACGATCGCGATTGATAACACGACTTTCAGGAATATTGTCAGGAATGTTGTCAGTACTTTGTGAGGAATATTGTCAATACTTTTTCAAGAATATTGTCAGGGCTTTGTTAGGAATACTGCCAAGAATATTGACTATGGGACAAAAATAGATGTAAGTCTCACTATAAATGAGGGGGACTTGCATTGTAGTGTAAAAAACTGAGAACAAGTTATGGCGTTTAGAAGGAAGGGAAATTACTCATAATTGGAGGATATGTGATTATGTCATGCATATCTTGACACCTCTCTAGATGCTATTGTTGGTATAAATCAGAAAGGAGATAAGTTATGACAATGAATTACTGCAAAATTCAATAATGTTAAGCCTCCACAATCTCAGCGAACGCCAAAGTCTCTGTCCAACCGCATGTCTGATTTGATGTCCGTAGTTAGCACATTTCACGGTGCTCTTCGTTAAGTGGAGAACATAATTCCAAGCGGTGCTTATCAAGATGATATTGTTGTTAGAAAATGAGTGTTTTATACACCATTTACGAACCGATTTTTGAGCAATTTTTTGAGTAAGATCCTTAATGAATTATTGAGAGATCTTGATTGATTTGTGTTCTCCTTCGTGAGTAGATCAAAATCATAGAATGGTTTGCTAAAAACGGTTAAGGGGTGAATGAGAAATTGTTTCTCAAAGTGAGAAGTTTTCATTCTTGAAATGGGTTAAGGGAACATAGTCCCACATCGGAAAAATCAAAGGAAATAGAAGAGGATATATATCAACCTCTTTCTAAGCATCGTAAGATAGTTAGAAGAGAGGCTCTCTCTCGCACGCGCAGGGGGGGGGTGCAAATCTCGGACCGGTTTACATGGTACTTGTGTGCGCCCGCACGACCTGCGGACACGAATGTCGGACCGATAATTTTTCTTTTTGTAACGGCTGAAATGAATGCAGAAACGGTTTTGTCTGCTGTTTTAGTGCTGTATTGAATGTTTTGTCTGCCGTTACACTGAAAGCATTCAAAGGCAATGATTGATGTCTACCGTTATAGTGTCGACATTCAATTGGTTGTCTGCCGTTACAATGAAGGCATTAAAAGCCTTGTCTGTCGTTACGGTTTTAACCCTGGCTCTATAAATAGAGGCCTCCCCTCTCATTTCTTGACCACAACAGAAACCTTCTTTCTTCCCTTCTCTGAGTGCTGTTCTGTTCTTCAGTCCTGTTTTCTTTTTCCTTTTGGGTAAGTCGGTGATAGGGTTCTGGCGCTGCTGCTCAGTTCAGGAGTGCTACGTGGTGCCGGTGCCTACGTGATCACTCCGATCGTTGCATCCTGAGAGACAGACGAATTCGTTCATTCCAGCAACCGGAAGAGGCGAAATCTGTTTTAAGGACACTATGTGATACACAGGCCTCGACTTCTCAACTTGTAATCTTGAATTGTTCTTGTAAGTTGTTTATTTAATTTTTCCTTTCCTTTTCTTTTGGTTTTCGTTCTCTTCTGTTCTCTTCTCAGTTTTCTATGCCTCTCAATCTTTTCATTGTAAAAGAAATTTTATAAAGTTTTTTTGTAACAATTGTAAGCATTATTTTTACATGTCTAATATATGTTGTTATGATTAAAAATTATGTGATTAATATATCCATTTAATGTTTTTTGTAATCAGAGATGGCACTGAAAACTCTTCAAATGTATGTCACTTTCAAAAGAAAGAGTTTCAAATTTAGCATGTGTGTCTGCTTCTGAAGGATGAGGGAAGATGGAACGATCATACTGGCGCTCCACAAGCTAAATTACTTAGGGGAGATAATTTTAAGCTTTCAGCTGGTTCTTGTACATCCAACTCTCATGGATTGCCTTCATTCTGAGTAGATTAAAGTACATACAAAGATGATGTTCAACCTGAGTAATAAGCTGAAGTTTCTTCACTTATTAGACCTACTGGAAGGAAGAAAGAGAAGGCAAAAAAGAAAGACAATATTGACAGGAAACAGATCAATAAGGAAATGAGGAAATCCAATAAAAAACTACAGAAGTTGGTGGAAAAAAATCAACAAATAATGAACATTGGATGTCATAAGGTTGTAGATATGCATCGTGAACATGAAGATAATAAAATTACGTTGACCAATTTGGAATCCATATTTGCTCCGGATGATCGTGAATGGCTGCAAAGCAGAAAAAAAGAAATTTGGGAGAGAAGGGCTTGTGAATCTCGACACAAGGACCCTCAGATAGAACTGGCTATTTTTAGGGTCTCTTAGGTGATTCAGATCTCACCTTTTATTTGGGGGAGTTCAGTAGTGCAACCCATTTTTCAGGGGAAAATAACGACCACCCCAATTATTAGAATTATTTGTATTTGGGAGAGTTCAATAGTATGTTTAATAGTTTCCAATTAATATTTATGAATTTGTGTTTCTCTTTAATGTAATTATTGATTTATATTATTATTTTAAAACTTAAAACGAATCCGGAAGATATCCAATATTGGTCCCATTTTGAAGATCTTGGTGAAAACTTTAGTGACGGTATGATTCTTGTCTATAATAGCAAACTTTAAAAGAAGTTTAAAGAAAAAAATCACACAAAAAAATAGATTTTGTTTTTTTTAAAGGGATTGGTGAAACGGAGCCCACTTTTTGCAGAGCATATGCGGTTCCATTTCCCAATTGCCATATTTTATTGCAATTGGGGCCAACATTTGCCCGATTTGAAAGTCCCCCAATTTTGCGGATCGGTTGGCCATGCTCTTAAAGTTCTCGCCACATTCTAGACATACTTTCATCAGCCACAACGCCTCAACATTCGGCATACAACCATGAAGTTTCTTTTAAAGAAAGCACACTAATATTATTCATTTAGAAATTAGAACCACATAGACACCATCTCCATGTTATAGTTAAGTTTGTATCTTATGTGCCATCGGTATATAATGATAATGACATGGTCATGCTTCAAATATCATTCCATAGTAGAAGAAAGTAGACCTAAGCCATTAAGAGCCATGTTGTGAGTAGTAAATATAAGGAGCTACTAAAAGCAAGCTACATGTCTCCTATTTCACCTGGCACTTTGAAGGGTGAGCCTTCACTTTTTGGATCATCTTCTGCCCAATGCGGTACTCTCCCATTTTTTTGTTCCCATCCTATTGGGTTTAACTTGGTCTCTGCCTTGATAGCATGGATTTGGCTCTACATCTCAGTCATCTCGTTTCAATGGTCTGCTTTTTTTTGTTTTGATCCTGCTCCGCTCTTGCTTCGACTTGTTCCAGGTTACTATCTTGTGATCTTGGCACCTGCAACATTCATGTTGACTTTTTTTTTTTAGCTGTGTCTATGAGGTTAGATTCTACCTCCTTTCAAGATTGCCTAGGTAGAGAGGTATCTTATTGAAAATGGTAGAGGTGAAGAGTGGACTTTGAATCCTAGTAGTCTTGTTATGAGCCCGTTTTTGTGATGTGCTTTTTAAGAACTTCGTATCGTGTTAAATTTTCCTACTCCTAATTAAACAAACAAAGGTCAATTTCAGATTTCAGATTTCAGTTTCTGTTTTTTCTTATAGTTTATAGGTGCATTCCTTTGCTTCTATATGTTTTCTTTTAGGTTGATTCACTACTCCCTATCATCTGTTGTCCTTTTATTCTCCCAAATTATAAATAGTTAATCTGATATGGGTCAGCTGACGTGGCCCCTCCTGGGCCACAGGATCCCCTCAAAAACCATTCACCCCCGATCATCAGATTTGCCACATCAACCCTAAACCACCTGAGTTTCTGCCACGTCAGCCCTAAACCGCATGCGCTTCCGCCACATCAGGCCCACGGGCAACCGGGTCCAGACCCGGTTGGCACTACCTATAAATACCAGGCCCTCTACCCCTTCAACAGGTAATCAATCTCTCATCTCTCAAATCCTAGTTACTGTTACTCTTCAGTGACTGACTAGACCGTGGGGGGCCTGCCACCGGGACCAACCCCAGTGTTCCTAGGCCAAGTGCAGGTGCACGAGACTTCCGGACCCGAGCTTCAAGATCCGAGCCGAGCCTTCAGATCCGAGCCGAGCATCCGGTCTCCACCTCACTCCTGCCTACTCCCGAGTCGTTCCCTCGGCAGAGGGTCGGGCGTACCATCCAGTACCGAAGCATCTGCAAAAATACAAATCGAGAAGAACTCACACTTGGTGCAGCCACCCCCCAAAAACAAACTGCATCAAGTTGGTGCCGTCTGTGGGAAACCTCGGTACGGACATCAGTTTGAACCTAGCCATCAAAGGCATCCCATCAATCCGAGCTCACATGGCACCCAAGCCCAGGAGAGCTGTCACCTTTACACGTCGCCAGGACGTTCCTCCTCCGGACGTCCCCGCCGACACTCATGGATCCAACAATCCGAGGGTCAGCCTCAGACACCAGTCGGGGCCTCTCGCTCGGTCGTACCCGACCTGCGTCGGGTCATCCAGAACCGACAGGCTAGCCGGACTAGGAGAGGGACCGCTTCCAACTCGGTCCCGAACCGTCCTAGACCTCCGCCCCGAGAGCGGGAGCCGGCGCTCAGCCACATCGGCAGGAGGCCGCCACCCTAACGCGACCCAACCGAACAGGCTTTAGTCACCCATCGAGAATTCCAAGACTTCCGAAACGAGATCATGGAGGCTATCCTAGGGACCCCCGTCAACGAGACGCTCCATCGCTCTGGCTCGCGGTCAGATGTCGGAGCCAGCACGTCTCGTGGCCTGACAGTCCCACCAGAGTATGATGAGGACATCCTAAAGTGCCTCCAGAAAATGGAGAACCGCCTCGACCACTTTGGCGAAGGCGGCGCGAGGCTGGCTCAGGATCATAGGCCGACCCGACCTCCTTTCTCCGCTGCGTTCCTACAAGCAGAAATACCTCGGAATTTTTGACCTCCCCAATTCGAGACCTATGATGGCGAGGGTGATCCTGCTGATCATATGGAGGGTTTCAAGACCCTCATGATGACTCATAGCGCTTCGAATCATCTCCTGTGCCGTGCCACCCTCCAGGATCCGGCTCGGAAATGGTTCTCCAAGCTCGTCCTCGGCTCGATATCTACTCGTTCGATCAGCTGGAGGCCAATTTCCTGGCCCACTTCGTGACTAGCAAGAAAGCTGAGAAGACGAGCGCGTCCCTACTGGACCTCTGACAGAAGGAAGGGAAGTCACTCCGGCAGTTCGTCCGGAGGTTCACTACGGAGGCGAGGTCGGTCTCCTCCCTCGACGCTGGGGTCACCTCGGCAGCATTCCGGCACAACATTCGGCACGGCTAGCTGAAGGCATCCCTAGCGAAGAAGCCTTCTCTCGATTTCCCTGACCTTCTCAGTCGGGTTAAAAAGTACATCCGGGCCGAGGAGGCCCTAAATCCAGAAAGCGCCAAAGAAGTCCTGTGGAAGGGGAAGCGCAAGGCCGACGAGGCAGAGCTAGCTAAGAAGGTCCCAAAAGATGGGACAATCACGAAGAGGGTCCCTCCGGTCCCACGCTTCGAGAGGTACACACTGCTGACACAGAATGTGTCAACTATTCTCTTAGCAATCGAGGACAGGGACCTCGTCCAGATGCCCCCTTCGGGCGACCAACAATAAGAAAAGGGATCAGCGGTTCTATTGCCGCTTCCACTGGGATAACGGCCACGACACCGACTACTGCACGCCATGAAGGACAAAATTAAAGCCCTCATCCAATGAGGGTATCTCCGGGAATTCAAAAGAGAAGACGCCCGGGACCAAAGAGACACAAGGAACCGGAGGCCTTCCCCTCCTCCTCGAACACCCAAACCGCATCTCGAGCGGAACCCTGAGCCCGAAGAGACCGAGGGTCAAGCCATCCTACATTGCGTCCACGGGGGGCCCATGGAAGGAGAGTCCAGCACTTCCCGCAAGGCATTCGTCTGAGAGGTAAATGTCGTTCAGGGTCTCTCTTCCCCCCAGGTGCAGCAGCTCTCTGTCTCCTTCTCAGGGGAAGACCTGGAGGGAGTTCGGCTTCCGCACCACGATGCACTCGTCATCAGCCTCGGTATGGCGAACTACGAGGCCCGTCGGATCCTCGTGGACAACGGGAGTTCGGTGAACATCCTCTTGCTGGAAGCATTTGAAAACCTTAAGCTCTCCCGGGATAAGCTGAAGCCAGTCGGGTACACCCTGCACGGGTTCTCCGGCGTCCCGGTGCCAATAGAGGGGATCGTGACCTTAGACGTCATAGCCAGTATGACCCCTCACAGACAGACCGAATCAATGGATTTCATGGTTGTAAACGTCAAGGCAGCTTACAACGCCATCCTCGGCTGACTAGGGCTCTGCTCCCTCCAGGCTGTTCCCATGGCCTACCACAAGAAGCTAAAATTCCCTACCAAGTCAGGTGTCGGGGTCGTCCGAGGAAACCAAGAAGCAGCACGGTCGTGCTATATGATGGTGGTCGGGGGCGGCGTGTTTCCCCTGGATGCCGTCGAGCTGCAGCCCGAAAGGAACCAGCCCAAGACTGAGCCGGCGGGCGAATTATAGGAAGTCTCATTCGAGATAGGGGACATGTCGAAGTGGTTCTGCGTGAGCTGCCCCCTTGCTCCAAACCTCAAGTCCGACCTGATCGACTACATTCGCCGCAATGTCGACCTCTTTACCTGGAAGCCCTCTGATATGCCCGGGATCTCCGAAGACTTGATCATGCACAAACTCAACGTGATTCCCGGCTCGAAGCCAATCGTCCAGAAGCGACGGAAGTTCACTCTGGAGAGACATCAGGCAGTGAAAGCGGAGGTGGACAAACTCTTTTTCGCTCGTTTCATACAGGAGGTCAGCTACCCCGAGTGGCAGGCGAACGTCGTGATGGTCAAAAAGGCGAGCGGGAGCTGGACGCATAGACTTTACTGACCTCAACAAGGCATGTCCCAAAGATCCGTTCCCTTTCCCCAGCATTGACGCTCTGATCGACGCAACGTCGGGTCACGAGCTCCTTTATTTCATGGATGCCTTCTCAGGCTGCAACGAGATCCGAATGTTCCCCCTGATATAGCCAAGACGTCCTTCGTCACGGACCAAAGTCTTTATTGCTACCGGATTATGCCCTTCGGGCTAAAGCATGCCGGTGCTACTTATCAAAGGCTCATCAACTGAGTCTTCAAGGATCAGATCGGTCGCAACATGGAGCGGTACGTCGACGACATGCTCGTCAAAATCAAGTGGGGACAGGACCACGTCGCCGACCTGGAAGAAGCCTTTGGGGTCCTTCGGACCCACAATATGAGACTCAATCCGGCGAAGTGTGCATTCGGCGTCTCCTCAAGGAAATTTCTTGAGTTCGTCGTCAGCCAGCGCGTCATCGAGGCGAACCCTGAGAAGATCCAGGCCATAATAGACATGGTCCCTCCTAGAAACATCAAAGAAGTCCTGAGGCTCACGGGAAGACTGGCGGCCATCGGCCATTTCCTCTCCAAGTCCGGAAAGAAGTCCCTCCCGTTCTTCAAAGTTTTGTGCAGAACCGGAGGCTTCGAGTGGGGTACTCAGCAGCAAGAGGCGTTCGCCCAATTGAAAGAGTACCTCGCCATCCCCCTCTTCTCAGCAAGCCCAAACCAGGCGAGCCCCTCTGGCTTTATCTTTCGGCTTCGGAAAATGTGCTCAGTGCTGTTCTCATTTGAGATGAAGATGGAGTCCAAAAGCCGCTATACTACGTGAGCAAGGTTCTGCTCGCCGCCAAGACTAGATGCTCAAAAATGGAAAAGGTGGCATATGCCCTGGTCATGGCTGTGCGGAAGCTCCATCCTTATTTCCAGGTGCATTCAATTCAGGTACTCACAGACCAACCTCTGAAGGCCGTACTTTACAAGCCCAAGAGCTCTGGACGACTAGTCAAATGGTCGATCGAGCTCAGTCAATACAACATCGACTATCAGCCAAGAACAGCCATCAAAGGGCAGGCCCTCGCTGAGTTCATCACGGAATGCACCATCTCCGAGCTACCCTGAAAGTAGGGAGGTCGACCAGACGTGATAAGTTTACATCGACGGCTCCTCTTGCGAAGCGGGGAGTGGTGCGGGCATCATTCTGCGAGGACCTGACAGTTTACTTCTCCAATATTGCCTCAGCCTCAACTTTCCAGCCTCTAACAACGAGGCCGAGTACGAAGCCATGATTGCCGGGCTCATCCTGGCACATTAGGCAGGCACCAGACAGATCAGGGCCTTCAGTGACTGTCAGCTCGTGGTCAATCAGATCACCAGAGAGTACGAGGCCCGCGATGATCGGATGATCCGGTACTTGGCCGTGGTCCAGCAGCTCTTGGCATCCTTTGACGAATCTGTAGTCTTAAGGATCCCTAGAGAGCAGAATGCCCAGGCCGACGCTCTGTCAAAGTTAGCCTCCTCTTCCTTCGAAGGTCTCGACCGCACTGTCCTAATCGAAGTACTTCTGAAGCCGAGTACCGACCTCCCCGAGACCCTCTGCATTGAAGACGGAGCTTATCCTGACGATTGGACTACTCCCATCAGAAAGTTTCTAATCAGAGGAGAGCTTCCCAAAGACTGAGCCGAGGCAAGGCGGATCAGGGTCCGTTCAGAAAGGTTCACCATGATCAGCGAGACCCTCTTCAAACGATCGTATACCATGATGGACGGAAGGCCCTACCTCCGCTGCTTAACCCCCGAAGAGGCAAAATATGCCCTCAAAGAGCTCTATGAAGGAATTGGCAGGTGCTATATGGGAAGTCGATCGCTTGCACGAAAGACTCTGAATCACGGGTACTACTGGCTCACATTGCTACAAGATGCCCTGGCCCTGGTAAAAAAGTGTGGCCCTGTCAAAGGTTCTCCCCGTTAGAAGAGCTCCGCAAGCAAACCTCCGCTCCCTGGCCAGTCCGACCCCATTTGCTATGTGGAGGATGGATCTGGTAGGCCCATTTCCAAAGGCAACGGGCCAAATAAAGTTTCTTATAGTGGCAATCGACTACTTCACAAAGTGGATCGAAGCCGAGCCCCTGGCCACGATCACCGAGCAGCAGGCCCAACAATTTTTCTGGAAACACATCGTTTGTCGATTCAGGATTCCACACGTACTCATCACAGATAATGGGACTTAATTCGCGGGTAAGAATTTTCGAAAGTTCTGCGAGGATCTCGGGATCCAGCAGCGCTTCTCTTCGGTATACCACCCGCAGTCAAACGGTCAGGCCGAAAACTCGAACCGCCAAATCTTTGACGACCTCAAGAAATGCCTTGACAACTCCTCCAAGGGGTTATGGGTTGACGAGCTGCCAAGCGTTCTCTGGGCCCACCGAATGACGAAAAGAATCCCTACGGGAAAGTCGCCATTCAATCTGACATATGGCACGGAGGCCGTAATTCCCCTGGAAATCGGGCTCCTTCGCCCTTGAATCATGGCCTTCGATGAAGCAAGAAACTCGGCACAGCTACGTGCCGAGCTGGATCTCATAGACGAGGTCAGGGAGAAGTCCGCCATCAGAAGAAACACCTACCAGTAGAGGATCGAAAGGTTCTACAACAAAAAGGTGCATCCTACCGACATCAAGCTGGGGGACCGCATCTTCCGGAAGCTGGCAGTATCTAACCCTGACCAAAAGAGAAAACTGGCCCCAAACTGGAAAGGTTCGTACAAAGTTTCTGAGGTTGTACGCCCGGACACGTACCGTCTCACCGACCCAGAGGGCAAGGCTATCAAGAGGCCCTGGAATGCGGAGCACTTCATCAAATTCATAGTAGGGGAGGATTAGCCTCCACGGATAATGTAAATTATGAAAAATATAATCGGCACGTCGTGCCTTGTTTTGTAAAGTCGAAATATGTTGTAATTATACCAGCTTTCTTAAAACAAGTTTTGGCTTCGTGATAGCTCCCTTAAAAACCATGTCTTGGGGCTCGGTCTTCGGAAGGAACCGCGAGCCACAAAAAGCTTTCCTTACAAGCTTGGGGCTCAGCCTTCGGAAGGAACCGCGAGCCACAAAAAGCTTCCCTTACAAGCTAGGGGCTCGGCCTTCGGAAGGAATTGTGAGCCACAAAAAAGCTCCCCTTACAAGCTTGGGGCTCGGCCTTCGGATGGAACTGCCAGCCACAAAAAGCTTCCTTTACAAGCCTGGGGCACGGCACTTGGACGCCCGAAAAAGTCAGAAAACTAGAGATGTAAGGAGTTTTGATGGCAGAATTAACATGTACCTGGTTTCTAAAGAGGTCTAGAGATATATATAGTCGCCAAGGGAAGCCAGTTTCAAGATATTCATCTATCACTACTTCCCAGTGTTTTGATAAGGTTGATTACTCTCTCCACGTAAAGAGGTCGATTCAGGACTCTTCTCTTGATGAAGAGATAAAGTTTTTCAATTATCTCTTATATGTAGAGGGATATAATCGGTCACCCCCTAGAAATAGGGGGTTTAAACTGGGTTCTTCAGATGAATCTGGACTCCTTTGCATTAGAGTTGCTTTGGCAGCTCCACATTGCAGGCCTGATCAGGGTTGATGGTCCTGAAAGGGGCTCAGCTCCTCCTGTCGGGCTTGTATCTACTGGAATTTAATGTTTTACCCCTGAGAGCTTTAAGATACGTGCCCTATTTGAATGGTTCAACATGCAAGGAGCTAAGCCAGTGAGCTCACCTCTAGGTAATCAATTCAAGTTAAGTGGAAAGTTATGCACAGATACTCAAGAGGAAAAGGAAAAGATGACAAGTATTCCCTACTCATCAGTTGTCGGTAGTCTTATGTATGCTATGGTATGCACTCGCCCGACATAGTACATGCAGCTGGTGTTGTTAGTATATATATCTAACCCTAGAAAAGAGCATTGGGAAGCAATCAAGTGGATACTCAGATATTTGAGGGGCACTTCAAAGTTGTGCTTATGTTTTGGTGGAGCAAAACCAATTCTAGAAGGTTTTAGAGATGCAGACTTGACAGGGGATCTTGATGCTAGAAAGTCCACTTCTGGATACTTATTAACATTTTTCGGGGGAGCTGTTTCGTGGCTTTTCAAGTTATAGAAGTGTGTTGCCTTATCCACCACAGAAGCTGAGTATATTGCTGCAAATGAAGTAGGCAAGAAAATGGTAAGGCTGCAGAGGTTTATTCAGGAGTTGAGTATGAGACAAGACAGTTATGTGGTGCATTGTGATAGTCAGAGTGCCATTCATATGCATAAGAATTCAGTATATCATCCTCGCACTAAGCACATTGATCTCCATTATCATTGGATCCGAGATGTAGTGTCAAAGAAGTTTTTTTAGTTGAGAAAAATCCACACCAACAAGAACACTTCTGATATGTTGACTAAAGTCGTTCCGCAGCAGAAGCTGGAGTGTTGCAGCAAGCCCGCTGGGATGGACTTCAAGATGAATTCGCTCATCGTATTGACCCGATTGGCCTGGAGGGGAGATTGTAAAATATCCAGTCCCAACATCAAGTAATCCATAAATAATATTTTGAGCTTCTGTAAGTATTGGACTTTTCTAGAACATGCTAGTGGTTCTAGATTCATCATCAAGTGCATAAACTTAGATCAATGTGGAAGGTTCATGAAGGAAGTATGAAGATTCATGAATGAAGTATGAAGATTCATGAATGAACATTAATGAATGAACATTAATGAATGTATATATAGGTTTTCTTCTTGGACTATATAAGGAGAGGTCATTTGCTCATTCCAACAACACATTGTGAGAGAATCATCTTAATCCAAGTAGAGAGAAAAAAGTGTCCACTCCAGGTTAAGAGTGTTGAGTGTTATAATAGCAAAACAATAGGGAGGGAGTGTTTCCTTCAAGTGGTGTTATTGAAGTTGGACGTCTTTGTACCCATGACTTTCATAATGGAGCTTTTGTTGCCCCATGGACATAGGCACCTTGCTAAACCACATTATATTTTGTGTTCTCTATCCCTTGCTCTTTTATTTTCTTTCATATTTCAATTTGCGGTTTGAGTTGGTATTTTCATTCTACTATTATCGATCCTATTTTTTCCTAACAAACTCCACCTACCATGAGGTACCCTCCACCTCTCGATGATATTTGAACGTCGCAGTCTCGCTTCATTGATTCTAGTAGCGGCAAATTAGATAATGCTTCTGGAGCGCAGTGTAACACCCCGCAAAATAGCATATAACTATTTTGCATTGTAATCCGTGCACGTCTGAGTAGTACACGCGATTATATATTTTTCTAATGATTATTGGTTTTAATTGAGAAATTTTAGATATGTTGTATATTCTGAATCCGATGAGGTATATTCGGGATATCGTCTCAATTAAACTGTGGATTTTCTCTAATTGTTTTGACATGACAATCTTTGGGGAAAATAATGATTTTTATAAACATATATTTTTATAAATTCAAATTATCTTATTTTAAGTATGTAGATAAAATATATATATATATATATATACACTTGATTTGATCGTATCGATAGTATATGATATACGATCTATAATTTCTATGTATGTGAATATGACCGTATATATTTTATAATTAAATATTTAAATATATTTTTCTATAAATATACATATTAATTTGAATTGTAAATAATCATACATTGTTTTCTTTCGGGTTAGAGTTTACTTAACACTAGGGTTATAGTTCTTTGACCTAACCTAGGGTTAGTAACCCTACTTCTAATTGAGAATTGATGAGATGAGTTGGGTGGATCTTGATGAGGTCATAGGGCTCACAAATTGCCAAGTTTGCAGTGTAGGATGAGAGGGGGGAAATTACTAGGAAATTTCCTAAAGACCTAGGTTGACTAGATCTAAACCATCCACTCTCACTCACCCCTCACCCACTCATCCCCACCCTCCACCTACTCCCAATCCATTTCTATAAAAATCCATCTTCCTTCATCTTCTCATTCATTTTTCTTCTTCTAGTTGTTTCAACAAAAAAAAATTGAGAAGAGAGAAAGATAGAGTTTTCATTTGTCATGCTTTGGAGCATTGGAGAAGAAGAAGCAAGCTAGAGAAGGTTGCAAGATTTCATCTTTACAAACTCAAAAAGCTTGGGTGGGTGTTCTCAAACTTTAAACAAGTTATTTTTGTGTACGTGATGTTGTGGTATAAGAATTTCTACCATGCAAATGACTTAGATCTTGATCATGAAATTTTTGTAGCATGTTCTAGGATGAATGTAGAGTATCCTCTAATTTTACAATATTTTTATGAGTTTGTTTAGTAGCTCAAACAATTGCTTCATTTTCGGGCAGTGAACAGTAAAAACTGCTGTGTTTTTGGGAAATTTGGGTGCTCTTCCAAATATCATATCTCGGGATTGGTTGGGTATTTTAAGCTCAAATTTTTACGTGTTCTTGAATATGTTAGAAACTATATTTTAAAATTTCGTATTTTTATGATCTCGTTTGATACTTCAAAAAGATTATAAGTTGCAACTGGTCCGAAACTAGAACTGAATTTGCCCTGTGTTAGGATTGATGTTCATTAATTCGTAACTATTTTTTGGTGTATGATATTGCAATGTAATTTTTACTATAGTTTGTGATATGGGTCTAGACCATGATTCTAATAGTTTAGAGTTGTTATATAACATTTGATGGATTTTTTAAAATAATTTGTATAGGGAGGTAGACACCTTGTCTGAAAATAGAAGAGAATTTTGTGCTAAGTTTGAAGAGCCATAACTCCCTGTGTATTTCGAATTTGAATGCAATTTTCGAATATGTTATACTTGTATATGTCTAGTTATTGATTCTAAAGTTTCATGAGTATTGAACTTGTGGTTGAATTGATATTGAATTTTAAAGTAGACCAGGTTCAAGTTTTGCTCAGGTTAGCTAGTCTGTGAATTTATGTAATTCTGGAATTATGTGTCAAGAATTTGGAAGAATGATGAAATAGAGAATTGTAGTAGAGAGTCGTAGCTTTCCAAAATATCTTGAATCATGTAATTCTAGTTTGTATAGCAAAAGTTATGATTTTTTTTAGATTGGAGCAGAACCAGTCTAAATTGAAGGACTTGAATTTTGTAAAGGAAACTCATTTCCTGTGTGTATACTGATAGAAATTGAAGTTTTGGAGTGCTTTAATGGATGAATATGAGGATGTGTTCAACTAGGGAGTTGCAGTAGACACTCCCAGCTTTCCATAGAATTCAGAATCAAGTAATTCCGATAAGTGAACAAGTTTTTATGTTGATGGAAAGACGCAGTAATTGTATGGAGGAATGCACAACTAAGAATATATATGGTTTTTATAGCTTCTAGATGGCTGAATTTTAAGAGATGGTTAAATAGAGACTGGTAGTATAGGGTCTTAGCTTTCCAGAATGGACAATATCATGAAATTCCAAGTTGTATTTTAAAAGTTATGGATGTTACAAGTTTCAGCAACCTGCTGTCTTGATCGATTTCAAGTATGTGATCAGGAAACTTGAGTTCTATATGGAATTTGAGAGAGTTGTCAACTAGGAATCTATAGTAGAGGTTCCCACCTTTCTAGAAAATCTAATTTTGTTGGTTTCCATGAAGTGTAGAATCAATTATGGAATTTTCTACATGCTACAGGATTTATGACTATAAGGTGATTTGAGTTTTAAGATGATTGAATGATTATCCCTATTAAGCACTTAATTTGGGACTTATATGAGATTCTTGTGCTTAGTACTCATGGTGGACACGTGAGTAAGTTTGGAGAATAGCTTTATAGTCGATTTGTTGTATGTGGTGCTCTTAGCTATTATAGCTTGGAGCTAGTCTGGGTTGTGATACCTTAGGACTTCCAACCCAGTCGGCAAGTATTGTGATTGATTTATTTTCACCTCGAAAAAAAATAATCCTCCTGTGCGCTGTCGGATCATTTACCGAAGGAAGGTTGATCGTGGGTCGGGATACTGGATGAGACCTAAAACAGGGGTGGTGGTGACCAATGGAGATCAGATCACAGGTGTTTGGGGTTGATAGGCTAGGTTATCTGCCTAATCTAGATGCATTGATGCCTAGGTCTGTCAATGAATGGATATTAGTAAATTATGTGTGTTTCACCTCTATTGCAGGGTATGAGGCACTCCCTTGGGCATCGTTGTACTGCTCGCTGAGGGACGCAGGCCGGAGACATTAGGTCGAAGACCTACAGAGGTGTTGACAATCGATGAATGTTGGTTTGCCGTGATTAGTTATTTTGACAGAACCGTTTGAGCTCAATCATTCGTTAGACACTGTGCATGATTTGACAACTTTTATGTTTTAGCAACCAATATTATTTCAGATTATATTTCTTTACTTTTCGCTTGAAGACCGAGTTGATGTTAGGGGTGATTTCCTATAATCTGACTTGTTCTAAAGGTCAACACTAGACAGTGATAACCAGGGTTGTCTCTTCCTGTCATTAGGAATACGTGCTACGGTGCGTATCTCGCACTGTTGATTCCTAAAGTGCCGTGGTAAGAACGGGAGGGTTCCTGTCAGATAGGGGAATTAGACCATCGAGGCCGTCATGTTCTTATGTTGAGAGGACACGAACGGACCATGAGGCTACTGTCCCATGGATCTTCGGCGCCATAGATATGCGGTTATGTATCTGTAAGATCGTCACGGTATTTGGTGTGATCCAGACCGGATTGGGGAATTAGTGGCAAACGGGGACATCAATGTGTTTAGCAGTGATAACTGCAGGATTCACCAGCCATGATTGTATTTATCAGTAACAAATTGAGTACAATAGTAGAATGTATTTGCATGACAAGAGTTCGAAACCCTGAAATTGGAGAAGATGGCTTGATTCGGAGCGTATGTAGTATGGAATGCATGCGTGTCCAAAGTCTTGCTGACATTAGACTAAGTGCATTTGTTTTCTGTGCATTGTGTACTATGCATTAGACTTCAGTTCATGGCATACAGTGACACTAGGAAATGAGGATGCATGTTTCTGTTTTCATTGAAGGCTGATTGTGATTGCTAGTTGGTGATCACTGTTTCTTATGAGCATTGCATCGGTATAAGTACTGATGTGCCCACTCAATTAGGTGCTGGAAACTGGATCGGGAATGCGGGCATCCAAATGGAGGAGCAGTATACTTACCTACCATTCGAGCATGTGCAGAAATATCAGAGTCGCGCAGCGGGAGACTCAAGCCAAGGGGAACGTTCCAGGGAAGCAGATTGGTCACTCAGTGGAGTTCCGACGGTAATCAGCCGACTACCATTCTGGAAGACAACTGACAGCTTTACAAGTGGAGTCAGTAAATATTTTCTAATAAGTTGTAATGAGTTAATGTAATTTGCATTTCTTGTTCAAGAACAGGTGATGATTGTAATTGGTGATGTAATAATTTTATTTGGCAATAAAAAGTTTTTAAATTTCCGTGTTATTACTGTGTTGAGATGCATTTGAAGGAAAAGATTCTGGTGGTATCATGGATGTCCGGTAACGGGGATCCGGGGCGTTACACGCAGAGCTTCAAAACAATCGCATGAGTTTTCCCGTGTCAACAAAGCTGATAAAGGTTGTGCTGACTCTGCCCAATCTCCCTCTTATCCTTTATCACCTTACGATGACTTTTTCATACTAATAGAACTCCATTTTGAGCTGTGTACCTGCAACCCCAACTTCCAAAGTTCTCTCGGATATCAGGTTCTGTTTCAACAAAGAAATATGCATGAAATTCTCTAGATTGTAACCCTTTCTGTCTATCATCTCCGACTCAATTGTTCTTTCACACATTACTTCACAAATATCACCAAACCTCATTCTCACACAACAACCTGATGGTAAGAGTAAAATGTGGAAGAATTTACCAAGACTCGGAGTGCTAATAGCGGAAGTACACCACAAGCAATAGAAACTACCAAGACTTAAATGAACCAAGAACAAGCCACCACGATATATGCAAGATCTCACAAGAACACAATAAATATGCAGAGATAACCAATACTTCTTATTCCCCAAGAAATACAAAGATTACAAAAGAGATTACAACTCGAATCTCTCTCCCTCACCTTTGAAATACTCGGCATAATTCCCTCTTGAAGTTGAACAATGATAACGGCTCACCAATTCTCTCTCATCGGTGATGATCTCAAAGATACAAACCCTAGAGTCTACAACCATACATATAACCCTTAAGTAAACCCTAAAGGATAAACACAAATCCAGCTTATTGGCCCTTAAATTCGTCAGCCCAAATAACACACATCACCGCTATCGGTCGACCGCACCCCCAGGTCGGTCGACCGCAATGTGTAAAGCCCACACTCGATACATGATCGATCGACTGCACGGTCGACCGTCTCCTTCTCTATTGAACCCTGTACACTCGAAGAACTCACAACAACTTGGGTCGGTCGACCGCACACCCGGTCGGTCGACCGCAACTCTTCATCCGCACTTCTTCTACTTGCTGTTGTCTTATCTTGCTATCTTTGTCTCCTCCTCTTCTTCTCCAACTTCAAGTACTCCATGCCTATGTGTGTTTGAGGCCACAATCCAAAAAATCTCCTACTTGGACCAAATGCACAATACTTCAAAGTTATTGTAATCTTTACCTCACATTATCTCTGCCAAGCTCCCACTTTCATGGAAGACGCAAGTACTCCCCACTCTCATGAAGAGCACCTCCGCCACTCCACCACGTGGAGTGCACCAACCATCCCTCATCGCCTCATGAATGATGTGCTCCATCAATCGCATAAAACACGAATACCGGAGAAACAACCTCCCGTGTTGGATTCCATGTTACAAGACTTCCCAACTCGCAGAATCTTCATCAACACCGGATATGGTTCAAAGCCTCTCAATGCACCCTCTGCACTAGAAGTCTCCATGGACGACACTTACAAAAAATCCGTAGACTGTTCAACCCCTACAGTCCCATTTTGGTTGCCCTTATCGACATTACCCCGCATATCGATACCAGTGCTCTCTACCTTACAAGAGCGACTTGAAGCTTCGACTGCCATATTGCAAAGTACCCTCACCGCATCAACATCTTGCCCTCTAGGATCACTTCCATGGCCAACAACTCCCACTAAATTAGTAATCTCCCATCCACAACTAAAAGAAACTCGGTTGTACCCCATACAACCTGCTACTCGATTCTGGCTGAGAGTCAACTGCAGGTGAAACGCCCCTCACATCTCTAAGTGAATATAACGTTACCTCACACTTCCCTTTTGGAATCACCTTTGAAGCTGCAGTTATAGTGTAACATCCCGTAATTTCAATATATATATATATATATATATATATATATATATATATATATATATATATATATATATATATATATATATATATAAGTAAAAGGGATATGAGCAACTTGCTCATTGAATAAATGAGCAAATGATGAGGTGGCATGCATGTAATACATTGAGTATCTAACCACTTTTAGGATTTTCCAATCACATGCACGCCACCCCATCACTTGCTCAATTACTAAATGAGCAAATTGCTCATACCTCTTTTCCCACATATATATATATATATATATATATATATATATATATATATATATATATATATATATATATATATATATATATATATATATATATATATATATATATATAAGTGTATGGCAAAAAGTGGCTGATGGTAAAAAGAATAATAAAGTGTAATGATGGGGGGCCCACGGTGATTGAATGGCAACTCATGAGTTGCTGTATAATATTGGTGCTATCACTGTTGAGTGACATGGCTGGTCTTGTGGGGCCCACCTGGAGTTTGGTAAGTTCAGCAGTATGGCTGTGATGCTGACGTGTCACATGTGGCCCACCCAAGGGATGAGAGAGCTAACCATACCAATTATAGCCAAACGACCCACTTTCAAAAACATTTAGCCAAACGACCCATTTTTACAAAATATTATAACTAACTAACCCTATTAATATAATAACCTAAAAACAAAATTTTCTATATAACCCTACTTTAGAAATTATAAACTATAATATCTCTTATTCTTATAAAAGCTAGATATTTCAGAGAAAATAAAGAGACTAAAATTAAAAAATCTTTCAAAATTTAAGATTAGAAACACTGATAAACGATTAACAGAAAGGAATCATATTCCAAATAGAGAAATATTAGAATACTTGTTACTAACAATAAAAGTAACTAATAAACTACCTACAGAAATACAAAAAGAGAGCATACAGAGTATTAGATTACAGAAACGAAGAAGCAAGTTGGTATTTCCAACACCTACTAGCATACAAAATAACATGCTAAGTATGGCCAATGAAGCAGTTGCATTAAATCCTAACATAACATCAAAAATTTATATGATAAACATACAAGAGTGGAAGAAGATTACATTGATCCTGAAATCGTAGGAGATATAAGAAAAGATTTAAAAATCATAAATTAAAATATAAAAGAAATAGGTAGAAATATAACTGACTACCCAGAAGAAGAATTAGGCATAACGGAAGAAGGTATGAAGGAGTTAGAAGTAATAACAAAACTTAATATAAATATTTTGGACATAGAAGATTTAATGGCAAATCCTAACTCAGTAGAAGTAGAAGAGACCTTGAAAAATATAGACATAACAAATGAAGAAATAAAAATGGACCAAGATAAGATCATAGCAAAACCTTAGAAATTCCAAATAACATGTACAAAATCTTAAGGCCACCACCTAACAAAAACCCTTACCAATTACCATGGAAATGGCAAAACACAAAAACAAAAATACAGCTAGGAAGAGACAAAGAAAAGAAAACCCCAAAACATGAACCTATAGAATCCTACGAAAAGGAATTGCAGAAAATAGAGAATGGCGAGACCTAGATTGTGTAAAAGACGTAAATGGAAAATTGAAGAATGGGTAAAGTCCTCATTAATAGTAGGATTTAGGCAAAATCTTACAGGAAATGCATTTGAGAAATTTATAGAAGCCACCTTTATAGGGGTAGTAGCAAAATGGTGGAATGGACTAAAAGAAGAAGAAAAAAATACCACAAGAAAATCAAGACCAATTGATGATAGAGGAACTGAAGAAACCTCAACACAACGAACCTTAGGTTTAAAAGAAATAATTACAAATTACGAAATAGCAATAAGAACAGAATTCAGTGTATACGATAAAGGAGAAAAACACACTATATACAAAAAGAATCAAGCAAGATGGAGACTAAGCAACTTAGAAATATGCGATGTGTTATTTTGACAACTGTTGCTGCAGATTTTGGTGTGGGAGCAAACAGATGAATTTGTGGATTCTTGAGAAAATGAATAAGGCAAACCTATTGACCTTCACCAATGTATTGACTTGTTTCTTGCCGCTGCCGCGAACCTGCAAAAAGTGTGATACACTGGGGTGGATCCCGGTGACGCACCCTTTGACGCTCTTGCGATATGTGTTATTTTGCGATATTAGAAATATGCGATATGTGTTATTTTGACAATTGTTACTGCTGATTTTGGTGTGGGAGCAAACAGATGAATTTGTGGATTCTTGAGCAAACGAATAAGGCAAACCTGTTGACCTTCACCAATGTGTTGACTTGTTTCTTTCCGCTGCCGCAAACCTACAAAAAGTACGATACACCGGGGTGGATCCCGGCGACGCACCCTCTGACACTCTTGTTAGTAATCAGGAAGACAATGAAAGAGCTTTAGGTAGAAAAATATTGATTACCTTGTTATGGTGGGGGGAGAGGGGTATTTATAGTCGTCTTAGGGACCCTTTTCGAGATAAGGATAAATCTCTACTTCCTGGTATTTTTGGATAAGATAGAATTTAAATCGTTTCATAGAGATAACAATGAATTTGAATTACTCTTTATCCATATGGGTTGGTTTGTAACGGGTCGCTATCCATACCCAGTAATACAGATCCGTTTATGAGTTATTGGGCTTTGAAAAAAGATCCAGTTCCCATTTTAGACCCGTTTGTAAGTGAAATTACCGTTTTACCCCTGAAAGCTTTAAGATTCGTGCCCAATTTGAATGGTCCCAATTTGGTTCTATTTTTAGCCATATCACAAGCCCCCACTCCTAGAGACCGAGTTTTATAGTCTTTGAGGAGTATTTTTGTCCGTTTCAATGGTTAATAGAATTTATCGGAGTTCTTAAGCGAGTGTGGATCTTGCTCGAGGTGTAACGGTGTCAATTTGAGTTTATAAAATATCCAAAATTATCCTCAGAATTTTTTGGACTTTTTGTGATTTTCCAGATTTTTTGAATTTTTTCTCATTTTTTGGAATTTTTTATTCAATTTTCGAATTTAAATAATTAATTATCTAAAATTTTAATTAATTATTCTAATTTAATAATTATTATTTTCAGAATTTTAAATTATTTTCCGAATTAATAACTATTTTTAGAATTTTTTAATTTTTTTTGTTTTTTAATTAAATTTTCGGATTTTTTAAATAATTAAATAAATAAATACCTGGACACGTGGCACAATCTTGTGCGTTGATCACAATCAGAGAGCGCGCATCGCAAAGCATAACATTTTTCTCCCATGAGCAGTTCGGTCCCTCGGTTGCTTGGCACCCGTTGCCGACCCACCAGATGCTGCCACATGGCGGGTCAACGTTCACGTGGCACCCCCTTAAAAAAAATTCCCTTTTTTCTGGTCTTCTTCCTTCTCTCGCTCTCCTCCTTCTTCCTTCTCCTTCGTCTTCTGCCTTTCTTCATCCTCCGTCCTATTCCCTCGCCTTCCTCCTTCGACCTCTTCTTCGTCGAGTGCGTCTGTGGAGCTCGAAGGGAGGAGCTCGATGTGGAGACGAGCTCGCCGAGTTGGAGTCGAGACAAGCGAAGAGTTCGACAGTTGAGGCACTACTTCGGAGCGGCGAGGGGTTCGAGTCTAGAGGTCGGTAAGGTGAGCTCGTGGTGGGTTGGCAAAGGAGGCTGATGCTCGGCGACGTGGAGCTCGACGCTTCAGAGCTCGACAAAGGAGACGTCAGAGCTCGAGCTCGGCTGTCGTGAGGGGTCGGTGAGGAGAGGAGGTGAGCTCGGCTATGGGCGAGCTCGGCGATTTCGGTGAGAGGGTCGAGCTCAGAAATGGGTAGCTCTATGAGGAGACTGGAGAAGAAGTGGTCGAGCTCGACGGTGTCTTGGAGTTAGAGGTCGAGCTTGAGACAGTGGAGATCTCGAAGAAGCGAGAGGTTGAGCTCGGTGGTGGAGATGGGTCGAGCCCGGCGTCGGCGAGGTGGTTGGTTAGCGAACTCGGCGGGGAGCAGCTCGACGAGGATGAAGCACGGCGAAGGTGGAGCTCGGCCATGGCGGAGCTTGATCGTGAGTTCGGCAGTGGAGGTTGGGTTTTCAGAGGCAACGGAGTTCGGCGGGGACATGGGTTTGTGTTTTTGGTGTCAAAACTTGAAGGAGAAGAGGAAGAAAGGGAGTTGCGGGTTCGGGTCTCTAACGGGTCCGAACTCGACCCGTTAACCCTTCGGCTCTTTTTTTTGCTGTTGTGGTTTGTTTAGCGAATCTGGTCCGTTGATCATGATCGAACACAATTTTTAGGAGGAGTTTTCCCCCCAATTTGCAGTTCGGTAGCTCGAATTTTGGATCTGAGCTACGTGGCTCCATTTGGACGGTTGATCATGATCAGGCACGAATCACGTAGGATTAGTTTTTTCTTCCTTCGTAACTCGGTAGATCGGTAGCTCGGAATTTAGATCCGAACTACATGGTAAGATCTAAACCGCTTGATGAAGATCGGGCACGAATCACGAAGGATTAGTTATTTTGCGCCAATTCGAAGCTCAGTACCTCAGTTGCTCGGACTGTAGATCCGAAGTACGTGGCGAGATCTGAGCCGTTTGATGAAGATCTGGCATGACTCGTAAGGCGATAGTTTTCTCCATTTTCACGCTCGGCGCAGCTGTGTTGTGACCCACTTTCCCGGTGCTACGAAGGTCCGATCGGGGCATGTGACCCCTTGTTTCGAAGCTGACTCGAAGATCTACAACTTCTCTTTAGGAGTCAGTTGAAGAATCACCCGTATTGAGGGTAAGAATAGGCCCGCAATATCTTTGCTTCTGTCAGTAGCTCGAACTGTAGATCCGAAGTACGTGGCAAGATCTGAGCTGTTTGATGGAGATCTGGCGCGACTCACGAGGGATTAGTGATTTTTTCACCAATACGCAGCTCGGTACCTTGGTAGCTCAGATTGTAGATCCAAAGTACGCGGTGAGATCTGAGCCGTCTGATGGAGATCAGGCACGAATCACGAGGAATTAGTGATTTTTTCGCCAATACGTAGCTCGGTACCTCAGTAACTCGGATTGTAGATCCGAAGTACGTGGCAAGATCTGAGCCGTCTGATGGAGATCAGGAACGAATCACGAGGAATTAGTGATTTTTCTCCAATACGCAGCTCGGTGCCTCGCTCGGATTGTAGATGCAAAGTACGTGGTGAGATTTGAGCCGTCTGATGGAGATCAGGTGCGAATCACGAGGAAAGAGTGATTTTTCTCCAATACGTAGCTCGGTTCCTCAGTTGCTCGGATTGTAGATCCGAAGTACGTGGTGAGATTTGAGCTGTCTAATGGAGATCTGTCAAGTTGAGAAGAGCTTCGGTCTCCAGAATCTTCGAAGAGGAGCTCCACTCCTGTGGGCTAAGAAGATGAGCTAGGAGGATCCTCGCAAGACCCATTCGGGAGACGAGTTTGAGGAGCAACTTTAGGGGTGAGTTTTGAGCTCCGAACTCGCTTAGAAGAGGACCACTCGGGAGGCGAGTAGGACGAAGAATCAGCTCCAGGCTCCAGGAGAGAGCCATTCAGGAGACAAGTTTGAGGAGCAACTCTAGGGGAGAGTTTTGAGCTCCGAACTCGCTTAGAAGAGGACCACTCGGGAGGCAAGTAGGACGAAGAATCACCTCCAGGCTCTAGGAGAGAGCCATTCGGGAGACAAGTTTGAGGAGCAACTCTAGGGGAGAGTGTGAGTTCCGAACTTGTTGTTTAAGTGAGTTTCAGCAGTTGTAGGAGCAATTCCAAATGGTGAGCTACTTACTCGCTCGTTCGCAAGTAGCTAAAGCGGCATCAAACAAAGTGTTGGACTCTGAACTTATCGTTTAAGGAGGTTAACGAGTTGCAGAAGCAATTCCAATTGGTGAGCTACTCCGCACTTGCTTGTTACAAGCGGCTAAAGTAGCATCGAACCAAGTGTTGGACTCCAAACTCGTTTTTTGAGCTTAGTAAGTTGTGGGAGCAGCTCTGTAGGGCAAGCTGGAATCCGAACTCACCATTTAACGAGTCGTAGATGTGACTGGGAGAGGAAGAAATGAAGCAAGTGCAATAATAGAAAAAATCTAAGTTTTATTGAGATAAACTAAGTGGCCGCTTCAATGGGACGAGCTATTATTACATGCTTTTGGTCGTGTTAGAAGCATCGGCCTTATTGAAACTGAAAACCTACTTCTACGATAGGCTGAAGGCCTATTGGAAGGAATTTGGTTCTACCCCCATTGGACCTCCTTGGATAAAGTGGAGGACAGCCGCTGGTTCGGAATCTTGGAACTCGGCGGACCTCTCTGTTTTCTTGTAGGCTCCTCGGGGTGGAAGACCAGCCCCGTCTCTTCGGACGAACTTGGCCAGGTGTCCCTGCTGTATGAGTTCTTCGATCTCCTCTTTAAGAGCCCGACAATCATCCGTGTCGTGGCCGTGGTCCCTGTAAAAGTGGCACCACTTATCACTGTTTCTTTTCTTGCCAGGGGTATTCATTTTAGGGGGAGTGCGGAGCAGCCCTTCCTTGTCCACCTCTATAAGAACTGCCGATATGCTAGCATTGAGGGGGGTGAACTTCTCGAAATGAGGAGCTGGGCAGCGTTGGCCATTGTCGTCCCTCTAGAATTTCTGGGACCCTTCTACGCTCGTATTCCTCCGTTAGTTCCCGGAAGATGGTTCCTCAAGACTGGGGGGCTGAGAGCCTCTTCCACTCGGATGTACTTCTCACTTCTAAGCAGGAGTTCTGAGAAGTCTCGAGGAGGCTTCTTGGCAAGGGACGCCTTGAGGTCGGCGTTAGTGACGTTGTGCCCGAATGCCGTAGAGGCTACGGATTGGTTGAGGGAGGCAATAGACAGGGCTTCGGCGGTAAAGCGCCGAACGTAATCTCTTAGGCGTTCACCCTTTCTTTGGTTGAGGGTCACCAAAGATACAGTTTTTTTCTCGGCCCGGCGGCTACTTACGAAATGAGTTAGGAAGAGCCCTTCGAACTAATCGAACGAGAAGATGGAGGCCGAGGCGATTCGAGAGCACCATTCTCTTGCAGGCCCCTTCAGCGTGGCAGGGAAGGTTTTGCAAAGGAGCGCATCTGACGCCCTGCGGATCATCATGAGAGTTTTAAAACTCTCGATGTGGTCGGCGGGGTTCGACTCACCGTTGTATGACTCAAAGTTAGGGGACTTGAAGTTTTCCGAGACCGGGGCTTCCATGATGGCTCATGAGAATGGGGGCCTGCTCGGGCGAAAACTCCTCGCCCGTTGTTCCTCTTCTCTGTCAAGTCGGCCAAGGTGCCTCTCCATCTCGTGGAGACGGCGGTAGACCGAGTCTTCCCTTCGGTCATATCTTGCCGAGCCCCTAGACTCTTTCCCATGCGAAAGGGGAATAGGAGTGTGGTGGTGATGGCTTAGGGCAGGTTGAGGACTAGGTGCACATTGCTCATGGTTGGGAGCGACATTGAGGGCCCGCAGAACAGCCTCTTGAAAACCTTGGAACTCCGCCCTTGTGACTGGTGCCCCTCCAGCTTGGCGGTCCTTATGTGTGGCTCGGCTTACTGGAGTATGACTTCTCCACCGATGACATTGAGGGGACTCTCTTCACCTCCTCGGAGGAGGGGATCTTCTGGTCCTCGGTCTGCGGGGGGTCCGAACTCTCGAGACCCCTGGGTGCCCAGGTTGATGGACTCCCCCAAGGTCTCGCCATCCATTCAGGCGAGTTCAGAGGTCGGCCCCCTTTTGGCGGTTGACAATTACTTGACGGAGATCCCGCTCGGGAGGGCTTTGAGAAGCCATAGAGTCCACTGAAGGATTGGGGATCGCGACATGGTCAGGAAGAGGATGTTTCTTTAGACGACTCCAACGGGAGACCTCCTGGGCAGCCCCCTGAGACCCTGGAGGGGCCTGAGGAGGAGGCTGTTGAAGAAGAACATCTTGAACTGGAGGAGGAGGTGGAGGAGGAGGAGGAGGAGGAGTGGCTCTTCGGCTGAAAACCGCTGCCCTCCCCTTCTCTTTTGGATGCATGGCTTGAAACTACTCTCGCTGATGAAGTTAGGTTGGATTGCTTTTTCGTTTCCCACAGACGGTGCCAATCTGTTGCTGCTGATTTTGGTGTGGGAGCAAACAGATGAATTTGTTGATTCTTGAGAAAACAAATAAGGCAAACCTGTTGACCTTCACCAACGTGTTGACTTGTTTCTTGACGCTGTCGCGAACTTGCAAAAAGTGCGATACACCGGGGGGGATCCCGGTAACACACCCTCCGATGCTTTTGTCAGTAATCAGGAAGATTATGAAAGAGCTTTATGTAGAAAAATATTGATTACCTTGTTATGGTGGGGGAGAGGGGTATTTATAGTCGCCTTAGGGACCTGTTTCGAGATAAGGATAAATCTCTACTTCCTGGTATTTTTGGATAAGATAGAATTTAAATCGTTTCATAGAGATAACTATGAATTTGAATTATTCTTTACCCATCTGGGTTGGTTTGTAACGGGTTGCTACCCATACCCAGTAAGACAGATCCGTTTATAGGTTATTGGGCTTTGAAGAAAGATCCAGTTCCCATTTCAGACCCGTTTGTAGGTGAAATTACCGTTTTACCCCTGAGACCTTTAAGATTCGTGTCTGATTTGAACGTCCCGATTTGGTTCTATTTTTAGCCATATTAACAACTATGCTTGTGAATTCAGAGAATATTTTCATGATAGTTATTACACAAAAGAAGAAAAGAGTCCAATCATGGACTCATTCTTTCTAAAACTACCAGATCAATGGAGTATAAACATATATAGTGCATACATAGGTGAGAAGTAAAACCAGAAGTAGACACTTTAGGGTATTGAACGCAATTCGTAAAAGATTATAGGGATAAAGTATGCCAAGATGCTAGAGCAACAAGGAAATACTATAGGACATATAAACAAATAATTTGTTGTGAAGATGTGAAACCAAATCATTGGAGATGTAATAATAACTATAATTATACAAAGAAGAGTAAACACAAATTCAAAAAATATAAACCAAAATATAGAAAAACTTTTTTTTTGATAAACAAGGATAGAATTGTTAGATTTCAGCCCAATATATTAAAAAACAAAGTAATACAATCAGTACCGATTTACAAGGAGTAAAATAGCAAACAGGGAGAACAGAACAGAAATAAACGCAAGCTCGCAATGAAGGACATTGCCAACCAACACAGCAGACAAACAAAACAAAACTAAAACCTAATAAAGTGAAGGCAAAATGCAAAACTAGCACGGCAGATAGAGCAATAGGACTGCCTCCGCAAGCAAGCGCGTCGCCAAAGGTGAGAGTTCCCGGCTTCTCAACAGTAGCCTCCATCATAGCCAACTCCGATAAAGCGCCGAACAAAGCAGGCGCAGGACAACTAATCAGCGAAAGGAATAGGATCATAGATCAATCACCACACAGGCTAACGCTGGGTGCAAAGGAGGGAACTGTCACCACATAGGCCACCAAAAGGTGCAATGGAGAGAGCACCAACTGCACCAAAAATATGAGGCCGAATACATAAAGCGCCGAAAAAAGCCAATCAGTGCTCGGGTCGGCAATGCCATCGAACCCAATAGGGACTCAAAAACAACTAGTAGAGAGAACAGCTCAGAACCAACAGTACAGGGCAAGGAGGGAACCAACTCACCTTCAAAGACGATGAACATCACAGACCCCAAGGCCAAAAGGCCTACCCCAATGCCATGCCAGGCAAAAAGGGAAGAGAAATAAAAAACCATGGCTACCGCAATCAATAAAACCCAAGTGCTCGGAGCAACTCAGAAAACCCTAAGCCGTAAAGGTAGGAACCATAAATCACCTAAACGAGTGTTGACGTAAACAACCAAAAACAATTGTGGACAGTGGATGTACTGAAACACAGTAGCAATTCCCAGTTCAACATAAAAAAAGGCAGACAGGCAAACGCAAAACACCAGCCACCAGCCACCAGCCCTCCAGAGGCCAGTCGAACAAAAGAAAACGAACCAACTACAACAAATCCTGACTGAGTGCTGGGAAAACAGAAAACAGAGGATAAGTGTCACGCCCCGCTTCCCAAAAATACGGAATACGAGTACATGACAAAGCCCAGCGAATGACTAACGTCACCCATAAGCTGTTTAATCGATCAGCTCAATAATATAAACAACACAGAACAATTGCGCAGACAATAATAATCTCATGAACAATAATACTTGAATTGAAACAATATAAAATATCCAAGTATTATAATAATCCAACATCTGGAAATAAATAGCAACATTCGGGTCATAAGCCCAATACAATAAAATAACAATAATCCAATAATTAAGTCTCCAAACAAAGCAATAATTATTTATTAAGCGACGATGCAATCAATTCTTTCACCAATGTTGTTTTACCAATCCATCTGGTAATTCTCCATCAACACCTGTAAATATTTCATTTAAAAAGAGAAAAATAATTGTCCTTAGAGCAGGTCATGGACAGCAAGTAGAGAAAGCAGAGAACAATAGAATAACGGTATAACAATGAAACAATTGATCAATAGGAATCAATAACATGGCACGATAATAATGATCAAAACATGGTAATCAATGCAACGGTGTAACGGTGAATCAATATTCGGTAACGGTAATCAACGGTTAATATCATAATCACTTAAACAATATTGGATACAAATAGGAATAATGATGAACAATATGCAATGTCGGTGATATGTCAATCCTTATGTCTATTATTTATTTTAACTCTTAACTAATGCACGTACTACTGTGTCCTATGTGTGCCATACCACAGGTTCGTTGCATACATTCAATTTCGTTTTAGACTCAAGTGGCGAATTCTATTGATCATGTGTCGGTACGGTAATCACTAATACGATACAATATTGTTGCACAATTCATTATAATGATACACTGATACACAAGTTCACGAGTTCACGAGTTCACGAGTTCACGGGTTCAAGACATGAAAGATTGGGATGCCGTAGTCAGCGCTCCACAATCAATCGGTAAACACTGGCCAACACAGTCACTATATTATTCATTACTCAAGTCATTCCCTTAAACCCCGGCTTCTTAACTATTTTATTGATGCAACAATACAATATGCAATTCGAGACATGAGATGGACAATAGTATCAATAAGGGAATAATAGGATGATAACATGGAGTAGGACATTTAAAAAGATAACAATAACTCATTAGGATCATGCAATGCAACATACATACATTAATTCGTGCAATAGTGTGATATATGAACAATTAATTCATTAAAAAGTAGAATCTAAAATTCTGGACAGCATGCGCAACCTGTATAAAAATGCAGTTTTCCGCTGACTCAAAAATCGAAAGTTGAATCCATCAGAAAATCTGGAAACTAGACTTCCATACGGTTCGAACGCATACTTAAAGTTCAGATTCCGATAACAGTAACTAGGTCAAACACATGTTTCTCTTCAAGTTTTATGTTCAGGCAGAATAATGGCATCTTGTTATTTTAATTTTTGAATCAGCAAAAACTCAATATTAAATTCAGTAAAAATATAATCTAGACTCCTAAACATGTTAAACAACAATCTGGAAATTTTCATAGCAAAATTTTATCATTTGATCAGCTTTTTTATGGTATAAACATGAAAGGTACGAGAATCTGAAAATCTGAAAGTAAAAATACAGCTGTAGTAAAACGAGCATAACTTTTGCTACAAAACTCGGAATTCGAAAATTCTGGATGCTATTGACAATTAGACACTCGGGGCTACATTTCATATTCAGAAAATATTTTATTTTAAGGTCATTTACTGGTTCAAAAACAGTAATCAAGTTCAGGTCAGCAAACATGTACAGTTCTTAGGGTATTTTTCTTGAAAATAAAATTAATTGAACATGTCGGGTATCAATTCTCTAGTCAATAAATTGTGTAACCAGAATGATAGGTGTCCAAACATGATAAATAAAATTTAGAACATACACATATACAAGTCTAACATCAATCAATCATCAAACGATCAAACGACATACAACCTAACGAATGTCTCTACAATAATTTATTTGTGTTGTGACTTGTATGAATAACCCTATTAACAATTCTATATGCATTCATTAAAGATCAAAATTTTAGAGTCAAAGTGGCATGATGTCAAGAATATTGGGGTTAGCTCATGTAAACCCTCAATAATCCCAACGAAAGGCATAACAAAGGATAATACGATAACAAAGAGATTTGCTTACAAGAATTTCAATAACACTTGAATTTGATACAATTAGCAATTCAAGAGGACGGTGACTTGCCTGTTAGATGACAAAAACGAATACCACGAATAACTGAATAAGGATCCCGAAGCAATGAACTCGCAAACTAGCACGATCCCAAGACAGCACGTGCAATATACGTGCACTAAAATCCTCAAAAGCAAAATAGCAAGAGTACACAGCAAGAAATCAAAAGGACAGCAGCAACGACAGAAGGGGAGAGCGCCGGCATCATACCCGCAACTTCAGAACAGCCAGAAGCTGGTTAGGACCAGTGAAGGCTGACGGCCAATCCCACCCCGGAGGATCCCTAGCCATCCGACCCTCTGGAGGACAAGAGCACCCCACAAAACTCACAAATAAGACCAAAGAACAAACACTGCACAGATGAGCCATCACGGAGAGAACCCAGGAGAAAATAAAGTATACATCCAGAACATAGACCAATCTAAGTTAAAACATTCATCCAGAACATTGAGAATAATCGACTAAGGTCTCGTCAGAAGTAAGGGAGACCTTGTCGGAGAACAAAATAACAAAATAAAACAGTTAAAACTAAAAGCACCGGTGCTTCAAAAAGAGGCTGAAGGAGCGACGGCAAATATCCAGAAATAGAAAGTCTCACAACAACCTCCAAAACTATGTATCAGATATACCCAAAGAGGAGGAACCAAGAACTGTAAAAGCATCTCAAATCTGCAAAGATAAAGAAAACAAAGACAAAATCAGAATGAGAAAAGCTAACTCGAAGTAGTGAAATTAGAGAGATAGATCTGGTAGGCCTCCTCAAGACGGCCCAAATGCAAGGACGCCACTTTAACCTGCGTTAAAGTGGACGACCAAGAATTGGTGAAAAATAAAAATTCATCAATCATCGCCGCCAGCGAAGAAGCTGAGTGCAAAAAGATACGTTTATTTCTTTCTGACCAGATCACCCAGATCATGGCCATAACTGAGAGGAACCATGAAATGCGGAATTCTTTCTTAAGCAAATGCGCCCTCCAAGCAACAACGGTAATAGACCACAATGGTCGGATAAAGGTGCACCGAAGGAAAAGATGTTCGGCGTCTTCGTGTTTTGCTGAACAGAACGCACATAATTACCCTATTGCAAGATCCATTTTGTTGCGACGGTATATGGTTAGGAGTTTGTTATTAAGAGCTAACGAAGTGAGTATTTTGAATTTGAGCGGGGTGCAACTACTCCACAAAGGTTTAGTCAGGTTGGAGTAGACTCCACCAAAGTTTAGAAAATTGTAGAAAGACTTAACCGAGTGGACCCCCGAGCTAGTCCAATGCCAAGCTATTTTATCAGAGGGATGTCAAGAATACTGGTTTAGTTTAGTAAATAGCTCAATGAACTCCTCCACAAGGTTGGTTCGAAGAGCGCTTAGGAAAGCAATAGACTAATACTTTTGGTGGTTAATGATGACCAGGTAATCCGCCACCGTCGCTGAGGGGTTGGAGGCCAACTGGTAGAGAGAAGGAAAAGATAAGGCTAGCTTCATATTTCCGAACCATAGATCGACCCAGAACTTGGTCTTGGACCCACTAGTGCATTCATGGAAGATCCCACAACAAAACGGCCTGGCTGCTTTCCCGACCCCTTTCCAAAAGGGGGAGGCCTTACGGGATAGAGAAGGGGAAAAATCCGTATAAAAAATAAGAGATATAAAAAACCCTATAAAAAATACTTTAGAAGAATGAATAAAAATAAAAATAGACAGTATACGAGAAACCCTAAGAAATGTAATTGTTACATATGTGGAGAAGTAGGACATATATCACCAAATTGTTCTAAAAGAATGAAAAAAAAAATGTAAAATACGTAGAAGAAATTAAAGAAATGAATAACATAAATTATGAACCCATAGAATATGAGGAAGAATGGTCGGAAATAAGTGAAGATGAAGAAATAATGGTAATGAAAGAAGATAGTGGAAGTAGTGAAGGTGAAATAGAAGATGTGAAATAAACATGATGACAGAAATAACAGAAATATGGGAACCTTCAGAAAGAGAAGAAAACAATGAAGAAGTAAGAGAAAGAATGTGCTTTGACATACAAAAATACGATAAAATAAGAGCGACCAAATTAGATATTAATCCAAAAGAAAATTTTAAACTACCAATATTCGAAAGGAAGAAAAGTACCATCATAGGAATAATGAACAACCTATAGACATTGAACAAGCACAAGGAAAAACCATAATCCCATTAATAACGAAAGAATAATAAGACAAGAGATGGAAAAAATAAATGAGAAAACCAGAAAAATATTAAAACACATAAATTTAGGAGCTGTACAAATAATAATAAAAGCCTATTTTAAGGAAGGGATAAATACACCCTTGGAAATATACCTAATGGATGATAGGATAATATCAAGTACACAAGATGCCTTAATAGGAATAGTACAAGGAAACCTAATGTACCAAAAGATAAAATTTACAATAAAACCTAATTTCTCTATAAGCATGGCTGAAGAAAATAAAGATAAAAGTCTAGTCATGTATCACAGATTATCAGGAATAGAAATGATAGAAAAAAGCAAAGTTATGAGTATACAAATAAGAAATATTTATGCCATCACTAGTAAGCACGAAGTAAAAAATAGAAATACAGATAATTTTAAAATAGAGCCTCTATTCAGCGAAATTATAAGATACAAACTAGCTAGAGAAAACCCTGAAATGACTATACCAAATTATATGAATTCGACTTTAATAAATCAAAAGAAACTGCAAAAGGAAAATGCAACACAAATAATATTCGGAAAGAGATCACTATCAATAAAAAATAAACAACAAGCATTGGAATTAATACCAATAATAATGTAATACCCTAAACTTTCATTTAATAAAAATTTTGATTTTCACTTGTTGTGCACGTGCAAATTTCGTATGTAAATTTATTTATTTATTTTCATATATAAAATTTCTTTTATGAACAATTATTTTCTTCTTTTCCTTTATTTTTTTTCTAAAAGCCTATTTGTAAAGCCTAAAAACATTGTTTTCTTATTTTGAGCCCACTTTAATAATTTATTATTTTATTATTTGACCCACAAGCCTAAGTCCACAAATTTAATTAATCATTTAAATTGTCACACTTGTCATGTAGACACAATTTGTAAACAATTGGTTAATTAAAGTTTTGCAAATTTCAAATAGGGGGTACTAGAGGGCACGTGCCTGCACGTAGTGTGCATTGCACACCTAGGGAGGCCAGGTATGCTTAAGGAGGAATGGGAGAATGGGTGTGTGTGCATGGGTGGTTATTTGATTATGGGTGGTTATTTGATTATGGGTGGTTGCTACAACTTCCCCTCCTATCCTAGCCATCCATCTCTAACCATCTAATGAAATCCTAGCCCTCCAATCCATCCTAGAACTAGTATACCTTCATGTATACTACACAAACAAATTATTGAAAGAAAGAAATTATATAGGAGAGAAATACATAAGGGAGTATAAAGAGTGAGTGTGAGTTGTGTGTCCCACGAAAGAGGCCGGCCCCATCATCAAGCACAAGGAGCAAGAAGGAGAGCTTTTGCAACACAATTTAGGAGGAGGAGGCTACTCTCTCGCATTCTAGGAGACTCTAGGAGCTTTTATTTGGTTTTTCTCCAAAGAGGTGGGTGTTTCTCATTGCTTCTAATATTAGAATTCATGCTAGGTATGTTTTAATGAAACTATAGGAATTAACTAGTGAGAAATTAGAACCATGCTTGTTTGATTAAAGTAGAGTGGTAATATTAGAGATAAAATGATGGAATGATTGCTATTGGATAATTGTTAATTTATGTGTTAGAATTCTCCATTTTTGTATGTGCCACATGAATGTTAGAATAAATAAAAAAGATTGTATTTTACAAATAATTGATTGAATGCATCATGTGTAATTTGTTGACAAAAAATAGAATTTTTATTCTTTAGAAAAGATGATTTTTGTGTTCTAAAAATATGGTAGATTGTCAATAAGAAAGAGAACAATAACGTAGTGATTTTTTGGTGGAAACCTAACTTTAGTTATGAAGAGTTGTGCTATGGTTCTCAAATGTTGAATTATGGACACGGAACACAAAATAGGACTAAAATACATGTTTTATAGAGCTAAAAATGCTTATAAAAATATTGGTTGCTGTAGATTTATGTGTATTTTAATTCTGGAAAAAGTTGCTTACAAAAGAGAAGAAAAAGAAGCAAATCTGTTTTGAGAATTCATGAATTATAGATATGAATAGAAAACTAACACAAAAAACCAACTAAATTACTTTCAAATTGATATGGCCACTTAGACAATTGGTCGGTAGAGCTTTCGGTCGCTACAGTAGTGAGGGCTAGTCAGGGGTCTCGGGTTCGATACTGAGGCTTTTCATTTTATTTTTTGTTAAAATCCGAATGCTGAGGGTTGATACATAGGGATTATAACCCCTATTCATATCGCCTTGGGGCTTTGGCGCAGTGGTCTTGTGCGCTGTCTATTGGGCCGTTGGTTGTGGGTTCGAATCCGGTTGGGGGTTTGGATTTAAGAAGTTTTTGGGATTTTTAATATTAATTTGAGTTTTAAAAAACAGATTGAAAATTGGGTAAAATATGGAATTAATTACTGAAAATTATTTGGACTTTATTAGGAAAATTGGTATGGCTTTTTGATAAAGTGTAATTGAGAAATTGAGGCTTTTTGCAAGAAAGGACTTCTTTTTGAAATTAAATTGTCTTTTTAAATAAAGAAAAAATAAATGAGCTTTTTTGAGTTATAAAGATGAAAATTAGTAATGAGGAATTTTTGAAAGCTGTGATTTGTGTGATTAATTGGACTTATAAATTGTGCTTGTAATATGAATTGAAATAAGGATAATAGATTCGTGGAATAAATGAATTATTGATTACTACTAGTTGAAACTTATTCTTACGCATAAATTGCATGTGAAATTGAATTATTGATTGTGATGAGTTATGAAAGATGTGAATACATGAATACGATGCTTATGAAATGTGAATTGTGATTAATCATGAAATGACCTTATGAGTATGAAAAGCTCGATGTTGTAATTATGAGTTGAAATTGAGAACTAGGGTGTAGCTAAGCCTTATACCGGCAATAAAAGAAATGTGAAAATGATATTTGAGATGAAAAGACCAAGGTTTGGGTCATGTGAAATAAATGAATAAGACCGGTATAGTGGGAGTGCTAACCCTAAGGGATTGATTTTATTCATGATTCAATTAAACTAAGGATTGGATACATAGTGAAGATGTGATGAAAGTAAGAGAAAAAAATTGAGTATGAGGGCCATTGGATTGGCGGCGTGAGAGTATTCACAGGATGTCCTATGATGTTTCATGATAGGGCGTGGATACTGCTCCCGATGGCGATGCTCATGGAGTGTTTGATGACTGCGGGTGGTGTCATGTCTTTGGTAGGAGCTGAATTACCATAGGATGCCTGCATGATGAGTCATGTGTCAGTGTGTTGGGATTCCGCCTAGACATGAGTTCGTAGATCAGAAAACATCTAGGATACTTACCGTAGTTACAGTAGTAGATTAAGTCATGACGAGGGATTAAACCCTACAAGATGAAGAACGGTTAAGGACTTGCCCTCGGACCTATGTAGTATGGGCTGCATAGACTCTGAACAAGTGCACATTAGTGTCATATAATACAAATAATTGCATTAAGAACTAAGTGCTCATTCACAACACGACATCATTAGGATAGTCCCTTTAGCTTTGTTTGTGACAAGTTTGTGGTTTGCTAAGTATTGAGAATCGTTATACTATTTTCGGCATAAAGAGAATGGCCGTGTATAATATTTTGTCAGTTGAATGAACTGACGTGCCCACAATTTTACATGCAGGGTAAAGATGCTTAACAAATTGAAGTATACATGCTGCTCAAGATTGATTTAAATATTGTTTCATGTAATTTATTGTAAAATTGCTTCTGCTGTAATAATGTAAAGGTATAATGTAACTCTGATGTAAGAAATGTTTTTATTTCCTTGTAAAATTATACGAAAGAAGTGTAAAGATCCTGTGGAACTTCGAATTCAGTTGTATTTTAGAATTCGGGGTGTTACAGAGTGGTATCAGAGCATGCTTATAAGTAGTACAAATTTGTAAGGAACGACACCCTAGAAGTGGATATTAGAGTGTGTGTATGAGTCTAGAGATTTAAATGTAAGTCACTTACATTTGTGTTGCTCTATGATTTATACTTCTTCTTCTCTATCTTTAAGATGGCGGACCACTTTGACCCAGCTGGAGATGACAATTGGCACATCATTGAGGAAGATTACTACCCCGGGCAAGCTGATTCAGACGAGGAAGATCCCGAAGAAGTGGAAGAGGAATGGCCTGAGTCCTGAGAGATCACTCCACCTCCGAATTCATCTGATGATTCTTCTGACGAAGAAGAACCAATTCCGGGTAATCTCATTGTGTCTCTTCAGAGGCAGGTAGAGACTCTATGGGAAAGAGTTGGACTTCTGGAGACTCAATTGGAGAAGCGCAAGGATAATTTTACCGTTCTCAGTCATCGTGTTTGGGAACTCGAGAAGAGAAAAAACATGACCGATGTACTGAAGGAGGAACTGGAGGAACTACGGGGAGAACTTCGTGAAGCCAAGAGGAACCGTAGGAGTTAGATTGTTGTATCTTCTACTGCTTTCATTTGATATCAGAAATGTTTTAAATTCGAATGTATAAAGTTTGAAATTTAATGAAATGAAAAGTTGACTTAAAAGTTCATGTTTTATACTTCGAATTTAATGGATCTTTTGCATCAGAATATGGCTAGAAAAGGAGCTCGAAATGGTGAAGGTCTGGACTTGGAAACGGAGCTAGCAAGGGTCTATCAGACACTCAATGCCGTTGCCATGAATCAGAATTAGGGAAGGGTGCCTGCGAATCCAGTACCCGAAGCAATCAAACTCGTGGAATCATTTAAACGGATGAAACCACCGGTGTTTGAGGGGAAGTCAGACCCTGACACGGCTGACAATTGGATCCGACAGGTAGAGACTATCTTCGAAGTCTTGGAGACTCCGGAGGGCAGCAAGGTGAAGTTGGCGACACTGCAATTCGAGAAGGATGCAGCTATGTGGTGGTAGTCGATGAAGCGGACGATGGGAGACTTGGTTCTTGGCTGGGTGGAATTCTTGGAGGAATTCCGCAGTCATTATTTTCTCTCAGACGTCCAGGAGAAAAAGGTCATGGAGTTTCTGTCACTGTAGCAGGGCGGCATGTCGGTTAGGGAGTATGAGACCTAATTCACTGAGCTATCAAGATATGCACCCGAATTGGTGATGGATGAGGCGAAGAAGGCTCGAAAGTTTGAGCATGGTTTGAGGCCAAGTTTGAGATCCAAGATGATACCCCTCGGTATCAGGAGGTTTGACATGCTGGTCAAACGAGCAGCAGCCACGGAGGCAGACATGGAGCAGTTCCACGCTGTTCAGAATCGGAGGAACAATTGGAATGCGGGAAGAGGCCTGCAGTTGCTGGGAATATTAGGGGATAGCCGCCGGCTCAAAGGTTCAAGCCTACGGGTGCGAACGCTGTTCAAGTGGCAGGAAGACCCGGGAATACTTGGGTGAGACTTCCAGTGACTTGTTTCAACTGTGGAGAGACAGGCCACTACAAGTCTCATTGCCCCAAACTGCAGGATGTCGTCCGTAATGGGCCAACTCAGCAGACCGGGAAGAAGCCGTACCAGCAGGGGTGAGTATTTGCCTTGACCGAAGCTTACGCTGATGAAGTGGATCATGTCATCACTGGTACGAGGGAGGATGTTTAGAGAGTTTTTTGTTATCTCTTTTTTCGTTAATTAGTACACTGTTATGTAACGAGTGTGTGTTATGTAATAGGAGAACTTATTTTGAATTGAAAGAAAGCTGTTGTTTTGTTCGATATTGGGTCCTCACATACTTTTGTATCACCTAAGTTTGCTAAAGTTATGGGAGTCGAACCGAAGATATTTCCAGGCAAGGTTTTAGCAGTAGCTACTCCGTCAGGGGAGACTCTAACCACTGATCGGTACTATGTTGGCTGCGTGATCGTGATTGGAGATAGAATTTTCGGGATCGATCGGATCAAGCTGAATGTTTTGGAAGTCGATGTTATCATTGGCATTGATTGGATGTCGGTGTACAGTGCGAACATCGAGTGCAAGACCAAGACAGTAACAGTGAAGGCTCCAGGTGGACCTGAAGTCACTTTCCAAGGAAAGAGGAGATGTTCAGATTTGGTTGCTGCTATCATCCAGAAGAGAGGGATTCCTGTAGAGGTGCAGCAAATTCCTGTGGTTCAAATTATCCGACTGTGTTCTTGGAAGATCTGCATGGGTTACCCCCGCATCGTGATGTGGAGTTCAGCATCACTATTCAACCAGGGAGTGCACCTATTTCCAAGGCACCGTACAGGATAGCGCCTGTAGAGCAGGATGAGATCAAACGGCAGATTGAGGAACTGTTGGAGAAAGGCTTTATTCAACCGAGTGCATCACCTTGGGGAGCGCCGGTACTTTTGGTAAAGAAGAAGGATGGTTCGATGAGGATGTGCATCGATTACCGAGAGCTGAATAAGGTCACTGTTCAGAATAAGTATTCGATTCCACGAATTGATGACTTGTTCGATCGTCTACAAGGAGCAGCTATTTTCTCCAAAATAGATCTTCGATCAGGATATCATCAAGTTCGAGTGAAAGCTGAAGATGTGCATAGGACTGCGTTTAGAACTCGACACGGGCATTACGAATTCTTAGTTATGTCGTTTGGAGTGACGAATGCGTCTGCAATCTTCATGGACATGATGAACAGAGTTCTGAGGCCGTTCATTGATTCTTTTGTCGAGGTGTTTATTGACAATATTCTTGTGTACTCCAAGTCGGAGGAGGAGCACACAGAGCATCTGGCAGCGGTTTTGAGGAAGCTTCAGGACCATGAGTTGTATGCCAAGTTATCCAAGTGTGATTTTTGGAAATCTGAAGTAACATTCCTAGGTCACATCCTTTCTAAGGCGGGAGTGACAACAGATTCTCAGAAGATAGAGGCAATGAGAGATTGGGCAAGGCCTACTACAGTGTAGAAAATCAGGTATTTCCTTGGGCTAACTGAATATTACAGAAGATTCATCCAGGGCTACGCTCAGATAGCCATGCCGCTCACTGGTCTGACAAAGAAGAATGTGAACTTCAAGTGGACTGAACAGTGCGAGGCAAGCTTTCAGGAGTTGAAAGAGAGGCTGACTACTGCTTCCATTTTGGCTTTGCCTAGAGAAGGTGTTGAGTATGATGACTACAGCGATGCTTCACATCGTGGGCTTGGTTGTGTCTTAATGCAAGAAGGAAAAGTAATCGCTTATGGGTCTAGGCAACTAAGACCGCATGAGAAGAATTATCCGACTCATGATCTAGAGTTGGCTGTGATTATCTTTGTCTTAAAGCAGTGGAGACATTATGTGTATGGTGAGAAGCTGAACATGTACACAGACCATAAAAGCTTGAAGTACATCTATCAGCAGAAGAATCTGAACCTGAGGCAAATGAGATGGCTGGAGGTAATTGAGGATATTCGTCCAGAGATTAAGTATCATCCTGGGAAGGCTAATGTCGTTGCTGATGCACTTAGCCGCAAGAGCAGTCTGGCGAGTTTGATTACAACTCAAAGGCAGCTGGCAGAGGAGTTGGATCGGGCTGGTATTGAAGTTGTTCTGCAAGGCTTGGGATCATCTTTAGCTCAGTTGAGGCTTCAACCGATGCTGAACGAACGAATTATTGCAAGTCAGAAGGAAGATGCAGATCTTCAGAAGATGAAGGAGCAGGTTGGTGCTGGCAAGTTGCCCGGATTTCAGATCAGGGATGAAGTGCTGTGGTTTGGAGAGAGGCTGTGTGTTTCGGATCAGTCGGACTTGAAAGAAAGTATTCTTCAGGAGGCACATGATACTCTTTTGTCAGTACATCCTGGGAGTACCAAGATGTACAAGGACATTAAATAGCATTTCTAGTGGTCAGGTTTGAAGCGGGATGTGGCTGAATTTGTGTCGAGGTGTGAGATTTGTCAACAAGTCAAAATCGAGAATCAGAAACCTGAGGGTCTATTGCAACCATTACCTATTTCGGAATGGAAGTGGGATGACATCAGTATGGATTTCATCACGAGTTTGCCTAAGAGTCCTAAAGACAATGATGCAATTTGGGTCATAGTCGATCGACTAACCAAGTCTGCTCACTTCTTGACGATGAAACTCACTGCTTCGATGGACAAGTTGGCTGAGATGTATGTTGGTGAGATCATCAGGCTTCATGGTGTTCCGTTAACCATTGTGTCTGATCGAGATGCGCGGTTTACTTCGCATTTTTGGAGGAGTCTTCAGACCGCTTTGGGTACCAAGACGGATTTTAGCACTGCTTTTCATCCCCAGACCGATGGGCAAACCGAGAGAGTCAATCGTATTCTTGAGGACATGCTTCGGTGTTGTGCATTAGACTTTGGAGGCAGTTGGGAAAGGCATTTAGCTTTCGTGGAGTTTGCCTACAACAACAGTTTTCAGACTAGCATTAGGATGGCGCCGTACGAAGCTTTGTATGGCAGGAAGTGCAGGACGCCTGTCAGATGTTTGGGCCTGAGATTGTGCAGCAGACCTCTGAAAAGATTGAGCTAACCAGGAAGAGGTTGGTGGATGCTCAGAGTAGGCAAAAGAGCTATGCAGACAACCGGAGGAGGGATCTTGAGTTGGAGGTTGGTAACTTTGTCTTTCTGAAGGTATCACCCAGCAAAGGCGTATCCGATTCGGCAAGGGTGGAAAGATAGCCCCAAGGTTCATAGGCCCGTATAAGATATTGAAAAGGATCGGGAAAACTGCTTATCGTCTTGAGTTACCAGAAGAGTTGTCTCAGGTGTACAATGTCTTTCATGTGTCTATGATGAGAGGTTACATTCCAGATCCAAGTCATCATTTGCCCGAAGTGCCAGAGGGTTTGCAGTTGGATCTGAGTTACATTGAGCTCGCAGTCGAGATTCTTAATCGTCGGGAGAAAGTCTTGAGGAATAAGACGATACTGATGGTCAAGGTAGTCTGGAGAAACCAGTTTGTTGAAGAGACTACTTGGGAACCTGAGAAGAGGATGATGAAGGATCATCCTGAGATCTTTGTTTGATTGTATCTTCTTATTGTGTTTTGTTTTCTCACTCTTTAATTGTACTTCCGGGGACGGAACTATTCTAAGGAGGGAGTGTTGTAATACCCTAAACTTTCATTTTAATAAAAATGTTGATTTTCACGTGTTGTGCACGTGCAAATTTCGTATATATAATTATTTATTTATTTTCATATATAAAATTTCTTTTATGAACAATTATTTTCTTTTTTTCCTTTATTTTTTTTTTCTAAATGCCTATTTTGTATAGCCTAAAAACATTGTTTTCTTATTTTGAGCCCACTTTAATGATTTATTATTTTATTATTTGGCCCACAAGCCTAAGCCCACTATTTGTGAAGCCCACAAATTTAATTAATCATTTAAATTGTCACACTTATCATGTCGACACAATTTGTAAACAATTGATTAATTAAAGTTATATAAATTTCAAATAGGGGGGTACTAGAGGGCATGTGCATGCACGTAGTGTGCATTGCACACCTAGGGAGGCCGGGTATGCTTAAGGAGGAATGGGAGAGTGGGTGTATGTGCATGGGTGGTTATTTGATTTTGGGTGGTTGCTACAACTTCCCCTCCTATCCTAGCCATCCATTTCTAACCATCTAATGATATCCTAGCCCTCCAATCCATCCTAGAACTAGTATAAATACCCCCTACCTTCATGTATACTACACAGAAAATTATTGAAAGAAAGAAATTATATAGGAGAGAAATACATAAGGGAGTATAAAGAGTGAGTGTGAGTTGTGTGTCCTAAGCAAGAGGCCGGCCCCATCATCAAGCACAAGGAAGCTTTCGGTTTTTGCACAAGGAGCAAGAAGGAGAGCTTTTGCAACACAATTTAGGAGGAGGAGGCTACTCTCTCGCATTCTAGGAGACTCTAGGAGCTTTTATTTGGTTTTTCTCCAAAGAGGTGGGTGTTTCTCATTGCTTCTAATATTAGAATTCATGCTAGGTATGTTTTAATGAAACTATAGGAATTAACTAGTGAGAAATTAGAACCATGCTTGTTTGATTAAAGTAGAGTGGTAATATTAGAGATAAAATGATGGAATGATTGCTATTGGATAATTGTTAATTTATGTGTTAGAATTCTCCATTTTTGTATGTGCCACATGAATGTTAGAATAAATAAAAAAGATTGTATTTTACAAATAATTGATTGAATGCATCATGTGTAATTTGTTGACAAAAAATAGAATTTTTATTCTTTAGAAAAGATGATTTTTGTGTTCTAAAAATATGGTAGATTGTCAATAAGAAAGAGAACAATAACGTAGTGATTTTTTGGTGGAAACCTAACTTTAGTTATGAAGAGTTGTGCTATGGTTCTCAAATGTTGAATTATGGACACGGAACACAAAATCAAACTAAAATATATGTTTTATAGAGCTAAAAATGCTTATAAAAATATTGGTTGCTGTAGATTTATGTGTATTTTAATTTTGGAAAAAGTTGCTTTCAAAAGAGAAGAAAAAGAAGCAAATCTGTTTTGAGAATTCATGAATTATAGATTTGAACAGAAAACTAACACAAAAACCAACTAAATTACTTTCAAATCGATATGGCAACTTAGACCAATTGGTCAGTAAAGCTTTCGGTCGCTACAGTAGCGAGGGCTAGTCAGGGGTCTTGGGTTCGATACGGAGGCTTTTCGTTTTATTTTTTGTTAAAATCCGAATGCCGAGGGTTGATACATAGGGATTATAACCCCTAGTCATATCGCCTTGGGGCTTTGGCGCAGTGGTCTTGTGCACTGTCTATTGGACCGTTGATTGTGGGTTCGAATCCGGTTGGGGGTTTGGATTTAAGAAAAAGTTTTTGGGATTTTTAATATTAATTTGAGTTTTAAAAATAGATTAAAAATTGGGAAAAATATGGAATTAATTACTGAAAATTATTTGGACTTTATGAGGAAAATTTGTATGGCTTTTTGATAAAGTGTAATTGAGAAATTGAGGTTTTTTTTGCAAGAAATGACTTCTTTTTGAAATTAATTTGTCTTTTTAAATAAAAGAAAAATAAATGAGCTTTTTGAGTTATAAAGATGAAAATTAGCATTGAGGAATTTTTGAAAGTTGTGATTTGTGTGATTAATTGGACTTATAAATTGTGCTTGTAATATGAATTGAAAAGGATAATAGATTCGTGGAATAAATGAATTATTGATTACTACTAGTTGAAACTTATTCTTACGCATAAATTGCACGTGAAATTGAATTATTGATTGTGATGAGTTATGAAAGATGTGAATACATGAATACAATGCTTATGAAATGTGAATTGTGATTAATCATGAAATGACCTTATGAGTATGAAAAGCTCGATGTTTTAATTATGAGTTGAAATTGAGAACTAGGGTGTAGCTAAGCCTTATACCGACAATAAAAGAAATGTGGAAATGATATTTAAGATGAAAAGACCAAGGTTTGGGTCATGTGAAATAAATGAATAAGACCGGTATAGTGGGAGTGCTAACTCTAAGGGATTGATTTTATTCATGATTCAATTAAACTAAGGATTGGATACATAGTGAAGATGTGATGAAAGTAAGAGAAAAAAATTGAATATGAGGGTCATTGGATTGGCGGCGTGAGAGTATTCACAGGATGTCCCATGATGCGTCATGATAGGGCGTGGATACTACTCCAGAGTATTGTCCCGGCGGCGACGCTCATGGGGTGTTTGATAACTGCAGGTGGTGTCATGTCTTTGTAGGAGCTGAATTACTACAGGATGCCTGCATGATGAGTCATGTGTTAGTGCGTTGGGATTCCCTCCAGGGCGCCTAGACATGAGTTTGTGGATCAGAAAACATGTAGGATACTTACCATAGTTACAGTAGTAGAGTAAGTCATGACGAGAGATTGAACCCTACAAGATGAAAAACGGTTAAGGGCTTGCCCTCGGACCTATGTATTATGGGCGGCATAGACTCTGAACAAGTGCGCATTAGTATCATATAATACAAATAATTGGATTAAGGACTATGTGCACATTCACAACACGACATCATTAGGATAGTCCCTTTAGCTTTGTTTGTGACAAGTTTTTAGTTTGCTAAGTATTGAGAATTCTTATACTGTTTCCGGCATAGAGAGGATGGCCGTGTATAATATTTCGTTAGTTGAATGAACTGACGCACCCATAGTTTTACATGCAGGGTAAAGATGCTTGATAAATTGAAGTATACATGCTGCTTAAGATTGATTTAAATGTTGTTTCATGTAATTTATTGTAAAATTGCTTCCGCTGTAATAATATAAAAGTATAATGTAACTCTGATGTAAGAAATGTTTTTATTTTCTTGTAAAATTGTACGAAAGAAGTGTAAAGATTCTGTGGAACTTTAAATTCAGTTGTATTTTGGAATTCGGGGTGTTACAAATAAATACATTAGAACACCAAAATAATAACCAATTTAAAATAGAAATAGAATATTATGACAATAGAAAATGGAATAAACAACTAGCCTTAGTAGATACAGGAGCTACTAATTCTAATAATAAACAAACAACTGTAAAAACAACTGAATTAATGCCATCAGAAAACCTATATTACTACCTAGACTATTACAATAATAGACATCCAATTGTACATAAAATTATACTACCACTAAGGATAAATGGTAAAAATGAAATGTTATTACACTTATAAGTAGACCCAGAACACCATGTTAATGAAATGCTATTCGGAACTAACTTCCTTACATGAGTACAACCTTACTCAATTTAAGAATAAAAAATCACAATAACAGTAAACAATGAAAGTATGGTAATAAATAGAATATTGGACAAATAAATCTATTAAGAGCAACAAAAAACATATTATACATACTAATAGAATTTGTTTACGAAGGATACAAATCAAGAAACTATCATAGTCTAATAGACAGAGCAGGCACCAGTCTATGCCTCGAAAATATACTACCAAAATAGAAACAAAATGGATATAATAAAAAAGCAATAACTGGATTAACTGGACAAACTATCATACTTGATAAGTATAAGCAAAATGTTAATGTACAAATAGGAAGTTACATACTAAAAATACCAATAATATACCAGTTTGATGATATGAATAATGATGTACTCTTAGGAAATGACTTTTTCCAACAATACTATCCCATAACCATATCACATAAATCAGTCGTATTTACGACACCTTGCCGACACCAAGCAATAACAAGTAGAATAACCCAACCTTATTCCAGAACTGACCTGCCACACATCAAGTTTCTTCAACCCAGCGTGGTGAATACCAATATTTACCAAACAAAACTAGAATACAACAAGTTCAAGAAATAACTACAAAAGAAATTTTACAAAAACAATTAGAAGATCTGTGCGGAGAAGACCCTTTGGCAAAATGGAACTTAAGTAAACCCACGGCACATATAGAGTTAATAAATAAGAACAAAATAATAAAAATTAAACCTATAAGACATACTCCAACAGATCTATAAGAGTTCAAAATACATATAAAAGAATTAATGGAAAATAATTACATAAGAAAATCACAAAGTCCACATTCATCACCAGCATTCATAGTAAGAAAGCATTCAGAAAAAAAAAGAGGTAAATCTCGAATGGAAGTAAATGATAAGGAACTAAATAAAAATACTAAGAGGTTTGGATACCAATTACCAGACATGCAAATACTACTAAACACAGTAAGAACAAGAAAAATATATTCGAAATTTGATTGTAAATCAGGATTTTATCATGTAAAACTAATAGAAGATTCAAAACCTTTAACAGCATTTAGCACACCTCAGGAATTTTATGAATGGAATGTATTACCATTCGGTTATAAAAACAGCTCAGGAATATTTCAAGAATATATGGATAAATTTTTTGAAAAATACAATAATTTCATATTAGTATATGTAGATGATATTCTAATAGGATCCGAAAACGAGGAACAACATAAAGAACATCTACTAAAATTCATAGAAATATTAAAAAATGCAGGTATTATACTATCAAAAAAGAAAACGGAATTATTCAAAACTGAGATAGAATTCATAGGAATAAAATTATCACATGAAAGAATAGAATTACAACCACATATAGCAGAAAAAATAAAGACATTTCCTAATGTACTTAAAAAAAAAGAAGTACAATCTATAATAGGGTTACTAAATCAAACAAGAGGTTACATACCAAATTTATCAGCAAAAACAAATTGGTTACAACAAAAATTGAAAAAGTTTAAGAAATGGGAATGGACCCCAGATGATGAAGAGAAACTTAAAATATTAAAACAACAAACTTCAGAATTACATAAGCTAAGATTACCTGTTAAAGAATGTTCATGGATAATAGAAACAGATGCGTGTGAAAATAATTGGGGAGCAGTATTAAAATTCATTGAAATAGGTGAAGAAGAAGAAAGACTAGCCAGATATACTAGTGGATCATTCACACAAACCCAAAAAAATTACCACATAAATGAAAAATAACTACTAGCAATCTTAAAAGCTATAAAAAAGTTTGAGTTATTCATTATACATACAAAATTCACAGTAAGAACAGACAATACACAAGCAAAGAGTTGGATTAACAAAATATTAGACCCAACTATAGTAAATAAAAGGTTGATAAGATGGCAAATGGAGTTAGCACATTACGATTTCTCAATAGAAAATATAAAAAGAAAAGATAACATCCTAGCAGATTTCTTATCAAGAAGCTAACAATTTCATTTTTACAAGATGGAAAATAGAGTCCAGCATATTATACATGATATAGTCTACCTAAAGGAGATTGTGGAGCAAATAAAAGGAGCATTTAATCAATTACAATTGTAAATATGCAGGCTCCAAAGTCTGTTCTGCCAACATGTAAGTCAGCATGTAACCACAGAAAATATGGTGGACAATACTAGCGAGAAAATGAGTGAGATAGATGAACCTACTTATTCCTTAAAAGAGGATGTACTTACATCCTCAAATAAGACTACATACAAGGAGACACTTCTTACTGAGAAAGCTCCTATCAAAGTATCAAAGAAAGTATTATTTTTACAATAGATTCAAAAACTATGCCAAGTAACAGAGGTGAACCAGTTCATTAAAACCATATCACAATAACATACGAACAAGGCCATCATCATACCAGGAGCTAATCCAAGAACAATCAGGGCATTGTCCGAAAGAGGACTTATTCATTGCATCAATCTGTCTAGAAAATGTGAGGAACTAGTCAACTTGCCAAAAGAAATTTACAAAACAGCCAAGAGTTATTTTGGCCTCACAAAGGCCTAAAAAATATATGTCAGAATGTATTCATCCATCCCTGAATATCTTGAAGACAATGAAGAGCTCCCAGCAGAACACGTTATAAAAATAGGGATGACCACCCAGGTGATCTATGGAGCATCAAATATTGTACCATACAAAACTGAAGAATTTGAAAAATTAATCCCAGAATGAAGGGCCATGGGCTTCAGGAACATGTATTGTGAGTTAAAGGATATAAAACTAAGAGACAGCAACATATGGATCTATGACAACCCAGATCCAGAAAAATAATAATGTATAGTATAGCAAAATTAAAACAACCACAAGATAAGCATGAGCTGTTTGACAGCTGACACCATATACTATCCACAGGAGCAATGACAATGACAGAAGAGACAGCTGGATACGACTGTAGCTTGATGAAGACAGAGCATCAACATAAATGTGGAGCATGTGAACATGTCTACTAGGAGGAATCTCTTTTTCTAGAGTAGTCTACAAGACAATTATTAAAGACTGATGTAAGCAGCAATTATTTGACTTGTGATGTAAGCAATGAATTATGTAAAATTGTTGTAAGCTGATCTCTTGGTCTAAAAAAGGGTAAGCTGAGTAAGGTAGAAGGCAGACTATCTAGATCCTCCATATTAGCTTGTAAGAAAAGTCTGTAAGGAGATCAAGAGAAATAAAATTATCTTTTTATGAATTATTCTACAAGATCTTTTACTAAATAAGGTATGAGCAACTAATTTTCTTACTTAGGGAGAGTTTTGTAAGGCTTTGCCTCAAGAATCTTGCAAAAAGACTCATTTGTAACCTTCTAAAGTTAGACTATACACCTAGTAGTAGAAAACGAGCTAGGTTGTGGTTGCCTGTATCGAAGTGTTATTAGTTGTTCCAGACGCATCTCTCGGATGAAGCCCTTTTGAGAGCATAGTAATCCTGAGATGGGAAGAACATAAAAGGAGCAATGAAATCGGGGTGCATACCAGATGTATTTTATCCATTGGTAGTAACTGGTACAGAGCAGTTCAAAGAGGTTTAACTTGGTCGGAAGCATGATGGGCCGTTTTGTTTTGATTTTTAGGGTATCCTTAGAAATCTCTCTCTACTCCTGGTTTTATAATTATTGTTGTTCAATAGAACTAATGGATAATAATAGTTTGAGTATTGCCTCGGAAATTTTTGAATTAATGATTAATTATCAAGAAAGTGATAGAATGCTAGTTTTTTATGTTTATTATCCTCATCGAGTAACAAGCATGAATGATTATTATGAATTCAAATGATTCTTCTTTAGTGTACAACGAGTAAAAATTATAACAATAAATTTAATAAATCCTGGAGAAACTAGTAATATAAATGTCGAAATAATTAATGATCTAACTTTTTATGAAAGATCTTTATTATTCTATGAGAATGGTGTATTTAGTAGTTATATCTGGAGCCCTACAACAGCATATAGACAATTTCTAGAAGAAAATGAACAAATTGGAGGAGGAAATAGACATATAGAAGAACTTGAAGAACCTCCATATGATAGTAATAGTAAAATATCTGAGACAGAATTAGAATATATGGGAGATCTTGAAGACATGTTTGATTACTTGTTTGAGATAGACAATATACATTATTTCGAAGAATATTATTTTACAGAAAATTATCATCTTTAATTTTTTTTGATCCCTTAAAGTTTTAAAGTTTTTTGATACTCTCATTAATTCTATATTTTGCAGAAGAAATTTCACACTTCGCCCACCAGTCCACCAGTTGGTATCAGAGCCAGTGCAGAGTAAGTAATTTTTACTTAATTTCTGTAATTTTCTTTAAATTTATTACTAATTTATAAGCTATAGAATAGAAAAACTAAAATCTAATAATAAAAATAGAAATTATCTTAAAACCCAAAAACTTTTAGAATTTAAAGAAAGGTCACACATCCTATGAAAATTATTATAGGAAGTATACTATAGAAATTTAATTAAGAACTAGGTCATTTAGCTAAATATTTTCTAAACAGGATCATTTTGCCAAATAAAAATAAAAAAGGTCAGAAAGCTAATTAGCTCAGGGATGGGGTTTCCTGTGACGTCACGGGTAGAGAGAGAGAGAGAGAGAGAGAGAGAGAGAGAGAGAGATGATTGTTGAGAATAGTCCCATATCGGGAATTTAAATAAAAATAAATAACTATAAATATAATAGCCTATGATCAAGAGTCATCAATCCGGTTAACTACCTTTTGAGAGGCAGTACTATAAATAATTTATCTGATAAATTGTATAAATTGTCCGAGCTAGGGACATGGGCGTTACATATATACCACTCCCCACTACCTACTGTAGTAGACATATCCTCTTCGTCTTCATATATGTCTTGCAACTGCGCATCATGTTACATCTCTTGTGACATTACCGGCACTCATGTCCATGTCCCCCATTGTTGTCATCAGACTCACTCTCATATGGCTGTCATAGTGCCTGTTGCAGAGATAACCAATACTTCTTATTCTCCAAGAAATATAAAGATTATAAAAGATTGAAGTTGAACAATGATAACGGCTCACCAATTCTCTTTCATCGGTGATGATCTCAAAGATACAAATTCTAGAGTCTACAACCATATATATAGCCCTCAAATAAATCCTAAAGGATAAACACAAACCCAGCTTATTGGGCCTTACACTCGTCAGCCCAAATAACACATAGCACCGCTGTCGGTCGATCGTACCCCTAGGTCGGTCGACCGCAACGTGTAAAGCCCACACCCAAGACATAACCAGTCGACTGCACAGTCGACCGTCTCATTCTCTGTTGAATCTTGTATACTCGAAGAACTCTCAGCAGCTTGGGTCTGTCGACCGCACACCCGGTCGGTCGACCGCAACTCTTCAGCCGCACTTCTTCTACTTGTTGTTGTCTTCTCTTTCTGTCTTTGTCTCCTCCTCTTCTTATTCAACTTCAAGTACTCCGTGCCTAAGTATATTTAAGGTCACAATCCTAACATAAAAGTCACTGAAATGGATTTTACACTTGGTTTACAGTTAGCTGTCTTGTATTTTATCTTTTGTTTCAGTTTTGTAAGTTAGAAATTTGTTGGATATGTGCTGATAATCAGTGGTCGGGCAAAAATACATGTGTATATCTCGTTTCATTTTATTCATGTACACATTAAATCATAACAAAATATCAAGCAAAAATTAGAAACAATCTTAGCACACATTGCACGACTGTGGGATAAAACTATATATGGATCGGACTTGGCTCCCATGCATATACATATCCATATCTTTCATGTGATGATGAAAATGTATTATTAGCCAGCTGAAGATTGTGATTTGCATCTGGTCATGTTTATGTCGAATATACAGGAGAACATTTACTGTAAGACTAAGGTAGTGTTCTTTTTCTTCTCTTATAAGAGATTTACCTCTTGTAAGAGGTACTCGTCCCCCTCTTACAAGAATTTTTTTAGTGTTCTTTTTTTACCTCTTATAAGACATTTTTCTCAAAATATCTTATAAGTCTAAAAGACTTCTAGTAGCTTCTTTCAAATTCTTATAAGACTTCTATTACTTAAAAATTAAGGTACTGTTCTTTTTTTTGTCTCTTATAAGAGGTTACCTCTTATAAGAGATTTACAGTAAGAGCCTCTTGTAAGAGCCTCTTTTTAAGGTGTTCTTTTTATATAAAAATAACTTCTTATAAGAACCTCTTATAAGACAATTCTGTTCTTTTTTCACCTCTTACAAGAGCCTTTTCTATACTTTTAGACATTTTTGTCCTTACTATATAATTTCTCAATATATATCAACATTTCATATCTAAAATTAAGTAAATCGTTAATTCTACCACATTTCTCACAAAGTAAACAAATTTGGTCATAATCCATAATATGGATCCTCAATCTTCTTTCAATGAAAAAAACCCACATAACACAAGTTAAGCACACAACACAATTTGGTCAATTTGGTCACAATCTTTAGACTTCCTGATTTATTAAACGCAAAAACATCACCATCATGTAGGTGAGCTATAAAACCAATGTATGTGAATTCCAGAATCGTAACTAATTACTTAAATAAGACTACTCTAATACATCTTAAGTATATCATCTGCAAACAATTTTGACAAGAACTACAACGAAATTTCTCTATAAAAAATAAATAATTAAAATTAGTTACCTAGAGGAGGATGTGGAGGATGTGGGGATCTCATATTAGGATCTCGCACTGCATGCATCAGCATGGAAAAACGTCTTGTGTAAGTTTGAAATTTTGGAACCAGCATGCATCAGCATGCAAGCTTTGTTGCTTGAGGCTGAGTCCAAGCCTCCAAGGGTCTACATCACATTGACTATGACTCATGATAGGTAGCAAAACATGTATGATCCATCATTTATGCACTATAGATGATACCATCTATCTAATACTAAATGCCCCAGTTTTTCTCCCTGTATAACTACGCAATCAATGATAATAAATATGTGATCAGTCATCTCCTTTTCGTGTTTATATGTAGTTCCATAGTAAGTACAGATTTATGAGTAGAAAATCATAAATCTTTAGAAGCTTTTTAAGAGGCTACTAGAAGAATTTAGTAAGTACAGAATCTTATAAGAATTTCGGGGGTAATATAGACTTTTTAAGATATGGAAGTCTTATAAGAATTTGAAAGAGGCTACTAGAAATCTTTTAGGCTTATAAGAGATTTTGAAAATAATGTCTTATAAGAGATAAAAAAAGAATGCTAAAAAAACTCTTGTAAGAGGTGGACTGCCTCTTACAAGAGGTAAATCTCTTATAAGAGGAGAAAAAGAACAGTCTCTAAGTCTATATTACCCCAAAGTCTATATTATAATTGTTACTAATTAAACTAGTTTATATATTAGTCTATAGTAGCCCGGAATATGCTATCCTAGAAAAAGTGTAATCATATACGTAGTTGTTTGTAATATGCTATCCTAAAAAAAGTGTGGGAATTCATTCTTCACAATCTCGAACAATTATGTTAGAGATGATGTCGAAATACTGATTTATTTAAAGATATATATATATATTTACGTCCAGTAAGTACATTACTTGAGTTGTGGCTAGTTGATTTGACCTGTCATAATGCCACCATGTTCAAATCCTGCAGCCGGTCAGGTTTATTTATTTATTTATTTTATTTATTTTTTAATTTATTTACAGCTAAGGGAGAATTTATATTAGCCCATTGACCTTAAATTTTTTTAATCCAACTTCTTTGAAACAAATTATTATTATTTATAGTCTATAGTAGTCCGAAATTATAATTGATGATTTACACTAATTTGTGAATTTAACTTGCCATTAAACTAGTTTATATATTAGTAATTTGAACTTATTTTTTCTTGTCCTTCATCTCACTATTTTTATACTTTGGGGTAATATAGACTTTGGGTTAATATAGGCTCTTGTAAGAGGTAAAAAAAGAACAGAAATCTCTTATAAGAGGTTCTTATAAGAGGTTATTTTTATATAAAAAGAACACCTCAAAAAGAGGCTTTTACAAGAGGCTCTTACTGTAAATCTCTTATAAGAGGAAAAAAAAGAACAATACCTAAGATACCTATTGTGAGTTAATAAATATGCAGAGTCTCTCTCTGATGAATAGTCAATGTGCGGCCCCAAAGCAAACTTTGTAAATCTTTTGATATAATTATTATGCATTGAGAGCATATAAGCGAGATCCTTCGTTACTAACATTTTGAAGAAAAACTGTTGAAGCGCATCACATTTGGTGTGATGACAAGTTTTGCATTTGGTGTGATGACAAGTTTTTTACGTTCTTACGGCAATAAGAGCATCCACAATCATTAGCTATATTTGCCAATTTCTTATTTTTTAGCAAACAAGGTGCTGCAGTCGTTTGCTATTTTGCCATATTTTGGCAAAGTAGCTACAATCGCTTCTCATTTTTGAGAAACGAAATTGCGACTCTCAAATTATAAGAGACGAGACAACATGTTTCGCCTCAATTTTTTAATGGAATTAGACGAGACATGTTGTTTTGTCTGACATTTTTATTTTTATTTTTTTAATTGATCGGACGATACAACATGTACCCTCTGGAAAAAAAATTTCAAAAAAATTGCTGAAACGAGACATGTTGTCTCGTCTCAAGCAATTTTGCTTGGACGGGACAACATGTCCCGTCCAGCAAAGGTGGGCATTAATTTAGGGTAAAATAAGGTTAAGTGTGTAATTAATTAGGAGTTAGATAATATTTTATTATTTAATTTATTTAATTAATCTATTTTAATATCTAATTACTAATTAATTAACCGTAAAAAGAAAAAAAAAGGACCAAACAACATATCTCGTCTTTCTAAAATTTAGAAAAATTTTAGCAAACAATCAGTACAGACAAATATTCTATTTTCTATTGCTGTAGATGCTATTTTCTTAAAAAAAACAAAAAAAAAATTGAGAAACACCATTAATTCCCATGGTCAGCAGAAGGGACAGCGAGAGAGACGTTCTAATAATCTATATCCAATTAATTTATGGTGCTATGAAGACAAGCAGAAACAGAGTCAATGGACAATACAAAATTATCTGTTAGCCCATCTCCATGATTTGTAACGATTTACGTCAACTCCAAAGTCGTTACTAATAAAGACTTGAATAAACAAGAAGGAATAGGAAGAGAGAACAAAAGAGTTTGAAGAGGAAGAAAGAAGGGGAGAGAGGTGATGAGGATAGTAGAGTTATCGCTTGTTTTTGTGGGATTATGGCTATGGAGTAGCAGTCAGGGCGTATTGTCATCAAATGGTTTCGACTATGAGCTGGGTGACATCGTTCCATTCTACGCTAATGTAATCGGCCCTTTCCATAACCCGAGGTAACCATTATATCTTTCTCTCTTTATTTTTCACATAATGATACTTAAAATATATATATTAAACACTGAGCCATGTGATGTAGTTTTGGTGAAGATCCAAGATTTGATTGTGTTTTAGCATCCATTTGGTGGGTGGGTTTGCATAGCACTGATAATGAAATTAGTTTAATGTCGGAGCAGTCATCTTGTTTGTCTGTCATGGTTGATTGGGTCTAAAAATTAAGGAGGAACTTTGTAGAGAGTGAAGGTGGAGGATGAATTGCCATGGTAGATTTGCTTGTTACAGCCCAACAGAGTAAATTCTTGTTAGATTAAGATGAGTAATTAGGGTTAGGGTTTATCTCATAGCCGCTTAAGATATTATATCCTGTTTATCAGTATTGGAATATCACAAAGCACTATCTCTAGACCAGCTTTTATATGAGATGAACTGGGTTTAGGGTACTGGGCTTTATGCCCACTCAACCCGGTCCAACAATTAAACAGATAACACGTGCAAAGCACGTGTTGCCCCATAGAACATTATACACAATAATATTCTATTATATTGAGAATATATCTATATATCCAACAATTCTAACATACTTTGTTTTTTTCTTAATTTTTCTTATTTCAGCGAGACGTACGAATTCTACAATCTTCCCTACTGTTTTTCAGGTTGGTTTGCCAATCTTTCTATTTTTGTCTCTTTACCTCTCGTGGTTTTTCATGTAGATTTGTTTTGAATTGTTTTTTTGAATTAATCAGAAAACGCGACAGTGAGAAAAGAGAGCCTTGGTGAAGTTTTAAATGGGCATCGGCTGGTTGTTTCTCCGTATCAGATTCGGTACCTTGAATCTCATGACTCCAAATTACTGTGCAAAAAGAAACTTTCAAAAGAGGAACTTGCCCGGTTCAAGAGTGCGGTTGCTGAGGATTTCTACTTCCAAATGTACTTTGATGACCTTCCAGTGTGGGGATTTATTGGGGAGGCTTATTGGAAGAAGTACTACTTCCTTTATAAGCATCTCCACTTTGACATCTCTTATAACAATCACCATGTGATTGAGATGAATGTTCACGCCAACCGCGATTCTGTGACAAATATTACAGACGATAGGGATGTTGAGGTGGAGTTTACATACTCAGTCAAATGGAAAGAGACAGATATACCGTATGAAAAGCGGATGGATAAATATTTGATGAGTTCAAGAATGCGACTCTACCATCAGGTCCAATGGTTCTCAACACTGAATTCTTGTGTTATAGTTCTTCTCTTGACAGGTTCTCTTGCTACAATTCTCATGGGAGTACTAAAGAAAGACTTGATCAAGTAAGACTGGTTATTGACATCTATGTTATTAGTATTATTTATGATTATTATTATTCTGTGTTTGTCCAGCAATGATGTATGGAGCAAAGTGTTGGGCAACAAAAAAATAATATGTCCAAAAAATTAGTGTAGCGGAGATGGAGATGCTAAGATGGATGTGCGGTCAAACCAAGAATGATAGAATTAGAAACAAGCATATACGAGACATGCTAAAGGTAGCTTAAATCCAAGATAAGTCAAGAGTGAATCGTCTTAGGTAGTTTGGACTCACACGTAAATATAGTAGTGTCCCCGTTAAAAAGAGTGATTTGATAAGTATTGTAGGTACAGTTAAGGGTAGGGGAGGAACCTAAACTAACTTGGGTGAAAACGGTGATAAAAGATATAATAGCTTGTGACCTTACGGAAGATATTGAGCTAAACTGAGCAGAATGGAAAACCAGGATTCATGTAACCGACCCCAACTAGTTGGGAAATAGGCTATGCTGCTGTTGTTGTTGTATTATTCTATGTTCGTAGGATTACCATGATAGTTGTGCGGGAAGGTGAGAAGAAGATGATTGTAAATACACTCATGGCAGAGATCTATTTTCTATATATATATATATTTATATATTTTGATCATAATTTTCTAAACATATTTAGTCTTGCATTATCTTAATATGGTCTGTTTTGACCTACAAACTACTCACAACTTTCAGAAGCCCACTCTGTAGGGTGCAATGAAAAAACTAGAACAGATAAATGCCGAGAAAACTAGTGTTTCCGCTACATAATATTGTCAGATCACATCAAACCTATTATATGTTTTTTTTTTTTTTTTGAGATAAAAGTGACACTACGTCGCCGATTTCATTAATGAAAGATTAACGAAATACATAGAGCAAATATTAAAAGTCCAATCTAAGCAAGTCTTCAACATCAAGACAACAAAGTACAAAAGAATAAAACAGCCAAAATACATCATAACTCTGACCCAAAAGTATATAAACCTCCATGACCATTAGCACGCATCCCCGAGCTGAAATAAGATGCAGCCTCCAACAACCGGAGCCTCTTTCTAGCCCCTGCATTACCTGCCCATGCCTCTATTAAAACCAGAATTTTATGCAATATACATCGAAACCTATTATATGTTGCTGTATCTCTTATTTATTGTTCATTTTACTTTTTTTTAGATGTGCATTTTTTGGTAGCTTGACCCGAGTCCTTTATGGTGCGAAGGTACACTAATGATCTGGAATCAGATAATGACCAAGACGAGACTGGATGGAAGAACATTCATGGGGATGTCTTTAGGTTCCCAGAGAGCAAATCGCTATTTTCTGCTTTTATTGGATCTGGCACTCAACTACTAGTGCTGTATGTATTTCTCTCTCAAGAGTTTATGAAGTTTACACTAGCGAAATGTAAATACTTTAAATCTTTTTTTAAAAAAATTAATTTTTACACCCTTTTTTTTATTTTAACAATGCAGCTGTTCCGTAATTTTTATTTTGTCACTACTTGGGGTGCTCAGACCCTACAGCAGAGGAGCTCCTCTTGCTGCTGTTATTCTCGTATATGCATTTACATCTGGATTTGCTGGCTATACTTCTGCTTCTTTCTATTCTCAGCTCGAAGGAACAAACTGGGTGCATTTTCGATATTTTGCTTAATTTTTATGTACAGTCATATGGAGAAATAAGTAGACCAACAACAGTTATACAAATTACCATGTATACAAATCAACCAATAACAATTATACAAATTGTCATGAAACTAATCTTAATTTCTGAAAGAGAATTCATTTTAGTTAAAATTTAATTGTAGCTTACTGCTTTACTACTATGAATCCTTTTTTTTTCCCCTCCAAATTACTCTGTTGGATTTTCATTTAAACCATAAAGCTCATTACGGTAATGATCTAAAAGTTGCAAGAAATATGGCCATTAATTCCCATTAGTGTTATTATTATGGCTTTATTGTTACAAATTTGATGGTTACAGCATCCCACGAGATTTTTTTTCATATTGTTTGAATACAAATATAAAACCCTTAACAGTCACCACAACTTGGGAGTTTGGTGCAGTGGAAGGTCTGGTATCAGAGCTACCTAGGTTTAGTACTCCCCGGTGCATATTTTCAAAGATTATGCCATAATTAATGACCTTAATTTGATCTCCTAAAGAAAAATATATACTCATATATATATGCAGGTAAGAAATGTTCTGTTGACTGGATCGCTATACTCCGGTCCTCTCTTCCTGACATTTTGCTTCCTGAACTCTGTTGCTGTTGCATATGGCACGACCGCAGCACTTCCATTTGGAACTATTGTGGTCCTCATTCTAATATGGACACTAGTTTCAACCCCTCTTCTTGTTTTGGGTGGAATTGTCGGTAGAAAAAGATGCCCAGAATTTGAAGCTCCATGTCGCACCTCAAAATGCCCTAGAGAGATTCCTCTCTTGCCTTTGTACCAACGAACTATACCTCAGATGGCTATCGCAGGTGTTTTGCCATTTTTTGCCATCTGCCTCGAGTTATACTACTTATTGGCTAGTTTGTGGGGGCATAGAGTATACACTACGTACATCATCCTCTTCATAGTCTTCGTTATTCTACTGATAGTCACTGCATTTGTTACTGTTGCCTTGACGTATTTTCAACTTGCTGCGGAAGACCATCTTTGGTGGTGGAGGTAAGCAGCCATGGTTTTTCCTCTATATCGTATGCATATGTCTAGTAAGATAACCATATACTCTATTTTCTTATACGAAACTTCTACTATATAATCTTCTTAACTTGTACAAGTAATTCTATGCCTTCTATAGTTTAGACGTGTGCTAAATTTTCGAATTTACTCCCATTTATTCGACTAAATCATCCTTACAAGTTTTTCGTGGTTGTAGTTTTCTTTTCCCTTCATTCATTTGCAGATATAAATCCTAACGAACGCTGATTTCCTCCTTGCAGGTCTATACTTTGTGGAGGAGCAACTGGTTTTTATATGTATGGGTACTGCATCTATTACTACTATGCTCGAACTGATATGTCAGGTGTTATGCAAACAACTTTCTTCTTTGGCTATATGGCTTGCATCTGCTATGGGTTCTTCCTCATGTTAGGCACCGTTGGTTTCTATGCCTCCTTGTTCTTTGTTCGTCACATATACGGATCCATCAAGTGCGAGTAGTGTGGTAAATATTGGGAATTTTTTTTTTGTTTTCTGTATGCCTTCAAGTTGTTAAGCTTCTCCAAAGAACCAGGATGTCGATAATTACTTGAAAGAAAATAATCCACGGTGAAAGCAATGTGTAGGGTATTCCATTTCTCTTCAGTCTATACGTTTGATTATCACTTTCGATTATATGTCTGAATCTTGATGCACTGTTACAACTGTTGTATAAATTGTCCCTAATTTTCTTGTTAATCTGTCGAAACAAAAGAAATAAAAACGGATTTACCGGTCTATGGGGAAGTCGCGCGATACGCACTGCCCTAAGAGTTGATCCGCGGTCTTATGTGCAGACGCTTCGCAGATGCTCCTAGTGGTAAAACCCCCGGTATCAACGGCGTCTCGCTGTCGCACACAACGTCGAGAGATGACCCGAACTTAGCCTTGCCCAGAACGAAGGTGAAAAACGAAAGAGAAGCGGAAGCAGCGAAGGGGACTGCGTTGATCGCGAAAGCAGCGAAGCAAAGAAGAAAGAACGTATTGTTTTTTGTGGATCAGATGCGGTATTTTCAGTAGTAGCAAAACGGTAGGGTTTTTTGGAATATAAATACACACAAACGTGTGAACGTTGGGAGAGAAGAAGGCCAGAAAAATCGGATCTGAGAAAACTGATCCAACGTTCAGGAAGAATAAGTCAAAGGAAAAGAAATAAACAGCAAAAATAAGTTTTGGATCTCAACCCGAACCCGAAGAGCAATTTCGGATCGGCATTCGTGTCCGCAGATGCGGGCGCGCACACCCGTGCCGAACCGAACCGGGCCGGGTGGCGGCGGCGGCGCGCGCGTGTGGCCCACGGGTTCTCTCCACACCACACTAGACTACAATGGGATAAAGAGTGGTTTGTATTATATACACTCACATGACATTGTCAACCACCGATGTGAGACTAAAGAAAAAGAGGGAATCTTGGGTTTTGAACTAAAATAGCCAACAATCCCCCCCCCCAAAACCAAGATTCAAAGGCAGTGATAACAAAGAGTAATGATATAGAAGTTCTGGGCAAGAGTATACTATGCATAGATGAGATGGACTACAGCCTTGAATCTCACGTAGTGACTATTGTCTTTGTTTGAAGAAGTGCTTGATGGACTACGCCTTGAATCAGACTTTGACTCAGATTCAGAAAATAGCACACATAGTACGCTAGAGGTTCTTGGGTCTATCGGGTGGCGCTTTTGAATGGCCATGCGTACTTTTCCATATTCATGAGAGTTGTCTGGGATCGCCCTGTCCCATAGTCGCGGCCTTCACGACCTCTCATATAGGTAAGTCCTCAAAGGGTTGGTGATCGGAGTCAACCCTACATAATAATGTTTGGACCTATTAAGAGTTTAGAACTCATCCTAACCAGATCACAAAGGAACACTGTCACCATAGAGATGAGATATCATTGTACAACCTCGTACTGCCACCTGGGCATTAATTTATGAGAATTTAATCTCTGAGTCAGTGTTCCATAATAGTCACCGAAGTCCAGCTTGTTTCTACCCATTGAACCGGCTTCTTGGGATCTCCAGTCAGACTCGGTTGGGTTGCCACTACTGGTGACTTACTTATGGGCTTAACCCCATCCCCCTCGATGATTCTAGGATCAACGTCCTAGACAGACCCTTTGTTAAGTGGTCTGCAAGGTTCTTTTCTGACTTTATATAGTCAAGAACCACATATTTGCCTAATAGGCTCTTGATTGACTTGAAGCGCAGCTGCAGGTGCCTGTTCATCTTAGCATTTACAGTATCATGCTTTAGTAGTTCTATAACAGATTTATTATCACAGTTTATGGAAATAGGAGGAACAGGAATATTAGTAACAGGTATATGCATAATCAAATTTTTTAGCCATTCAGCTTCTGTACAAGTAGTATCCAAAGCTATCATTTTAGAATCCATAGTACTTCTAGCTATGATGGTTTGTTTACATGAACCCCAGGAGATTGCAACACCTCCTAAAGTGAAGAGATATCCAGTTGTGGATTTCACATCATGTGAGTCAGTTACCCAGTTTGCATCTGAGTAACCTTCTATGATATCAGGGTGTCTAGAATAATGAAGTTTGTAATCTATAGTACCCTTAAGATATCTAAATACTCTTTCTAATGCTGACCAATGTGACCGGTTTGGGTTACTAGTATATCTACTAAGTCTCCCAATAGCAAATACAATATCAGGTCTAGTTCTATTTGATATATACATAAGAGAACCTATCATTTGAGAGTATCTATGTTGTTCTACTGGTGAACCTTCATTCTTCTTGAGAATGATACTACTGTCAAAAGGAGTACGAGCAGGTGTCTTATCAAAGTACTCAAATTTCCTTAGCATTTTCTCAATAGAATGTACTAAGGAGAGAGTATAACCCTCCTTGGATTTGGATACTTGCATTCCTAGAATCAGGTTAGCTACTCCTAGGTCTTTCATATCAAACATGCTAGATAAATAATCTTTAGTGTTATTTATTAACTCAAGTGTTGATCCTAAAATAAGGATGTCATCTACATATAAGCATATAATGACACAACTTCCATCAGTATTTTTAGAGTATATACATTTATCATACTCATTTGGTAAGAAGCCATATTCCAAAATAACTTTATCAAATTTGCTGTGCCATTGCTTGGGAGCTTGCTTTAGGCCATAAAGAGATTTTACTAACCTGCAAACTTTCTTTTCTTGACCCTTAGCAATAAAACCTTCAGGTTGCTCCATGTAGATTTCTTCCTCTAGGTCTCCATTCAAAAAGGCTGTCTTTACATCCTTTGATGAATTATCAAGTCATGAATGGAGGCTAAAGCTAGAAGAGTTCTAATAGAGGCAATCCTAGCTACAGGAGAATAGGTGTCAAAATAATCTAATCCCTTTTTCTGGGTGAAACCTTTGGCTACTAATCTAGCTTTGTATTTTTCTATTGAACCGTCAGCTCTAAGTTTCTTTTTAAAGATCCACTTGCAGCCTATGGGTTTACTACCTAAAGGCAGGTCTGCTAAATGCCAAGTACTGTTCTCCATAATGGAGTTGTACTCATTGTTGATGGCTTCTTTCCAGAAAGGTGCATCAGGAGAAGATATTGCTTCTTCGTAAGTTGAGGGATCACCCTCTATCAAATAAGTGAAGAAATCTTCTCCTAAATTTCTTTCAATCCTACCTCTCTTGCTTCTTCTAGGTTCTAAGTCTTGATCAGGTTAAGAGCTAGAAGGTTGAGAATGGGAACTGGTAGAAGGAGGCAGGGAATAACTGGAGGGGTTGGAAGAAATTCTATCTTTAAAAGGGAATATATTCTCAAAGTAAACTGCATCTCTAGCTTCTATGATGGTATTATTAGAGATTTCATTTACTTCAGAATGAGTCACTAAAAATCTATTGGCATTGCTATCTAAGGCATATCCTATGAACACAGCATCTACAGTCTTAGGTCCAATCTTTCTCTTTTTAGGTTCAGGGATTCCTACTTTTGCTAGACATCCCCAGACCTTAAGGTAATGGACTCTAGGCGTTCTGCCTTTCCATAATTCATAAGGAGTCTTATCCTTTGACTTACTAGGGATCTTGTTTAGGATGTAACAGGCTGTCAATAAGGCTTCTCCCCACAAGTTATCAGGAGCTCCTGAGCTGAGAAGCATGGCATTCACCATGTCTAACAGAGTTCGATTCTTTCTTTCAGCAACTCCGTTAGACTGTGGTGAGTAAGGAGCAGTCACCTCATGAATTATTCCGTGTTCTTCACAGAAGTTAGTCATTTCGTTTGAGGTATATTCTCCGCCACGATCAGATCTAAGGATCTTAATCTTTTTCTCTAATTGGTTCTCAGCTTCGGATTTGAAAACCTTAAATCTATCTAGACCTTCATCTTTGGTTTTGAGAAGGTAGGTATAGCAATACTTAGAAAAATCATCTATAAAAGTGACAAAGTATTTCCTACCGCCTCGGGTCAAAACCCTATTTGAGTCACAAACATCACTATGAACTAGTTCTAGAGGATCAGAATTCCTCTCTATAGATTTGAAAGGCAGTCTAGAATGTTTGGCTTGAACACAAATTTCATATTTGTGTTTATTATCTACAGGAGACTTGGGAATAAGATCTAAGTTCATCATCCTTTTAAGAGAACCCAGATTCACATGACCTAGTCTACCATGCCAAACATTGGAAGAATCTATATTTGAAACAACAGGAGAAGGATCAGATATTTTATTTATAGTGCTGAGAATGAAAAGACCATCCTTTACATATCCTTTCCCAATAAAAGATTCATTCTTAGAAAATACAATTTTATTTGCTTCCATTACAATTTTGAAACCTGACGCTACAAGAAGGGAACCACTAACTAAGTTTCTCCTAACTGACGGCACATGAAGTACATCATGAAGAGCTAGATTTTTCCCTGATGTCATCTTCAGGTCTATTCTTCCTCTTCCTACAATCTGTGCCGTTGATCCATCTCCTAGGGTTATGCCTCCTCCACATGATTCCTGATAGTTTGAAAAACAGGAGCGATCAAATGAAACATGAACATTAGCTCCAGAATCCAACCACCAGTCATCAGAATGGTAAGAAATATTAACAGATGGTTGGAAAGACACTGACCTGAAGGAACTAGAAGATCCATTTAGAATCATGTTGGCTTCTGGTTTAGTAGAGCCTTTTCCCTTATAAGGAGTCTTCATCGGTTCCTTCTTCCTATGAAAGCAATTGAAGGATAGATGATTTGTTCTTCCACACACCAAACAAAACTTTTGTTGGTCCTGAGTCTGACCGAAGTTTCTAGTCCTGTGGTTTTGCTGGTGTTGGCGGTTTTGGTGGTTTTGGTGATTCTGGTGATGAGGCTAAAAGTTCTTTTTCTTGAAGGAGGTTTTCTTAGGTTTGTGAGGATTATTAGGTTTGGATTTGCCTTGGTTTGACACTACAAGGTTTACCTTTGCTTTAGACTCATTTTTAGGGTTTGACCTAAGCCTAAGTTGTTCTTCTGTTCTAATCTTCTTTAGGACTTGGGCAAAGGTAAGCTCACCTTGAGTATGAGTGAGTTCCTTCTTGACATCAGACCAAGAAGGAGGGAGTTTGTCTATTAGGCAAGCTATCTTATATTCAGTAGAAAAGGTTGTTCCTTTTGCTTGAATATGCCTCACATATTCTTGGAATTCATGGATTTGGTCATTCATAGGTTTGTTATCTACCATGAAATACCTATTGAAAGCTGAAGAATTGAATCTTTCAATTCCAGCATCATCATAACCATATTCATCGTCTAAAGCATCCCAAAGTTCTTTAGCATTTTTATATTCAAAGAATATGTCATAAAGAGAGTCAGATAAGGCGCTTAGGATTCGATGAAAACAGTGGAAGTCTATTTCCTTAGGGGTTTTTGGTTTCTGGGAACTAGCGAATTCCTTAGGAGTTTGAGATGAAAAAGTGGATTCAGAAACTTCTTTGGTGGACTCAAATTTGTCAGACTCAGTCGTGTTGGGTGTGGATCCATCAATTGCAGAAAGGAGTCCTAAGGTGGTGAGCCAGAATTTCATCTGACTCTGCCACCTTTTAAAGTGGGTGCCATCAAACTTGGCCGGCTTTGCAGAAGCGGTCTCTTCTTTCCCAGTCATGATTTAGAAGTATAATAGTCTAGAGGCTGCAGAAATAATACTGTAGCTACTCAATAAAGGTGTCGCGGGTTCTAGACAATAGTTTAATGATCTTGCTAATCAACCTAAACAAATCTTTAGTCTATCAAGTTCTGATTAACTTGGGTTAGCTGTAGGAGTCGGTTCCCAGCTAGCGGTGGTCCGAAGACGCTTAAATACCGTGTCGCTTAGGGCTGTTTACACCCGGTTGACAGAAGGACCCTTTAGGCTTGTTCCCAAATTTATCTTTCCTTTTAAGACCTTTAGATTTCTTTTAAGGAATTTGCAAAATCAATAACTATTCCTTATCTAAATGTTTAAAGGATACTAAGAAATATCTAGCACCACAGCTAATAATAGTCTTGATATTGTTATGTAGGTAGTAATGCTATTCACAATATAACAAGACACTTAATTATAGTAGCAAATTGCAAGCTAATAAAACAAATATACAGCAAGGAATATTCTAAGACTTTGAGAATATTAAAGTGAATCTAACAACACAAATTCGTGCCAACAAATTTTGTGATTTAACAATAAATTAATAATGTAAGGATTTTAAAGCTATAGATATTCTACAGTGTGGGAATCTATAGTGATGCAACAAAATTTAATTATCTGTCTCGAAATTGTGATTAACGAAGGTAATATTAAAGCTTTGGATTTCACTAATAATTTATTTATTTATTTAGCCCTTACAATATTTAATAATGAAGTGAATTAACAGAATGTACTAAATTAGCAGATTACCAATAAGCAATTATGATTATACATATTGATTAATCAGTTAATCAATATGTATATGCTTAATTGACAAATTAACAAAAGGCAATTTTGTTTAAATGTGGTAACTAACCAGATTGACAGTATGTATGTGCTAATTACCAATAAATACTAATTTAATCTGATTAACAATCAGGCTGTTCTTAATTAACAAGATATGATAAATTAATAAGATTAACAATACGACTGTTCTTAATTAATCAGATTAACAATACGAGTATTCTTAATTAATCAGATTAACACTACGACTATTCTTAATTAACAAGATATGGTAACTAGTCAGATTAACAATATGGCTGTTGTTAATTAACAATTTATGCTAAACTAATCAGATTAACAAGATGACTGTTCTTAGTTAACAATATATGGTAAACTAATCAGATTAAGAACGCGGATCAACTCTTAGATTGTTGTATAAATTGTCCCTAATTTTCTTGTTAATCTGTCGAAACAAAAGAAATAAAAACGGATTTACCGGCCTATGGGGAAGTCGCGCGATACGCACTGCCCTAAGAGTTGATTCGCGGTCTTATGTGCAGACGCTTCGCAGATGCTCCTAGTGGTAAAACCCCCGGTATCACCGGCGTCTCGCTGTCGCACACAACGTCGAGAGATGACCCGAACTTAGCCTTGCCCAGAACGAAGGTGAAAAACGAAAGAGAAGCGGAAGCAGCGAAGGGGACTGCGTTGATCGCGAAAGCAGCGAAGCAAAGAAGAAAGAACGTATTGTTTTTTGTGGATCAGATGCGGTATTTTCAGTAGTAGCAAAACGGTAGGTATATGCTTAATTGACAGATTAACAAAAGGCAATTTTGTTTAAATGTGGTAACTAACCAGATTGACAGTATGTATGTGCTAATTACCAATAAATACTAATTTAATCTGATTAACAATCAGGCTGTTCTTAATTAACAAGATATGATAAATTAATAAGATTAACAATACGACTGTTCTTAATTAATCAGATTAACAATACGAGTATTCTTAATTAATCAGATTAACACTACGACTATTCTTAATTAACAAGATATGGTAACTAGTCAGATTAACAATATGGCTGTTGTTAATTAACAATTTATGCTAAACTAATCAGATTAACAAGATGACTGTTCTTAGTTAACAATATATGGTAAACTAATCAGATTAAGAACGCGGATCAACTCTTAGATTGTTGTATAAATTGTCCCTAATTTTCTTGTTAATCTGTCGAAACAAAAGAAATAAAAACGAATTTACCGGCCTATGGGGAAGTCGCGCGATACGCACTGCCCTAAGAGTTGATTCGCGGTCTTATGTGCAGACGCTTCGCAGATGCTCCTAGTGGTAAAACCCCCGGTATCACCGGCGTCTCGCTGTCGCACACAACGTCGAGAGATGACCCGAACTTAGCCTTGCCCAGAACGAAGGTGAAAAACGAAAGAGAAGCGGAAGCAGCGAAGGGGACTGCGTTGATCGCGAAAGCAGCGAAGCAAAGAAGAAAGAACGTATTGTTTTTTGTGGATCAGATGCGGTATTTTCAGTAGTAGCAAAACGGTAGGTATATGCTTAATTGACAGATTAACAAAAGGCAATTTTGTTTAAATGTGGTAACTAACCAGATTGACAGTATGTATGTGCTAATTACCAATAAATACTAATTTAATCTGATTAACAATCAGGCTGTTCTTAATTAACAAGATATGATAAATTAATAAGATTAACAATACGACTGTTCTTAATTAATCAGATTAACAATACGAGTATTCTTAATTAATCAGATTAACACTACGACTATTCTTAATTAACAAGATATGGTAACTAGTCAGATTAACAATATGGCTGTTGTTAATTAACAATTTATGCTAAACTAATCAGATTAACAAGATGACTGTTCTTAGTTAACAATATATGGTAAACTAATCAGATTAAGAACGCGGATCAACTCTTAGATTGTTGTATAAATTGTCCCTAATTTTCTTGTTAATCTGTCGAAACAAAAGAAATAAAAACGGATTTACCGGCCTATGGGGAAGTCGCGCGATACGCACTGCCCTAAGAGTTGATCCGCGGTCTTATGTGCAGACGCTTCGCAGATGCTCCTAGTGGTAAAACCCTCGGTATCACCGGCGTTTCGCTGTCGCACACAACGTCGAGAGATGACCCGAACTTAGCCTTGCCCAGAACGAAGGTGAAAAACGAAAGAGAAGCGGAAGCAGCGAAGGGGACTGCGTTGATCGCGAAAGCAGCGAAGCAAAGAAGAAAGAACGTATTGTTTTTTGTGGATCAGATGCGGTATTTTCAGTAGTAGCAAAACGGTAGGGTTTTTTGGAATATAAATACACACAAACGTGTGAACGTTGGGAGAGAAGAAGGCCAGAAAAATCGGAAAAGAAATAAACAGCAAAAATAAGTTTTGGATCTCAACCCGAACCCGAAGAGCAATTTCGGATCGGCATTCGTGTCCGCAGATGCGGGCGCGCACACCCGTGCCCACTACGCGCATCGAACCGAACCAAACCGGGCGGCGGCGGCGGCGCGAGCGTATGGCCCACGGGTTCTCTCCACACCACACTAGACTACAATGGGATAAAGAGTGGCTTGTATTATATACACTCACATGATATTGTCAACCACCGATGTGGGACTAAAGAAAAAGAGGGAATCTTGGGTTTTGAACTAAAACAGCCAACAACAACTATTGATTATTGGTTCAGAAACATTCCAGTTGCAAAGTCTTGATTAAGAAATCTAGCTTATTTGCCCAAGATCAGAAACTAGGACTCGATCGCTTTTCTACTTTTTGAGGTTATACTTTTGATAGTGATTTATCTGTATCAAATCTACTAACCAGCATCATCATCTTTGTCAGCAATTTAGTAAGACAAGAAAGAAGACAAGTGGTAACCAGAAAACAAATTCACTAATTTCACAATAGTTTACATCCCCAACATGCAATCTCAGCATCGAAAATCCATGTTTTCATGATGAGGAACACAAAGACCAAATTCTTGTTGTTGGGCAGAGAAGAGAAATGCAGTCACTCTCCTCACTTGCCAGGAACGAAGTTGGTGGCGTATGACCAGGCATTGTTGTTCACTGGATCAGCGAGGTGGTCAGCCAAGTTCTCCAAAGGCCCCTTGCCAGTCACAATTGCCTGAACAAAGAATCCGAACATTGAGAACATCGCCAACCTACCATTCTTGATCTCCTTCACCTTCAACTCCGCGAAAGCCTCAGGATCGTCAGCAAGGCCTAATGGGTCGAAGCTACCACCTGGGTACAGAGGGTCGACCACCTCACCGAGTGGGCCACCAGCAATTCTGTAACCCTCAACAGCCCCCATGAGAACAACCTGAGTTGCCCAGATAGCCAGAATGCTCTGTGCATGAACAAGGCTAGGGTTGCCCAAGTAGTCCAAACCGCCTTCGCTGAAGATTTGCGCGCCAGCCTTAAACCACACAGCCTCACCGAATTTCACGCCATTCCGGGAAAGAAGTTCGGGGAAGACACATCCAAGAGCACCCAGCATTGCCCACCTGCAGTGAATAACTTCAAGCTCACGGTTCTTGGCAAAGGTCTCTGGGTCAGCAGAGAGTCCTGCAGTGTCCCATCCGTAGTCACCGGGGAATTCACCCGTGAGGTAGCTTGGGGGCTCACCGGAGAAAGGGCCTAGGTACTTGACACGGTCTGCTCCGTACCATGGGCTTCCAGAAGACACAGGCTTTGCGGTTTTGCGCATACTGACCCGGCCATTGCCCAAGAGCTCGGAGGCAGCTGAAGGGGAGAGCTTCACCGCTTTTCCGGCAAGCGAGGGGGATGAAAGAGCCATTGTTGCAGCCATTGTTGGTTGATAGGATTAGAGAATGAGCAAAGACTGAGATGTTGAGTTCGAGTGTAAAGGAGGTTTATATTGAGAGGTGTGTGGGTGGATGTTATCACTAGAAATCTCTACGTGTGATTACATTGGCTGAAGAGGGTTTGAAGCTGATGATTGAGCAAACAGTTGGCAGTGTCTGAATCACTAATGATCTGGATGTTAGTAGGATTTTTTTTGGGTGAGTATGAGTGGTGCAGTTTTCACAGTTGACATCAAAGAGATCAAGATCCCTTCACAAAAATCTGGAATTGGCCAATAGAAGCCATCTATGAATACAGATTCTTTTCTTTCTTGATATGTTCAGGATCAAGGGGAAAAAAAACAAACCAAATGTGGGTTTGTAAATTAAATTTGTTATATAACTAAAATTTAACCCGCGCAATGCACAGGAGAAAATATGAAAATATGAGTAGTTAATAATTTTTTATTTTTGCAAATTGAAACTTGGTACTTGTGTTAGTCAAGCAAGTTTGCTCAAAAAAATCGGAACAAATTTTTTTGACAAATGACTTAAACCTCAATTGTCCAACAAAAAAAATTGCTACATATCTTACTATTTTTAAAGATTTTTTTTTTTTTCCATTCCTTTGATACATAAAACATTTTCCATTACATAATAGGAGTTTGCAAAAAAAAAAAAAAAATCCTTTTTCTTAAAGGTATTTCCTACACTCTTTCATTTACTCCATGTTAGTGATAAAAATTAAGAGCTCATAAATTTCTTTACCATGGTTTGCCGCCTAAGATGTTACGTGACATCTAGGGCTGTTCATACTTTGGTTAAAACCGATTACCGAACCGAACCGAAATTTACCAATTTGGTTCGGTTTTTCGGTTTTCGGTTCGGTTTTGATCCAAACCGAAGTTTTTTAAGAGAGTTTGGTTCGGTTTTTGGTTGGCTTCTAAATAAACCGAACCGAACAAAAAACCGAACTTTTTTTGGACCAAAATAAATTATACCCCTACGATCCATCTCAAACTAAGCTGCTATGCAAGTGCACTTCAAAAACTCCATCTCAAATCATAAGATTAGAAAAGTAAAGCAAAATAATCAACTCAAGGTTTCAAAAATTGATTAAGTCACCTTAGCTCCATTGGGAATAATTTCACGCAGCTCCTTTACACGGTTTTGAATCATTTGCCGATCTTTCGATCTTGGTCGGGGGTTCTCTCCAGGTCTGGATTTCTTTCAACTTACTTTACCCACTTCAGCAACCTTTTCCGCAGAATGATTATCACAGTTCAATTTCTGACCATTTTCAATCCACAAGTTAATTTGAGACTTATAGCCTTCACTTCTTTCAATGGTACACGAAGACTTAACTGAACTAGAAGCTGCTGGCTCACACTTTGTTGAAGCCTCCCAACCATTGTTGATCAAACTGGTTTGAAGTGAAGAACCATTGTACTAAAAATTTTGGTTAGTTCGGTTATTAACCGAACCGAACCGATAAAATTTGGTTCGGTTCAAACCAAATTTTATTCGTTTCGGTTCGGATTTCGGTTTCAAATATACCAAACCGAAAATTTCGGTTCGGTTCGGTTTTGCACCGATGAACAGCCCTAGTGACTTCTCTTGGTTGAAATGCTTGTATCACGTGACATCACTTTGTACAAAGGACTTCTGAAATTAATATTAGATTAGATTAGATTATATCTCATAATGGTAAAAAATCACACCATTATATTATACCTGTATCTTATACTAATATGAGAGAGATCTTATACTAATATGAGAGAGAGTCTACTCTTTTCTTCCTTCTTTATTTTGAAATAAAGAAATGAGCGAAAAAGTAGGGAATTTTATTTAACTAACACGTACACTATGCATGATTTTATTAAAAAAACAAAAATAAAATAAAAACCCCAACTCCCCAAGCACTATGTTTTGATAGTGATTATCTAAACTATATGCTTATGTAATGATGATAATAAAGATTTAAGTTGATAAAGTTGATAAGAAGCTGGCAGGGTGGAAAGGCAGGTTTCTCTCTCTAGGAGGAAGGATCACCCTGATTAACTCTATCCTCAGCAGCCTACCGACTTACCTTATGTCCATCTACGAGGTCCCAACATGGGTGATTAACAGAATCGATAGGAGCAGGCAGAGATTCCTATGAAAAGGCAACGGGGAGGGTAAGGGGATTCACCTTATGAAATGGGAAAGAGTCTGTAAGAAGAAGGAGTTCGGAGGATTGGGGGTTGTCAACCTTAGAGACATGAATAAGGCACTTCTGGCTAAATGGTGGTGGAAGATGCACAAGCAGAGAAAAGTGTGGTGGAGCAATTCATTCATGAGGTATAGGAGGCGGAAAATCTTTAAATTTGGAGGAAGAAGTAGACCCGGGAAAAGTTCATTCTTATGGAAAGGGATTGATGGAATAGGGGATACCTACCACGCTAACACGGTCTGCAAGATTGGAGATGGGAAACTTACAAGATTCTGGAAGGACAAATGGTGTGGGGATAATTCATTCCAGTCATTGTTCCCAGATCTTGCGAACGAAGTAGAAAAAGGGGATGACCTAGTTTCCGAAAGATGGAGGAATAGAAGATGGAAAATCTTAGATGGAGAAACTCTATCTAATAGGGGCCAAACACAACTGGATCAACTGAAAGAACTTTTGAAAGGCGCGGACCGACCCAATCTCAATAGCCAAGACGTTAGAGAGTGGAGTAGAGGGAAAACAAAGACGTTCTCTGTATCGTCTATGTATGGCGTGCTAAACGATGGGGGCATCAGAGATATGCACGCGAAGTGCATATGGAATGCTAAAGTTCCCCTAAAAGTAAAAGTGTTCTTGTGGCTTGTTCTTCATAATGCGATCTTGACCAAAACGAACCTTAGAAGGCGTAATATCATGGTAGACCCGACATGCCAACAATGCAATCAAGAAGAGGAGGACACGAAACATCTTTTTATCGAGTGCCCTAGGGCCGCCATAGTTTGGGAAGCGATAGGGTTGGGTTTTCACACTTTTGAGACTCCAAAGAGCATACTAGACCTTTGGGGTGACTGGAGAGACACTAATATTAGGAAAGAACATAAGGCATTATGGGATATCACTACTGGGGCAATCTTGTGGGCTATTTGGAGGGATAGAAATGATTTCTGTTTTCGCAATATTAGATGTTCATATCACATTTTACTGCGCAAGATTGTTGACTATATTCATGATTGGACAGGCCATTCAGGACCCAGGAAGAGGGGCAGAGGAGACGGAGAGGGTTGATCGGGTCAGAGCAAATTCCAGGCGATCAGAGGCTAGGTTCTTTTGGGGTCCATCTGCGAGGTCATTGATGGGATCAATCTAGTCATGCCACCGCTGTTCACTTTACCGCTTTGCTCTTTTCTTAGCTTTTATGCTATGTTGTATCAGTTTGTTTCTTTGGGTATTAGATGTATTTTGGTGCCGATGAGCACGTAACTATGTATGACGTACGAGATTTGGAACGATGTAGGAATATTTTGTAATCCCGTTAATTTTTCATTAATGAGATTGGTGACTGAGGTCACTTTTGTTTCAAAAAAAAAAATAAAGATTTAAGTAATTATGGTAAGAATGATATTCATAAGTTTCTTTCAATTTGCTCCATTTTTTGAGAAATCTATTTAATTTTATTATTTTATGAGTCTCTTAAAATTATTTTAGACAGTGCAATTTGTACAGAGTAACACTAGTTTTATCTTATTGGATCTTATCTTATTACCTCAATACTTAATAATTTATTGCCCATTTAATTATTAATTATATGCCCATTTTTAGGTCCTAAACAAACTCCAAATCTCACTCACTTCTTAAACTCCTTCTTGACATTTTCATTCTCTTCCTCCACGTCCAAAAAAGAAAAAGGGAGAGAGAGAGACACGAAAGATGAGGGAAAATAACGTGATTAGTTTCGTGTTGGTACCGGCCCTGATTCTGTTGTTAATGGTGGATTGTATCGTGGCTGATTCGTCCAATCACCGGTACAAACCCGACGAGCCGGTTCCGTTATATGCCAACAAGGTTGGCCCGTTTCATAATCCTAGGTATTGGATCTTTCTTTTTTGTTGAATTCAGATGTTTTTGAATGTATTTATTTAGATGTGAGTTCAAAAGAAAATATCTTGCAATGTGTTTGGAAACGTTTGATTTGGATTTTGTGAGTTATCAAAAAATATGATGACTAGGTGTAATTCTTTAAACATGTATTCAACATCAAATTCACAGTTGATGTAACTTGAGTTAAAAAAAGTGTTGCCTTAAACCAGATTGTAATCATCCAAATTCTTCTAGATTGTAGAAAATTGTCATGGATAAAAATGTATTTTGTGAAATTTTTTAATGTAATTTCAAGATGTGGAGAAATTGTGGATTGTAGCTTTGTGGGTATCTGATTTGTAATTATATATGTATTGCATGTGTATTTTTTCTTATTTCACTTGTTTTATATCTATATTATGCTACATATGAAACGTGAATTTTGAGATGTTTTGAGAGAATAAATTGAAAATAGAGAAACGAGAATATCATTGTTCATTGATAAAATAAATAAGACTATTAACGTCAAAAATATGGAGAGAAAACATGTACATTGCATGTGTCAAATATCTAGATTTATTTTAGAGTGATGCTAGTTGTACTCGATATTTTTATACTCCAATGGCAGAACTGAAGATAGGAATGGAAGACAGGGGAAAAAAATATGGTGGCTGTAACCATAAGCTCAAGTTGCATATGTTTTTCAAAGATTGGAAATAAGGGAGGAGAGAGAAAAACATAAAAAATTGCTACATGCCTTGCACTTCATCCAAAACAAACCACATGATTAACCACAAACCTTCAATTTCTTTACTTTCCCGTTACTTACTACCAAGCTACCCATAAATGTACTCCAAGAAAGTAAGAATGAAATCCACAAGTAATTAATAATGATGTGATTTTACATGAGCTGCATTTTTTTGTATTCAAAAGTATATTCTGAGTACACAAAGTTTAATTACAAGAAGCATTATTTTTATTTTAACTGTAAGACAGTGATTTGTGTCAAGATCTTCACAAAAGGCAAAAGAAGAGTAGATCCTGTTATTGTCACAGAAACCTAAGGAGAGGTTTTGTGTTTATGTTGACATATTTTAGTTGTTATTGCATGCTTCTTGATTCACATAAAATTGAAATTAATTACTTGATAAAACCTCTCTTTCTCTCTTAAATTTATAGTTATTGACATGTAATATTTATACCTGGAGTCCATTTCAGTATAGGTTATTGATTCTGCTTTCTCTCTTGACTTTTTTTCCTATTCCAGCGAAACATACCGATATTTTGATCTCCCATTTTGCTCTCCAGGTTTGCTCTTGACTCGTAATTTTCCTTTGATATGTTAATTCATGCCGGGTTTTTACATATTTTATTAAATTTGTAAATAGACCAAGTAAAGGATAAAAAGGAAGCTCTCGGAGAAATACTAAATGGCGACCGCCTAGTAGATGCACCCTACAAGCTCGACTTCAGTGTAGATCATGACACAGAATCGGTGTGCAAGAAGAAGCTCACCAAAAAAGAAGTTGCGATATTCAAAGAGGCTGTCATGAAGGACTACTACTATCAAATGTACTATGATGATCTCCCTATATGGGGTTTCATCGGAAAAGTTGACAAGGAAGGGAAGAACGACCCGTCTGAGTACAAGTGCTATCTCTTCAAGCATCTCAACTTTGATATCCTTTACAACGCAAACCGTGTCATTGAGATCAATGTGCGAGCCGATCAAAATGCATTGGTGGACCTCAACGAGGACAGGGATGTTGAGGTTGAGTTCACGTACTCTGTCAAGTGGAAGGAGACGGAAGTGCCTTTTGAGAAGAGGATGGACAAGTATTCGCAGTCGTCATCACTTCCTCACCATATGGAGATCCATTGGTTCTCAATTATCAATTCGTGTGTCACGGTTCTTCTGTTAACAGCATTCCTTGCCACAATTCTCATGCGAGTGCTGAAGAACGACTTTCTCAAGTAACTATTCTCTTGCTTTTATTAGATTTTACCTCTTAAAATAGCATAGTAGTTGTTACTGAATTGCTGCACCTTGGAATAAAATTACAGAAAGTGATCACTAGCTTATATGGTTTCTGAACATCTTTATATACAATGAAATCCTGATCGCTTTAACCTGAATGCATGACCCTTTAAGCATGTGCAGTTCACGTGTCAAAAATCTAGTATAAGAGACTACGATAAATTTGGTTTTCGGTAGTTATTATATTTAGATTCTGGAGACCAACTGTTTGGTTTCCAGGAGTTCTTACTAAAGATGTCTTACAGTTTGAACTAATGAGTTACAATTCATTTCACGCTTCTATGAGTAAAGGTATGCCCATGATGATGAGGAATCAGCTGAGGAACACGACGAGACTGGATGGAAATATATCCACGGCGACGTGTTCAGATACCCAAAACACAAATCGCTGTTCTCTGCTTGCCTTGGCTCGGGCAGTCAACTTTTCGCTCTGTAAGTACTTACAACAGTGTATCTTCAGTATAAAATTAATCACTAGAACTAAAATTTAACTGTTTTATCTTGCTAATTCGGTGATGTTATGCAGTACGACATTCATATTTATTCTTGCAATAGTTGGTGTGTTCTACCCGTACAACCGTGGAGCTCTTTTCACAGCACTTGTTATCATGTATGCACTTACTTCTGGAATAGCTGGCTATACTGCAACATCTTTCTACTGTCAGTTTGAAGGAGCAAACTGGGTATGTTTCTTTCTCTAATTCGGCCCATTTCCGTACCAAAATTATGTCTAACTACAATGTAATGTACGAATTGTATACAAAGTTACTAAAAAAAAATTTCCTTTTTTCAGATTTTCTAACAGCCTCTTTCGGCTTTGCAGGTAAGAAATTTGCTGTTAACAGGATGCCTATTTTGCGGTCCTCTGTTCATGACATTCTGCTTTCTGAACACTGTGGCCGTTGCGTACACAGCCACTGCAGCACTCCCTTTCGGCACAATTTTGGTTATTATTCTCATATGGACACTTGTAACCTTTCCGTTACTTGTTTTGGGTGGAATTGCGGGGAAAAATAGTAAGGCGGAGTTTCAAGCTCCTTGTCGAACAACCAAGTATCCAAGAGAAATTCCACCAATGCCTTGGTACCGATCAACCGTTCCACAAATGTTAATGGCTGGGTTTCTTCCCTTCAGTGCAATCTATGTCGAACTGTACTACATATTTGCGAGCGTTTGGGGGCATAGAATCTACACTATATATAGCATCCTCTTCATAGTCTTCATTATTCTCATAATTGTTACTGCCTTCATTAACGTTGCATTCACCTACTTTCAACTCGCATCTGAAGACCATGAATGGTGGTGGAGGTAAGCCAGATATAGGTTCCGAAGCAAAAGTTACACTAACCGATATCTGGTCCCAGTTACTTATGTTGCTTGTTCTGATGATACAGGGCCTTCCTTTTGGGCGGTTCGACTGGCATATTCGTATACGGCTACTGCTTGTACTACTACCATGCACGATCAGATATGTCCGGATTCATGCAAATATCCTTCTTCTTCGGCTACATGGCTTGCATCTGCTATGGCTTCTTCCTCATGCTGGGCACCATCGGATTCCGTGCCTCACTGCTGTTTGTTCGCCACATATATCGATCTATTAAGTGTGAATAGTAATGTTTAGTACGCGATCACTCTTTTGCAGAAGATAAAGGTACAGTGCTAATCCTGAAAGGATTACTGGAGCTAGTGCAGAAGTTGACAAGTTGGAGAATTTTGGATCCGTGCATTCTATGGATATCTCACGTGTTCGCGGAATTAGTATGTAGATTGAGATAGTAACATTTTGGAAATCCCTAGTTCGGAACATTCAATTTTCAGCTACATATTCGTGAAAATTTGATTGATAACTGCAACTCCTAAAACAGAAAGGTTCTAGTACAATTTTGTTATGCGAGTACTGATCAATGATCACAGCAATAAATTACGTCTCTAAAATCAGTCGAAGACCTTTTTTTTTTAATGTCAATTCGAAGCTTGTATTGATGATTTACTCTTTCGCTATTTTCTTTTACAATCTCCTATTTGAAGAGAGAATTGATGCTTACGGAAAAAAGGAGGTTTAAATGATGAAAAGTGGGGGGCAAAATTCGCTTTCAATATATAAAAAAGGCAAAGTACGACGCAATGAGTAGTTTTTTTTAGAATTGATAACGCTCCTGATTGATTATCTAGATTAATCTATGGAAAATCTTCCATTGTGCACTACTGCTCCGTGTGCGCTCGGCCTTTCCACATTCGTATCGATGATCCGAATTGTTCACATTGATTTACACATCTAAATTAGTCTAAATATGTAAAATCAAATCATTTGAAATTCATTTGCTAATCTATCATGTGACTAAAAAAAACAATGATTTTCAGCCATACAATTTTGTAACACTTTAATAGATGGACAAATAAATTTCAAATGATTTGATTTTATATATTTAGACTAATTTAGTTGTGTAGATCAATGTGAACGATTCGGATCGTCGATACGAAGGCGGGAAGACCGTGTGCATACGTCATGTGCACCATAGGCATAGGTGGTACACAACGGAACCGAAGACTTCTCTTAATCTATAGCATGACATACAAGATATATAGAGAGTGAGTAAAAAGGAGGAATCTCTTATCATCTTTTCTATCTCATTATGCAAGGTTGAAGAGAGGAATATGCAAATCTAGGACAAATGAAGGAGAACCCTCTTGTTTTCATTCTCTAAACTCTTGTTTTCATTCTCTATAGTGGAGATCGTTAAAGGCAGTTATTTAACTTTTTTTTTGGGATCTATTTAGAGCATCCACAGTCGTTTGCTATTTATGCATAATATACATATTTTAGCTAAAAAAATGCTGCAGTTGTTTGCTATTTATACATATTTTGACGATTTTGCGACAGTAGATTGCTATATATGAGAGCGGATATAAGAAAATACATATTATACAGGACAGATTTTGAAGATCCGTCCCATTAAAAAAAAATAATTTTTTATTTGTCAGACAGAACTAGAAAGTCCGTCCTATCTTTATTTTAATTAAAAAAAATTTGTTTTAGGCTGAATCCCGAAGATCCGTCAGAGTGAAGGGAGGCCCATTTTTTTTCAACTAAAAAAATCATTTTAATTATTAAAAAATTTGAAAATTTTGTTTAAAAATCGTGGGACTGATTTTCAAAGTCCGTCTGTCATTTTTATATTTTTTGTTTTTTTCCCTTCCGACGGATCTTCAAGATCCGTCTAACAATTTTTTTATATTAAATAATTCATTATATATACATTTCGCCATACGACGGATCTACAAAATCCATCTGATATTTTTTTATATTAAATTGCTATAAAATAGCATTGGACGACTACAGCAAACACTCAATATGTTATATGTATAGATTTAGCCATTTTTTGACAATCACAACTGTGGATGCTCTAAACATTTATATTATGCGTAGGTTATACCTATATATTGCAAATTTCTCATATATTCCAAAATCTTGCATTTTCTAGAAGCACTCTGCCGTAGTCACTCAATCGTACTTGAACTACATCAATCATTTTCTTAACTTTAGGGATCCTTTTTTATTTGGGGTTTCCTGTTCTTTTGTTCGAGTGCGTTAGCACTTTTTTCTGGTGATCCTTTTTGCCCCTATTTTGTATCATGTTCGTTTCAGGTGCTGTCTTTTTGTGTGGCTTCCTTTTGAACGTTTGTTGTTTTGAGGTGGGGTTTAAGTTGGCCTTGCGCCTTCTGTCTGGCCAACATGGTCATTATGGACTTCTTGCGGGTCCGGTGCGGTGGTGCGGTGGCCCTTTCGTTGGGGATCTCGCTAGCCACTCGGTGGAGGTGGCGTGCAGGGATGATCTGTCCGGCTTCAGGCTCGGACTGATTGCTCGTGTTGCTGCATTCCTGCAATCTTTTCGCTGAGGATTCGTCGTCTGCCTCTTTGTTTCTCAGTTGTGGGAGCTTTTTTTTTTTGATAAAAAGATGACTATGTCATCGCTTCATTAAAGAGAAATTAACGAAACAGGAACGAAAATACAAAGTCAGCCCGAAGGCGAGCAACATCAAAGTTCAGCTTAAAGTGATTATAGCCTGAACGAAACAAAATACATCAAAATAAAGAAACATCCACTGAACCAAAGACTGCTAAGTAGTACGCCTCCCTCCCGTGAGCTACTCCTCCTCTTCCAATCGCCTCTTCTTCCTGGAACTGAGCAGTCCTGTCCATTCAAAACAGCAGAATTGAATTTTATGCATGAGAAATGAAATTCTATGATCAACGCTATTGAAACACAGGTTGTTACGGTCTAGCCAAAGGTTCCACATGATTGATGCCACAAGTAAATCCCAATATGTTCTTACTTCCTTTCTAATCCTGTGCGATCTAATGTCCCCCCAGACCTCCACACTAGAACATGGATACTGACCTAACCCGAACGCTAGACCTAGTTTCCCTCATACCCATCTCGCTCTGATGCACTTAAAAAATATATGATTTGTATCCTCTTCGTGGGTTAGGCACCTATTACAAGTGACGCAGTCCAGAATTCCCCGTTTTTCCAAATTAACTTTGGACAAAATCGCATCGTTTTCCACCAACCACAAAAAGACTTTCACTTTAGAAGGGACGTTGATGCCCCATATGATCGCCGCTCTCTCGTTCCTTAATCCTTCGTCATTCAGCCTTTTATATAGTGAGTATACCGAGAACTTGCGATTTGCCTCCAATGACCAACATCTCTCGTCTTCTGGCTGTTGCGTGACACGTCCTTCTATGCGGATGAAATTGTTGACCAGTTGTAGTTAGAGAATAGATTCATGTTCCAGAGTTTCCTTGACTTCTAATCTCAATCTATTGTTTTTCCATACATCGTAAACGAGTGTGTCAATATTGATTACTGCCTCTGCAGCTGCTGGGAACAGTCCCATCAACGAGTTACTGCCGCACCACTTGTCTTTCCAAAATCTTGTATTCTTGCCGTTTTTAACCCTACAAAGGGTGTTGCTATGGAAGACCTTGCCTGTCTAGTAAACCCCTTTCCAAAGGCACGATTTCCTACTTTGAATTCCCTTACCCCCGTATCTAAACTTCTTCCTTGCACAATAATTGGTTAGAGACTTACACCACCAATTATTACGTCGGATATCCAGCTTCCACCACCACTTGCTAAGGAGGGCGGTGTTCATGTCTCTGAGGTTGGTGATGCCCAAACCACCGAATTCTTTCCTTTTGCAGACCCTCCCCCAGCTGATGAGATGGATCCCTTTACCTCCATCGTTTGCGCCTTTCCAAAAAAATCTCCTTCTACATTTGTCTATCTTGTGAATTACCCATACCGGTAATTCGTAAATAGACACGAGGTAGATCGGGATGCTGTTGATGACGGAATTCAACAACGTGATCCTGCCCCCCAGGGTTAAAAATCTACCCTTCCAGCTGGCAAGTCTTTTCTCAATCCTATCAATTAGGGGTTGCCAGTCCTCCCTAATAAGCTTCCCTGGCCTAATCGGGATCCCTAGGTATGTTAGTGGGAACTCTCCCTTAATGCATCCTAGCATTTGTTGAATCGATGTGATGGGAACAGAGCAAGTTTCACTGAGCTGGATTACACAACTCTTATTAAAGTTGACCTTCATGCTCGACCATGCTTCGAAGCACTTCAAGACCGAGCTCATAGCTATGATATCCTCTTTTGATGCCGAACCAAACAGTAAAGTGTCATCAGCGTATCGAAGGATCGAGATAGGGTCTGAAAATCCTTTGATTTTAATACCGAAGTTCGCCATTTCCTTTCTGCCATTAGCTATCATTTCCGCGAGCCCGTCTGCTACGATTGCAAATAATAATGACGACAGCGGGTCCCCTTGTCTCAGTCCTCTCTTGCATAGGATTTCTTTACCTTGTTTCCCGTTCACCATGGGAAACGATTTGCCTCCTCTAATGCACCGGAAAATCCATTTCCTCCACCTTTCTCCGAATCCTTTCAGCAACAGTGCCTCATCGACCGACTCCCATTCAACCGAGTCGTAAGCCTTTTGAAAATCCTTTTTAAAGAGAAAGCCATCCGTTTTTTCTTTGTGAGCTCTAAAGACAATTTCATGCGCCGAAGCAATGCTATCCATAATGTCACGTCCTTTAATAAATCCACTCTAAGATTCTCCGATGATATTCTTTAAATGTGGCCCCAATCTATTAGCCAAAACCTTGGTAATGATCTTAAAGGAACCATTGAGCAAACTGATCGGTCTCAAATCTCCAACATCTTTCACCTCAGATTTCTTTGGGATCAGAGCAATATTCGCGTAGTTAATTCTATCTAAATCTGCTTCCCCCTTATAAAAGTCTAGAACAATGCGCGTAAAGTCCCCTTTGATGATTCTCCAATAAAGCTTGTAAAAGAATAAGGAAAATCCATCTGGGCCAGGCGCCTTATCCTGCCCTAGGTCGTTGATAGCAGAAACCACTTCTTCTTCGGTGAAGCTGAGTTGTGGGAGCTTTGATGATGTATATAGTTTGTTTTGTAATTATTGTTCTTTTTTTGTTTCTGCATTTTTACCTATAGTAAAACTCCTTTGTTAATTACTTTTGATTCATCTATATATTTGTTTGGGCTGGAGTCTATGACTCTATCCTCGTATTCAAAAAAAACCTTTAGGGATCTTTTTTTGCGAATATTATATTAGTAAATGAGGGGCTTTTTGCAATTTACCTATTTACTATATAGACAAAGCCAATTTTTTTTTTTTTTTGGGCAGATTTAACATGTGCAAAAATGCAAAAGAAAGTTTCAATCCTCCATTTTTATTTCATCGCTCACTAGAACTCAGCTTGTTTTTTGGCGACGACGAAGAGATCGATGGTTGCCGTTGCCCTCAATATCCTCCTTCCTCCGCTCCCAAACTCCTCAATTTTCGAGCCCGCTTCTCGATCCACTGTCATTTCCTCCACTCCTTCTCTCTCCGTCGATGCTCTGTTTCAACTGCTGCGATGGCTTCCCGCTCCTCGGGCGGCCGCGATCACTTCTACCTCACAAAATACGCATCTTTGGTTGTTTTCTCTTCTGGGTTTATACGGATTCGATATGGGTTTTGAAATTTTTTTGATGTTGTTGGATTTGCAGGGGATTTTGTGTTACATCCCCAAAGACGATTGTCGACGGGTCACGACCGCTCCGAGTATACAGGCTTTGAATCTCCTGCAAGGATGATTCAATACAGCAAGGCAAAATAAAAGAAGGAAAATAAAGGATAACTATGAGCTGAATTCCATTAAAACTCCAAATCAAGCACAACGATGAACATAATATAAGAGGGGTTTTATGAGCGAGCTCGCCCTTAATTTTGATCTGCCAATCGCTTTTCGACACCTCAGCATGTGCCAAGCACGTAAAAGACATAGTGATAACCGCCCAGATTGTTTACACTGTAGGTGGGGCCCACCACTCTGATTCCTCCACTCATAGGACGCCACGTTGGCACGCGCTCGACCCGTGAGAAACCAAGAGCGCTGGCTTGTTACAGATTTCCGCAACTTTTGCAAAAAAACACCCCCAGGAGAAATATATTCATCGAGGGATTGATACGCAAGATTATCTCTTTACTCAGATACAGATTAAGTCTGTATCAATTCCTCCCTCCATAAAAAGGAGCTTCCAATTTTTTTTAAAATTTAGGGAAGCAACTGTGAAAATCCGAAATTTTTTCCCACGTTGCATCTTCTTCTTCTTCCCCCTTCCATTGGACTAACACTTAAGTTACCGCAATTCCCTTCTTCCCCACCTTTCTTTTGTTGAGTACTTTGATGGGTTTAGTTGTTTCCTCTTCGAAATAGGAAGGGTGGTGAGAATGCAGCTTGCGAGGATCCTCGACATACCTTTTAAGTTGCGATACATGGAAAACATCATGTATCTTAGCTGCAGGAGGCAACTGCAGTTTGTAAGCGACGGTGCCGACCTTCTCCCCTACAGCATAGGGCCATAAAACAAATGCGACAATTTATGAATGTGCTTACCCCCAACCGACAACTGTCTGTAAGGCTAAAGCTTCAGATAGACGAGATCTCCAACTTGGAACTCCTTCTCCACCCTCCTCATATCAGCGATGTTCTTCATCCTTGACTGAGCCTTCTTCAAGTTGTCCCTGCATAATTTGAGCGTGATATACCTTTCAATGAGGCATTGATCCACCTCTAGCGACTTAGCAGTCTTGGGAGTATAGGGGAGAAGTGTTGGGGGTGGTCTACCATATAAGAGGTGGTAAGGAGAGAATTTAGTAGAGCTATGAACACTGGTGTTATACCAAAACTCTGCCCAAGGAAGCACATTAACCCAAGTCGCAAACACTTTTGAGTCTCAAACAAGTCTTAAACAAGTCTCAAACAAGTCTTCTCGTTGCCTGAATGCCCCCCTTGAAGTGTGCTATGGTTCAGATCCATGAGAGTAGCAGTGAGAGGAGACGAAGAGTTTATCAATACTCTTCCCTTATAGATATACATATCACTCTGATATTCGTACTTGGGGTTGGAGGGACCTGCTTGATCAATGAGAGTTTGAATTTCCTTGTAAAATGGATCACCCTCTGCTTCCTTCTTCAACTCTAACACCCATGAAGGTTGCACTATAGAAATATCTTGGATATGCTTGTCCTCAACGACCCGAGAGAGCCCGTCTGCACCTATATCCTCTTTCCCCTTCTTGTATTCGACAAAAAATTGATACCCATGTAGCTTCCAAAGCCAAGTGTGTTGAGCCTCCGTCTCTAACTTCTGTTCTAGCAAATACTTGAGGGGTTTGTGGTGAGTTCTTATGATAAACTCCTTGCCTAACAGATAATGCCTCCATCTCTTCACTGTGTGTAGTATGGCCAACATTTCCTTCTCGTATGCTGACAAATATCTGCTTCTCCCTTGTAATTCCTTGCTCAGAAAAGCTATGGGGTGCTACTGCTGAATTAATATGGCCCCAATTCCCAAACCTGAAGCATCACACTCTAGAGTGAAGGGTTATGCAAAATTAGGATAAGGACTGGAGGAGTAGTGAGGGCTTTTTTAAGAGCTTCAAAAGCACCTTGAGTTGCGAGGGACCATTGGAAGGCGCCTTTCTTTATTAGGGCCACCAGGGGAGCTGATATTGAAGCATATTTGTTGATGAATTTTCTATAATAACCTGCCAATCCCAAAAGTCCCCTCATAGCCCTCAGGTTTTTGGGTACGAGCCAGTCATTGATTGTAGCTATCTTGCTAGGAACCACCTCTACACCCTGATTTGATACAATATGGCCTAGATAAGACACCTTGTGCACTCCAAAGACACATTTACTAAGCTTGGCCTATATGGAATTGTTCTTTAGCAGCTGTAACACAGTCTTCAAGTGCTCTTCATGATCCTTCATGGACTTTCTATATATAAGAATATCATCGAAGAAAAGCACAAACTTTCGGAGATAGGGCTTGAACACTGTATTGATGAGGGATTGGAATGTCGAGGGAGCATTAGTTAAGCCAAAGGTCATTACCACATACTCGTAGTGGCCTTCTTGTGTTTTGAATGCGGTCTTGGGAATATCCTCTTCACTCATTCTGACTTGGTGGTAGCCACTCCTCAGATCTAGTTTGCTAAAGATTTGCGAGCCTTGCAATTCATCGCGTAACTCATCAATTACAGGGATGAAAATTTTGTCTTTGAGTGTCACCTTGTTAAGAGCATGGAAGTCCACACACATTCTCCATGTGCTGTCAACTTTCTTCACCATAACTACAGGTGAAGCAAAAGGGCTAGAGCTGGGCCATATGACTCCAGATTGCAGCATTTCCCTAACCAGCTTTTCCATCTCAATTTTCTGATGCCAGGGGTGTTTATAAGGTCTTAAACTGATAGGTTGGGTATTAGGACACAGAGGTATCTTTTGATCACAAGCTCTTTTTGGAGGTAATTTAAAGCTCTATTGGAATATGTCTTGGTACTCAGGGGCGGAGCCACACCCAAGCTAGGGTGAGCGGCCGCTCCCCCTGATTTGGGCAAGCCCTTTGTATAGGTGTAGTTTTTTTATTTTATTTTTTTATTATTATTTTTAAATGGAAGTCCATGCAGTGCTTCCCCTGAGCGTGGCCCACAAGTAAAGGTCCATTCAACTGCTCCTCACACCACCCGACCCACTCCCTCTTCTTCTGCTGCTCGCTTTTTTTTTCGTTTAGTTCTTGTGATTTCGCTCCCGCTGGATGGAGATCCTAGCTCCGCCACTATTGGTACTCATTGATAATTAAAGTTAGCTCACTAGGACAGCTAAGGTCTTCATGACTTGTACTGGAAGTGGAGGTGATTTGCAACATCAACCCTTCCTTCATGTATTGAAGTGTCTTCAGCATGGATTTGGTTGTGGTGATATCAATTGGTCTACTGTTCAAGCCCCTCAACACCCGCACCTTTCCTTCCTACACAAAATGGAGAGAATAGCTTTTGAAGCTGAGCTAAACCCCCTCCAAGGTCTTGATCCATTCAGCTCCTAGCACCACCTGACTAGTTCTTATGGGAAGCACATAAAAATTGGCCTTGATTACAACCGCTTGGCAGAAAATTTTAACTCCTTCACACAACCCTTCACATTGCAGTCTCTCCCCTCCTGCTACAGTTACTTCAAACTGTATACCCCTGGTTATTGGAAGCTTAACTCTTCTAGCTACGTGCACATCTATAAAGTTGTGATTGGATCCTGTATCAAACAAGGCATAAACCTATCGTTTGCAGATAGTGCCTCTTAACCTCAAGGTTTTTGGAGTGTCAACTCCCGCAATTGCTTCTAGGGAAATGGAAGGATGGGTGTTGGAAGAACTCAGGGTTTGGGTTGGATGCACTGCAACTCCTCTTCAGTACTTGTATCAGTGTCTGTGATAATAGGTACAGGTTGGCTTGGTTCTTCAACTCCTTGGCTGTTGAACTCCCCTTCAATTTATAGTAATGACCTACCCTTACATTTGTGACCCTTCACCCACTTCTCATCGCATCTAAAACACAAGCATTGGGACCTTTTATCAGCTAAAATTCTATCAAAATTAGTTTACTTCGGGGCTTCCACGCTATGGGGTTTGCTAAGAGGGGCTGGTGAGGTGTATGCAGGTTTAGGGAATTGTAGGGAATGGGGTGGAATAACAGGTTTGGCAGGGGAATATGGAACTTCACAGCTTTCCTCTGACACATTAATATGGTATCCCTCGCTTGAGCTTCCCTGTAAGCGCCAGTCAAGGTGGTTGGTCGCTTGAGAATCACCTCCTCTTGAATCTCCTCCTTTAACCCAGAGATAAAACAATCCACAAGAGCTGACATCTCCAAAGGCTTACTCAAATGGCTATATCTAAGGCTGGAAACAAACCGAGTCGAACCGAGTATCTTGACGATCAAGCTCGACTCGTTAAGGAATCGAGCTCAGTTTGGAGCTTGAGCTCGTCTCGAGCCAAGCTTTGACCGAGCTTTGACCGAGTTCGAGCTGAGTAGCTCCCGAGCTTAGCCTAAAATCACAAAAAGCCCAAGCTCGAGCTCGGCTCATTAAGCTATTGAGCTCGGCTCAAGCTCATCTTGAGTCGAGCTTTGACTGAGCTTGAGCCAAGTAGCTCGCGAGTAGCTCGGTTCATTTGCAGCCCTAGCTATATCTAATAAACTCCTTATGGTAATCAACCACACTACCAGTTTGACGAAGCTTAAACAGGGTGGCAGTTGGGTTTTGGAGCTCAGCAGGTCTAAACTGCAACAATAGTTCCCTCTTGAGCACCTCCCAAGTAACTCTAGTTCCAATCTGACCCTTAAACCATCTCCACCATAGCAAAGCATCCTCCCTCAAGTAGTATACACTGAAATCAACTTGGTACCTAGCCTCAATCCTTTGCGTATCAAAATGGTGCTCCAGGTGAAACACCGAATTAGTGATGTCCCCACTACCATTGAAGGTTGGAATGTCAAGCTTGGTGTGTTTTGGAAAAACCGAATGGAACCTATCAAAATCCCCCCCCCCCCATCTTCGATCCTCCCTCCGATCATCCAAGCATCCCCATCGACCAACTGGGTTTTGGTCTGAAGATGGAATATGGTGATTTTGGTGAACTCCAAGAGGACCCAGTGTGGGGTTCACCCAGTTTGCGCCATTACGCTCTCCTCCGATAGCAATTCTCTCCACCAGGCCCTGGAGCTGCTCAACCTGATGCTGCACTCGGCTACCCTTTGCCTTGATTTCATCAGAAACATTCCCCATCGAAATCTCAATACCCACTATCATATTTTCTAGATCGGTCAGCTTTTGAGTATCGACACCACCAGGGGTGGATGCTCACACTCACTGGCTCTGTGGTTCGAGTCCGGAGTTGGATCCAGACTCGAGGACCAATGAGCGATCGATTGGATTAATGAGTTGCTCAGGGTCTGTGTGCTCTGATACCAATGTTACATCCCCGAAGATGATGATCGACAGGTCGCGACCGCTCCAAGTAGTGACATGCATTGAATCTCCTGCAAGGATGATTCAATACAGCAAGGCAAAATAAAAGAAGGAAAATAAAGGAAAACTATGAGCTAAATTCCATTAAAACCCCAAACCAAGCACAACGATGAACAAAATACAAGAGGGGTTTTATGAGCGAGCGCATCCCCTTAGTTTTGATCTGCTAATCGCCGTTCGACACCTCAGCACACGCCAAGCACGTAGGTGGGGCCCAGACCGTTTACACTGTAGGTGGGGCCCACCACTCTGATTCCTCCACTCATAGGATGCCACGTTAGCACGCGCTTGACCCGTGAGAAACCAAGAGCATTGGCTTATTACAGATTTCCACTACTTTTACAAAAAAACACCCTAGAAGAAATATATTCATCGAGGGACTGATGCGCAGTACTTGAGGACTGATACGCAAGATTATTTCTCTCTACTTAGATACAGATTAAGTCTATATCATTTTGATCCGGATTTGTGGTCGGTGCTTGAATTGGCGACAGATGAGAGGGAGCTGTTTGGAACCAGGTAAGAACGTGGACACATTGATATCAAGTTGGAATTAGTTTTAGTTTTTGGAAAGTATTGTTGGTGATTTTGTGTGGTGTGTTTATAAATATGAGAGTAATAGATCAACTAGGTAGAGTTTGATCTCAGTGCGATATGCTCACAGGAGGTTTGATCTTGATTATGCACATGCAATTACTTGCATTGGCTTCTGTTTGTCGTATCGCTGTAGTAGGGTTTTGCTTAGTTGTAATGAATTTTCTCTTTATTGATAACACGTAGGTTCAACAATCTGAGTTAGGGGATATATTCCACAAAAATACGATGTGTATGATTGCTAACGGGAGGGATACTAGATTTTGGAAAGATAAATGGTGTGGTGAAAATACTCTCGTTAGCCTGATCCCGGGTGCAGCAGCTGTTACGTTGAATACGAACACGGTGGTGGCATACGTATGGATAAATGGTACACTGAGGATCAAGGTAGTGGATGTAATAACTTGGAGAGCACTCAGCAATTGCAAAATTTGAATAACTATATTATGTCAGAAGGTACACAAACGAAAATGAGTATGAGAGAAGTTGGACTGTAGACCCCTCAAAGACCTTTTCTGTCAAGTCGATGTACAAGATGCTCAATGATGGGGGTATAAGATGTAAGGATGCAGACACCATTTGGAATACCAAAGCGCCCCTAAAAGTTCGATTTTTCCTTTGGTTGGTTAAGAACGATGCGATCCTATCAAAGATTAATCTACAAAAACATGGAATACAGATCGATGTTAAGTGCTCGAGATGTTGTAACTTAGATGAAGATAGTAACCACTTTATTTAACTGTCCAAAAGCTAGATTAACTTGGGAGGTGGTCTGTTTAGGATTTGGGGCTCTCGTCTATCCTAGATCGTTGTCTGAGGTTTTTGAGCACGGGAGAGTCATTATTGTCAGAAAGGAGGATAGGGTAGCTTAGGATATTTCCATAGCAGTGACTTTATGGGGTCATGGCTAGAACATAATGATTTGTGTTTTCGTATTGTCAACAATAGATTCTCTGTGATGATGCATAATATTTTCTCCAATAGTTTTATTTGGGCAGGTCAAAAAGGTGCCAAGAAGAGGCTTTGTATGGAGGAAGAGGAGTAGAGTTTGGTACACGTTCAAGTATTGAGTGGACTGAGATGCTGATTGTCTACTCTTGTATCTTAATTTCCTACACTTAGTTGTAGATTATTTTGATGTATCTTTTGATTATGAGACGATCTTTATCGAGTATCTTTGTAATTAGTTCTACTTGTTTCGTTAATGTAACCTTCGTTCCCATTTATACGGATTTGTATTTTTCTTTTCATGTATTCTTGTATTTAAATTTTTACATATAAAATTTTCTATTCTTTTGAACCCAAATTTTTGCATTCATTTAAATACCCGACTATTTTTGTTTGAACCCAAAATTTCAACCTACACTATTTATCACTATTTGATTATTTAACTCCTGATTATTATTATTTTACTACTATTATTAGTATTGTTATTATTATTATTATTATTTTGAAAAACCCAAAGATCCTAATTCATTATAAAATATCTAGTTGATTATTTGATTTATGCCAAAGCCCACCATGTGATTTAACTATTGGATTTCCATGTCATCAAGCCCAATTTTATATTCTTTCTATAATTATTATTTTATTTGCGAAGCCCAAATATAAAGCTCAAGTCTACAAACCCAAACCCACATTTATATACCCGCTCTTCCTCGTCTTCGTCATCTCCTCGTCCTCTCGCAACCGCCTCAGTCTCGCCATCGTCTCCTCTGACCTCGCCTCCAGTCGCCCAACCTCCGAGAACCCATCGAGCTCGCTCCCTACCTCCGAGCGCCCTGTCTCCGCTCATCACCACCATCGAGCCTACTGCTCACCTCGCCTACCGCTCTTCGTCGAGCCACCATTGCCGAACTCGAAGCTCTGCCATTGCTCAACCTCGCCCTTTGTCTTCCTTCTCCGCTCGAAGCTCCGAGCCGCCATTACCGCACCTCCAACCTCTGCAGCCAGTCGAGCTCCCTTCATCGTTGCTCCTCTCTCCCGTCGCTATTGCTCTCCTCCCGAGCACTTGCAGCTGCCCTGTTTCGCCATTGCCGATCACCCTCGAGCTCCACCAGTCGAGCACCATTGCTGCCTTCATTTCCACGACTGCTCCTCCCTCCACTGCCTCGTCGTCCCGCACCTGCACCTTCCCCGTTGAATGCCACCGTCGCCACCACCTTTGCCGAGTCTCCCACGTAGCACCACCCTCATCGCCCTCACGGTCGACCACCGCCTGCAGCCACCTCCTCCCTGCCGCTGACCAACACCACCGAACGCCAGCATCGCCTCCCCAGTCGCGATCGCCCCTGCCTCCGGCCATCGCTGCACCGAACTCCTCTGTTCTTGGTTCAAACCAACAGTGCCTCCTTTGATCGCAGCCGTCCGATCGCCGTTCATCACGATCATCACCTTCTTGATCCCTTGATCTCGGCTGTTGATCGCATCACCATCATAATCATCATCAAGATTTTGATCTGGACTATCGGATCTCCCTTGATCATTGCGATCGTGACCATCATCTTGATCTTGATCTTCGATCTCAACCGTCCGATCATCGCGATCTTGATTATCATCGAGATCTGTGCCCGATCGTGATCATCGTCATCAAGATCCACTTGTTCGCGATCATCGTTGTTGCTCCGGGATTCTCATCCCATTATTCCATATATCGGATCTAACATCGTTCTAAAGGTAAGTCATTTCTCCTCGAATAGTTATTGTATCATATTCGAGATTGTTTATTGAATCCTGCAAGTAGATCTCTATTGATTATCTTAAATATGATATTGTTATCTATCGTTGGGATACTACGGATTTACACGAGCGAATCCAAGTAGTAGTCTTGACTTCGTGTCATTTTTTGTCTCCAATTTATAGAGATCTTGCATGCATTCATATAGTTAATTATTGAATATAGGAATAAACATTGTTATTGTAATTCATGACATTACACAACTATTGTAGATTGTATGCTAGTATTGATTGTTCACATGATTGATGTTGAGGTATTAGTTGACTGTGATTAGTAAGATTATGGAATTTATGCATCTTAATACCATGTTCACATAGACGTAGTTTGCTGTGATTTATGTTGTCAACAACCATTGCATATTGATTGAATAAAGAATTGTTAATAAGCCGGGGTTTAAGGGTGACTTAAGTAGTGGATAATGTAGGAACTGTACTCGGAGGAGGGGCCCGTGTTTCCCTAAATATTGTTAACGACTATTGTTTTATCGATGGATTATGGCTTACGACAGTAACCCAATCTATCATGTATTGTACATGGCCAATTGTCTTATCGTACAGTAATTACTGAATTGCAATTATTGAATATTGATTATCGTTGCCGAGTACATGAACTATAAAATCCACCACTAAGTCTAAACGTAACTTGTTTGCATGTAGCAACCATGTGGTAAATAAATGGGACACAAAGAGTGCTACATTAATTAGGATTATAATGAATAATAGACTTAAGATTGTCATCGCATCGTCATTGCATATTGTCATCATTAGTGAATAGTGCTATCGATTATTGAAATCGTTTATTTTTATTGTTATCGATCATTGTCATTGCACATTGCATCGTTATCATCTTGCCATTGTTCATTACCATCGACTCTATTGTTTATTAAATTCATTGTTATATCGTAAATGCCATTGTTTCATTGCTATCTCTACTTGATGTCCATGACTTGCTCTAAAGATATATTATTCTCTCTTTTTAGATGAACAACTTACATGTAATTAAGGAGAATTTCCTGATAGATTAGGAGAACTACAATGGTGAAGAATGGATAACATCGCCACTTAATTGATTATTGTTTTGTTATGAAGACTTTAATAATTAAACATTATCTTTTCTTTGTAATGTGAGCTTTTTGACCTGAATATTGTTATTATTGTTTCTACTGTTGGATTATTATTATATTTGGTTATTTCATGCTCAAATTCCAAGTATTGTTATTCATGTGATTATCCTTTTATTGCATGCGTGGTTGTATTGCTCCTCGTATATTGTTGAGTTGAATCGATAACAGCTTATGAATGACACAAGTCATTCGCTGAGCCAATGTCACGTGCTCGTATTCCGTATTTTTAGGAAGCGGGGCGTGACAGTCAATTCTGTATTAATGAAGCAATGACGGGGTCATCTTTTATATATAAAAAACAATATGAGTTGGAAGCTTAAGTTGTTATGTGTTAGGGAATTTGATTCCCTCTTCTTGTATCTTATTAAGTTAAGCGATGCAATCAATACAAACCACCAAGCAAATAGAAGATCACACCAAACACACCAAAGTACACAATTTTGTTCCGATTGAGGCTTTCGCCTTAATCCGAGGGAGAAGAAATCGAGATGTTATTCAGCTAGAGAAGATACAATAATATTACAATTCTCACCAGGACCCTCTCTCAAGTCTCACCAGAAAATTCTAGTTGTTTACAATTGGAGAATCTTTCAAACTCTCTTCAATGAACTCCTCTCTCTTGGCACAATGGAGGCCATTTACAATAATACATAGAGATCTAGAGAAATCCTAATTTGATACCTTGATACAATTGTCATTAGATATTCGAGAAGAGATAACCCTACGATAAGAGTTGTACGATCTAACCTAAAGAGAAAGTTCGGGCTTCCAACGAATCACCTAGACCCACACCTGAAAGTTGCATCCAGCCGGTAACAGTTGACTGCACATCTTGTGGTCGACCGCACTTGGCCTCTGACCAAGCCCGAGGGGGTGACAGTCGATTGTACATTCGACTGTACAGTCGACCGCACCTTCTTTTGTTACTGCTATTGCTTCTCATCTTCCAACAAATCATAATGTCGCTTCCTTCAATTCATCTTCTTCGTATCGAACTTAGTATGCTAGACATAAGCCTAACAATCTTCAGATTGGATTTCATATAATGAATCCACACATGTGTGATTTAAAACCTTATAGACTCCTATTCTCCTCTTGCAAACAACTCGCTTATGTGGCTTTTTCTGCTAGTTAAATCTATCTCCACCTGTTTTTCTCTAGTTGGTATGCCCCTCAAAGGCACACCCCAGTAGGTGTTGACATGGAGGCACTGCCTTTCGCACGAATTCCATCTACCCTGAGGCATTCTCCATCTCTTGACGATATTCGAACGTCGCAGTCTCGCTCGGATGATTCTTATGACGGCAAACTAGATAATGATTTAGGAACGTAGGGCTCCAAAACACCTGCGCAGGCTTTTCCGTTCCCACAAAGCTTGTAAAAGTTGTGGTTAACACCCCTCTTTTCTTTCATCACCTTACAACAACCTTCCCAAATCGATAGAACTCTACTTTGAGTTATATACCTGCAGCCCCGTGCTTTAAGAGTTCCCAAGGATACAAGATTCTGTTTCAACTGAGGATTATGCCTAACATTCTCTAGTGTGTAACTCACTCCATCTAGTGCATCTAATTCGACTGTTCCTTCACCCACTTCTTCACAAATATCACCAACCACCATTCTCACACAACAATCTCCTGTGAACTTGTAAGTAGAAATATCTCCATCTCGGAGCATATATGAAAAAAAATTCCCGAATCAAAATACCATCCAGAAGACACATTTATAAAATTTGAAACGAGATTATTGTCTAAGCTATCACCTGATTCAGCGACACTGGATTTGGTGCCTCTCTGGCTTAACCACTTGCAACAATTCTTCTTGTAATGCCCAATTTTTTGCAATGATGGTAACGAATCATACCCTTACGTACACTTGCCCTTCCATTCAAAGTACCATCTACCTCCAAACAACTCACAGAAGTAGATGTCGATTTCTAACTCTCATTCCTAAGTGCATCCTCCTCCAACCTCTCGGCCATACCTGCTAACGAAAACTTCTTCTTGGTAGATTTTTCGTCTAGCATGATTATCAAGCAGTGTTCTGAAAAACAGCCTAGGCAGCTGCCTAGGTGCTAGTTACCCTCCCAACACCTCGTCTAGGGCCCATAAATTTTATAAAATTGGGTTATGGGTCTAGGCGGGTTTAAATTGGTCAAGGCGGGTCTAGACCCGCTTAAGACCCAAACCATATTTTAAAATGATTTTGATATCAACCCGACCCGAAATCATTCCCACCTGACCTGTATTCTAACCTTATTATCCCAAATCATTCATTTCCCAATCAAAAATCTAAAATCCCCAAACTCAACCTCCAAATCCCTAACTCCCTCAACGATTCAACTTCGACGCCACCTCCTCGCTTCAACTCGATGTTAGCACCACCTCTTCTGCCTCCCTTATCGCTTCAACTCCGATGCAAGCTTCCTCCTCTTCCCTCTTAACCTCTCGACGTAAGTCTCCTCATTCCGAAGAAACCCTCCATCGTCGCAAGCCTCAACCCTCCCGTGACGCAAGCCTCCCCCATCCTGATACTTTCAGACCCTGATGCTAGCTTCTCCCATCCCGACGCACGCCTCCCCTTGGCCCGATGGTAATCTCTCTCTCTTTCTAGTCTCTTTGTGTCTTCTAGTGTTCTAATTAACCAATTAAATCCCCTTCTTTAAATTTCATGTTCGTTGCATTATTTGGGTTCAATCCGGTCGAAACTCAAATCCAAATCCAAAGCCCTTTTGGTCATCGGGCAAACTCAAACCCAAACCCGACTCGCCATTGCTTCCCTGTGCCGTCGCAAACTTGACCTGATCCGCATCTGCTGCACCTCCTTCTTCCTCTTCCTCTTATTACTCCTTCTCCTTGATTGTTTTTGTTTGCTGGAACTGACCAGCAAACCCGACCCGACGCACATCCAGAATCCAAACTCAGCTCAAATCAAGTACTTTTTTTCCTCTATAACTATATGATCCTATTTAATAATCTCATAATAGTTTTATATTAGGCTTTAAAGTTACTACATAACGAGGATAGATCATTTTTTAATTATATATATATACACATACACGTCTTTTCCGATTTAATTCCCGATTATTTTTCGGTTAACCGATTAATCATTAATTGCTCCTAGACCGATTAGTTCTAAAAACCGATTTTAACTGCCTAGCATAAAGCATGAAATTATTAAAAGGGTATGTTCTTCTAGAGTAGATTTATAGCATCTAAGTTTATTTATTTATTTTTCATCCCAGTACTTGAATTCTGGTTGGTCAGTATTATTATATTACTTAATATAGGTGTCAATTGCTGTGCTGGCTTACTGCATCCATCTACATAAAATAAAAAGAAGTGTTTATTACAAAAATGTCATGCTTTACTATTGAAAAAAGATTTGGGAGAAAAATAATATTTTTCTTATTCATCTATTTCTCTACTGTATACATCTATATATAAGAATTACATTCTTGGAGAAGAAGAAAGGAGATTGAGAGAAGATTGGGGAGATGAGAGATTTGGAGAATCTGTTTCCTATAGATTAGGAAACAGAATATACAATTACTATATTTCAACACTCACCCTCAAGTTGGTGCATAGATATTGAAGCCCAACTAGTCAACAAATTTCAAGAAGAGCCGATTCGAAACTGCCTTGGTTAGGATATCTGCGAGCTGATCTTCTGACTTCACTTTAGATATCTCAATGACTTTTTTATCTAATTTTTCTTTGATGAAGAATCTGTCCACCTCTACATATTTCTTCCGAACATGCTGAACTGGATTAGCAGCAATATCACACGCCACTTGACTATCACAGTACACTTTCATGGGTTCATTTGGACCATAGCCTAAGTACTGCAAAAAGAGTTTCAGCCATAAAGCTTCCGTTATACTTAAAGCTACTCCACGATACTCAGCCTCTGCACTAGAGCGTACAACAACATTTTGCTTCTTGCTCCTCCATGTAACTAAATTTCCTCCAACATAGGTGAAGTATCCTGAAGTGGAGCGCCTATCAATTATAGATCCTGCACAATCAGCATCAGTATATGCCTCAACCTTCAAGTGGCCATGTTTCACAAATAAGACCCATTTTCCTGGAGCAGACTTAATATATCTCATAATTCTCATCACCGTATCCATATGTTGTTCCCGAGGTGCATGCATAAACTGACTTATCACACTTAAAGTATATGAAAAATCTGGCCGTGCATGTGCAAGATACATCAGCCATCCAACTAATCTCTGATATCTTTCCTTATCACAAGGCACTTGATCAGCTTTGTTGCACAGTTTCAGTCCTTCTTCTAATGGTGTACCAATTGGTTGACAAGTGGACGTTCCAGTTTTCTTCAATAAATCAAGAGCATACTTTCTTTGAGACAAAAATATTCCCTTTCTTGAGCGAGAAACTTCAATACCAAGGAAGAATCTCAAAGGGCCACGATCTTTCATTTCGAACTCTTGTAATAAGTAGTTCTTTAATGCCTTCCTCTCCTCAGGTGAATCTCCAGTTACTATTATATCATCCACATAAATAATGAGAGCAGTAATTTTACCTTCTTTTCTTTTTAGGAACATAGTATGATCTGAATTACTCTGATAGTATCCGAATGTCCTCATTGATTTTGTAAATCTCCCAAACTAAGCTCTTGACGACTTCTTAAGTCCATACAATGCTTTCAAATGACATACTTTATTGTTGTGTTGAACTGGTCTGTTCGACCCTGGTGGAAGATCCAAATAAACCTCTTCCGTCAATTTCCCATGCAAAAATGCATTCTTCACATCAAATTGCTCCAAAGGCCAGTCAAGAATTGTAGCAAGTGACAGTAGGACTCAAACAGTATTGAATTTTGCCACAGGTACGAATGTATCTTCATAATCAATTCCATACGTTTGAGTGTACCCTTTGGCAACCAGCCTTGCTTTGTATCGCTCTATTGAACCATCAGACTTATACTTCACCGTATCAATCCATCTGCATCCTACTGGCTTCTTCCGTACTGGCAGTTCGATTATCTCCCAAGTCTCATTCTTTTTCAAGGACTTCATCTCCTCATCCATAGCTGCTTTTCACCTTGGATCAATAAGGGCTTCCTGCACACTGTTAGGAATAGATATAGTAGATAATTGATTCACAAATGACTTATTTGATTCTGACAAGCGGTGCGTGGATACATAATTATTCATGGGATACTTGACGTTACTAGTGGGATCAGGTTCATAAGTGGGTTTTAGAATACCTCTATTAGTACGGTACGGGAGTTCTCTTCTAGGAGCTTCGTACAACGATGAAGATTGGTTTGGGAGTTCTGATGGTTCACTCTCACTGAAATTCGGTACTGGTTGCAATTCTTTAAGAGGTTCTTCTTCCTTTGGTTGCAGTTCTTCATGAGGGTCTTCCTCCTTTGCTGGATCTTCATTCAAGTGTTCGCCATTATTTATATCCAGTTGTTCGTTCTGACTGGTAATTAATTCATCATACCCAAGTGTCTGAACTTCACTAACCCCTTCATCATACCAAAGAGTCTGTACTTCACTTCGGTACTCCCCCTGAAGTTCAACCACAGAAGAAGAAAAATACATCTCATGCTCATGAAACACCACATCCATAGTTACAAACATCCATTGAGTTGGTGGGTGATAGCAACGATACCCTTTCTGATTCGTTGCATATTCCACAAAAACACATTTCACTGCTCAAGGGGTTAACTTACTCCGCACGTGTTGATGTAGGTAAAAAAATGCGACACACCCAAACACACGAGGTGACAGGTTGACAACAGTTGGTGCATTCACAGCATTAGTTAATGCTTGAAGTGGCATGCTGAAGTTTAGAATATGAGAAGGAACTCGGTTGATTAGGTATGTTGTAGAGGTAAGGGATTCCCTCCAATACATGAGTGGAAGATTGCCATAAATAAGGGAAGCACGGACTACTTCAAGCAAGTGTTTGTTCTTCCTTTCGGCCATGCCATTCTGTTGAGGAGTATATGAACATGTAGTCTGGTGAACAATTCCATATTCCACCAAATATTGTTGCAGATCTGTACTCAGGTACTCGCCGCCATTGTCACACCAGAGAACTTGAATGTGTGCTTTATACTGAGTCATAACCTGCTTATGAAATTTCTGAAATAAACCACTAACTTCTCCTTTAGATTTCATCAAACAAATCCAAGTCATACGAGTGCAGTCATCAATAAATGTCACAAACCATTTGGTTCCTCCAAATGTAGTATTTTTAGATGGACCGCAAACATCAAAATGAATAATCATAAATGGAAGAGTGCTTCTACTTGGATTTGGGGAAAATGAGATACAGTGACCTTTTGCGAGTTCACACACATCACATCAAAAGATAGAAATATCCATCTTCAAAAATAAACTTGAAAATAATTTCTTCAAATAACCAAAAGAAACATGCCCTAGACGTCGATGCCATAGCCAAATATCTGATTTCTTCTTCTCATCTTCGGATCCTTCCACACTTAGATCTTGAGTCAACTTGCTTGAACCTTCAAATTCTAAATTCAGGTAATAGAGCTTCCCATGTCTAACCCCATAACCAATCGTCTTGCGAGTCCGAATATCTTTAAATACACAATGTGAAGGCCAAAAAACTATAATACAATGTAAGGCAGTAGTTATTTGAGCAACAAATAACATATTAAAATTCAAGGATGACACAACTAGGGCAATATCTAAGGTGAGGTTGTTCGTGAGAGGTATGGAACCCTCGCTAGTAACAGTGGCAGGATCACCATTGGCAGTGGACACAGTTGATTTGGTGGATGGTTGAAAATTTTGGACTTATCTAGAATCAACAGTCATATGATCGGTAGCACCCGAATCAATTATCTATCCATTATTCATAACAGAGGCAGAAATATTAAAAACCTTACCATTATTACCTGCAGCAGCACGATCAGCAACTCCAACTGCGACAGTGGGTTGACTGCAAGTCTTCTTCTGAATATCCCTGCTATGATCCCAGTTCTCCGAATAGCCAATAATCTTATAACAATGAGCTTTCGTGTGGCCGATGTTGCCACAATGAGTACACTTCCTTGACTCATACAAATATTATCCCATAGCAACACAATAAACAACACAGCAAGCAGAACCAATGATCCAAACATCAAACAACGGATGGGATCAAAAATAGCAAACACCAAAAATGGATGAGGCAAACACCAGCAAAAACCAATCAGTCTCTTTGGACGAAATCGGCAGGACGACAGCTTCAGGTCTTTAGATGATGGAACCATCTAAAGAGCAAAATCTGTTATGATCCTCAAGGGGAACGTGATCAATTTTTCGGTGATGGTCGAGTCGACGAGGATCGATGACAGCAAGGATTGGGGATCTGGCAGGATCGGGGTGAGCTTTCGATGGCGAAGGTGCATTAGCTGCAGCAGTAGGTGGGGCAACGACGGCACCGTTCGAGTTGGGCGAGCTTTCAGATCTACAATGATGATGGTGCCAGGGGATGTTGTTGGTGGCTATGGGAAGCGGCGGCGATGATGGTGAAGGGATCGACGAAGGCAGGAGTGGTGACGGGATCGACGAAGGCAGGGACCGGTGACGAGGAACAACGACGGTGATGCGGAGAGGATGGAGGAGGTGAGATCGGAGTTGATCAGGGTTGGGGATGTCGGTGATGATCAGGATCGGGTCGGTGTTGGAGATGAAGTTGATCGGGGTTGGAGATGAAGTCGGGGATGTCGGAGATCGGGTCTGAGTTGATCGGGGTTAGAGATGAAGTCGATCGGGATTGGGTCGGAATGAAGGCTTCAGATCCAATCACCTCTCTTCTTCTTTTTCTTCTTTAAGTAGCCCAGATCTTGTTAGGCTCTGATACCATATTGAAAACAAATTTGGGAGAAAAATAATATTTTTCTTATTCATCTATTTCTCTACTGTATATATCTATATATAAGAATTACATTCTTGGAGAAAAAAAAAGAGATTGAGAGAAGATTGGGGAGATAAGAGATTTGGGGAATGTGTTTCCTATAGATTAGGAAACAGAATATAAATTACTATATTTCAACATTTACTATTCATACATGTACTTATATGTCTATATTGGCCCTTCATTGTAGACATATTGTATATTGAGGTTGTATTGTCCTTCAGTCAGCCCTGTAAGGAGTCTCTCCCTGTCCATGAATCTTTTTTTGAATCCTTTTTTCCCTCTTACTTATCTTGTTTGTGCAGTAAGGCCCAAACTCTTCTTTTCCTTGACTATATACGATATATTATAGGTGCTGCTCTAGTTAGTGCCATACTGCCACATTTGTTTTAAGTGCCATTACTGACAGTCTTCCACCGTTGGAATAGAATTGTGATTAGTTCAGTTCAGTTCTTCCACCGTTGCAAAGTAATTTGGTTATTGAATCAAATTAGGACAACCTTCCACCGTTGAACGGAACTGAAGTAAATTCTATTCCAGGTGATTAGAATGCAATATATGGAAAATTCTCTGGTTATTGAATACAATTTACTTTGCACCCCTAATTTGATTGTTATCTTCTTTAGCCCTTTATCCAAACTTGTGTTCTTCGAGTGTTCTACAGAAAATTCCAGTAATGTCTCTATGCAGGGAAGTAGCGGCTAGACTGAGTGAACAGATGAAAATCCTAGTATCTTGCTAATAATGAGTTTTACTGATATGGAGGGATTCAAATAGGCTAAATTATTTTATAATACAAAAATAAAATATGTTGAATTCTTTGAATGTAGTATATTAGTTTTCCCCTTAATTTTCTATATTCTCTCCCTTAAAAAGTTTGTTTCAGTCGTTTTTTTTAATAAAAGATGACCTCGGTCATAGTTTCATTAATGATGATTAAAGAAAAAGAGTAGTACAATAACATCTCAAAAGCAACAAAGTAAAGGTCCACTAATACAACAACTGACACCAGAAAGAGGTGCCCACATTACATCAAAGCCAGAACATAAAAACTACATAAGCCATCTATCTAAGGCATCCCCGACTGACATGGGAACATTCCTCCCCTCGCAACTCTCGGTCGCTACTCCCCTTCATTGATCTTCATCTTCTTCCTAGCATCCGCCGCACCTGCCCAATCATGAATAAGAAGGAATATTTTATGCATTTATGTCGGGAATCTGTAAAATATATTGCGGAAGTTTAAGTCATTTCGTTCTAGCCATAGGTTCTACATTGTAGCTGCTACGGATATATCACATGCCCGTTTATCCTCTATCCTGACATGTCCTTCTCTAATTAAACCCCAGATATCTGTTGTAGACATAGGCTTGATAGTGCAACAGAACCCCCTACAAACTACTTCCCAAGTTAGGAAAGCCTTAGGACATATGAAAAAAAATGTGTGTGCCGTCCTTTTCTGCTTCTAGACAGCACTCACATCTAACATCGATGTGCATATTTCTCTTCCTAAGGTTAGTTTTGAAAAGTATTGCGTCGTTGTGCACCAACCATCAAAAAACTTTGACCTTTAGGGGCACCTGAGCCCCCCAAATAATGCTTTCTTCTTTACATCTCAATCCGCCATCGTTGATCCATCTATACATTGATGAAACTAAGAATTGATTTGATTCATCATAACTCCACCATCTTTCGTCTGTGTTGCTGTTCAGTTGTCCCCCTTCTGCTTGAATGAATCTATTTAATTCTTCGAACTGGGCTATACCCTCTAGGTTTAGCCTATCAGAAACCACCAAGCTGAGTTTTCCTCCCTTCCAAACGTCTGCTACAGATGAATCACTGTTAACTGTTAGCTCCGCCGCTAGTGGGAACAGGTTTTGCAATGTCAAGTTTCCGCACCACTTATCTTTCCAAAATCTAGTTTTCTCCTCGTTTCCTATCTTGCATCTAGTATTAGTGTTGTAGATCTCCCCCTGTTTCGCTACTGCCCCCAAATCTATATTTCCTTCTCTTTCTGAATAGGTCAAACGAGTAACATCACCTCCCCTTTCGTCTATTATATATCTTCCACCACCACTTGCTAAGTAGAGCTCTATTCATATCGTGTAGATTTAAAATTTCCAGCCCGCCAAATTCTCTTTTCTTGCAGACTCTACCCCACTTGACCAAGTGGTAACCTGTTACCCTCGTCAGTTCCTTTCCACAAAAATCTTCTTCTTAGTTTATCAATCTTATTGATAACCCACTTGGGCAATTCGTATATTGACATCATGTACAACGGAATTGCACTAAGAACTGAATTTAACAGTATGATTCTTCCTCCTAGCGAAAGGAACCGACTCTTCCATCCTGCTAGTTTCTTAGCAATCTTTTCGATAAGAAAGGTCCAATCCTCCCTTAACAGGGAGCCAGGCCTAATGGGCGTACCTAGATATTTTTTCAGAAAGTCGCTCTTCACGCATCCTAGGATGTCCGTTATGTTGCTCACAGAGAGGGATAAATGTTCAGAGATAGGGATAATGCTTGTCTTGTTTAGATTTACTTTTAAACCCGACTAGCCTTGAAAGCATACCAAAGCTGCCTTAATGGCTATCACTTCTTCGACTTTAGCCCTCCCGAACAATAACGTATCATCCGCGTATTGAAGGATCGTCATAGGCTGTGCAATTCCTTTAATCTCAATCCCTTTGATGACATTGTGTTCTTGAGCCCTCCTTATCATTTTTCCCAGCCCATCCGCGACGATAGCGAATAGAAGAGATGATAGGGGACCCCCCTGCCTTAGTCCTCTTTTGCATCTGATCTCTTTTTCTTGCCAGCCGTTTACTTGTATGGACAATTTACCCCCTTGGACACATTTATTGATCCACACCCTCCATTTCGCTCCGAACCCTTTGAGCGACAATGCCTCGTCCAGACAATCCCAATGCACCGAGTCATATGCCTTCTGAAAGTCTAGTTTCAGGAGAAATCCATCCGACTTTGCTTTGTATCCCCTGTACACTATCTCGTGGGCTGATGCTATGCTGTCCATGATGTCCCTTCCTCGGATAAAGCCACTTTGCGATGGCGCCACCACGTCTTCTAGATAAGGTGCCAATCTTTGGGCCAGAACTTTTTTAATAATTTTGAACGAACCATTTAGCAGACTGATAGGCCTGAAGTCTTCATACGTGAGTACTTCACGTTTCTTAGGAATTAGGATGTTCGAGGCATAGTTGAGCCTATCCAGTTTTGCGCTACCGTCATAAAGCTCATGAAAGATGTTCATTAAATTCGCCTTTATGATTTGCCAATATAATTTGTAGAAGAAGATAGGCAGCCCATCTGGACCTGGTGCCTTGTCCTGGTCGAGTTTCGTAATTGCCTCTTAAATCTCTCCCTCTGTAAATCTAGTCTCGATGCCTTCGCTTCCGTCTATTTTAGAGGAGCTCCACATGTCCGAAGCTAGCTTGCATCTACCGCTTGTTCTTGTACCCAGCAATTCATGAAATTTCTTGTCTAGATGCTCTCTGATCAACCCCTCTTTTTCTGTCCAGTTTCCGTTCACTGAAAGGCTAGTAATATGATTCTGTCTTCTTCTACCATTTGCTACCTTGTGAAAGTATTTTGTATTTGCATCCCCTTTCCCAAGCCATTGTATTCTAGATCTCTGTTTCCAGTACATCTCTTCCATTATCTCTATCTGCTGTAACTCCAGTCTGCTGCTATCAATTTCTTCTTTTTCTGATTCCAGCAGATCCCTTTCCTTTTTCAATGTTTCCAGCTCATGTATTCTGGATCCTAACGTCTCTCTTCGTAGTACATCTCCCCTCTTCTGTCTTGCCCACCCTTTAAGCCTTCTACGTAGCCGCCTTGTCTTCTCCACCCACGTACCAACTGCCAATGTTTTGGTGGAGTGTTCAAACCACAAATCAGTAATTACTTGTCGCATTTCCTCACATGTCGTCCAGGCTTTCTCGAATCTAAAGATAAATTTCTTGCATCTGTTCCCCTGTCTGCACTCTATAACTAGGGGTATGTGATCAGACATGTATCGCAAAGTGGACTTGACTTTTGCTAAAGGGTACGCGTCCTCCCAGTCATTGGACACGAGGATTCTATCTAACTTTGCCAATGTAGGATTTCGTTGCATGTTCGACCAGGTGAATTTTCTGTCTTTCATCTCTAACTCCAACAATTCAAATTCATTTATAGTGGAACTGAAGGATTCCTCTCCTTGCGGCTATGGCCTGTTCCCCTGTGTTCGTCTTGGAATCTTGTTATATTGAAATCTCCACCTACCACACACGGCCCGTCCCATTTATTCCTGATATCTGTGAGTTCTTTCCAAAGTTCCTTTCATTGCCTAGGGTCATATAGGTCGTACACGCTAGATATCGCCTGCACCCAGTCGTCGCATCTCCTTCTAATTCTAATCGAGGCCGTGAAAACTCCTATATATTCGTCTATAATCTCAAAATATCTCGTATCCACCCCAACCGTGATTCCTCCTGAGAATCCCACCGCCGGCTTAAATCTCCAGTCAAAGTCCGCCATCCCTCTAAGACATCTAAATTCTTCTAAGGTCGGATGCTCTATTCTGGTTTCTTGAAATCTGCATATAGTAGGGCGAATTTTATTCAAAGTGATACCTATCGATCTTTTTTTGGTTTTTTGTCTCATCCCTCTTACATTCCAGAAGATGTATGACATGATAAACTAGGAATGACACCTACCGTCTTCCCTCCCCAGTCTACCCTCTGAACTAAGCGATAGCAACCTTGGGTTCCTCTCTAATGATAGCTACATTTTCTAATTGTTCACTCCTAGTGGATCCCATGGCTAGACCGTAAAGACTAGCAAAATAAATAAGCGAGTCATCATTTAAAGAATTAAGAACTGAGCCATTAGGAAAAGAGGGACCTCCCCCTGTTGTGTCTTTCTCCGAAGTATTAAGCGGCCTTTGTATTGTCTCTTCTTGGGTAAGATCCTGCATTCCCCATTTTTGTACTTGACATTTTCCTTTTCTTTGATACTCTGTAAATTTCTTGCTATTGTTGCTTCCCACGCTGCCCCTGACTTCTTTGTCGTCGCACTCTGTTTCAGTTTTTGAGATTATATTGTCCTCTCGCACCCCGCCTAAGCCTCCAATAATTCCTGCACCAGATTCCGGTTCAGTTGACTGTTGTATTAGCTCTGTCTGAAATTGCTGAGATAGGGCAGTAGTTTGATTATGCTTCAGAGCATTATCGCAACCTCCTCCGGTGTCAGAGTCTGCTATGGCTTTCGGACCCATGGGCTTGGGCCCAGAAGAGTGGGCTACTTTCCCCTTGTGATGAATTAGCGCAGTCAAAGCCACCTTTATAGATTCTTCGATCTCAGCTTTTGAGAAGTGCAGCCACTCTTCATTGACCAGTCCCAGCCATTTACTAGCTTCGATACCCACGCCATCTCCAATTTTCAAAATCCCGTTTTTTGTGTTGCTCCTCGTACTGTCTGTCCCATAGCCACCTAAAATCCCATCACTTTTTGCCTCGCAGGGAGTCCCACCACGTCTCCACTTTTGCTGAGTTTTGTCGTGTAATGGTGGTTCCCGCCTTTTGCATTCGAACTCCTGAGTTTGGCGCTCCGTTGAGGCGTAAGGTGGGGTGAACGGTTCTGATTGGATTTTGATCTGATCTGGAGATGAGTGGCTTTGGTTTGGAGCTATTGCATTAGACGGCTGAGCTTCGTCTTCAACCTCTCACCAGCCATCTGAACCGTCGAATTCTTTTTCCTCAGCAGCTGTCACCACGCCACGAAACGACACAGACTTTCGAACTTTGACAACCACCATCACTTCGTACACTGTGTTTTCGAAGTCGACGATAATCTTCGAAGGGATCTCTGCCTTGTTTGCAACTCCTACACGAATGCGAGCGAATTTACGGGCAGAGTGGGTAAGAGTATTTCTGTCAACCTCGATTAGCACTCCGAAACCACGAACTAGATTTTGAAAACCTGAGCGAACCCAACAGTGGAACGGTAGTTTGTAAAGTCGTATCCAAGACGATGGTAGACTTGCCGCTTTAAGTGCTCCAAAATCTCGAGACCAATATTTAAACGTAACGAAAAACTCCGAGCCCTGTGCGTCTTTCCCTTCTATTCCTTTCAGTCTGATCACCTCCACTGCCATCTTTTTGTCGCTGATTGCGCTTTCACCATGATTCCCCCATTGTACCTCCTCTCGAAATCTACCATTAATGGCGTAGGGGTGATGGACGCCTGTATGATGCGTCTATCTCTAGTCTCACTCTCCTGCGTCTTACTCCCCTTCGACAAGATAGACGTCGTCGACATCCTCGGAGCTTTCACATTGGAAGCGGAGATTGCTATTCTCTTGGGACACGTCGTGTAGATGTGGCCGGAGCTCTTACAGACATAGCAAAACCAGTCGAACTTGTAGCTGCTAATCGAGTGGCCGGGCCTCGCGCACTTGTGGCAGTTTTGACGTCCATCGATCTTCGACTCCTCCGATGAGCTCTTGCTCTTGTTGCTCTTCTATGTTTTACGAGGCTTAACCAAGATCCATTCGCCCTCTTCGTCTTTTCTTGTGAAAAGAATTTCCTACTCTTGCTGAGGTGGTCTCCAATGAACTCTGTGTTCATCTTCGTCTTTGGAGCGCCCTCTAATAACGTTAGCATACGACCTCTGCTTCCGCTCTACCGCTCTGTCACCCTGGTGATGGTGTGGGGCGACATTCTTTTCTCTATTCTCCACCGGTCTGTCTTCCATCTTATGGGGCCTAGCGCGTCATTCTCCTCGGTGTATTTCAGCACCTGAGCGATCTCTATGATCCTCAGGTGACCTCGACCTAGATCGCTCACGTACTCTGCTCCTCGAGCGGGACTGTTCGCCATGTCGCTTGCTGGCGCGATCCACTCGCTCTTCTTCCCTTTCTCGCTTAGCCATCGCTGGAGAACGATCTCGTCTGGAAGTGTGCTGGTGGTGGTTAGAGGTAGGGTGGTCTCGTCTGGAAGTGTGTTGGTGGTGGTTTGAGGTAGGGTGGTGTGAAGCTCTCATGTTGGCTACTGAAATTTGGTGAATGAGTTTGTTTCAGTCGTTCTTGATAAAAATGTGGGGTTTGCTCTGTGCAGGCTATGAGGGACGTTTTTAGCAGATGTTGTAATTCAAATGCTTGGCAATTTATGCATTTGCCTTGGTAAAATTCTCTGCTGCACATTATTGTAATTTTACAAAGTAATTTTTTTCTTCCATTATTAGTATAATTAATTGTTAGAAAATGGGTGTTTTATACACCATTTACGAACCGATTTTTGAGCAATTTTTTTGAGTAAGATCCTTAACGAATTATTGAGAGATCTTGATTGATTTGTGTTCTCCTTCGTGAGTAGATCAAAATCATATATGAATTTGCTAAAAATGATTAAGGGTTGAATGAGAAATTGTCTCCCAAAGTGAGACGTTTTCATTCTTGAAAATGAGTTAAGGGAACTTAGTCCCACATCGAAAAAATCAAAGAAAATAGAAGATGATATATAGTAACCTCCTTCTAAGCATTGTAAGATAGCTAGAAGAGAGGATCTCTCTCGCGCGCACAGGGAGGTGCAAATTCCGGACCGGATTACTTGCGACTTGTGTGCGCCCGCACGACCTGCGAACACGAATGCCAGACCGACATCACCCTGTGCAGAGCCACTTTTTGCTACAGTTTTGATTTTTTCTTGTGTAACGGCTAAAATAAATGCAGAAACGGTTCCGTCTGCCGTTTCAGTGCTGTGTTGAATATTTTGTCTACCGTTACAGTGTAGGCATTCAATTACGTGTCTGCTGTTACACTGAGGGTATTCAAAGCCTTGTCTGCCGTTACACTAAAGGCATTCAAAGCTTTGTCTGCCGTTATAGATTTAATCCTGCCTCTATAAATAGAGGGCTCCCCTCTCATTTCTTCCCTGTAACAAAAACGCTCTTCTTCCACCTCTGAGTCCTGTTTGTTTCTCCACTCCTGCTGTTTTGGTAAGTTGGTGATAGGATTCTGACGCTGCTGCTCAGTTCGAGAGTGCTACGTGGTGCCTACGTGAACACTCTGGTCATTGCATCCTGGGAGACAAATGCCTTCATTCATTCCAACAAACGGAAGAGGCAAAATCTGTTTTAAGGACACTGTGTGATACACAGGCCTCGGCTTCTCAACTTGTAATATGATATTTGGTTTTGTAAGTTGTTTATTTATTTATTTATTTTTTCTTTCGTTTTTTTTCCTTTCTCTCCTCTTTTCTCCTCTGTTTTCTGTGTCTCTCAATCAAATCGAGTTTATTGTAAAAGAATTTTTTGTAACAAACGTAAAACTGATTTTTTATTTTCTTGATTTCCGATTTTGAGGCACGGCTTTTCTTTTTCTTTTCTTTAATTTGGAAAACTTACACTCGTATTGTGTAATTTTCAGAATCAAAATGACTAATGCATCGGACAATGTTGTTGTGTCTGAAACGGTCCACGTACCGGTTGCTGATACGACACAAGAACCGAATGTTGCTGCGACACGAGTGCCAATGCCCACCGTTGTACCTGTCTTAGTCTCTCATAGGGAGAAACCTGAGAAGTTCAATAGGTAGAACTTCAAAAGGTGGCAACAGAAGATGATGTTCTATCTGACCACACTGAAACTTGCAAGATTCTTGAACGAAGAAGCTCCTAATCTCAAGAAAAATGAGCAAGATAACCAAGTCATTGCCGCTGTGGATGCTTGAAAAAATGCTGATTAATTGTGTAGGAATTACATAATGAATAGATTAGCCGATTCTTTGTATAATGTATACATTGACAAAAGAACAGCTAAAGAACTTTGGGAATCACTAGACCATAAGTATAAAACCGAGGATGCTGGCGTCAAGAAATTCATTATGGGCCGCTTCCTAGACTATAAAATGATAGATTCTAAAACAGTGATCAGTCAAGTTCAAGTGCAGCTGTGGATGCTTGGAAAAATGCTGATTACTTGTGTAGGAATTACATAATGAACGGATTAGCCGATTCTTTGTATAATGTATACATTGACAAAAGAACAGTTAAAGAACTTTGGGAATCACTAGACCATAAGTATAAAACCAAGGATGCCGGCGCCAAGAAATTCATTGTGGGCCGCTTCCTAGACTATAAAATGGTAGATTCTAAAGCAGTGATCAGTCAAGTTCAAGAACTACAACAAATCTTGCATGAGATTCATGCTGAATGTATGAACTTAAGTGAAAGTTTCCAAGTGGCATGTATAATTGAAAAATTACCACAAGGTTGGAAAGACTTAAGAATTACCTAAAGCATAAGAGAAAAGAAATGGGCATTGAAGATCTCATTGTCAAACTTCGTATTGAAGAAGACAATAGAGGATCTGAAAAGGTTGGACTCGTCAGTCATGTAGCTAAGGCAAATGTAATGGAATATAAACAACGTTCCAACAAGCACAACAATAAGGATCCCAAGTTGGGGCCTAAGGGAGGAATCTCCAAGAAGCCAAAGTTTCAAGACAAGTGCTTCAATTGTGACAAAATGGGTCACAAGTCTACTGAATACTGACCTCCCAAAAAGAACAGGAATAGAGAAGCAAACTTGGTTCAAGGCATTGCTCAAGATGTTTCCGATATCAACCTCTCAGCTTAAGTGATCTCAGAGGTGAATATGTTAGGTTCAAACCCAAAGGAATGGTGGATTGACACGGGAGCTACTCGACATGTGTGCTCCAACAGAAGTATGTTCTCCACTTTTGAACCATTAGAGAATGGGGAGAAGATGTTTATGGGGAACTCGGCTACTTCAGAAATCAAGGGCCAAGGCAAGGTGATCTTGAAGATGACTTCTGGAAAGGAACTGACTCTGAACAATGATGCATATGTTCCTGAAATTCGTAAGAACCTGGTATCTGGTTCATTGCTTAATAATCACGGATTTCGTTTAGTATTTGAGTCGAACAAATTTGTTTTGTCAAAGAGTGGAATGTATGTTGGTAGAGGATACATAAGTGGTGGAATGTTTAAACTCAATATAATGACCTTGGTCAAGAATATCAATAAAGCTAGCTCTTCCACTTATATGCTTGAGTCTTCCAATTTATGGCATGGTAGACTAGGACATGTCAATTATGATATTTTGCGAAGTCTAATTAACTTGAATCACATACCAACATTCCAAATTGATTCTAAACACAAGTGTGAAACTTGTGTTGAGGCAAAACTAACATGATCATCGTTTAAAAATGTTGAAAGGAAGACTGAACCTCTTGATCTAATTCACACTGATATTTGTGATTTGAAAATGACACAAACAAGAGGTGGTAATAAATATTTTATTACCTTCATTGATGATAGCACGAAATACTGCTATGTATACTTGCTTAAATGCAAGAATGAAGCTATAGAGAAATTTGTTCTCTATAAGAATGAAGTTGAGAACCAACTCAATAAGAAAATTAAGGCGCTAAGAAGCGACCGAGGTGGAGAGTATGAATCGCTATTTGCTGACACGTGTTTTAAGCATGGGATTATACGTGAAACGATAGCTCCTTATTCTCCCCAGTCCAACGGTGTTGCTGAGAAAAAATATTGTACATTGAAAAAAATGATGAATGCAATGTTAATAAGTTCTGGTTTGCCACCAAACTTGTGGGGAGAAGCTATTCTTTCAGCTAGCTACCTTTTGAATAAGGTGCACAAAAAAAAGAAGAGAAAACTCCATATGAATTATGGAAAGGAAGAAAGTCATCCTACAATTACTTGCGAATATGGGGATGTCTTTCCAAGGTAGCAATACCTCTACCTAAGAAAGTGAAAATAGGATAAAAAACGGTTGATTGTATTTTCATTGGCTATGCACTTAACAGTAGTGCCTATCGGTTCTTTGTGTACAAATTCGATATCACTGAGATATCAAAGAACACGATAATGGAATCTAGAAATGCATCGTTCTTTGAAGATATATTTCCATATAAGTCAAAGGAGGAACCAAGTTCCTCCAAACGAACACATGAGACTATTAGTGAAGATAGTGAAGATCAAGATGAAGAAGTTGAGGAGGAACCTCGATGTAGTAAAAGAATAAGAATGGAAAAATCTTTTGGTCCGGATTTCTTGACTTTTATGCTTGAAGGTGAACCCTAAACCTTCAAGGAAGTGGTGAACTCTAGTGATGATTCTCTATGGAAAGAAGGCATCAAGAGTGAAATTGACTCTATCTTGCAAAATCATACTTGGGAACCAGTGGATCTTCCACCTGGTAGTAAACCTTTAGGTTCCAAGTGGATCTTCAAGAGAAAAATGAAACCTGATGGATCAGTTGAAAAATACAAGGCAAGACTTGTAATTATAGGCCATAAACAAAAGAAATGTCTTGATTACTTTGATACATATTCTCCTGTGACGAGAATAAATTCCATTAGGATGGTACTTGCAGTAGCAGCTCTGCAAAATCTTGAAGTACATCAAATGGATGTAAAAACAGATTTTCTTAATGGAGATTTAGATGAAGAAATCTACATGGAACAACCTAAGGGTTTTTCGGCTCCAGGACATGAAAAGAAAGTGTGTAAACTGGTGAAGTCATTATATGGCTTGAAACAAGCTCCAAAGCAGTGGCATGAGAAATTTGACAATGTCACGATGACCAATGGTTTCAAGATTAATGAATGTGACAAATGTGTATATGTCAAAGACACAAAAAATGGATATGTCATTATATGTTTGTATGTAGATGACATGCATATTATTGGAAGCAATGATCAGATGATTAAATCTATTAAAAACATGTTGAACTCAAGGTTTGACATGAAAGACATGAGACTAACTGATGTTATATTGAGAATTAAAATTACAAGAACATCATACAAGCTTATCTTAAGCCAGTCACATTATGTTGACAATATTCTTAGAAAATTTGATAAAGATAATTCTGAAATTGCCAGAACTTCAATAGATCTAACTTTACATTTATCCAAGAATAAAGGTGAGAGTATTTCTCAAGTAGAATACTCTAGAATCATAGGTAGTCTAATGTACTTAATGACTTGTACAAGACCAGACATAGCTTATGTAGTGAGTAAACTAAGTAGATACACGAGTAATCCTGGAAGCGAGCATTGACTAGCAATTACAAGAGTACTGAAGTACTTGCGTTTTACTCGTAACTATGGGCTGCACTATACGAGATATCCGGCTGTACTTGAAGGATACAGTGATGCAAACTAGATATCTAGTGATAATTCAAAATCTACTAGTGGCTATGTGTTTACACTAGGTGGTGCAGCAGTTTCTTGAAAATCCTCGAAATAAACAGTGATAGCTAAATCCACGATGGAATTTGAATTTATCGCACTGGACAAATGTGGGGAAGAGACTGAATGATTACGCCACTTCCTTGAGGATATCCAAGGTGGACGAAGCCTGTGCCTCCAATCTGCATACATTCAGATAGTCAATCTGCAATTTGTAGAGCACAGAGCAATATGTATAATAGTAAATCTAGACATATTCGTCGAAGACATAATACCATTAGACAATTACTCTCTACTGGGGTTATCTCTGTGGACTATGTAAAGTCAAAGGATAATATTGCGGATCTGCTAACCAAAGGGTTAAACAGAGAGTTAGTTGATAAATCATCGAGGGAAATGAGACTAAAGCCCATGAAAGAATAAGTCGATACAATGGATACCCAACCTAGCTGACTGGAGATCCCAAGATCTAGGTTCAAAGGGACAACTAAATTGTAAAGACCAAGTTGGATCACTGTGGAGATTTTTTCATGTCCATTCCCATGATGAAACAGTGATGCTCGTAAGGTAACAGGTTAAGCTAGGCTTTTAATGATTCTTATGCGTCGGATATCCGAGCAGAGTAATGCGGGTTACTCTTAGGTAAGAAATCACCTATGTAAGAGGGAAGAAGGGCTTCTTCCAAGGAAATAATATAGGACAATATTCATGTTAAACTCTTGCAGAACCAGGTGTATGTTCATGGCTAAAACGAATATAACAGTGAGAACTGAAAATGCGTTAGGAAGATTTCTGTGTGAGATATGTCATCGTTTACACAAATGGCAGAACAGTTCAAGGACATCGCGTCTACTGTTTAGTTAGTAAAGTAAACATATTTTCATAAGAGAAGATTTAAAGGGTAACATCTACCTATCCTATGCAGGAATCAACTGTTGAATTCTATCACCAAGTCTGTCGTGTCAGTTTGTCGTGTCGGTCTGTCGTGTCTGTGATCGTCAATTTTCATTCATGTGGGGAATGTTAGAAAATGGGTGTTTTATACACCATTTACGAACCGATTTTTGAGCAATTTTTTGAGTAAGATCCTTAATGAATTATTGAGATATCTTGATTGATTTGTGTTCTCCTTTGTGAGTCGATCAAAATCATATATTGGTTTGCTAAAAACGGTTAAGGGGTGAATGAGAAATTGTCTTTCAAAGTGAGACGTTTTCATTCTTGAAAATGGGTTAAAGGAACTTAGTCCCACATCGGAAAAATCAAAGGAAATAGAAGATGATATATAGTAACCTCCTTCTAAGCATTGTAAGATAGCTAGAAGAGAGGCTCTCTCTTGCGCGCGCAGGGGGGGATGCAAATTCCGGACCGGATTACATGTGACTTGTGTGCGCCCGCACGACCTGCAGACACGAATGCCGGACCGACATGACCCCACCCCGTGTAGAGCCACTTTTTGCTACAGTTTTGATTTTTTCTTGTGTAACGGCTGAAATAAATGTAGAAACGGTTATGTCTGCCGTTTCAATGCTGTGTTGAATGTTTTGTCTGCTGTTACAGTGTATGCATTCAATTACGTGTCTGCTGTTACACTAAGGGTATTCAAAGCCTTGTCCGTTACACTAAAGGCATTCAAAGCTTTGTCTGCCGTTACAGATTTAACCCTACCTCTATAAATAGAGGCCTCCCCTCTCATTTCTTCCCTGCAACAGAAATACTTCTTTCTTCTTCCTCTGAGTCCTGTTCGTTTCTCCACTTCTGTTGTTTTGGTAAGTCGGTGATAGGATTCTGACGCTGCTGCTCAGTTCGAGAGTGCTACGTGGTGCCTACGTGAACACTCTGGTCGTTGCATCCTGGGTGACAGATGCCTTCGTTCATTCCAGCAACCGGAAGAGGCGAAATCTGTTTTAAGGACACTACGTGATACACATGCCTCGGCTTCACAACTTGTAATCTGATATTGGGTTTTGTAAGTTGTTTATTTATTTATTTATTCTTTTGGTTTTTTCCTTTCTCTCCTCTTTTCCTTCTCTATTTTCTGTGCCTTTCAATCAAATCGAGTTTATTGTAAAAGAATTTTTTGTAACCCTAATAAGATTATTTTTTCTATAATCTACAGATCTGCTTAACAAAGACCTATAGTGGGACTTCTAACAAGAACTGATTTAATTTCATATGATCCTAGTAATTTTGTTTATCTCTGCCTTTTTTGTTTTTGATAACGCGGATAGAGTCAGAAGATTCCAGCCCAAATATATTAAACAGGAGCATTGTACAAAGAATAATTTTACAAAATGTAAAACTCGCGACAAAAAAAAAACAGAAAAAAGAAAAAAATAAAACAACTCAAGCTACAACACAACAGCCAAGAAAATCAACTCCTAAGAAACAAAACGTCCGCGTTGGACATGGCCAACAACAAAAAGAAGCGGCTGCAGCGGGGAGGGCAGAGAACACCAATCATGCAAGAAAGCCTCAGTACACAACAAGTCCAGACTGAGCAGATCCAAACAGAGCTGAACGACTCAAAAAGGCACCACCGTGGCCAAAGCGCACAGCCCAAAAGAAACCCTAGCGCTCAAACAAACCAACAGAACGAACAAACCTGCCGTGCGACCATCGGCGCTAGCAAAAAAAGGAAAGGGGCGCCTGTCAACGTCCCCAAAGATAGGAGAACCTGCACTAAGCCAAAAAATAAATAACAGGAAAAAAAACAAAGTGATAGCAGCCAACAGCGCTCAGCATCAGACCAAAGCTAATGCTCAGAAGGGTGAGGCTACTGAAAACGAAAGTTGGCCCGAGCTAAACATCCGCCTGCAAGAACGATCGGCCATCACAACAGGTAAACCTCAGCCAACAAAACCACAACACACAACTAAAGCAGAGAGAAAAGGAGAAATAAAGAACGTAGCAAGAGTAACGCAGTTAAGAGACTGAGATACAATAAAACTTAGTAAAGTAGTCACAAAAAGCAAGCATAAGGAAACAAAAGGGATATGAACAGTGCAGGCAAAGCAGAAAACCCCTCAAAATTGGTCGTTGATCCAGGCGCCTAAAGAACACAAAAGCGAGATAGGTAAGGCAACTCAGCCCAGGGAGTCCAGAGAGGAGACTCCCTGCCGTTGGTCTTAAAAATACAAGCTTAATTATAAGTGGGGAATGAACATTGTGAATGATGTTTGGATCGTGGTTTGTGATATCATCAGATGAATTGCATGAAATTAGTAAAATTCAGTAACTAGTTTTATTCTGTAGCTGATCAAAAGGTCGGCTTTTAGTGATTAGACTTCATAGTGTAAATATACATGGGGAGAATTTTTTGTTTCTGAAGTTTATTTGCTTGAGTTTCTAATTTTTCTCAGATGTTGGTTTCTAATGTATGCTTGCATTTGCATACTAGTAGGCACAAATGATGTTGATAATTCGCTCCTATCAGAGTCTGTAAATCTGTCTATCTAATATATGGATGTGAGTTCGGATACATAATCATACGCGATTGTATTGTTCATATCAAATGCCAACGCATGAAGCTGATGACTGTGCTGCGCTTTGCAGTATATATGGTAATAATGTGAACTGATACTTCCTCTTACAAGTGGAAGATGCTAATTGTAGTACAAAAGTTGGACCATTTTCATACTACACGATTGAATTATGCTGTGCTCATGTTTGTTGGATGTTTGAGCCTCATATGGACCTCAATGCTTTTAGTCTTGTGATACGATTAGTTGAAGGGAATACCTCAAGCAAACCTCGATAAAATCCTTATTTTCCCCTAACTTGCCGCTATTTGTATTTGTTGCTTAATCTGTGTTCTTTTAGTCTTCTGTACTATCTCTGTATAGGGGTGGCATTAGGGCCGGGCTAGCCCAGGACCGGCCCAGCCTGCCCAACCCCGGGGTTCAGCCCGCCCAAAACCAAGGGCCGGTTTGGTCCTCAAAATTCCCAAAAAAACCGCAATAGGCCTGGCCTGCTAGCGGCCCAGCCCGCCCAGACCCGGGACTGGGTTGTGATTTTTATTTTATTTTATTTATTTTATTTATTTATTTTTTCAGAATGTTTTTTATAAAAATTTGTGTTTGTATAATTACTAAAATACTTCCTACTAGCTAGTTTTTTGGGGGTATTTTGGGAAGTTCAAAATCTACATATTCTATATATACAGCCTCATTTCATTCAATTCTCTTTACAAATTCACTTAACTGTCTCTATTATCTCTCATCTTTCTCAAAAAATTAACAACAATCAACAACATTTAACTACTCTCTTGCAATGATTAACATCAACAACATCAACAACATCCAACAACAATCAACAATATCAACAACAACACTACAAGCTCTCAACTCACTCTACCTTCATTCTTCAATCTATATTCTACACTCATACGGTATTTTTGTATTTGTATAATCTTTAGAATTAAAATTGTTGTTTGTTCTCATTTACTTCTCTTAATTAGATTGAGTTTTCTTGTACTTCTTCTTCTTTTTTTTTTAGTTTTTTTTTACAATTTGGTAAACATACTCTAGTTTATTTATTTAATTGTTATTGTTTTATTGAAATATTTGTTCTTTTTGTTTAGAATTTTTTTATTAACATACACCGGTTTATAATAGAATTTTATTTATGCTATATTTAAAAAAAACCCGCTGAACTTTGGGCCATTTTAAAAAAACCGCACTAAGGTTTTTTTCTTCAAAAAAACCTTACAGAATTTAAAAAAACTCCCATTAGCGGAGTTAGATTTCTGTTAGGGTAAATTTTAAAAAAACCACTTTCATCTTTCATTTGTGTTTAAAAAAACATCACTTAACTAATCAGATGTTTAAATAAACCCCCTTGAACTAACCCTAACCCTAACCCTAACTCTGTCAGTGTGTGTTTTTTTAAAGTTTTGTGCGGTTTTTTTATATATAAAAAAAACTTAGTGCGGTTTTTTTTTTAAATGACCCAAAGTTCAGTCGGTTTTTTTAAATTTAGCCTTTATTTAACTTTATTTGTTTTGTAGAATAATTTTATGTAACATACACTAGTTTATCTATCTTTACTTGTTTTGTATAATTAAATTTTAAAACATGCACTACAATTAATTTTTAAATCATACACCAGAATTAATTTTTAGAACATACACTAGTTTAGATGAAATCTAACCGATCACGAGGTAGATATAGTAAAGATAGATAAACTATATTTCTTTGCCGGCCCGGCCCAGCCCGGCACGAGAACTTTGGTGGCCCGGCCCGCCAAAGCCCGGGACCGGGTCAAACCCGCCGGGCTTCGGCCCGGCCCTGTAGGCCCGAATGCCAGCCCTACTTTGTAGATATCTTCTGTACTACTTGCTCTCTCTCTCTCTTCTCGATTTAAAGAAAATAAAAGGAGTTTCGATGAGCTTAACCTTGGCATCCAAAAAGAGCATCATAAACCAACTTATCTGGTTTTATTATTACATTACATTACATGTCCTTTATTTTTCCCAGCTTGATAGTGCCTATAGCTTATGGTAGTTCATCATCCGGATGCGGCTTCCAGTCGCCTTTCTTACATACCAAACCCTCATAAGTAGTTCTCTTAAACTGCGGAATTTGAGCAATCAAATCGTAGTCTTCTTTGCTCAACTTAAAATCATGGATTCTAGGTTCTTTTTCAGCCTTTCCTTGTTGAAGCTTTTTACCGCAATGCTTACTCCTTGTTCATGTATCCATTTCAGAGATACCTTTAAAAACAAATTTCAGAAATTCTTTTTCACCATTCTAAGTCGAGATAAAGACATGGCATCCTGAAACAATGTATACCTGAGGAACAGTCTTTCCTGTTGCGTTGGCTATCGTCTTCAATTCCTCCGAATCCATGATTGTTGTCGAGCCTTGGCCTCCCAAGGGAGAGTAAGCAGTTACATGAATCCCTTTCTGATTGCAATATTCTCTCAATTTTACCTGCTGCCATGCTGGATTCATCTCTACCTGCTCGAACCAACAGAATGTAACTAAATTTAGTCCCTGTAAAACTCCGAAGCTATGGTAAGAGTTTTTTTTTTGATAACGAGAATAGAGTCTTAAGACTCCAGCCCAATAATATTAATAAAAGCTATGGTAAGAGTTGAATTACAGAAAAACTGGCATATACTTTGGACCTTTCGCAGATAATTACCATAACTTTTCTTTAACGGGTTCATAAAACCAACAAAACTACATACAGAAACTGAATATCAAACAACAAACAGACGTACCTGGTTAACCCTTGGAGGAATCTTCGCTATAGATAGCAGCTTCTCGAGTTTCTTGTCTGAGAAATTACTGACACCGATAGCTCTGGTTAGTCCAAGCCTGTGGCATTCCTCCATGACTTCCCAAACTGATTTGTAATCCAGTGGCATAAGGTCATCCTTGTGCAATGGAAATGGAGGGGAACCCGGTTTCGTGCTGAATGGCATGTGGATGAGATAGAGATCTAGGTATTCTGTTTTCAGATTCCTGCACCGAAAACAATTCAATATACACGAAAGAATATACATATGACGTTGCGTTTACAGTTCAGGACAATAAACCGAAGAAAAGCGCTACCTGAGACTGCTCTTGATAGCAGGCATGATAAGATCAGGGTGCAATTCAGTGCACCAAACCTTGGAAGTAATGAAGAGCTCCTCCCTCGACTTAATCAACCCTAATTCCATTGCTTCAGCAATGGCCTCACCAAGTGGCTCTTCCGATCCATAGAGAGCTGCAGAATCGAAGTGTCGGTAACCAATCTCAATAGCATCAATTACTGCTTGCTTTGTCTCTGGTGGCGCAAAGGGAAACGCAGCTGTGCCTAGGCCGATGAGTGGCATGGCACGCGAGCCTTCTGTGAGGATCACTTCTGGGATGTTCACCATTTTCTTGATTTCTGACAACAAAAATTCCCGCAGTTTGATCTTTTTCAGTGTCTAGGCATTTGGTAGAGCCTAGTTTTTATTTCTTCTAAAGTTCGTCGAGGTTACTTACTGATAACAGTGTTTGGACAAAACTTGCCGGCCTTACAACCAACCAAAGATTATTGTCCAGTTGTTGATTAAAGAATCAAGCTTTTGGTTGAAACTTGAAAGGAACGTTGGGAAAGGAGATATAACCAAAGAGGGTAGTAAGGGTGGCAATTGGCCCAAAGCCGACTCGGACCTGCCTAGGTCCGACCTGATAATTAGTAGGTTTGAGCTAAAATATCTCATTTCGGGCCGGGATCGGGATCAAATTTTTAGGTCCGAGAAAAATTCAAGCCGGGCTCGGGCCCAAGTGCTTAGGCCCGATGGGCCCAAAACAAATTTTTATATGTGCATGTGTATGTCTATGTATACATTATGTATAATTTAAAAAAAAAAGAGATTCATTTATGTAAGTTGAAATGAGTGTTAAAATATATAGATAGAGAAATTATGTATTGCATATAAAATTAAATTAAAATAGACAAATTTGATGTGAATTACTCAAAAATTTTGTAGTATTCATGTTATTGTTATTTTTTATCGTATATTATTCTTGATATAATTTTATTTTATGATGAAGTTATATATTAGAACTTTGTATAAGTAGTTCCAGCCTAGGCCCGAACTCGGGCCTATATTTTTAAGCCCTAAGAAAATTCGGGATGGGTTCGGATCTATATTTTAATTTCGGATTCGGGCCTGAGCCTATATGAGTCTAGTCCAAATCCAGCCAGTTGTGGGTCTTAGTAGTAAGTCACCAGCGATGTTAGCTAAGAATGACAAAAGATTTATTATTGTTCCATTCATAGTCCAAGGCCGAAAAGCCCAGAAGGAGTTACATCAAGAACAGAAATTTAAAAAAAAAAAGAAAAAAAAGAAGGGAATACAAGAGATCAAGATGAAAGAGCAAAGATGCGCAAGAAAGAAAAGAATAGTATAAAGAAATTCATATAAACTGAAGATGGGGTTAAAATAGTAAATATATACTACAGCCTCGATGATTTTGAAGTCCAATTTAGTCAGTGAATTAAGGCTGCAATGTGAGATAATGGTAGTCTTCCAAAATCACAATTTCATAAAGATTTATTGTTCAATGCACAATGTTTTTCTTTTGATTTTTGCTAGAGTTCATGTTGGAATTGGGGCGTCAACCAACGCCGCAGCAGAACTAAATAGAGCAATGAGGAAGTCGAAGTAAATGAGACGAACCAATTGAGCAAGCAAGTAGATCCTCCAATCTAACACAAACATACCGATGACTTATCCTGGTTAGCTTTTGCTTAATCCGGGGAGAAATATAGGGAGATCTGATATTCAACTAGAAGAGATTACAAGGAGTTATTGATTTACTCAATACAAGAAATTAAACTCACTCACCAAGAACTATCTCTCTCTCGAGCCTCCCTTTGCAATGAAGAAAATAATCTATGAAGTACTCTACTCTCATATTGGAGGAGTCTAAAATATATGTAGAAGAATAGAGAGAAACATAGGTCTAATCTTGATTCTCAGTCGTCCGATATAACCTGGAAAAGAAGTAATTGAATATGAGCCGTACGATCTAACTTGGAGTTGAAGATTGTGCTGAAACGACCTAACAAATCGAGGCCCAAAATGAACACAGCACCGCGGTTGGTCAACCGTCCAACAAGACCGGTCGACCGTCCACCTCTCGGCCATACCCAGTGCAACTACAGTCGGGTGTGCGGTCGGGGGTGTGGTGGACCGCAACTTGGGACAGTCAACCGCAATTATGCTTGCACTATTACTGCTCTGTTTTTTTCTACTCTCTTTGACGCTTTGACCTCCGTCCTTCATCTTACCTTCTTCTAGTCTGAACCACGAGTATTCAAGACACACTCCTAACAATCTCCACCTTGGATTGCATAAGAGTGCTATCATATGATGTGTTATTCATCTCCAAACTCTAATGAAAAAAACTTAGATCAATATCTTCTTCTTCTAGTTGAACTGATCTCCACCCAATCTCACCAATCCCAGTATACCGCTTTAAGGGCACACCTCCGTAGATGTATTCACGGGGTTGCCAACCTCCGCACGAACTCCACCTACCCTTAGTCTTTCTCCACCTCTCGACGATATTTGAATGTCGTAGTTTCGTCTCGATGATTCTAGTTGCAGCAAACTGGCTGAGATTGCGGGAATAACGGGAAAAGAAGCAACATTTGTGCAAGTATTTCAGATTTTCCAAAGCTTGTAGAGATTGTTTTGTCTTGGACCAACCACTTTCATACCTCTAATCACCTTACGAAGACCTTGAAAAACAAACAAAACTCCACATCGAGCTGTGTACTTACAACCCCGTGCATCAAGAGTTTCCAAGGAAATCAGATTCCATTTCAACAGAGGAATATGCAAAACATCTCTTAAAGTGAACATATTTAGACATGACATCTTCAACTCAACTGCTCCCTCACCTATTACTTCACAAATCTCCCCAGTTCCCGTTCAAATCCAACGCCCTATAGTAGACTTATAAGTAGAAAACAATTTTCTCTCGGAGCAAATATGAGAAGAACTCCCTGAGTCAAGAAACCAACTAGAATCCACTTCTAAAGAATTTGAAACAAGAAGACACGAATCATCTGAATCAAAGGCACTAACCACATTAGCGACTGAATTCTCATTCTTTGCACTCTCCTGATTCTGCAATTTCCAGCATTCTTTCTTGATATGCCATGGCCTCTTGCAATATCGGCAACAGATTGAATTCCTTTGTAAAGAATTTTGTCTTCCCTCTGAAGGACCATCCACTGCTAGACAACTTGTAGGAATAGATGATAATTTATGAGTGTCCTTCCTAAGTTAATTTTTCTTCAATGCTTTGATTACACCATCTACCGAAATACTCTCCTTGACAGATCTACAGTGTAGCATGGTAGTGATCAAAGGCTCGTACAAATCCAGCAGTGAATATATCAGGTAGAAAGTTTTATCTTCGTCACACACATCCGCGTTGAGCCTTAAGTTCAGATAATACCTTATTGAACTCTGTAACGTGGTCTTGGAGATCGGTACCTTTCTTCATAGATAAACGGAACAAATTCCTCTTCCAATGCATCTGATCTAATAACGACGATCCAGAGTAGTCAGCTATGAGTTTTTCCTACAAACTCGCCCGTCAGTTTCTTCCAGAAATCTACTTGACCACATCCGCCAAGGATAGTCAGATTAGACTTATGGCTCTTTCACGAATAACTTCCCAAACATCCTCCTTCATGTCAGATGGCCTTTCTTTCTTCTTAACGACTAATTGCAAACGTTCTTGAACAAGGACACCATACATGTCAACCTTCCAAAGATTGAAATTGATCTTTCCATCGAACTGCTTGATCTTCAAAATACTGTGGCCTGTCATCTTAACCAAGGAACTAGGCAACCTAAAGCTCTGATACCAGTTGTTAGGATTGGGGCGTCAACCAACGCCCGTTGTCATAGCGGAACTAAATAGAGCAATGAGGAAGTCGAAGTAGATGAGACGATTCAATTGAGCAAGCAAGTAGATCCACCAATCTAACACAAACACACCGATGACTTATCCCGGTTAGCTTTTGCTTAATCCGGGAGGAAATATAGGGAGATTTGATATTCAACTAGAAGATATTACAAGGAGTTATTGATTCACTCAATACAAGGAATTAAACTCACTCTCCAAGAACTATCTCTCTCTTGAGCCCCTCTTTGCAATGGAGAAAATAATCTATGAAGTACTCTACTCTCATATGGGAGAAGTTTACAATATATATAGAAGAATAGAGAGAAACTCACGTCTAATCTTGATTCTCAATCGTCCGATATAACCTGGAAAAGAAGTAACTGAATAGGAGCCGTATGATCTAACTTGGAGTTGAAGATTGGGCTGAAACGACCTAACAAATCGAGGCCCAAAACGAACACAGCGCCGGGGTCGGTCGACCGTCCAACAAGACCGGTCGACCATCCACCTCTCAGCTAAACCAGTGCAACTACGGTCGGGTGTGCGGTCGACCGCAACTTGGGATAGTCGACCGCAACTATGCCTGCACTATTTCTGCTTTGTTTTCTTCTACTCCCTTTGACGCTTCGACCTTCGTGCTTCATCTTACCTTCTTCTAATCTGAACCGCGAGTATTCAAGACACATTCCTAACAGTTCAATGTATATAGTTCCTGAAGAAATCCATGTTAAAAAAATGGTACAACAACAACAACAATAAAGTCTTTTTCTCAACTAGTTGGGGTCGGCTACATGAATCCTATTTTTTCATTCTGCTCGGTTTAGTACAATATATTTTGTAAGATCACAAGTTATCATATATATATATATAGTCCATAATTTTTATCATGCCAATGTATATGTAGAAAAAATCAAGTGGTTTGGAGGTCATTCACCCATACATCATGTGGGTCCAATTTGTGGTTCGATTTGTATTACTGTTGAAATCGTTTATTTTTTCAATCACATGATGCTTGGATGAATGGCCTCCAAATCACTTGATTTTTTTTAAACATACATCCATTAGCATGATGAAAATGATGGACGGAGTGGATCTTCCATAAGGGTCTTACCAAGTGAGTATACTCTATATGAGGCTCACTTTTCTTTCTCTCTCTCTATATATATATTTCAAATAGTGACAAATCTCTACTACTATAATGGGAGAAGACCTTAGTATAATTTGTTCATCTACCAACCCGTGCAATCAACATGCATAACTATTGTAAATGAGGTTTTAGATCAAATCCAGACTACGTTTAAATTTTTACTTTTAAAAACACTAAATTTATTAAGGCGTGCATTGCACGTGTAAACTACTGTATCAAATATAAGTAGCACAAACAAATATGCGCAATAAGAAATTATGTTGGTTAGTTAGTTCATAAAATATTAGGAATGGCTCTGTTGAATGTGAAAGGCAGATATATCAAGTACTGCATTTGTCACTTATCAAAAACTTTATTTTAATTATTAAAAAAATTCAATAATAATAATAATAAAATAATAAATAATAAATTATAATATCTGAAAAGACCCAAAAGGAAGAAAAAAACCTATACAGACGATTTGGTTGTGTGTGTGTGTGTGTGTGTGTGTGTGTGTGTGGGGGGGGGGGGGGGGGGGGGGGGGGGGGGGGCTCCAAGACAGAATCTCTAATATTATAATGAGATAGTTGAAGTTACCGTTTGTAAATTTATCCACCTATATGTATTGTACATCCATAATTTACATAAAGGAAATCTCATGTTCGAGACTATACTAAGTTAGAGTGGGGGGGGGGGGGGGGGGGGGGGGGGGGGGCGCTCCAAGACAGAATCTCTAATATTATAATGAGATAGTTGAAGTTATCGTTTGTAAATTTATCCACTTATATGTATTGTACATCCATAATTTACATAAAGGAAATCTCATGTTCGAGACTATACTAAGTTAGAGTTTTTTTTTACTTTTAAATATATAAATGAGGTCTCAGATTCTGTGTCAGACTACATTAGAGTTTTATTTTTAAATAAATGTATTTATTAAGACGTGCATAGCACTTGTAGAATACTATAATAATATTATAATGAGACGTGCATAACCAATATATATAAATAATAATAAGAAAAATTTATTAAGACGTGTATCGCATGTGTAAATTTTTAGTACAGTAAAAGAAAGGATAGTAGGCACATGCAATGCACGTGAAGGCAAATTAATCTTTTGTATACTATAATTTAAGCAAATAAGGATTATAATGCCCACACAGCTACTGTAGGGGAAAGATAGAAAATATATTTCTCGAATCATGAATCCCTACCACACAAATTATGTTTTAAATATATCAACTGGACACTTAAATTCAACTAATTATTATTTAAAATCCTAGTCACATATTTAAAACAACATAACATTAGCCATTGACAAACGAACAAACAACGAACTCTCACTCCCATGATGCATTCCATGAGCTAAGTATTTTCTTGAATAATCTATTATATTTGTTATGAACTTAAGTATACTTTTTGTCTTTTTTTTTTGGCTAATGAAAAAACAGACTGACACCCTCCTTTATCTAAAATTTCAAGTGGGGCAGATCTTAAATGGGCCGGTTCTAAGTAGGGCTGCAAACGATATGAGCTACTCGCGAGCTACTCGGCTCGAGCTCGATCAAAGCTCGACTCGAGACGAGCTCGAACCGAGCTCGAGCTCGAAATCGAGCTCGACAGCTTAACGAGCCGAGCTCGAACTTGGGCGTGTTGTAATTATTAGGCTAAGCTCACGAGTACTCGGCTCGAACTCGGTCAAAGCTCGGTCAAAACTCGGCTCAACTCGAGCTCGAGCTTGAAACCGAGCTCGATTGATTAACGAGCCGAGCTCGAGCCTCATGAAACTCTGCTCGACTCGGCTCTTTTGCAGCCCGAGTTCTAAGGCCCACTTGAAATATAAAGACCCATCTTCGTTCCCTAATTTAAAACAACTAGTTGAAATTTACCGTGCACCAAGTGCACGTGGCTTGGTGCACATAAAATTGAAATATATATATATATATATATATATATATATATATATATATATATATATATATATATCATCGTATTTTCATAAGATCAATTCTTCCTTTCGACTTTAACTTTCTTAAACTTAAAACTGCTTGTAACTTCTTGTTCATTCTTTTTAATTTTGCATCAAGTCAATATTCTTGAAGTTGTTTTCCATACGTGACATTTTGTGAATTGATCAAAAAAGTATACTCATCTCCAATGCATTTCTTGGTCATTCTATCAAATTCTTCAATATTTTTTCCTGCATATAGAAATAAGAAATTAGCTCTTAATTATTTTTAACATTATGAGAATAACATATTATACCTTATTCTTAATATGTTCCAGGTCTTTTGCGGAACAGCCGATGATGCATCTTGCTTCCTCATCAAATAAAGTCAATTCTACCTACGCACTTGTATCTTTTATTGTGATTTTGAATACATATCTGAAACAAGTTATTCTTATTTTATTAATTTTTTATAGTCACATGATGACAAATTTTAATTATCTAGTTAAAATGTTTTCATATTACATTTTGGACATGTTGAATTACCAAGCAACGACCATGATTACCCTTGCCCATCATCCCCCATCTCTCACTTAAGTTCGGAGGGGTAATTTGTGGATTTCACCCCAAATCACTATTCAACTTATTCATTATCTCTTTCTTGCGTGCAGTTGACGAAGTAATAATATATATGTAATAATAATATATTATATAATAATATATAATAATATCATTAATATAACGAGGGAAGACAAGTTACCGAAGATTTTTTTAAGCCTCCAGAGCTACATGAAGCCTATAAACCATTTTGGCCAATTTTACGAGATATTCCCAACAATCAATTAGGATATATCTATGCATATCTTCCTCATTTTCGCATATTGCTGGTTTCATCATTAAGTTTGCTGTCTATCTCAACCATCTGAATGAATCTCTTTCTCACAATCTCCTATTTCTAAAGAGGCAAAAGTACACCATATATAATATCTCCAGCAACTTCTTTCGCAAAGTTCAAATTTTTATCATGTATCGTTGAGTCAAATGGACAAAAGCTAAAGCTTGATTGAAAGACTGACTTGGAACCAAACTCTAACCCTAAGTCATACAACCAAAGACCGAGCCAAAGTTCACATTCATGATAAAGATCAAATGATCATGTTCATACAATAAAATTTCATAGATGACCATTTATTCCTAATAGAAGCATGATGACGACGAACTTTCTCTGATAAGAAATATTCAAGGGTCCACTTGAGAAGAAACAAATCTAGAAAGGAAATGGTAGGAAATGAATTTATTAAATATTTTCATCAATGAAAAAACTCTTCCATATTCATGTTCAAGGTGACTTTGTTTATGAGAGAGTCAAAGCTTCATATGGTTGAGATAATAGCATTATCCTAACAAAATAGACCTCTAACAAATCTAAGCGAATTGGGAAAAGAAAAAAATAGCAATATTAAAAAATTAGCAATAATAGCAATATGGTTGGGGGGAAATTTGGTAATTTTAAAATATATTTCTTTTAATTTCTGAAAGAAAAAAAGAAGAAAAAAATATTGTACCAACGGTAGGCTCGGACCCGGCCTGAGCCCGGGCAGGCCAGTTCAGCCGGTCCCAGTCCTCAACTGGGCCAGGCCAATCCAGGCTTTTTGCCAAAAAGTCTGAACCGGACCAGCCCCAAGGTATGGGGGGCCGGTCCAGGGTTGAGACCGCGAAATAGGGGGGCTGGGCCGGTCTGGTCCTGGGCTGGCGCGGACCTGTTGCCACCCTTAGTCTCATGGTCCCATGGAGAATATTTCAGTAATGACAGTGTTTTAATTGATTATTAAAGGACAAGGGAAAACATAGATATAAGCTATATGGTCTACAGAATTTAGAATCACTCAGACAAAATATCCAAGGGATGTATTTACTCGACAAAAAAGAAATATGAGGAATGTACCTTAGCAATATTCGACAATGACAGTTCAACATTTGGAAATAATTATTATACTGCCATATCTATCCCACGATTTTACAAATGATCTCATGATAACAAAATACCCTAGCCATAGAGTTCTCACAAATTCTAGTGTTAGATGGACAGGTGAACAACATTCAACCAGAACATCAGCAATTATATACAATCTTTATAGTAAATACCATTAGAACTTTAAGCTGATAATAAGCATACCTTCAATAAACAAGCTTACATTCTCAGCAGGTGCATCAAAAACAGCACCCATCCCATCAGCAGTGACAGTAATACCATTGACCTCTTTCAGCTTCTCTTCAGATAAGAATGTCCTCAGGATAGAGCATGCAGACCTAGAATAATAGATGCAATAAGCAATCACAATGACATACAAATGGTCAAAACTTAGCAAATGTCATTGATGGCAACGTGCACCGACAAATACACTCTAATACCAAAAGGGGGAAGAGGGAGGGAATAAATTATGCAAAGTTTTCACTGTTGCAATACTTACGATGGTGAATAAAGGGGCTTCCCAGCTTCAAGAAGTAAAGTCACGTGATCCTCCATAGAGAAAGAAGCGACCTTCTCTATATGTTAGTATATCCTTAAAGTACAAACAAAATGTAAATGCTTTAAATGATAAGAGTTCACAAACAAGCTCAAAAGAGCTTCTTAAAATGGAACTTACCGCAGCTTTTGCAAGTGCTTTTGCAATTAAATCCACTGCTGGTAAACCTGAGGAAGTCAAAAGTTTTTCAGCTTTTGAAATAGTTTATCTTTGCAATATGAAAAAGTAAGCTATTTTTTTCTCGCAATATGAATATGGTTATTAGAGGCATTAAGGAAGACCAGACAAGATCAACACAAATATATTCAATTTTCTATCACAAACAAATACATTGTTGCATTAAAAAGGACAAAAAAATAACATACACCCATCCTAGACACTCCACAAAAAATAACATACCTAGGTAGTTCGAATACCCAGTTCCATTTTTATCAAGAAGAAAAAAGATATTGAACCCCTTATGCATATTTCTTTCAGGTTTGAGCTAGATCACTACAGATATTACAGGATCTTAAAGTGAGCTAGATCACAACAGATATTACAGGATCAAAAAGTATCATACAACTTTCCTTATGATCATAGTTCATGTTAACATCAATTCACCCCCAAATCAACTCTAACAGTTGAATTCCTCAATATCGAACAAACAAACAAACAAAATACACAATTTATTAGTAATTAGTGATTATTTATTAGCTTTAAAATGTTTGCAGGTTTAAGCATAAAAATCAACTAATTCTAAATATAATGTTTGCAGGGTCTAAATTGATTAAGTCACAATTGAGATCCCTTAGATTATGCAAAGTATTAACAACTCTAATTACCTCCACTACATTAGTATGATCTTTGAGAAAGAGATGTTTTCCAGTTCCCCTAGCAATCCAAGAAATTCGATATGCCATCTTTTGAATGCATGAGAGCTACGAAAAATTGGGATCTGCATATGTTGTCATTTATTAATAAACAAAACATGCAATTTGTACATGATAGGTGAATTCAGTAAACAACAACAGCAACCAAGAGTTTATAATTGGTATCAACTGAAAAAATAAAAAAATAAAAGCATAGATTCAACTCGAAATATACTATTCTTTTAGTGAACAATTTCGTATATGTAAAATAAAAAGAATGCATTAAGACAAAGGTTAAATGATTTGGATTACTCACATATAATGCTTCAGGATCTCCAGCACTGCTGCAAGCAACAAAAGGATCAATGAGATAATCAACAACATAAAATTAGAAAAAAGCGCAATCAATGATTTCTTTTCCTCTTAAAGATGGGCACCCCGACAACAAACAACCAGTGTAGCTACTTTAAGTTATTTATTCAGGTTTATCATGGACATAATTGTCCCAGTAGACAGATGAAGAAAGACAAATAGAAGAGCGAGAAAAACTATTTTTACAAACCTCTTTTCCAAAATGGCGACCAAAAAACTCCCCAATACTGCATAAATCGGAATGAGGTATATTAGGAAAAAATTATATTTAGAAGACTGTACAGAAGTAAAATAACAAGGTACTGTTGATATATAAATGCAAATCTGAATGTAAATTTGTCAAAATTACTCCGAGCAAAATATTTGACCATTTTATATACAAAATCCAACAAATCTTGAAATCTAAAGATTGGAAGAAATTTTGTGACTTAACATAAAGTACGGGATAGGAAGACAATGCCAATGCATGCCTGCATCAGTATCCTAATAAATCATGTAAATACTGTACAATCTCAGCCATTCTCAGACAATATACAAGATCGAGGTACTTTTAAACAGTATAATCACCTTTCACTTGTACCTACATCTGGAACCTTTCAGTCCTTTTTGCTGGAACCATTCCATAAAAATGGCTCAAGAACTATCTTTAACTGCATGGATGAACTACCAAAATGCAAATTAATAATTCCAAATAGTAATGTAAAATACTTGAACCTTGCACGAATGCAAAAAACACGTAATATAATGAACAAGGCGCTCATGCCATTGGCTTTGTGAATAGATCCAAATAGGTTGCATAACCTATTTACGAAAATTAGTCATTTCTTGATCCAAATAGGTTGCATAACCTATTTCCGGAAATTAGTCATTTCTTGGAAACATGCACTATTGTATTATTTACATTCTGATGAGAAATTTCAAATTAAATTCATGAATGGTTCAGAACATTCCAACAATTCCTATCCTTGGACTGTCGGGGATGGAATCACTTCACTGGTTTGTACAAGTATTCTTGTTCTGGGTAGCACCAATATTTGACACAAGTTACTTAGCATGTTAAACTAACATGGTGGCTGAAGCAAGTATGGACAAACCTTTGATTGTGCTGAAAGGAAATTACTCTTGATCAGATCAATTGGATTTGAAGGAATCTGGTGAAAGTTGCAGACAATAAAAATAAAACTACTAAACAACAGTTAAGCCTAGAAAAGCTCAATTAACTATGTTTTATGAAAACATTATAACCATACCAGTTGAGGCATTCCATTCTTCACAATATAACGCTTGTTCTGAGAAATAGGCTGTCAAATAATTGACTTAATGTTAGGCTTATGACTTGATTTTAAAGGAGATAAATGTATTATCTTTGTGCATTAAGATAAAGGTCACTTGACGTTAGTATAAACGACTGTAATTCATTATTTGTTATCTAAAATATTCGGAATAAAGATTTGGAAACAAAACTGCTTACAAGACAAATGCCTAAGCGACGGAGGAGGAGGAGGGGCGATATAGGGGTTAGAGTTGGGGGAATCGGAGGGATTGGGGGTTTCGAGGAGAGGCGTCAGGATCGAGAGAGAAATTGGGGTTAGGGTTTGGGTTTTGAGAAAGATTGGAGTTGTTAGGATTTGGGTTTTGAGAAAGATTGGAATTACTGCGGTGATGGGAGGGCGATTCCGAAGGGACGGGAGGATGGCGAGAACGACGTCGGCGGCGGCGGCGGGGGAGGAGGATGATGGACGAGATAGGGGTTAGAGTTGGTGGAATCGGAGGGATTGGGTTCAGAGAGATTGAGTTGTTATGGTTTGGGTTTGAGAAACGTTTTGAGGGAGGCGTACACGATCGCAGAAGTGGGAGGGAGAAAGGGATTATTTATTTTATTTATTTAGTTTTAAATATAAAAACTAAATAAACAATCACAAATTAATAATAGCCGTTGATTAGTTTGATTAACAAAATAAATGAATGGTTAGGATTGGCTCTGGACAGATTTTTTTTTTAAATTCTTGCTTTTATAATAGAAAATAGATTTCTTATTTGTTGTAGTTTTCATTTCTCAGTATGGTTTCTTTATTTCCTGATTTAATTTGTTAGTTCATGATGACTTGTTCATGAATAATTGGTATCATCAAATAAACTGGGTGAAACTAGTAAAATTTTACAGCTAGTTTTACTCACTAACTGATCGAATTGTAAGCTTTCAGAAGCTTTAGATTTCACAGCATAAATATGCATGCAAAGAACGGAAACCAGACCGCGAAATCTGGAGTTCAAGCAGATGGTACATTTTCTAGGAGATGATTTACAATCAGAAAGGCATTTTTTTTTTTTTTTGCATACGATTTCTATGACGAGCCGTGCATAATATTTTTCCGCATACGTACACTTTACATGTACTTCTTCATTATTCACACTTTTATTACAATATTTCATCATCTGGATGGGGATCCCAGTCACCTTTGTTGTAAATCATATTCTCATAAGTAACTACCTTAAATGGAGGAATTTGTTTAATCAAATCGTAGTCTTCTTCGCTCAATTTGAAATCGAAGATTTCCATGTTCTTTTTCTGCCTTTCCTTGTTGAAGCTTTTTACGAGCATGCTTACTCCTTGTTGTTCATATACCCATCTCAGCGATACCTAGCAAGCCCGGAAAAAAAATAAACATTTTCAAGAAGAAACAAGAAATATGAATACGTGCAAATACTACAAGGAAAATTGACAGATTCAAGCACAATGTGTTGATAAAATGACTACCTTAGCTACAGTCTTTTGCTTGGCATTAGCTACAGTCTTTTGCTTCGCATCCGGTTGTTGGCCACCCAAGGGAGAGTAAGCACTGACATGAATGCCTTTCTGATTGCAGTATTCTCTCAGTTTTACTTGCTGCCATGCTGGATTCATCTCCACCTGCCCAGAACAATTACGACTGAAGTTAGTCGTCGTTGTTTGTATTGATATTCAAATGTACATACTGAACTGAATATCAACTAACATACTGATATATATATAGTACCTGGTTAACCTTGGGAGGAATCTTCGCTATGGCTAGTAGCTTCTGGAGTTTCTTGTCTGAGAAATTACTGACACCAATAGCTCTGGTCAGTCCAAGCACCTGGCATTGCTCCATGGCTTCCCAAACTTTGTAATCCATTCGCATAAGGTCATCCTTGTTTATTGGAAATGGAGGTGAAGCCGGTTTTGTGCTGAAGGGCATGTGGATGAGATAAAGGTCTAGGTATTCTGTTTTCAGATTCCTGCATGCACCAAATTCAAATACAAGAATGTATAGGAAAGTTCAATCAATCTAGCAAATAGATTAACCGAAGAAATTAATTAATAAAAAGCAATAGATTCTTTTCAGACACCTGAGACTCTTCTTGATAGCAGGGATGACAAGATCAGGGTGTGCATCAATAAACAGAAGCTTCGAAGTGATGAAGCTTCTGTTTATTGATGAACCCTAATTTCAGTGCCTCGACAATGGCTTCACCAAGTGGCTCTTCTGATCCGTAAAGAGCAGCAGTATCAAAATGACGGTAACCGATCTCAATGGCATCAACTATGGCTTGCTTTGTCTCCGGGGGAGCAAAGGGATATGCAGCTGTGCCCATGCCGATGAGTGGCATGGCACGCGAGCCTTCGGTCAGGTTCACTTCCGGGATGTTCACCATTTTCTTGATTCTAAAAAAAAAAAAAAAAAAACAAGTTGGTTTTGAATTAATTTGAAAGTGGAGGGAAGTGAGAAGAAACTATGTTTGATATAATTTAGGTATGTCCTAGGATTGGGTATTTATATATTTTCATTTGTATTCAAAATGTCAACAAGTTTGCCTCTGCAAAAAAAAAAAAAAAAAACTACAATTAAATTTCTTTGCAAGAAATTGATAGTAGACAATTAGTCTGCCAAATCGATCCTACAACTCAATTTCTGATATTAAAAACTATTTGACTAATTTTATATGTAAACATCCTGAATTTGTCGCGATATCTATTAATTCTTTTTTTATATTCGAAATTCTTATATCTATCAGTATTTTGGATGTGAGAAGTGTGATATGAGAATCATACGACTTATGGAACCACAGAGATGCTCTAAAATGGACAAATCTTGCAATCAATTAAGGATTCAAAATGAGTCCGAAGAGCATCCAGAGTCGTGGTTTGCTAAAAAATAGGTAAATGCATATTATAGATATAGTAAAGTGAGTTTGCTGCAGTCGTAAATTGCTATAATATAGCAAAAATTAAAAAAAATTAAGATCGGGGGATCTTCGAGATCCGTCCCACCATTTTTAAATAATTTTTTCGAATTTTTTACTAAATAAAACGATTTTTTAAGTTGAAAAGAACAAAATTTAATCGCCCCCCTTCACTGGACGGATCTTCAAGATCCGTCCAAGGGGAGGGGATATTTTTTGGGTATTTTTAATACGAAATAATTTTTTTTAGGAGAGTGACGGACTTTGAAGATCCGTCTGATTATTTTTAAAGGGACGGACTGTGTAATTCCGTCTGAGAATTAAAAAAAATATTTTTTTAGTGGGACGGATCTTGAAGATCTGTCCTGTATATTATGCATTTTTCTTATATCCGTTCATATATAGCTATCTACTGTTGCGAAATCGTCATGCATAAATAGTAAACAACTACAACGTTTCGTTTGCTATAAAATGCATATTTCGGATAAATAGCAAACGACCGTGGACACTCTAATGATCCAGATTAATTAGAATAAACAACAAGCTTTTGTAAACAACTCCATGCTTATAATGTTCTTGGAAATTTTTTAGATATAATCAAAGACCTAAATTATTTCATAATCAGTTTGTAAACAAAATGGCCGGTGAACTTAACGATATTGTTGAACAAGAAAAAAACTAGTATGACAAAACAAAGATTAATTGTTAAATATGTGTATTATTGTGAAGTAAACGATGTCGGCCAAGATGAAACTTCTACAAGACTACAAAAAGTCAAATATTTAATATTGTGCATATGTGTTGGGAATCATTGTATGTAACAAGCTTATAAAATTTTAGTGTAGATTCTACTCGATATCTTACAATAAGAGATTTTACAGCAAAAGCGAAATATACGGAAATAATATTTCTTTCAAATCTGCGTGGAATCTATATCAGTGATAAAGATCACATAGCACGAACCTCATGTACATGTACACGCTCATGACTCATGAGAGCATCCACGATCGCTGGCCATTTTGTCATTTTTTACCATTTTTTGGCAAATCTGCTGTTTTTCTTAAAGAAAAAATGTGGACTGTGGTCACCCTGTTTCATTAATAAGAAATCAATGATACAAACTCAGAGAACTGGGCCAGAATACATGCTACAGACAGGAAATAAAAACATACTTGAAGCAACATGACCCGTACAAACAACAAATTCCTCCAACAACCTACAGATAGGCAAATCCGTTGTTGTAGTCATCAGCTATTTTGTCATATTTTTTTAATTTCTGTGAATTTTTTTTTACTATATTTAAGAATGGATTTGATAATTTTTATATTATAGGGGCCCTATTATTTTATTAATTTTTAATTTTTCGGACGAAACATGATATCCATCTACGGAGATCTATAAATTTCTTCTTTTAAAATAATCCTTGTACGAAAAATATATTAATTTTAAATTTAAAAACTCCTAAGACGATGTAGAGAAACTCCGATAGTGCTTAGCACTAGCCCAAGACCGTAATACCCGAGAAACCCGAGTGAAACCAAGAGAAGAAATCCTCTAAGTATGAAGAATGATATGGAAGAATACTTAGAAAAGAGAGAATTAGAGAACTTATGAAGAACACTCTTTCTTTAACTTGCTTTTTATTTATTTGTTCAACTTGTTTACAAATGGGAGAGGAAGGAGCTATTTATAGGCTCCAAGAGTACAAAATATCTTTCTAGAACTCTCTACCATAATATCTAGATTTTATGTCTTACAATTCCTAGAATTTTCTACACAATCTTTAGATAATTATTTTATAGAATTCTCTAGAACATCTAGAGGAGGTGATAATGTTTTATGATGTTTCTAGAGACTCTCTAGAACTTGGGCTTAATTTTGGGTTTGGATTATGAACCCATAATTAATCCTAACTCAAAATCAAGTTTAATTTCAATACTCCCCCTTAAACTTGATTTTGTCAACCATACCGAGCTTCGAGCGAAGTAACTCGAATTTACTTTTTGGTAATGACTTGGTGAAGATATCTGCAACGTTGTCATCGCTTCGAACTTCCAAAGCTTCAATTGTTCCATCAAGCACCTTCTCCCTTATGAAGTGATGCTCTAACTCGATATGTTTCGTCCTTGCATGAAACACCGGATTATTAGCCAACTTGATAGCACTTTGATTATCTCCATAAATTTCAACCGGCTTATTGATTGGCTCGAACAAATCTTCAAGGAGTCTTCGAAGCCATATACACTCTTGAGCTGCGAGTGTTGACGCTTTATACTCTGCTTCAGTGGTAGACAATGACACCGTTGCTTGCTTCTTGCTGCACCATGAAACACTTGTATCTCCACATAAGAACACATAGCCTGAAGTTGATCTTCGATCATTAAGATCTCCACCAAAGTCAGCATCTGTGAAGCCATGAAGAGAGGTCTTGGCATTGTACTTATACACCAAACCCATGCCAAGAGTTGTCTTCACATACTTCAAGATCTTCTTTGCCGCTTCTAAATGTGGTTTCCTTGGTTCTTGCATAAAACGGCTTATGAGACCTACCGCGAAGGCAATGTCAAGTCTTGTAATGGTTAAATATAGAAGACTTCCCACAAGAGAGCGATAAGGTCGAGGATCAGGTAGCAAGGACCCTTCATCGCGCTTAAGCCTTATGTTCACATCCATCGGAGTAGTACGTGTCTTTCCTTCGTGTACCCTGAACTTCTCAACAATCCTTCTTGCATAGCTTTGTTGACCGATGAAGATTCCATCCTTTACCCTTTCAACCTCCAAACCAAGAAAGTTATTCAACTCACCTAACTTCTTCATCTCAAACCTCACCGACATATCCTCTTGTAGACGAGCAATTTCAGCATCATCGTTCCCGGTGATTATCATATCATCCACGTAAAGAAGAACTACCACGTGGACTCCTCCATTCTTCTTGAAGAATAGACTTGGATCCGAATTTGATGGTACATAACCGCAAAACTGAAGGAATTGAGCAAGTTTTCCATACCATGCTCGAGGAGCTTGTTTTAACCCGTACAAGGCCTTCTTAAGCTTACACACATAATCAGGATGCTCTCGTGATTTGAAACCAAGTGGTTGCTCCATGAAGATACTCTTATCAAGCTCACCGTATAGAAACGCATTTTTCACATCTAGTTGCCATAACTTCCAACCAAAGCTTGCGGCTAAAGATAAAAGTAAACGTACCGTAGTCATCTTAGCCACAGGACTGAAAGTCTCATCATAATCTTCTCCATACTTCTGAGAGAACCCCCGAGCAACCAACCTTGCTTTAAATCTATCAATGCTTCCATCCGCTTTCCGCTTAATTCGATACACCCATTTACATGAAACGGGTTGAACATCCTTGGTTTTCGGAACCAAATCCCAAGTTTCATTCTTTATAAGGGCATTCATCTCCTCTTCCATTGCGGTCTCCCACTCTTGAACACCTTTAGCTTCATCATAAGATGATGGCTCTTCTTCATCTAATGGAGCGGCAAAATAACATGAGTAAGTAGTGACAAACCTTTCATCTCTGAACCGGGCAGGCTTAACAATGTTCCTTTTAGGCCTTTGATTAGCCATGGAACCATGATCTTCATCATCATCTTCCTCTTGATTAGTGCTCTCCCTTTCACCTTGCGTCTCTTTTTCAAGACTTCCGCTCTCACTTGGCATTTGAGGAACTGGTTCATCAACCTTGAAGGAATCTCCACCTTCTTGTTCGACCAAGACTTGAGGTTGTCCATAATATGAGGAAACTTCGTCAAAGACAACATCACGAGACACGACGTACCTATGTGTCTCAGGATCCATGCACCTCCACCCTTTTCTTTGTTCATCATAACCGACAAATATGCATTTCTTCGCCTTTGCCTCCAACTTTGTTCTCTGAGAGTCGAACACATGGACGTAGCAGATTGATCCAAATATCCTGAGATGTTTCACCGTTGGCTTCTTCCCATGAACCATCTCATAAGGAGACTTCATGTTGTTCGGACTTAGTGGCATTCGATTGATGACATATGCTGCACATCTCATGCCTTCCGCCCATAAGGCTTTAGGCAAATTCTTGTCATGTAGCCAGCTTCTACACGTTTCGCTTAGATGTCGGATCTTCCTTTCTGCTACTCCATTTTGTTGAGGTGTATATGGGCATGTAAATTCCCTCTTGATACCATGCTCTTGACAAAAAGAGAGGAACTCCTTTGACATAAACTCTCCTCCATTGTCCGTCCTTAGGGTCTTGATCTTCCGACATAACTCGCCTTCCACGGTAACCTTGAATTCTTGAAATCTTGAAAATGCTTCTGATTTTTCCTTCACAAAGTATACCCAGGTGTACCGTGAGAAATCATCAACGAACAACAACATGTAACGAAACCCGGAATAGGAGGGTGTTCTTGTTGGACCCATCAAATCGCTATGGATCCTCTCCAACGGAGCACTGCATCGTGAAGTGGAGTTGTCAAATGGAAGCCTATGTGATTTTCCATATTGACAACCTTCACAAAGTTTTCCTTCATCTTGAATCTTCAACCTTGGGAGCCCATTAACCAAATCCTTATTTACCATAACTTTGAGCTTAGTCATATTTATATGACCAAGTCTAGCATGCCATATAAAGACATTATCATTGGTGCTCATCTTCTCAACATATGAGTTGGAGGCCGATAAAACATATAGATCTTTAACTCGTGCTCCGGTGTGAACAACGTCCGCTTTTAACTCCTTGATATTCTTCAAAAACTTAACGTCTCTTGGGCCAAATAAAACGTAGTTACCTTGGTCCACCGCATTCACCACAGAGAGAAGATTCTTCCGTACTCCAGGGACATGGTATACGTTCTTGAGAGTGATTGGGCTTCCATCATCTCCTTTGATGACAACAGTCCCTTCTTTCTCAACATGGTGGATTGAGTTATCTGCGGTAATGATGGCTTCTTTTCCGTCATGGCGCTGAAGACTGGAAAATAACTTCTCGTCTCCGGTAATATGATGGCTACAACCAGAATCTACAATCCAATCATTTTCTAGATTTTTGGTTGTAGTGGTACCTGAAGATGCAGCCTCCACCGTGAAACATTTTCCCCATGCTTCGTCTTCAGTGTGACCCTTTGATTCCGCCATATTTGTTTCTTTCAACTTCACTCGGCAATCCTTTTTGAAGTGCCCAAGTTTCCCACACCGGTAGCACTTGAATCGCTTCTTGTCTCCCATAGAAGATCTTTCTCGTTCATCATTATTTTTTGTATCACTATCCTTGAACTTGGCTCTAAAACTTTGTTGCCTCCGAGCTACAAACGCGCTCCCCGAGTCATCATTGACTTTAACTCCTGCCATTTGCATGGCTAGTGATTCTTGCGAAGCTAGTAGATTTTCGAACTCCTCCAAGGAAGGTTGTGTAGCCCATCCTTGAACTGAAGTAACAAACGGTGTATATTCGGGTCGTAAACCACGAATAATAGACCGCTTCATCCGAGCTTCTGAAATCGACTCATCCGGATTAAGAGTATTAATCTCTGAGCAAAGATTTTTTACCTTGATAAAGAACTCTGAGATTGAAGACTCCCCCTGCTTCGCATTCGCCAGCTCATTCTCTAATAGTTGTAACCGAGCCTCATTCTTCTTGTTGAACAATTGATCTAGCGCCTTCCATATGGAACTTGCGGATGTGCACCTTGAGACATGCTCAAATACTCCCGAGGATATTGACCTCTTCAAAGCAAACTCCGCCTTGGCATTCTTCCGTGTCCACTCCTTTGTCGCTTCCGCTGTTGCAGCATCTCCCCTTGGTGGTGTTGTGCTACTACCACCGACGACATCCCATAAGTCCTCACTAACCAAGTATGACTCCATACATGACTTCCATAACCGGTAGTTAGATTGGTTTAAGATCTCCATTCCCAATCCAACGACACGACCCATTGATTCCATACTTAGAATAAACCGAGCTCTCTTAAACCCCGATCTTGATGAGCACAAGATTAGAATGGCTCTGATACCATGTAGAGAAACTCCGATAGTGCTTAGCACTAGCCCAAGACCGTAATACCCGAGAAACCCGAGTGAAACCAAGAGAAGAAATCCTCTAAGTATGAAGAATGATATGGAAGAATACTTAGAAAAGAGAGAATTAGAGAACTTATGAAGAACACTCTTTCTTTAACTTGCTTTTTATTTATTTGTTCAACTTGTTTACAAATGGGAGAGGAAGGAGCTATTTATAGGCTCCAAGAGTACAAAATATCTTTCTAGAACTCTCTACCATAATATCTAGATTTTATGTCTTACAATTCCTAGAATTTTCTACACAATCTTTAGATAATTATTTTATAGAATTCTCTAGAACATCTAGAGGAGGTGATAATGTTTTATGATGTTTCTAGAGACTCTCTAGAACTTGGGCTTAATTTTGGGTTTGGATTATGAACCCATAATTAATCCTAACTCAAAATCAAGTTTAATTTCAATAGACGAAACATGATCCATCCAAAAAATTGGGTGGATATTCGTCCCACCAAAAAAAATAAAAAATAAAAAAAAAAAACCCATGGAAGCCAATAGACAAGCACGAACTAACTCAACAAATTTAAGGATTATTAAAGTATTAAAAAAATTAAGGAATCTAACAAACAAGCACCGCCTAATTGAAAAAACTATTAAGGAATTCGTCCGTCCAATTTTGTCTATGAAATTATCATATTTTAAATTTAACGACTACAATAAGTAAGATAAATTGTCAAATTTTATTTTGTTATTTTCCCACAAATAACTCTGGATACTCTGAGAGATGACGTTGAAGAGAGCTTCCTAATATTTTTTTGGTGATGTAAGACTAATTTTCAATTCCTTTATTGATGGATAGGAGAGACTCGAATAATTGTTCTTTTAAATGAAAACAATTATTTTTAATTTTTTTTATTTTCTTGTGAGGTAGGATAATCCTACTTTTTACCAGTCAATTTTTTATTTTATTTTATTTTATTTGGCAATAGCCGTCCATTACGATGCCGACATGACTTGACAATGAACTTTGACGATGAATGCATTTGAATGGTGAGAGGGTTAGGAGGGAGATACCGAGATAAGCATTACACATCTCAATTAATTAATTAATTGATTACCAAATTAATCAAGTGTCTAATCTCTAATTGGATCCCTACTTCTCCAATCCAATAAAGCATGATGATAGTATCTGATCATCTACTAGTTGTTAAATAATTTTCGTTTACTGTTGGCATTGCAAACCACATTGACTTTATCATTTTCTTCTCCGTAGATGTCAGCTTATCAAGCAATGGATTGCTATAAATTGTTATTCACTCTGGGGGTGTTTGTTTAGATATAGGAACACTGTAGCAAAAACTCTTAAAAGAAAGTGCACTGTTTTTTTCAAAAAAAAATTTTGAAGAAAAATGTGGAGTATGGGCACCCTGTTTCATTAATAAGAAATTAATGATACAAACCCAGCAAACTGGGCCAGATTACAACCTACAGACAGAAAATAAAATATACATGAAGCAATATGACCTGTACAAACAACAAATCTCTCCCACAACTCTGGAGGAGGTTTGTTCGGTCTCAGTTTGATAGTTTCATGCGGGGTTAGCAGTAATAGAGGCTAAGGAGGTATCGATACCGAAAACAGCCTTCGTTCCCGCATTCAGTAGACAGAGTACTTCCTGGCGTAACCTCTTGGTCGTGCTACTATCGACCCGACTATCATAGTCTAGACCTGCCAAATGAGTGACTCACCTTCCTTCTTTTGCGGGTTCCCCTTTACGTGCTTATCGCACGTCTTTGTCTTGAAATTTAGTGAACCCCTCCCAGAAAAATATTCAAGTTGGGTATGTGAATTCTGGTCAATCCTAATCTGAGTTGTAGGGCTACCTGTGATTGCCTTTCTCCGAAGAATGCGAAAACAGCAGCCGAGACAGAAATATAGAAGATATCATCAAAGTCTTGAGAAGGGGTTCTCGATGCCATCTAATGCTTTTTTTAAGATAAGCTCCCAGAAATGTCTGGCATTTTCTTGGGTGATTCAATCAGTTAATATATGATTATTTACAGTTATGGTTGATTGTGAACAAAAACTTTTGCGTAGCCAAATGTGGCTACTTCAACAGGTAGATTGAGCATCCAGATTAAGATCCATTTTGTTGGAGATGATATGCATCGTAAAAGCTACTTGTAAAAAGAATTTTTAAAGTGTTTTATCCCTCCATTAGGTGATCATAAAGTCAATGCTTTACAAAAGTAGTATTGATAATGTTTGGGTAATTCTTATTGATTCTTGATCTTCATAGAAGAATATATATATATATATATATATATATATATATATATATATATATATATATATATATATATATATATACACATGATACAGAGAAGAACCACCTATTATATCAACAGCCATGCAAAACAGGAAACTAGTGACTATTATATCAACAGCCATGCAAAACAAGAAACTAGTGGCTATTATATCAACAGCCATGCAAATCAATCCCATACCACTCAATTCCTATATCAATGCACTCCATAATAGGCTATGCCTTAAATAGCTATGCCTTAAATAGATCCATGCAAATCAATCCTGTACCAATCAATCCCTATATCACAGCACTCCATAATACCCCCCCTCAAGTTGGAGCATGAAGATCCGAGATGCCCAACTTGTGAAGTAGATAATCAAACTGTTTCTTTCCCATGGCCTTGGTAAAGATATCTGCCAATTGTTCTGTAGTAGAGACATACGAAGGAGAAATAAGGCCCTCCGGAATTGCATCACAAATGAAATGAAAATCCACCTCAATATTCTTTGTACGTTCGTGGTGAACAGGATTGTGAGCAATATGAAGAGCAGACTGGCTATCACAGAACACAGGAATGGCTTTTGGATGTTGACCCCGAGACTCAATAACAAGGCCTTTAACCACTTCAACTCACAAGTAATAGAGGCCATAGAACGATACTCAGCTCCCGTGGAGGAGCGAGAAACGGTGAGTTGCTTCTTAGTTTTCTAGAAAATAGGCGATTGACCAAGAAAGACTAACCAACCTGCGAGAGACCGGCGAGTGAGAGGACATGCGGCCCAATCGGAATCATACCAGCCTTGTAAAGACAAGTCACTATCTGAACGAAGTAAAATTCCCTGGCCTGGGGCACCTTTCAAATAATGAACAACTCAGATGGCTGCGTCCCAATGCTCCTGCTTAGGATGTTGCATAAATTGAGATAAAACATGAATAGAGTAAGATAAATCTGGACGCATGACAGCCAAATAGACGAGACAACCCATCAATCGCCTATAGGATTCAGGCTCCATAAGCAAGTCTCCTTTAGGATGTGCAAGTCTATGATTTTGTTCGATTAGGGAACCAGCTGGCTTGGCTCCCAATAAACCGACCTCAGATATAATATCAAGGGTTTACTTGATATTGTACCATCAGAGTGATACTTGATATTTCAGTATGCCATCAGAGTGATACTTGATATTGTAAACCCATTTACTACCAAGAGCCTTCTTTCCAGGGGGAAGAGAGGCCATAGTCCATGTACCATTATCTTCCAAAGCCTGAATCTCCTTTTGCATAGCACTATGCCAACCCGCATCTTTCACAGCCTCCTTGAAAGAATGTGGCTCCACCCCAGCAGTTACAGCTGCAAGAAAATTTCGGTGTTTCACAGTAAATTTGTCACAATTAACATAATGTGTTATAGGAAAAGACATACCTGTGGGAGGAGAGGAAGCGGATGATGAGGGAGATGGATTTTTCTTAATCACTGTATGTGTCACAAAATCCTTCAATTTGGAGGAAGAAATTTTAGTTCTCATACCTCGACCCATAGTAGAAGCATGAGAATCAGCGGAAATAGAAGGAGAGTCTTGCGAATCATTACCAGACTGGATAGCCACATCCACTGAGACAGAAGGCAACTGTGTTAGTGGTGGCGTAGAGGAACGGGGCTCACCAGTAGCCTCGGTTATGTTTCCTTGCGCCCCATCCTCATCCACAAAATTAAAATCTGGCACAAAAGGTTCGGTATCCAAGGTTTCAAGAGAGACGGCCATAGGAGGTTTATCGTCCGAATAGGGAAAATTGTCTTCATAGAAACGAACATCTCTAGAGGCGAAAAAAATCTTGTTGTCCAAATCATATAACAGCCAACCCTTTTTTCCAAAAGTATAACCAACAAAAACACACTTTCTTCTGCGACTCGTCACCTTTTGCTCTTTGATTATGAGCAAAGCACAAACAACCAAATACACGCAAGTCATCATACGAGGGTGGGAAGCCAAACAAAATATCATAGGGAGTTTTATTATGAAGCACACTAGAAAGAGTTTTATTAATAAGATGTGCCGCAGCTAAAACATACTCTCCCCAAAATAAAATTGGCAAATTCCCTTGAAAACGCAAAGCACGAGCAACATTTAAAATATGTTGATGTTTTCTCTCCCCTCGCCCATTTTTGTTGAGGTGTGCCAATACAAGAGGTGTGGAATAAAATGCCATTAGCCAAATAATAGTCCTTCATACAATTAAATTCAGTACCATTATCACTCCGTACTATCTTGATTTTCTGTGAAAATTGGCGCTCAATCATAAAAATAAAGGACATAAAATATCTAAAAACCTTTGTTTTATCAACCAATAAATAGACCCATACGGCACGAGAAAAATCATCAACTAAAGTCAAAAAATAGCTTGCTCCACACGATGATGGAGTATTATAAGGACCCCATAAATCACAATGTATTAATTCAAAAATTCTTGATGCTTTGTTGGTACTCAAAGAAAAAGACTCTCTAGACTGCTTAGCACGATGACAAACTTCACATACTTTATTCAAATGTTCCTTACCACAACTAATAAAAGGAAGCGATTTTACGACTTTCTCGGAAGGATGTCCCAAACGCTTATGCCATAGATCTACCGAAGATGATCCCACAACCAATGCTACATGAACGCTTGGCACCCGCCGAAGATAATAAAGTCCATCCCTTCTTTCACCCGTTCCAATCAGTTTTCTCGAATGTAGGTCCTGTATAGCACACATGTGAGACGAAAATTGGACAAAATATTTCATATCATCATCAAGTTGTGAAACTGAAATTAAATTGCAATGTAATTTAGGAACATAAAGAACATTATTAAGATAAATTTTGTTCGTTAGTTTCACATTGCCTTGCTTAGTTGCAACAACACTTTATCCATCTGGAAGGCGCACAGGACAAGCACTCACATCTTGAATGTCAGTCAAAAAAAGAAATATTTCCCGTAACATGATTAGAAGCACCAGTGTCAATTATTCAAAATGTATTATCAAACTCACTATTCAACCGATTTATTGGAGTTTGAGGATTACCAAATGCCGCAATCAACGCTTGCCACTGCATGGCACTAAAACCAGGAAGAGCCACATTTATAGCAGAGGAAGATGATGCACTGATCGGACCATCAGTGGTTGGTGCAACCATAGCATGTGCGCAAGCCCCTCCTCGACCCCGACTAGCATCAATCTTCGCCTTCGGTTTCATAATCACCAGTGATGGTGTCCCATCGGTGGTGGTCATTATTGTGATATTTTAGGTATTGGCTCTGATACCATGATAATGTTTGGGTAATTCTTATTGATTCTTCATCTTCATAGAAGAAGATATATATATACATGATACAGAGAAGAACTAAAACAGGAAACTAGTGGCTATTATATCAACAGCTATGCAAATCAATTTCATACCAATCAATTTCTATATCAATGCACTCCATAATAGGCTATGTCTTAAATAGCTATGCCTTAAATAGATCCATGCAAATCAATCACGTACCAATCAATCCCTATATCAATGTACTCCTTAATAAGTATGAAGTTATATAAAGTGGTTCACATGATGAAGGGGTAAAATACGTTCAAAAGGTCCAAAATTTTGTCTATAATTAATTTTGATAATGTCAAACATATCCAATGGTTGGATTTTTATCTTGGAATGCTCAGTCATTCAGTTTCAACTAGGAGTATATGTTTTGGCCACTGCTAAAAGTAGCCCGGCTCTGCTCCACTTACCTCTTCTCAAACATCGAAAAACATTGAAAATGTGAGATATTATTCCAGAAAATGGTGTTATACAGCAAATGAAGTTGGAATTTTCTTTTCATGGAACTAGCTTCCTAGGAAGCCAAATCCGGAGAAAGAAATCACTTGCACGCCCAAATCCGGAGAAAGAAATCAAAGAAGGGAATATAAGCGCGACGAAGTTGATGAGGTGGGAGAGGTTGGGAGGGAGTTTAGGGAGGAGTCTTTGAATGTTTCTTGGAGTGGAGATGTAGGAGATGCGGTGGCCTCTTTTGGCCAAGGATATGGAGAGTTGGAGGTAAGGGAGCATGTGACCAAATGCTAGCCATGGGAATGCCACTATGTGAAGACTCCTCATCCTCTTACTATCAACAGCAGATACCATTCGAGAATAATGGACTCAAAAGGTTTGTTTTTAGAGGCTTATTAATCATTTGGTAAGGGTTCTTTCAAGTTGATATATATATATATATATACACACACACTACACTAATTAATTCTTATTAGATTATTACAAATCGTGTAACCCATGATTTGTTTTTTATGATTGTCCAACATTATGATAATAACTATATATATATATATATATATATATATATATATATATATATATATATATACACTACACTAATTAATTCTTATTAGATTATTACAAATCGTATAACCCATGATTTGTTTTTTATGATTGTCCAACATTATGATAATAACTACCGAAACTCTGCACGTGTAATGCATGTTTTTTTTCCTTTTTATAGCTCCTATTTTTTTTTTTTCAAATTATCTTCTCGGATAATAATTTTTATTTATATGAGTGACATTTTCTATAAATAATTATATTGTAAATAAATTTTAACTTTTAGGGTATTATGATAACTGTCAACAGTTGACTAAATGGATGATTAATATAACTCTGCTCTCCTTCAATAGTTAAGAAAATTAATGATCCACATTTAAGCTCCCAAAACACATTTTTCCTCCTAAAAGTTTTTTCCCAAAACTCAAATTCAAATTCCCCCCAAAACAACTTCTTTATTTATTTAGTTATTTCTCTATCTCTCTCTCTCTCATTCTCTCTCTATTTACTCAGAAATTTAGATTTTTTAGATTTTTTATGTTTTTTTTATTGCTTATGTTACATTGAAAATAGAAAATATCTCCTCAATAGTTAAATTTCATTATTTTCCACCATCAAAGTTCTAAGAAGTTGGATTTTATAACCCCATTTATAATTATTTTTCAACATATACTAATGGAAACATGGACTTTTATTTACAACTAATTATTGTCATACTATTCGAACTTGAGCCGTATAATTGTTGTTTTACTGCTTACAAGGCTTTTTATATGATATATTGTTCCGAAAATGTGTAGTAAGCACGTGTCCACGAGCAAATCTAGTATATATATATATATTATATATATATATATAGGGCCTATAGATTATATGATAAAGAATGGTCCAGAAGAGGTTGAAGAAGTGGTTGTTGCATGAAATAGGCTCGGGATTATTGGGGGCTTGGCTCACGTGAGAGAGAGGTGAGAGTGTAGGTAGGTATTGGGAAAATATATCCCACATCGGATATGAAGAAGATTGAAGGAAAGTGTAAATAATAAAGCATATGATCCAAGAAGCGCCTATATAATCTAGCTCTTTTTAGTTAGGCAATGACGGTGGTGGGCTGTGGTTAGGATTTTTTTTCGTGTGCACGCAAGCGTAGGTGCGTGCACAGCTGAGCCGAGCTCGGGGTGTTACATAGTCAAAAGCTTAGAACAGATTCAAATCAAAGTTCTTCATTAATAAAGTTATTACACATTCGGGCAACTGAAGGCTAGCTACATACTAGTACAATCGGTAAGGCCGAAGAATTACTACAAGATACAATAAATTACAACAAGTCTCATAGGTCGCCTACAAAGTAAGAAGGATATTCCTCGGTGGGAGGCACTCTAGGGCTGGCAAAACCAGCTCGAGTTCAACTAATTGAGTTTGCTCCTTAACAGGCCGATCGGGTTCCACTAGAGGGCTAGCCAAGCTAGATACCCCAGCTACTGAACTCTGAGAATCTCTGGGATTCATTGGCTCTAATCTAAAAGTCGGAGAAGGAACTTTGACTGATGTCCAACCACTATGAAGTGAGGTAGCTCGTGATTCCGCTACTCCTAATGTAACCTTTAACCAGTATATCTTCAGTTCATTCTCCACCAACATCTCCCGAAGAAAAGAGTCTACCAAACGCATGGCACCCTCAGAGGATAGAGGTCTGACAAACCACTAGAGGCAGATATCTGAGCCTCGGCACAGCCCAGATCCATGTCGACCATCGCCTTCTTCAGAAGAGCAAGTTCCAAACTCATTTGAAGTAATTTCTTGAGGTAGTATGAAAATGCCGACTCCCTATCCTTCGCCTCCTTAAAGTGACGTGTCAAGCTCGACTCCAGGGTACGCTCCCTATTTCTAAGAAATTCGAGCTCAGCATCGAGGGGGGTCGGCCCGAGCATGTTCGATTATCTATCCAGAAAGGAAATTTTCATGTTACGCCGAGCACTGTAAACATGGATAAATTCAAAGGAATATGGAACACCACACAAAATTATCAAGTCGAGAAATTTGCCTCAAAAATCTTTTTCATTCATTCCTTGAAAGTTTATACACAAAGCAGTGGTCAGTCCACAGTTGAGAAATACAAAAAGAAAAAGGAGAACAAATTGCTGCTTGAGAGAGGAAGGCACCTCTTTGGTCCCTGTCGGGACGACCTTGGTGTGGACCTCCGTCCCAGGCGAGTGGTTCTCCTCCTTGCCCCCCTCGGGGATCTCCCCTGGCGTTGGCGGAGCCTCGGTGAACTTCATGAAGAAATTGAAGCCTTCAAGGTCGAGGTCTGGGTAAATTCGGAGGAAGTGTTGAATAGCCCAGTCATAACCTTCGTCCTGGAAAAAAAACACCTTATCAATGACATCTTGGCGGCCAACAACTTCTTCTCACTTTCCTGCAAGCGAGCATTCTCATTTTCCAACTTGGCATGCTCGTTAGATGCGGTGGTCAGCTCGGCCTTAAGAGCATGCTCGCGCCCCTCCAATTCGTCGACCCAGATCTCCAGGTCCTTCATCTCTAATACTGTCACATTTACCCGATACCCGGGCTCGACCTGGACCCGACCTGAACCCGACATTGGACCGGAACTGACCGGATCTATATGAGTCCGGGTCCTAAAATAAGACCTGATGCACTTCTGGGTCCGGGTCTGCTCATATAGAACCGACCCGGAACCGGAATAAGGCCCGGACCTGTTAAAAACACCCCAAAAATCATGGAATTTGAATAATAGGGTCATAGGGATATACATATAAATGTAATTGTTGAAGATAGATATGTAAATATAATATTTATTCATGTACTTAAGTGCAAAAATTATTGGAACAGAAGAGTATCGGGTACAAAAATACTTAAGTGCAAATATTTATTCCTCACTACTGGACTCGATGGGTAACTTTTTTAACTAGGACCCGGACCCGGACCCGGACCCAGACCCGGTTCTTACAGGTCCGGGTTTGGGTCCAATTTTTGGACCCGTGAGGTACTGGGTCCCAAAAATTCTCAAGTCGAGAAATTTTCCCCAAAAATCTTTTTCATTCATTCCTTGAAAGTTCATACACAAAGCGGTGGTCAATCCACAGTTGAGAAATACAAAAAGAAGAAGGAGAACAAATTGCTGCTTGAGAGAGGGAGGCACCTCTTTTGTCCCAGTCGGGACGACCTTGGTGTGGACCTCCTGGGGTTTGGCCTCCATCCCAGGCGAGTGGTTCTCCTCCTTGCCCCCCCTCAGGGATCTCCCTTGGCGTTGGCGGAGCTTCAGTGAATTCATGGAGAAATTGAAGCCCTCAAGGTTAAGGTCTGGGTAAATCCAGAGGACGTGTTGAATAGCCCGGTCATAACCTTCGTCCTGGGAAAAAAATCACCTTATCAATGACATCATGGCGGCCAACAGCTTCTTCTCACTTTCCTGCAAGCGAGCATTCTCATTTTCCAACTTGGCATGCTCGTCGGATGCGTTGGTTAGCTCGGCCTTAAGAGCATGCTCGCGCCCCTCCAATTCGTTGACCCAGATCTCCAGGTCCTTCATCTCTAATACTGTCACATTTACCCGATACCCGGACTCGACCTGGACCCGACCCGGACTCGACATTGGACCGGAACTTACCGGATCTATATGAGTCTGGGTCCTAAAATAAGACCTGATGCACTTTTGGGTCTGGGTCTGCTCAAAATAGAACCGACCCAGAACTGGAATAGGGCCCGAACCTATTAAAAACACCCCAAAAATCATGGAATTTGAATAATAGGGTCATAGGGATATACATATAAATGTAATTGTTGAAGATAGATATGTAAATATAATATTTATTCATGTACTTAAGTGCAAAAATTATTGGAACAGAAGAGTATCGGGTACAAAAATACTTAAGTGCAAATATTTATTCCTCACTACTGGACTCGATGGGTAGATTTTTTTAACTATGACCCGGACCCAGACCCGGTTCTTACAGATCTGGGTTTGGGTCCAATTTTTGGACCCGTAAGGTACTGGGTTCGGGTCCGAGTGGTGGAAGACCCAACCAGATAGAACTCGATATCAGCTCTATTCATCTCCCTCTCAAGCCTCAATGCTCTTCGGTCGGCGAGCTTGAGGTCGCGATTGTACTGCCGCCTTAACTCTACTCCCTGTTGTAACACCCCGACTTCTATACACAGGAAATTCGTAGCACATCCACAATCTTTACTTCAATTTCATATAAAAGTACAGAAAAATTTAAAACTTTTTCATCACAACATTATTCTTTACAATACACAGCGGGAATTACATATAAAATACAACTTATGTCATTATAGGTCTTCAATCATATAACATCTATCGTCGCTGGCCGGAGTCCAAGCTATACGCTAATCAGAGTCCTGCAATGCTTGAGAACTGTGGGCATGTCAGTTAAATGTAACTAACGCAATACTATAATAAAAAATGACCCTCAACTTTACAATCAAAAACTTGAATGCAGAAACAAAGTATAAACCCAATGATTTGTACTCCAATGCGTAATTACATGTAAGTCGCACTCCCAGGATATTGGACCTGACAGGCATACCCCTAGTCCACACATTTTAAGCTCCTTCATGGGCGTATCTTCAGTCACGAACCCTAACAAGTCGATCATACATCCCCCAGGATATTGGACCTAATGGGCATACCCTTAGGCCACATACTATAAGCTCAGGCGTATCCTCAATCACGAATCTCGGAAAGTCGATCTCGCACCCCCAAAATATTGGAAAGAACATGTATACCCTTAGCCTACACACGTTAAGCTCTTTCACGGGCGTATCCTCAATTACGAACCCCCCCAGCAGTCGATCTCGCGTAACTCCGGACCTTGGCAGGCATACCTCGAGCCCACACACGCAGACTTAACGGCGAATCCTCCTGTCCTGAATATTTCTAGGAACTGCAAGCTCTTTACCGTCATTTTTGCGAACCTGACAGGCATACCCCTATCCCAGATATCATGGATTTAACGGGTGTATCGTCAGTTCTCGAACCCTAGGAACCCTAAATTCTTTACCAAACATGTTCACCGTTATTTCTGTCATAACTTCTTCTAGTGTCTGTCCTTATATCCCAACATAAGTAATATCACCTTGAGCTAGCTTACCTTACCAGAAATAAACCTAGGGGTGGCATTCGGGTCGATTGGGTCAGGTCAGGTTGGACCCGCGCGGGTCGAACCCAACTAAGGGATGTTTCGGGCCGGATCGCGAACTTAACCAGGCCGGGCCGGGCCGGGTTCGACTTAGAAAATGTTGACTTGGTCGACCCACAAACCCTTAAGGGTCGAACCCATATGTCGACCCGGGTCGTGGGTTGGCCCGGTTAAGCGATTTTGGATTATTAATTTTATTTGTCAAATCAATATATATACATATATGAAATTGTAATAGGAGTCAAAGAGTGAAATTGTGAAAGATATTGTATATATTATTCATTTGAACTTCTATGATATTTTTTCTAATTTTTTACATACAATTTTCTAGATGTTGTTGGTCTTCGATTTTCTATTGTTGTTGTTGGTCTTCGGGCGAGTTTCTTCCACTTGTTGACGTGTCGACCCCGATTCATTAAGTCCTATCTTCAGCCTTCATCCAATCTTCCGTGCACACGAGCATCTCCAATGAATGATGCTTCAAACGATTCTTGTAATATGTTAGAACCCTGAGAAAATGTAATTTTTGAAGTAACTGTAGAGACATGAGGAGTTAGTAGATGTTTAGCCATATGTTTAAGAATATTGTAAAGATGTTCATGATCCTTCCACCATTGTAGCACTTCAATCTTAGCATTAAAACTCTCATTATCTTGTTGATTATACCAATTTAATTCATTATGTTGATCAGTCCTAGGTTGTTTTGATTGAATTTGAGCAAGTAAATTAAAAGTGACATCGTCTAATTTTCTCTTACTCTTACCTCTAGAAATAGAAGAAAAAGTAATTATACTAGTTGTACTACCAGATGCAAAAATTCCATCATAATAATCATATAAGTTATTCAATGTCGATTCAAAGCAAGCTAAAAAATCGTCGCAATCAATTTCAGATTCATCTCCAAGTAAAGTAAAAAATATTTCAATCAAGCTCCTCGTACCCGCTAATTTGAAACGAGGATCCATAACTGTAGAAATACAATACAATATAGGAGGATGACTAAATACTTCAAAAATTTAGTGTATGCGGGTTTAACATATGACCAATGTAAATGTCATCAACCATTTCTGTAAATGTCATCAACCATTTCTTAAAAAGTTTGCATCATAGTAATTAGTGAGATAAAAATACTACTAGAAATAGAATCATAAAATTTTGAAAATTTCAAAGTTGTTGTTTTAAAAGTTTGTAAAAATCGTAACAAAGATTCAGCATAATACCATGATTCGGAAGTCATTTAAAAAAAATCATATTTTTTGCAAGACAAAAATTATTTATACACTCTTTATATTGAGTAACAATATTTAATAAATCAAAAGTAGAGTTCCAACGGTGTTGAACATCCTTAAGAAATTTTCTATAATTCATACCTTTAAGCTTACACCATTCTTTAAATTGTTGAAGCATAGGGTCACTTTAAGCGATAAAATGTACACAATTTTTAATGTTATGCACAAATGGTTCGGCTATTTCAATGCATCTTGAACACAAATTTAAAATATGACATGCACATCTAACATGATAATTTTCTAAATATGGAGGAGCTAATTGTGTTTTTAATGTAGTAATCGAAGTATTGTTGTTAGATGCATTATCAAAACTAATACTAAAAAGTTTATCACGAATATTAAAAATATCACAAACTTCTAAAATACGATGAGCAATTACTAAACCACTATGGGAATACGACAAAGCCGCAAGTGATAAGATCATCTTTGAATCATCCAATCACTATCGATCAAATGAAAAGTTATGTCCATCATTGGAATATTGTTACAACATTTTCAACAATCGGAAGTTAACGATACTCTACAAGTTAAACTATACAAAAGTGCAATTGAACTGTCTCTCATTTCGTTGTAAAGTTTAAAACAATCAGATTTTTGTGTGTTTCTAGGAACCTACTCTCGGAATAGGAAAAAGGTAACTCCTCCTTAATAACTAGTCGGGCCATTTTCCGTCGAACATTTATGGAATCATATGGGTGGCTATCTAAATGTCAGGTCCTAGGGTGGACTTTTTGTTGGCGTGGTTGGTCTTGTAATAGATCCTTGTGTATATTTTTAATGTGTCATTTAATTGTACATGTTCCCTCACCCTTCCTCCATTTGTAACTCTTAGAACAAGTTTTACAAATCTTATGTCTTACACTCGAATTATCCTCTTTGGGGATATAGTCATAATATTTGTGTCAATCACTAATCTCGCCCCCCCCCCCAGCTTTGTACTACTAGTGGGTTCAGTTTGTGTGTCAACATCATGCATTTCTTCTTCTATTTTGTGTGGAGGGATATCGTGAGTTCCTACCATAAGATTCATAAATTCGGGCACTATTTGTGGGACTATTGGAGGCCGATGTGAAGAACCCGTGGAATCTTGTCCACTTTGGCTACGACAGCTACCTCGTGATCTAGACATGATAATAGTGTATGTGAAAATAGTGTATGTAAAAAATTTAACAATTTATAGTCTTCTAATAGTGTAAGTAAAAAATTTAAAAAACAATCTAGGAAAGATATGTTTCAAAAAAAACAAAAAAACAATAGGAGGTTTGAGAGAGAGAGATACGAAAAACCAAGAAACAATTTGTAACAAAAATTTAGAACTACAAAAAAAAAAAGAACAAAAAAAGTTGAGAAGGTTGTGAATTTTGATACCGTGCTCTGGGAATAATCATATATATAAATGAAAAAGAAAATAATAGTAAAAGTAGACATAGTCGATTGAGAAGTGTAGTAGACGTAGTCGTAGATCGGTAGTCATGGAAAATAGAGAAAGAGATTCTTCGTTGAGGGAGTTTGTAGTCGAGAGCGTTGTTGAATCACCACGAATTTGATACGATCGAAATTGTAAATTCTTTGTTAATTGCTTCTTTGATGAATAAAATTGATTGAATTGAGTAGTAGTAGTAAAGAGAAAAAGATAGTAAGGTGTGAAAAAATTTGATTGAATTTAGGGGGTTTTTTAGGTAAACCCCCCCCCCCCCCAACACCACACACACACAAAACCCAAAAAAAACAACCACTAGCTGCAGGAAATGGTCGGGTTGATCGTTCAATTTGCGGATCGGACATTCGACCCATTTGGATCCAACGGGTTGAAAATCGCAGGTTAGGCACGAGCAGGTTTGACTGAGTCCACGGGTGCATGGGCCGAGTTCAACGGGTCAAAACCCTTTTTTTTCAAACCGGATGGACCCGGTTAGGTTTTCAAGTTCGACCCAAACCCGAATCGGGTCTAGAACAGGTCGGGTTGAACGTAGAAGGTCGCAGGTCGACCCGACCCGATTGCCACCCCTACTTAAACCACACACTGAGAACATTAGCCCACATTGGCAGATTCTCAAATAAGTCATAACTTGCCGGTACCCTTGGTATCGCTCACCCTTTAGAGTCTACACATTTCTAAACATTCACAAAAACTTTCTTGTTTATCCTTAACCCATTTAAAGTCATTATAATTCAATGTATTCATATAATCCCAATTCATCTTTTATTTATTTCACAAACTAATCATTCTCAACTGACTAGATTTCTTCTCTTCAATCAAAAATTTTCAATCCTCAATAATAGGACTTCACGAGCCTCAGTTCAATTAACATAGTCTCTATTCTAATATTTCAAATCCAATTACCGAATCTGTACTAAATTATTTATTCAAATTTGGAATTTCATCCAAAACATTTGTACCAAATTTCCATTAAGAAAATGTCCTTTAAAATCAATTCTTAATTATCCAAAATACTAAAAGGAGTAAAAATTAATCCAAGCACACCAAGGTTCGTACCCAAAACATCCAAGCCCTCAATCTGCATGTACTAACCAAAAAGCCCAATTCTATAACTCTATCATCTGCCTCTAGTTTAATAAAATCAACTCTAAGAAATGAGAACTAAAATTTATAATTAAAATCCAAATCTGAGCCCACACTAGCTTAAATCCGCCACCTTATAGCACCCAAATCTCACACACTAACCAGGCTCTCAAGCCTCACATCTGCCACATCTTTTCCTGGAAACTAATTAAATAATACGGGCCGAGATTCTGATCCTCTAAATCAGATTTGAAATAGCTCTAGCTACTTGTAAAAATCACAGAAAATTCTATACTTCTTGTAAATTTGATTTCTTACACAAAAAAAAGGGTTAGCGAATATACTTCGAATTCTTAGTTATGGATTTCCTCAAAATACTGCATATAAAAGGTTAAAATGATCAACACCGGGAGGTGTACAAATTTTCCGAAACTAGACAAAACTGTCGATCAGTAATAAGTCCGAATTTATTTAAAATACCAAACTATATCCAATACTCCTGAATTTTTGTGAACATATTATAGACATATACTAGATTCTCCTATAAAAGTTTCAGCTTCCCATTCCATATAATTTTGGAGAAATGGCTTTTGGAAGTGTGATCAAAGCTTAGGACAGCAACTCTAAAAACATAACAATGTAATTTTGGACAGTTGTACCTATCTGCACTAAAATTTACTTTCCCACTTCTGTGGAAGAAAGAATCCGATTCTGTCAAATATTCTAGAAAGTATACTCTCTATCGGATCCAACGCCTACTCACGCGAAAAATTATAAATTAATTAAAAATATGCATAAAATCCGTTGTTTACGGATTCGCACACTGACAATTTTTCTCTGAAAAATTAGATGTTACAGTATTAAAACCTCAATAACTCACTATATATACATCGGTTTACAAAACCGTAATTGTTCTGGATTCTACACTCGAAAGGCTACAAGATGCATACATAAAACACTAACTTTGGTGATATGGGTAAAAATAGAACAAAATTGGGACCATCCAAATGGGATACGGATCTTAAAGCTCTAAGGGGTAAAACAGTAATTTCAGCACATACAAGCCCGATGGGATGAGCTAGGCCGTTTCCAGGCCTATCGACCAAATCCAGCATGTAATAGGGACTGTTACAACAAACCTAATTCAAAGGAGTCCAGATCCATCGAATCCTGTTTAAACTCCTTATTTCTAAGGGGTAGCTGATTCTATCCTTCCATACACAAGGAAGAGTTTGAAAATTCTATCTCTTCATCAAGAGAGAAGTCCAGACTCAATCGCTTCATATAGATGGCATAACCAACTCTATCCAACCACCGGGAAGTAGATAGATGAATATCCTGAAACTGGCATCCCTCGACAACTATATATACCTCGAGACCTCCTTAGAAACAAGGTAACTGCAAACTCTGCTCTTCAAAACCACCATAACTTTGAGTTTCTAACTTGGGCATCAGAGGGTCTATCGCCGGGGCCACCCCCGGTGTTTTAGACTTGTTTTGCCAGGTCCAAGGGAGCGAAACAACCGTTCTCAGAGATCAGATCTCGGAGTCAATAACAGCCTTTTGGGCGGTCAGAATCGACGAATAATGAAGGTTCGATCTTTACTATTTTTATTAAAAGAATTCACATATGTGTTTGCTCCCACACAGAAATAAATAGCAACAGATTGGCATCGTCTGTGGAAAATAGAAAAGATCACCGATCCAACCTCATCGATCTGAAAGTACCTTCTAAACCATGCCTCCAAGAAGGAAGGCGAGGAGGACGGCTACCCGTCGACGAGCCAGTTACTTTTCTTCAGCTCCTCCCCTCGCGGAGGACCCACTTCAACCACCTCTACAAGTCCGGTAGTCTTAACAACCTCGGCTCAAGCAACCCCCTCTCCAACAAATCCAACCTTCGTCTAGAGGAGCAGTGCCTGGGGGCTCTCTCCAAAGACATCAAGAGAAACACCCTTTCCATGACCATGTCTCAGTCCACAATCCTTCCATGACTCGATGGCCTTGCAAGGTCCTCAGGGGTCAAGAGACCTCCGTCAAATAATCGTCAACCGCCAACAAGGGATCGACCTTCGAACCCGTTTGAATGAGAGACGAACTCGTGACGAGCACCCTAGTCCAGAACATCAGGAAAATAGAAGAAGTCTCTTTCCTCGAAGACAAAGGCGTAGAAGAACCCCATCTCCAAGGGGGCATAGAAGAACTCCATCTCCAAGGGGGCATAGAAGAGCCCCCTCTCCCAGGGGACGAAGAAAGTCACTTCCCCCTCGGCAGCAAAGGAGTCAGACCACGACTAGTGGATTAGTTCATGGGGAGATGAACAAGCACCCGTAACCAAGGCAGAGTTTGATAATTTTAAAAATCAGATCCTCCAAGCCCTCAATGTCACCCCAGAAAGTGTCCGAAAATCAAACGCTCGTCATCTCATAACCGTACATGAAGGAGAGTCTCGTGGGTCTACAAGATCCGTCTGAAGGGATGACTCAGTTCTTCGCCGCCTTCGAGAAATGGAAGACCACCTCAACAACATCAACCAGGAAGAGGACCATCAAGCCAATAATTTTCGACCGAGCAGACCTCCATTCTCTACGACCATCATGGAAGCCCCGGTCCCCGAAACCTTCAAGCCACCTCACTTTGACTCCTATAATGGGGAGTCTGATCTGGCTAACCACATCAAGAGTTTTAAAACTCTCATGATGATCCATCAAGCCTCAGACACGCTTCTCTGCAAAACTTTCCTTGCCACATATGGGGTTCAGCAAGGGAGCGGTACTCCTGCCTATCTCCAGCTACCATCTTCTCGTTCGATCAGTTTGAAGAACTTTTCCTCACCCATTTTGTCAGTAGCCACCGAGTCGAGAAAACAAGTGCATCCTTGTGATCCCTTAGCCAGAGGAAAGGTGAATGCCTGAGAGATTATGTTCGGCTCTTTATTACCGAAGCTCGGTCTATTGCCTCTCTCGACCAATTACTAGCCTCTGTAGCATTCCGACACATTGTCAATCATGTCGATCTGAAGGCATCCCTCGCTAAGAAGCCTCCGCGGGACTTCTCGGAACTCTTATTGAGGAGTGAGAGATATATCTGGGTTGAGGAGGCTCTGCATCCCCATGATCAGAAGGAGCCCCCATCCGGACATAAATAGAAGGGTGCAGATGAAGAAGGTCTCAAGAAGCTACAGAGAGACAAAAACAGCCCGCGTCGCCCTCCTCCTCGCTTTGAAAAGTTCATTCCCCTCAATGCTAGCATCTTGGCTGTCCTTAAGGAAATAGACAAGGAAGGACTACTCCACCCTCCCTCGAAGATGAATACACCTGGTAAGCGAAGGAACAGAGATAAGTGGTGTTGTTGCTTTCATAGACGATTGTCAGACCCTTAAGGAGGAGAATGGAGCCCTCATTCAGTATGGGAAATTGGCTAAGTTCGTTGGGAAGGACAGGGCCGATCATCCTCCACCCCAGGGAGCTAACAAGCAAACTGAAAGGCCCGCCGAGTCCCAAGACTTCGAACCTGGGGCCATCCTCCATCTTATTCATGGAGGTTTGATGGAGGGAGAGTCGAATTCCTCCCGAAAGGCCTTTATATGAAATGTTGACTCGGTACAGAATTTCCCACCTCCCAAGAGCCTCGGAACCCGGGTGACATTCTCTGACAGGGATCTAGAAGGCGTCCGAACGCCCCATTGTGATATCCTCATCATCAGTTTCAGTATGGTCAATCACGAAGTGTGCCAGATCCTAGTCGACAATGGTAATTATGTTAATTCCTCTTTCTAGCAGCATTCGAGGGCCTCAAGCTCTCCCGAGATCGCCTGAAACCTACCAGATACACTCTCCATAGGTTCTCAGGAGTGCTAGTAACAATCGAAGGAGTAGTCACTCTTGATGTGACCGCTGGAAAGCTCCAACAACCAGAACAGAGCCGATGGACTTCATGGTCGTCGATGTCAACACAGCCTACAACGCTATCCTCGACCGACCTGGCCTAGCTGAACTTCATGCCGTACCTTTGTCCTTTCACATGAAGATAAAATTCCCAATCGCGGCAGGATTAGGAGAAGCCAAGGGAAGCCAAGAGACTGCTCTGAAATGCTATATGACCTCGATGGGAAGTCTGGTCCTTTCCCTCGAAGCTCTAGAACTCCCCCAAGGGAGCAACCAAGCCATCTCAGAGCCGGTGGATGACCTAGAAGAAATCCCCTTTTCTAAGGACCAGACCACGACATTCCAAGTTAGCAAAACCCTCCCTTACTGGGTCAAAGAGCAAATTATTGAGTGCATCCGAGGAAACCAAGACCTATTCGCCCGGATCACTTCCGGCATACCTGGTGTCTTAGAGGAGTTGATCATGCATCATCTCAGTGTTAACCCAGAAGTCAAGCCGGTCCAGCAAAAACGCCGTAAGTTTGCCTCTGACCGAAAACAAGCTATTAAGGAAGAGGGGGATAAACTCCTAGCCGCCCGTTTCATCCAAGATTCAGCTATCCTGAGTGGCTGGAAAACGTGGTGATGGTAAAGAAGGTCAATGGCAAATGTAAAATATGTATCAACTTCACAGACCTAAATAAAACATGCCCGAAACATTCGTTTCCCCTTCCTAGCATCGATGCCCCGATCGTGCCACGTCCAGCCATGAACTCTTAAGTTTCATGGACACTTTCTCAGGGTACAATCAGATCAGAATATTTTCCCCCGACATTCCGAAGACCTATTTTATCACAGATCAAGGCCTTTATTGTTACTGAGTCATGCCCTTCGGACTGAAGAATGCCGAAGCCACTTATCAACATCTTGTCAACAAGATCTTCGAGTGTCAGATCGGCATGAACATGGAAGTCTATGTGGATGACATGTTGGTGAAAAGTATCAACCAAAGAGACCATGCGAGCGACCTCCAAGAAGCCTTCAATGTCTTACGAAAGCATAATATGAGGCTTAATTCCTCTAAATATGCCTTCGGGTGTCATCTGGCAAATTCCTAGGGTTTATGGTTAGCTAGAGGGAAATTGAGATCAACCTAGAGAAGATCAAAGTCATACTAGACATGGCTCCCCCTTCCAATGTTAAGGAAGTTCAAAGGCTTATAGGGCACCTCACCACCATCGGGCGCTTCCTCTCAAAGTCAGGGGAGAAGTGCCTCCCGTTCTTCAAGGCACTTAGAGGGGAAAAGGGTATTGAGTGGGGACAGTCACAGCAGGTAGCCTTTGAGCAGCTCAAAGCCTATCTAGTCAACCCGCTGCTCTTGAGCAAACCCGAACCGGGGGATACGCTATACATCTACCTGGCCACGTCAGACCAAACCTTCAAAAGCCGATCTAATATGTAAGTAAATTCATCCATGATGCAGAACTCCGTTATTCAAAGATGGAGAATATGACTTACACTCTAATCATGGCCACCCGTAAGCTCCGCCCCTATTTTCAGGTGCATTCAGTAGTGCTCCTCACTAACCAACATCTTAAGCAAGTCCTACACAAACCAGAGAACTCGTGGAAACTTATGAAATGGTTCCATCAAATTGAGCCAGTTTGATATCAGTTATCGGCCGAGGACAATTATCAAAGCCCAGACTTTAGCCGAATTTATTATGGAGAGCACTATTCTTGACCCCCTGAGGAAGGCGAAAACCCTCCATTCTGGAGTGTCTACGTCGATGGATCCTTATGCATCAGGAGGAGCAGAGCCGGACTTATCTTGTCAGGTCCAGATGACTTCACCGTTCAGTATTCACTTCGCCTCAATTTTCAAGCCTCTAACAATGAAGCAGAGTACAAATCTTTAATCGCGATCCTTCTCCTAGCCTGCAAGGCTGGGGCATGTCGAGGCAAAGTTTTCAATGACTCTCAATTTGTAGTGAACCAAGTCCAAGGAGAATACGAAGCCAGAGATGACTGTATGATTAAGTATCTAGCCCACGTCAACGGGCTTCTAGCCACTTTCCAAGAAACATAAGTTACCCGCATTCTCGAGAAGAGAACGGGCATGCAGATGCCCTATCAAAGTTGGCTCTTCGTCCTCCCTTGAAGGACTCAACCACACTGTTTTGATTAAAGTCCTACTCAGGCCTAGCATTGAAGAAGAAAGCCAAGAACTCATGGTGATCCCTCCTCCAGTACCTGAAAATGATTGGATGAAGCCACTGTTTGAATTCCTTGACAAAGGAACCCTCCCCCCAGATCCTAGAGAAGCCAGAAAGATACGGGTAAGGGCGGAGCGATACGCACTCTTTGAGGGAATCATGAATAAACGATCTTATACTCCGGTTGATGGTAGACCCTATCTGTGGTGCCTCTCTCCTAAGTATGCCCTGAAAGAAGTCCACAAAGTCATTGGAGGCGCTCATATGAGAGCTAGGTCCCTTGCTTGCAAGATCCTGAACCATGGTTATTTTTGGCCTACCCTCCTCGGCGATGCCCAACAGTCCATCCAGCAATGCGCTTCTTGTCAGAGGTTCTCATCTATCAGAAGGACACCCCAGGCCGAACTTAGTTCCATGTCCAGCCCAATCCCCTTTTCCATGTGGGGGATGGACCTGCTCAGACCGTTCCCTCCTGTAACTGGTCAAAGAAGTTTCCTTGTGGTAGCCATCGATTACTTCTCTAAGTGGATCGAGGCAGAACCACTAGCAACCATCACGGAGAATAAGGTCCAACAATTATTCTAGAAGAACATCGTCTGTCGGTTCGGCATCCCCGGGTTCTAGTAACAGACAACAGAACTCAGTTTGCGGCTAAGGTGTTTTGCAAGTTTTGCGCTGACCTAGGTATCCAACAGCGATTCTCCTCTATCTCCCACCCTCAGTCCAACGTCCCAGCAGAGAATGCCAACAGACAGATCGTCGATGGTCTGAAGAAAAGACTTGACGAATCCCCTAAGGGATTGTGGTTCGAAGAGCTTCCAAGCGTCCTATGGTCATACAGGACCACAATAAGGACCTCGACAGGAGAATCCCCGTTCAACCTTACTTACGACACCGAAGCCTTAATCCCTGTTGAGGTTGGACTACCCTCCCCCCACCTGTTATCTTTCAGTGAAGAACAGAACTCAACCGATCTCAGAGACAACCTCGATCTCATCGAGGAAGTCTGTGAGAAAGCTGCCCTAAGAAGACATATTTATCAGCAAAGAGTTGAGAAGTTCTACAATAAGAAATTTCGACCTGCAAATCTGAAAGAGGGAGACCTAGTCCTCCGCAAACTAGAAATCTATGATCCTCGAAAAAAAGGCAAGCTTGCTCCCAAATGGGAGGGGCAATATAGGATCTCCAAAGTGATCTGCCCGGGTGCGTACTAACATGAAGATCCAGGGAAAAGAAGATATCAAGGACCTGGAACACTGAGCACTTGATGAAGTACCAAGATGGTGCTTAACACCCTATTTCCCTAGTAGAGCTAATTTCCTTATTTTCAGTATGGCCAACACTTCTGGTATGGCCAAAGTATGTAATAAAGGCTCGCATAATTGAAGCAGCCACTTAGTTTTTCTTTCAATAAAATTTAGTTTATTTTTCTCACAAAGATCATTGCATTGTCCTCAAACATGTTTACTCATGTCCCGACCCGACTCAACTATAACAAGCTAGTTCGGAGTCCAACGCCTCTCTAAGGGCTACTTCCACAACTGGCCAACACTCAAGCAACAAGTGTGGAGTCAAACATTTGGTTTGACTAGGGTCCATCGAGCTCAATCCTCTCGAGCGGAGGGCCTCCTCTGATACGTCCTGCCACTTCATCTCACCACCTAGGAGGAGAGAATTACTCACCTTCTCCTCCTCCTCCGTCAACTCTGGTTCGACAATCAACTTCTTCGACACCAAAATCCCCCCTTCCTAGTAGGGAACCCCCATGGTTTGGAGCTTCAGACAATAAAATACTTGCATTTCTAGTTCTTGATGGAATCCGGATTAGTGATCACCCCTCTTTTGGGGTGGGGGAGATGTAGTACCAGTTGTTGCATACTCGTTGTTTCTGGAGCCTAGAATGTCTCCGCCATAACTGAAGATTCGGCTTGGCACCGATGACACCTCTGAATAAATCTCTTGAGATGCCTCCAGAAATTCGGCGCAAAGGACTCAGGTCATACCAATTAAGCACCATCGTCATGAACGGGTGCATCGGCAAGCACAACCCACTAAGCAAAACATCGAGAGAGAATACACAATACACGTCCAACATTCGGGAGAATGCCCTAACCCCAGGACCAGGAAGGAGCAACTCGTACTTATGAGGAATCCCAAAATAACTCTGAATGGTCAAGATGTCCTCCCTCACAAGAACGGCCCTCACATAATCATCTTCAAAGATCGGGTAATTGTCGGGTTCCTTGCCTGTAGCCCCATAGTGAATCAAGCCTGACACATTCTCCGAGTACTAATGGACTAGTAAAAGAACAAGAGGAGGGTGAAACCACAAAAGGGAACACCGCTATCGTCTCTCGTCTAATCGATATCCTCTACAATTATAGAGGAGACGACCACCTCTTTCCCCTTACGAGGATGAGAGACGAAAACCACTGCTATTCTGTCACTACTAGAGGAGGAGGAACTACCCAACAACACCCTAGCCATGGCTCATGGAAACATTTATAACTATAAATGTTACCTGACCAATGAAGACGAGTGAAGGCAGAAATATACGGCGCAAACCAAGCTCTTGAAGAAAAAAGTAGCCTCTTGGAAGTGCGAACAATGAATGGTGGACTGAGGAGCAAAGAATGAAGAACTTCTGAATTTATGGGGGACAAAACAACAGCAAAAACGTGTTCAAAACGGGAAAAATACGCTAAAATGTGTAAAAATATGCGTTATCACGTACAAATACGCGGTATACGGAGGAAAGAAGAATTAACGCGCTAAGCGCGATAAAATTTTATGCACAAAGCCCGTTTAAACAACAAAGGGGGAGACAACGTCGGGGCCCCACGCGCTGCAGCCAACTAGAAAGTGCCACGTGGTCTGCGGCTGTAGTGTGGGCCCCACAAAAATGTCAACACACTGCTGCTCCTCTTGACCTCGCCCACGTGGTAGTGGGCCTAACCACGCTGCTGCCCCTCCAGAATCTGCCACGTGGCAGTTCGCCCTACCCCTGCTGCTGCTCCTCCTGACAGCGATGACCACGTGGCAGTGGGCCTCGCCACTACTGCTGACCCTCCTGACTCCGCTCATGTGGCAGTGGGCCCTGCCACTGCTGCTGCCCTGCCAGAATCCACCAAGTGGCAGTGGGCCTCGCCTCTGCTGATGCTCCTCCTGACAGCAAAGGCCACATGGCATGCTCACAAGTGGCTACGTGGCAATCGGCCCCACCAAGCTCCCCGTCGCCAAACCGAGGAGAACGCGAACCGGGGAGAGCGACAACCACGTTGCTTTTTATAGCGTTCGATCGCCTCAACTTTTGTGACAAACAAGATGAAGGGTCCAGATCTTTCCAAAAAATGCGCCATACGATTTTACGTAAGCGCATGCAAAAAAAATCGCTGAACTGGTCAACCCACGTCAGCACGTTGACTAGTCAATGTTGACCGCTGACGTGGCTGACCCAGTCTCTGACATGTGACCCCCACCACGCTACCCTGTGCAAAACCGGGGATAGTGCGAACCGGGGAGAGTGATTACCTCATCGCTTCTCCACTGTTGGATCTCCTCAAAATCCGTGCTCCTGTCGATCGACGATCCAGATTGACTCAAGTATTATTTATTATTTAAAATTCATTTTCTTATCATAAAATTCTAGAAAATAATTTAAAAATAAAAAAATTATTTTCAAAATTCAGAAAATATTTTTTAGATACTGAAAAATAATTAAAAATTTAGAATATTATTTTTAAAATTCTGAAAAATAATTTTTGTTTTAGAAGAACTATTAAATAATTCTAGAAATCAATTTAAAATTCGGATCAATTAATTAAAAAACCTAAAAATTACTTTAAAAATCTGGAAATTTATTTCAAAAATTCTGAAAAATAATTAAAAATTCAGAATTTTATTTTTAAATTCTGAAAAATTATTATTATTTTAGCAAAAATATTTTAAAATTTTGGAAATTAATTTGAAATTCGGATTAATTAATTTAACTTCTGAAAAATGATTTTTTTTTAAAAACTTCGGGAAAATCAAAAAAATTTCTAAAAATCACAAAAAATTCAAAAAATTCTTAAAATAATTCTGGATATTTTATGAAGTCAGAACAACTTCGTTACACCCCGAGCAAGATTCAAACGTCCCTAACAACTCCGATAAGCTCTGTAAACCATTTAAAAAGGGCGAACTACTCCTCATAGGCTGTGAAACTCAGTTTTCGAAGGGGGGCTTGTGATATGAGTATAAATAGAACTAAATTGGGACCGTCCAAATCGGGCATAGATCTTAAAGCTCTCTGGGGTAAAACGGTAATTTCATCACATACAGACCCGATGGGATGAACTGGGCAGTTTCCAGACCTATCGACCAAATCCAGCATGTAATAGGGACAGTTACAACAACCCTAATGTAAAGGAGTCCAGATCCATCGAACCAAGTTTAAACTCCCTATTTCTATGGGGTAACTGATTATATCCTTCCACACACAAGAGAGAGTTTGAAAACTCTCTCTCTCTCTTCATCAAGAGAGGAGTCCAGACTTAATCTCTTCATATAGATGGTATAACCAACTCTATCCAACCACCAGGAAGTAGAGATAGATGAATATCTTAAAACTGGCCCCCCTCGGCGACTATATATACCTCGAGACTGCCTTAGAAATAAGTTAACTGCAAACTCTGCTCTCAAAACCCACCATAACATCGAGTTTCTGACTTGGGCATCAGAGGGTATGTCGCCGCCACCCCCGATGTTTCAGGCTTGTTTTGCCAGGTCCAAGGGAGCGACAACAGCCGTTCTCAGCGATAAGATCTCGGAGTCAATAGCAGCCTTTTGGCAGTCAAAATCGACGAATAACTAATGTTCGATCTTTACTATTTTTATTAAAAGAATTCACATATCTGTTTGCTCCAACACATAAATAAGTAGCAACATTTGGAATGAAGGAGAAAAATGAAGGCAGTGAGAGGGAAATTGAATGATGAAAAGATGATGAGGAGTATGTATATATATATATATATATATACATATATATGTATAGAATGAGTAGGAGTGGGGTTCGTGCATGTGTGTGTTTATATACACATTAGGGTGGTTGTAGGTTAGGGTGTAGAAGAAGGGAGTGAGGCAGTGAGTAAATGAAAGAGAGATGTGGTATATATATATATATATATATATATATATATATATATATATATATATATATACACTAGATTTGTCTGTTGGTACGTGCCTACGGCACGTCTTCAGAACGATACAACATATTAAAATCCTTGTAAATAGTAAATCAACAATTATATAGCTCAAGTTTGAATAGTATGACAATAATTAGTTGTAAATAAAAGTCTATGTTTTCATTAGTATATGTTGAAAAATAATTATGAATTGGGGTATAAAAGTCCATGTTTCCATATATATATATATATATATATATATATATATATATATATATATATATATATATATATATATATAGAGAGAGAGAGAGAGAGAGAGAGAGAAATAATTAAATAAATAAAGGAGTTGTTTTGGGGGAATTTGAATTTGAGTTTTGGGGGAAAACTTTTGGGAGGAAAAATGTGTTTTGTGAGATTAGATCTGGGCCTTTGATTTTGGGGGGATTGAAGAAGAGCCACTTGATAGCTTTCTTTGTGTTTTATTACATAGATATATATGAGTGGGAGAGAGTGCCTGTAGAATGAGAAGAAGAATGAGTATAGGGTTAAGTATAGTAAAATGTAGGGTGAGAGGTAGTAGAGTAGGAACGAGATTAGCTGTGGAGTGAGAAGGAGAAGGGGTTAGGGTAAGAGCATAGTAATAGTAGGGAGTGGGCAGTAGGTTTAGATGTAGGTGGAATTTAAATGGAGTAGTAAAATATGGTTGGGGGTTGGGTTACGAGATGAATTAGGGTTATGGATTAGGATTATGAATATGGTTAGGATTAATCAGGGTTAGAGTTTAAATTAAACTTAAATTGAGAAGCCATAAAATTAGAATGGATAAGAAAATATTTGGGGTTGAGCTTAAATATGAGATCTAAAATGAATTCAAATACAAAAATGAATTCGAGAGAATGGAAATATATTTATAAAATATCGAAATACAAAATATGTACAAATATTTATAACAAAAATTTTACAGATATTACTCGTAACGGTTTAAAATACATGCGTGTAACACACGTAAGGCAAAATTGTCATAATTCAATTCCGCGGGGTGTTACACCTGCAGAGCCGCCTGCAAGCTGAAATGCAAAAACTTAAAGAGAAATACCAAAATTGTTGGAAAGAATGAAGAAGTTTGAGAAGGAACACCTACCACCATGTCGGCTTGAGCCCACTCTGTAAAGCTCGAGTCGAATGTCTCAGTCACGAGACACTGCATGTCTCGTGGCATAGCTAGGTGGTACACCAAATCCATTGTAACTAGACCCTCCAAGATAGAGTCCACCACTTTCACGGCCCAGTTGGGCCTCCAGGGTTCTATCCCCTCCTCCCTGACTATATCCTTGACCTCGGGGCGGGTGGGAGGAAGACCCGCCTTCGAGTACTCGACAACCTTGAGATTATCCGAGCTCAGGCCCCCTTGGTCGAGCTGGGAGTACCAGTAACCGTCAACGCCTTCGACTTATTTGACTTCCCCTCGGAAGTCCCTTCAGAAGAAGGGGCCACGGGCTGCTTCTTTCCTTTCGACTTCTCCACAACCTTCTTCTTGGCCAAGACGGTTCTCCTTGCCTTGATCTCGGCATCATCCATGGTTGTAAAAGAAAAAAACAAGTTGTGAGGATGAAGGAAAAGAGTTTGACATAAAAGGAAACAAAATACATATTAGGATCGGCAAGGCTCAGTCCATTCCTCGCCAGGTGCTCCTTTATCACCTTCGGTCAACCTATACTCCCCCTAGCGACGATTTGAGCTAACTCGTCCTTCTCCTTCTCCTTCTCCGTAAAGTCCCGAGCCCTCGGAGCTTTGTGCTTCAGTACGAAAAAGCCCAAGGAATTCTCGGTAAAGTCTCGAACCCTTAGAGCTTTGTGCTTCTGTAGAAAAATGACCATCTCGTTTGAATGTCCCAAGGAATCGGGCTTCAGATAACGCAGTACTTGGTCTTCCACTCTCTGATCGAGTCTGGATGACCATGGACCACATGCCTCCCGAATCGAGTGGAAAAGAAGCAGCGCCCCTCGAAAGCCCCCGTGGAATGGAGCGCAAGGTATGCGTGGAAATACTTAAGTCTCAGCGAAACCCCCTTTTCTTCGCAAAGGAGCATGAAACAAGCAAGTTGTTTCCAAGAGTTCGGCCTGTACTGCGTCGAACTCACCCCTACCTAATTCAACACCTCCTTGACGGACGGGTTCATGGGCAACCTAAGCCCCAAGCTAAAAGCATATAAAGGAAACATAAAAAACCAAGGAGCCAGGTTATCCGTAGGCCTAAGTCTGGGGTTTAGGATAATCAGCTCGAATTCTCGGGAATGAAATAACATGCCCGAATTTGGGGGAGGTCAATCTTCGCCAATACGCTATCGATCTTGTCTGCTTCAATCTTCCTCCGGTTCGGCGAGGAGGGTTGTATTCCAAAATGGATCAAATCCATGAGGTCATTTGGATACATCCTTATCAAATAGGGCTCCTGATAGTATGGTGTTTTAAAGCCACACACCGGCTCATACTCGACGGGCTTTGTCTTTGGGCTAACAACAAAGTGAACTTCAACCTCCTCCTCGGGGGTCAAGGGGCCTTAGGTAGAGAGGGCGAAGCCAGACACCCCAAGCATCCCACTTCCTCAGAAGGACCACCCTCATCATTTCCCTCCTTGCTACCTTCATCTCCTTCTGCATCCTCATCCCTTACCTCTTCCACCACACCTACCTTTTCATCCTAGCCTGCCCCTTCCTCATCCTCCTCTCCCACCTTGACCTCGCCTGCCTCGTCCTCTTCTCCCACCTCTTCCTCCAAGCCACTCTCCTCCACCTCCTCTACTTCACTGCGATATTTGAATTGTTCAACTTCTTGGATTTCCTCCGAAGAAGTACTCAGACGAAACATCTCGTACCTCCTCTAAAGACGATGATGAAGAGGAAGTGCACTTGTCTCAGACAGATGTGGAGGTTGAAGAACTGGACCGAACCCTCGACATAATTTAAAATATTATACTCGATTCTATCATCGGAAAGGTAGCCAAAAGTACGTTACCGGTTGTCCAAATGGGTTCTAAAAAGAGAATGTAGAGAATAAAATGAGAGGGAGGAGGGGGATATATAAGTGAGATGGGGACTCTTTGATATCCACAATCGATCCTGGCACTACGATTGAATCTAATGGCTGATATAAAAGGAATGCCTTGATTTTCCCAGTAGTTTTGTCAACCCTCTCGCATGCAATGCACGTGCTTATATAGTGCCCACGACGGTGGCTGGCGTCATCTAGCTCGTGTGTCGTACGCAAGCGTTCCCAAACATAATATTCAATAGAAACCCCCAGAGTATCCCGCCTTTAGCAAATTCTCACTTGGCCTCGTAACTCGGTGTGGACTTCAAGCCACATGCGAGCATAGACTTCAAGCCACATGCAAAGATTTCTCATAATCTTGCTTGGCCTCGTTGCTCGGCATGGACTTCGAGCCACACGTGAGGATTTCTCACAATCTCACTTGGCCTCATTTCTCGGTGTGGACTTCAAGCCACATGCAAAGATTTCTCACAATCTTGCTTGGCGTCATCGCTCGGCGTGGATGCAAAAATTTTTCACAATCTTGCTTGGCCTTGTCACTCTGCATGGACTTCGAGCCACATGTGAAGATTTCATACAGTGTTGCTAGGCCTCATCGCTTGGCGTGGACTTCGAGCCAAACACGAAGATTTCTTACAATCTCGCTCGGTCTCGTCACTCGGCATGGGCTTCGAGCCACATGCGAAGATTTCTCAAAATCTTGCTTGGCTTCGTCGTTCGGCGTAGACTTCGAGCCAAACACGAAGATTTTGCACAATCTTGCTTGGCCTCGTCGCTCGGCGTGGATTTCAAGCAACATGCAAAGATTTTGCAAAATCTCGCTTGGCCTCGTCGCTCAGTGTAGACTTTGAGCCACATTCTAAGATTTCTCAAAATCTCGCTTGGCCTCATCGCTCAGCGTGGACTTCGAGCCACACGAGAAGTTTTCTCACAATCTTGCTTGGCCTTGTCGCTCGACGTGAACTTCGATCCACATGCGAAGATTTCTCAAAATCTTACTTGGCCTCATCGCTTGGCGTAGACTTCGAGTCACATGCAAAAATTTCTCAAAATCAGACTTGGCATCGTCGCTCGGCATGGACTACGAGCCACACACAAAAATTTCTCACAATCTTGCTTAGCTTCATCACTCGACATAAACTTCGAGCCACATGCGAAGATTTCTCAAAATCTTGCTTGGCCTCGTCGCCCGGCGTGAACTTCGAGCCACACGCGAAAATTTCTCACAATCTTGCTTGGCCTCGTCCCTCGACATAGAATTCGAGGTGCCCTCGACACCTCACTGCTCTACTCCTAGCCTCGCCTCGCCAACCCCCTTCGGCGCTCGACGTGGACTTCGAGCCACCCTCGAGTTGGCCTCGACACCTCGCCACTTCGTTCCTCGCTTCGCCTCGCCGAACCCCTTCGGCGCTCAGCCTAGACCTCGAGCCACCCTTGCGAGGGCCTCGGCACCTCGCCTCTCTAGGCCTTGCCACACCTTACCAAACATCCTCGGCACCTTGGCGCCTCGAGTGACCTCGAGCCAATGATGAATAACGCTTCACGAATTGAATAATCTCCTCCAAACTCGTGATATCAACTGGTTTTTCCCCCACGGGACTGGACTACTCCTCGATGGTTGTTACACCCGCGGGGGGGGGGGGGGGGGGGTGGCTATGATATGGGTAAAAGTTCAAGTCCATCTGAACTGTCTGACTGCAAACAGATCCCGAGACCTCTAAAAACATGCCTATACTCCCTGTGGGTCGCTGGCAGGTCCACTACTTCAGTTCAGCCCACGGAAGAGGGTCAAATCGGTAAGGGACCTTCTCTCTGCCTATAAATACTAATCCTCCTTCTCAGTTACCAGGTAATCAATCTTTTGCCATTAAATCGTAATTTCTCCTCTGGCTGCTAACTTGATCGTCGGAGGGCCTGTCACTAGGAAAACTCCCAATGTTTCAATCTTTTTGCAGGTTTCCGACATCCAACAACCAACGCAACCAACACCACCAAATCCACAAACCCTAGTCAAATATTAGCCTCTCATCAGGATCAAATTTAAAGGCTGATATCTGCGTTTTCCATTTAATAAAAGAACTCATCATCTGTTGCTCCCACACCAGAAATCAGTAGCATCGAGTATATATATTGCTAACATACTTATTACTTTTGAGTATTTTCTTAGCTATTTTGAACATTGGAGTACAAGAATAAATTGTGATAATTACAATATGGAAGACTTCGTATGTGTCAAACACGCCCTCCATATATAACAACTTTGATCTATTTTTTTGTTAATCGTCTTATTGTAGTTCCAAATTGTTAATCTTCTTATTGTAGTTCCAAATAAACTGGTAACTTTGTTGTAGTCCCCTTCAAAAAAAATTATGGCTTCGTCCCTAATTACAAACAGTTAGTGATTGAGTGACTGTTCCTTGTACTTAATTTTCGAAGTAGGGAAGGTCGATTTTAACAGTGACCACAAGTTTTTTTATCGATGGCGAGAAGAAAAGTGCAACATGCAAAAAGTAGAAATAAAATTTGAATTTTTACAGAACCGTACTTGTAATCAAATCTCTCCATCCCATAGTTCATGTGCTGACTTGAAGTGGCTATTTTCAGAGATAAATTGCTCTCCTGAAATTCCTCGCATTGCTGAATATTACTGATCTTATGTATATCTTCCTAGCTCACTTAATACCCAAGCAAAGGTATCGAGGTTTTCTGCCATTCTCTCTTTTCTGAAACTTTTGAAAACCATAGTTGCGCCTTGCTGGTGTATCCACCTCAGTGATATCTGCAAAGAGTAGTCAAAATTTTGAATCAGAACTTATGAAAAATTTTGCCCTTTCCTAGTTATTTTTTTGTTATAGACAATGTTGAGGAAACAATATAATACCTGAGCAATCAACTTTCCCATAGCAACAACTATATCTAGCACACTGGACTCTAAAACTCGGATCGTTCCCCATGGCATACCATTTGCACCTAAAGGAGTGTAAGCATTCACCAGCATTCCCCTCTCTTTACAGAAGTTCCTCAGCTTCTTCTGTTGCCATGCTGGATTCAGTTCCACCTACCATTCTGAAAAAATAGCACATCAGAAATTGTGCACTCTTTCAATTAAACAGGAAGAATACTTTCACTGCATTAAAAAGAAGAAAAAAAACACATGATTTACAGTTGGCGGAATTCGTGCAGTAGAGAGAAGTTGGTCTAATTTCCTGCAAGAAAAATTACTGACTCCGATGGACTTTGCGAGGGCTAGTTGTTGGCACAACTCCATTGCCTCCAAAACTAACTTGAAATGAAGAGGGAGAATTTTGTCTTTGTTTCAAGGGTTCCTGGTCTTTTCTGGTGGCAAACTTAAGAGCCAGTGTATTATATAAAGGTCGACATACTCTAACTTAAGTTTCCTAATGCTCCATAGACCACTATTGAGTTTCTCTCTCTAGAAGTTCAAGAGAGAGAAGCTCCCCAAAAAACTAAAAAAAAAGAAGAGAAACCCTAGATCTGAAAGCTAGAGGGGGGTGGCGGCGGTGGCTGTGCCACCCCCTTCCCATCTGGCTGTGTTCGCTCGGCGCTCCCCTAGAGTATCTCTTTTGCCTATTCCTCAGTCGTCTCTTTCCCTTGTTGTCTCTTTCCCTCCCATTCGTTCACTGACCTCTTGGCCCATCAAGACCTCCGATGAGGGTCGGCTAGCGGATTCGAAAGGTTCCTGTGACTACGACCTAGGCTGCTGGCCAACGAAGGGATCGGAATGGGGCTTGGATCCATTGTGGGTCTTGGATGTGGGGCAGCGATGGCTGCCAGCGGGGGGTTGTTGTCGTTCGTGCGTGCTGCCTCTTCGACAAGGTTGAAGGGGCAAAGATCATGGGGCAACGACGGTGGTACAAACCCTCTGGCTGAGTCAGGGACGGCTCCTGAGAAGCAAACTAGATGTTGATGGAACACCAAGGGGAGTTGTCGCCCTGGGTGCAGTCAGCAGAGCTGAACCGTCCTTGACCACAAGGGAAGTAAGAGAAGCACCATTCTTCTCTCGGCTGAGTAATAGAAGATTCCCAGGTTGAGATGTCTTTAAAGATTCGGGTCGAGTTGATGGTAGTCGATTGGTGGGATTGACGAGCAGGGATGAGGATTGCTGACTAATTTTCAGGACTACAAGATCCCCATTTCTTGCTCCTTTGGGCTTTAATTTATCTGAAGAGTTGAAGATCTGCTTTGGAGGCCTAAGTCATGGTTGTGGATGGCGTCGGAGTGGAGGAGTTCGTCGGGGCTAGCAAAGGGGGTGGATTTTTCAGGGTGGGTCGGTGGTGGTCGGATGGTGTAATGAATTGCAGTGATGGGGGGATTATGCCGGCATGGTGGCCAACGACAGAGATCACAAAGGAGTGCCGAGCCTCCCTTATATCCAAATGACTATTTTCCCTAAAAATCCAAATTACAAAGCACGGCGATAGTCCCTCCGATGGGAGGTTGTACGGCGGGGGTTGGCGACTGGTGTTGGGGCGGGCGCCTTGGGGGATCTCAGGCGGGCCTTCATCGATTGGTTGCCCTCGTCGGGGTTGGTAGCGTTGGACTGGCGTCGGGGGTTACAGCATCGGGGCTGCGGTTGAGAAGGTGTGGTTGCTGTTGCCGGGACTGGCATCAGCGTGGAGGGTCGGAAGGGGATCTCATGGAGGCTGTTGGCTGGCGAAGCGGAGGTGAACGGTGACCACGGTGGGGGGACGAGTGCTGCGGAGGAGGCATGGGGGTCCAGGCATGGCTGCCAGACTCATTGGTTTTTGAATTTCAAAAATGTGTTTTAAAATTCAAAATTAGGTTTGGGAGTGTTGAATTTCAAATTGAGCTTTAAAATTCGAATGGATGGTTCTCTAATGTCCAAATTACAACTAACTTACAATTAGCAATGAAATGTTCCCTAATTGGTGTGGTCGGCTGTTGTCATGCAAGTTTATAGTTGGGGCTCTATTTTGATTATGGTTGGTTAAAGTGAGGGGTGCCTTTGGTTTCTTTCATGTCAGGGGGCTCGCAGGGGTCAGGTGCGACGTCTACCCTCGTTGCGAAGTTGCGGTGAGAGTCATCGAGGGTGAAGCGAGGGGATGAGAACGAGGACTCAATCTTGACATGGAGTTGTCAGATTGGTAGAGTGCCTGCGGTGTCTCTCATATGGTGCTTATACTTGTCATTTGGGTCACTGCTGGGGGCGACGATGGAGAGTGTACGATAGTTGGAGAGGATAAATGATGTACAAGCGAGGGACTAAGTAAGAGAGTGAGCCCAAATTGGCACGAAAAATTTGCTCTTATCGAAATATATTAAGATTAGTCTCATATCGAAATATGTATTAGTTTAGTCTTTACTTCTCTCCTATATATATGAACCATTGTACTCAGTCATAATCAATCCAAAAATCCAATAATACTCTCGCAATCTCTGTTAACCTTATCATGGTATCGAATCATTAATCTCTATTCTTTCTTTCCTAACCCTGATTACATAATAATCCCTAATCCCTACTCTCTATCCACAACCAGCAAAAAGCAGCAACAATAGCCACCGCCCTACACCAACAACCACCATGAGCGGCAACAATAGCAGCAAAAGACTACAACTTCCCCGACTTCCGACGACCCCCAAATCCCAAATCCCGACGCCTCTCCGCTGCAACCCCGAAACTTTCAAATCCCGACGTCCCCCCCGCTGCATCCCTGACACCCCAACACCCCGACCTCCCTACTCTGCCATCTCTCTCCTATCTATCTTGATGGCTCCCCAAAACCCTAATCCAAGAGTCTAATCCCATACCCGAAACCCTAACTCTTCATACCCTATTATCCTAATACCCGACCCCACCCGATCTGATCCGAATCCAAACAACCCTACTATCCTAATACCTGAAACCCTAATTTCTAATACACTATACTTGAAACACTATATTCTAAACCTTAGTACCCGGTTCTTTAAAAAAAAAAAAAACAAACAAACCCAAACCTAAACCCATACACCAAACCCAATCCAACCCTAACCCTCACCCTATTTCTCTCTACTCCTGCTCTGTCCGTCGTCGTCGCTTTCGTCGTAAAAAAAAATGCAGGTACTTGTGCTTCTTCAAGGGACCCCAATTTCGTCAGTATCTTCCTGTCTCCATCGATTTCCTCCTTTCCTCTGTTAAGGATTGGACAGGTTGGTTTGCCTTTGTTGAGACCACTCTTCTCAGCCATTCTTTATGAGGTCAAATTGATGGCTCTACTCCTCGTCCCAAAGATCCTGCACCACCGTTGCTGAAGCAAATAAGAAACTAATCCACACCTCCCAGGCAACTCAGGATGATCACGATCGTCGGATCATCGCCTTCATCATCTTCTCTGTCGACGGCATTCTATGGGTCGATCTTCTTCGTGTTTGTCCTACCAAGGTCATTTGGCTCCATTTGACCACCCAGTATGTTCAGGATAGTGGAGCCCGTGAGTACCAACTCCTTTTCCAGTCAGTTCTTGATCGTCATGGTGATCACAACATTCAGTATCATTACACAGTAATGTGTAATATCTGGCGCGAGTTACAACAACTAGTGGATAGTGATGTTTGTATTACCCGTGAACGTTGCAAGTTTATGTTCTTTATGATGGGCCTTCGGCCAGAGTAGCAGTCCCTATACAGTCAGTTTATCCATCGAGACCCGGTTTCCTGTCTTGAGGCTCCTATTGCTGAATTTGTTGCTGAAAAAACACGGTTACGCACTGTCCAAATTCCTGACTCCACCCCGACATTAGGCATTGAGAATGTTCTTGTTGTCGCCCCTCGTGTCCCCTCCTCCCGCATGCCTTGCACTAGTCCCGTGTGTCCTCCTTATGACCGTCACAACATCCCTGATTGCCTCAGTCAGCTTTGCATTATTTGCAAACCGATTGGCCACTTTGGGCGCATATGTTGTCTACGCTTTTGCATCCACTGTCAGAAGAATGGTCATATTGATAGTGAGTGTGTAACCCCCATTTCCGTTTATACGGATTTGTATTTTTTTCTTTTCCTGTGTTCTGTATTTTTAAAAAAAAAATCCATATAAATTTTCTACTCTTTTAAAACCCAATTTCACACTCTTTTTATTCATATTTATTCGAATTTGTGAAGCTCAAATATAAAGCCCAAGTTTACAACCCAAACCTATATCTATTGGATCCCAACCCATTAACCCATTATCCTATCATACCCAAATTTAACTACCCGTATACAAATTCCCTCACTTTTTCCCCCGACTCTTCACCTCCCGTAACCCCATAACCCCCATTATCTCATAATAACTACCCATTATTATATTATTATATTATATATATTATTTTTTTTATATAAACCCCCCTTCCCCTGTTTTCTCTCCCTCTCCCATCTCTTTCTCTCTCCCACTCCTCTCCCACGTTTCGAAACCCAAACAGAGAGCTCTCCATCGTCATCCCCTTCAACCTCTGCACCCTCCACCATCTCGCCTGCCCCTCATCAAACCCAACCGCCCTCCTCCTCGCGCCCCTGCACCGCACTAGCGACCCACCATTGCCGCCCTCGAGCTCTCCCCCGCTGCTCATTGCCATCGCCGCTCCACCAAGCTCCACTGCCTCCGAGAACCCATCTTCATCCTGCCTCCTCATCACCAGTCGCAAACCACTGCTCCCCTCCAGTCTCGACCAACTCCCGCAGCAACCCCATTGAGCGCCACCACACTCGCCACCTCAAAGCCCACTTCGATCGAGCCCTCGATTGCTCCAGTGGACTACCATTCCCCTGTTCCTCGCCAGCCGTCTCTCGCTGCCCCGTCTGCAGCACGACTGTCGAGCCACCATTACCGAAACCCCTGTGTCCCCTCATCGCCTCGCTCGACTGTCCACATCCTCCTCTGTTCGCTGTCATTGTGGCCACTTCCGCGTTACATCCCCGGCGTTGACCACCTCCCTTCGCCATCCAGTCGCTGCCAACATCGTGTGTCCCCTGCCGTCAGCCGTCGCCACCAAGGTCGAGCCAAGCCGAGCTTGCTGTTGGTGATTGATTATATGTGCTTTGCATATGTAATTATTTGTTTGATGTTTTTGGAGGGGTAGGGATTTGTTGTCCGTGTTTGCTGTTGTGCTGAAGAAGGAGTTGTCATTGTTAAAGGCAAGTCATTGTCCCCTTGAATGGTTATTGTATCATATTCGAGATTGTTTATTGAATCCCGCAAGTAGATATATCTTAATTATCGTATATCTGTTATTGTTATCTATCGTTGGGATACTACAGATTTACACGAGTGAATCCAAGTAGTAGTCCTGACTTTGTGCCGTCTTTAGCCTCCAATGTATAGAGATCTTACATGCATACATATAATTAATTATTGAATATAGGAATAAGAATTGTTATTTTAATTCATGTCTTGACATTACACAACTATTGTAGATTGCATGCTACTATTGATTGTTCACATGATTGATGTTGGGGTATTATTTGACTATGATTAGTAAGAGTCTGGACACTATACATCTTAATATCATGTTCACATAGACGTACTTACTGTGATTAATGTTGTTAATAACCATTGCATATTGATTGAATAATGAATTATTAACAAGCCGGGGTTTAAGGGTGACTTAAGTAGTGGACAATGTAGGAACTGTACTCGGAGGAGGGGCCCGTGTTTCCCTAAATATTGTTAATGGCTATTTTTTATCGATGGAGTGTGGCTTACGGCAGTAACCCAATCTAACATGTAGTGTATCGAAGCCAATTATCTTATCGTACAGTAATTATTGAATTGCAATTATTGAATAGTGATTAACATTGCCAAGTACATGAACTATAAAATCTACCACAAAGTCTAAACGTAACTTGTTTGCATGTAACAACTATGTGGTAAATAAATGGGACGCACGAAGTACTACATTAGTTAGGATTAAAATTAATAATAGACTTGAGTTGTCATCACATCGTCATTGCATATTGTCATTGTTATTGAACAATATTATCCATTATTGATATCGGTTATTGTTATTGTTATTGATCATTATAATTGCACATTGCATCATTATCATTTTACCATTGTTCATTGCCATCGACTCTATTGTTTATTGAATTCATTATTTTACCTTAAATGTCATTGTTTCATTACTTTCTCTACTTGCTGTCCATGGCTTCCTCTAAGGACATATTATTCTCTCTTTTTAGATGAACAGCTTACAGGTAATCAAGGAGAATTGCCTGATGAATTAGGAGAACTACAATGGTGAAGAATGGATTGCATTGCCGCTAATTGATCATTGTCTTGTTATGAAGACTTAAATAATTGAACTCTATTATTTCTTTGTATTGTGGTCTTTTTTACCTGAATATTGTTATTGTTGTTTCCAGTGTTGGTTTATTATCATTTTTGTTTATTTCATGCTCAAATTTCAAGTATTATTATTCATGTGATTATCCTTTCATTGCATGCGTGGCTATATTGCTCCTTGTTATATGGTTGATAACAACTTATGAATGACGCAAGTCATTTGCTGGACCAACGTCACGTGCTTGTATTTCGTATTTTGGGAACGGGGCATGACAGAGTGCTTTATCCAGCATTCACAGCTTCTAGTTCAAGCACAACAGCGTAGGAAGCAACATGGTTTACCTCCTCTCAGTGTTCCATCTCGCACTCCTTAAGCGATGACCGTTACTCCAGTCCTGCCTTCTTTTGCTCCTTATGACATTCCTCAGAGACATCTCGTTTAGCTGAAACCTCAGAACTCAGGTCAGTCTATCGTTACTGGCTTCCCTGCCCCTGCTTTCTCTGTTACTCCTGGTATGAATTCTTCCTGGCTTTTAGGTTCTGGTACATCACATAATCTTTCTAACATTTATACACTCCTCACCACTAGAATTGCTCTTACCTCTCACTCTCCGTCATTATATACTGCCGATGGCTCACTACTCCTCACTACATACTCATGATCTATCAGCACTCCCACTCTTACATTACCTTTAATGCTTTATGCCCCTCACTTATCCATGAACCTTATTTTCATTAGTGTTTTATACGATAGTGGCCTTACCGTTAGCTTTACTTCTTTGGGATGTTCAATATAGGATCTTCAGACTGGCCATATGATTGGGAGGGCTAGCTGAAGTGGTCCCCTATATCATCTAGATTTTCTTCATGATCATGGTTCTAGTTCTAGTTTTGTTGGTGTCGTTTGTTCTGATATCGACTTGTGGCACAGACGCTTAGGTCATGTTAGTGAGTCTCGTTTGAAAAGTTTAGCCCGTAGTGGTGCTCATGGTCAATTTAATTTTACTCCTTTAATTGTTTATCAGGGTTTTAAGTTGGAAAAACACTTAGACCTTCATTTTAATTATAAAAGTATTTCTCAATCGACCCATGCATTTCAACTTATTCAGTCTGACATATGGGGACCATCTCATGTACCTTCTAGCAAAGGCTATCTCTATTATGTTAATTTTGTTGATGACTTCACACACTACACATGGGTGTTCCTTATGCGCCACTGATTTTAGATTCCTGCCATTTACCATGTCTTTACCACCATGATGATACTCCGTTTGGTGTACGCATAAAGGTCTTTCACTCAGATGGTGCTCATGAGTACACTTCCAATACTATGAGATTCTTCAATCTTACGATATACTTTTTCAGTAATTATGCCCTCACACACATGAGCAGAATGGTGTAGCAGAACGCAGGCATCGTCACATTCTAGAAAAGAATCACTCTCTTCTACTTAACTCTTATGTTCCTCATGTTTTCTACACTGAAACTGTCATGACTTCTGTCAGCCTCATTAACACCACTTCATCGTCTAACCTATTTGGTACAAACACCTTATGAGGCTCTTTATCACTCACCACCGGACTACAGTATGCTTCGTACCTTTGAGTACACTTTACTGTTAGGATTGTAGCCTCAAATACATGTAGGCACGGAGTACTTGAAGTTGGAGAAGCAGCGGATAAGATGAAGATAGCTAGAGAAGACAATAGCAGGTAGAAGAATGCAGCTGGAGGGGTTATGATCGACCGACCTGGGCTGTAAGGAGTTCTTCGAGTGTACATAGTTCATCAGAGAGCGGGACAGTCGACCATGCAGTGGACCAGTCATACTTCGAGGTGTTGGCAAGGCACGTTGCGGTCAACTGACTTCGGCGCTGTACGTTATTTGAGCTTTCGTGTTTTTGGTATAATAAGTGTATTTATCTTTTAGGGTTTACTTGGAGGCTATATATATAATAGTAGATATGAACCCCAGGGCTATCGTGAAGCAACTCATATCAAGGGTAAGTCGTTATCATTGTTCAACTTCAAGAGGGGACTGTGCCGAGTATTGCAAAGGTGTGTGTGTGTGAGAGAGAGAGAGAGAGAGAGAGAGAGAGAGAGAAAGAAAGAGAGATTGAGAGTTGTAATCTCTTTGTAATCTTTGTATTTCTTGGGGAATAAGAAGTATTAGTTATCTCTGTATATTTATTGTGTCCTTATGAGATCTTGCAATTATTTTGGTGGCTTGTTCTTGGTTCATCTAGTTCATGGAAAGTTTCAATTGCTTGTGGTGTGTGAGTTCCGCTATTAGCACTACAAGTTGTGGTTGATTCTGCAATAAGTGGTATCAGAGCACTAGGTCTGAGATGGCCGATAGCAAGTCGAAGATCGAGAGGTTCGATGGAAGTGACTTCACGATGTGGAAGATTCAGATGATAGGATATCTTTGTCAGAAAGATCTAGATGGTTCGTTGTTTAATGATAAGCCGGAAGGTGGAGACAAGGATGCGAAGGTCTTGGCAGAGTGGAATTGTTTGGATCAGAAGGTGCTAGGGCAGATTGAGTTGTGACTGAGTAGAAAAATGTTTTTTTCATATCTCAAAGGCAAAGACCACAAAAAAAGGTTATAGAGATTCTCACGGATATGTATGAAAAATTGTCGGTATCTAATCAAATTCTTCATCTGAAAAAATTGGTTAATATGAAGTTGATGAAAGGGGGTTCAGTAGCAGAACATGTGAATAATTAATGTATGATTTACAACCAGATGGAAGCTGCATGATTGAATTTTTCAGAGAGGGGACAATCATTGTTATTTCTATACACTTTGTCCGATAGTTATGGTACGGTGGAACAGACTAGTACAGGCACTATAAAAAATTTGACGACTCTACAGGATATGATGAGTAGCATTCTGAACGAGGAGATGAGAAGGATAAGAAACGGGGGATTTCCATCATCACCTTCTAGAGATTCCGCAATGTCAGTTGACAAAATACGTGGGAGATCTAAGAGCAGTCGAAGAAGAAAGAATCGGAGTAGTTCATTTAAGAGTGGGTCTGATGATAGCGATAGGGAACATAGACTTGAGTGTTGGTATTGTCACAAGAGGAGTCACATAATACGCAGTTGTAAGGGCTATATGAAGAAGGTGCAAGAAAAACAGAAGGAAACAAAATCAAAGGAAGCCAATGTGGTGTTCAATACAATTAAAGAGTTATGCTTAACAGCTAGGGAGGAGGTGGGAACGTGAGATTGGTGTATGATTCGGGAGCTTATTTTCATTACACTCCGAGGAGAGAGGTATTCGATGACTACAAAAAGGATTCTTTTGGAGATGTGATCGTGAGGAACGATCAAAGGTTTCATGTACGAGGGGTTGGTACTGTTCGCGTGAAAGCCAACGATGATTAGAGTATTGTCTTGCAGGAGGCAAGGATGTTCTATACTTGAAGAAAAATCTTATCTCAATTGAAAGGCTAGACAAAGAGGGGTTGTCTACTATAGTTGGTAGTGGGGAGTGATGTATAGTTACAGGTTCAAGGGTGATTGCAAGAGAGAAGTGTGAGGGAACGTTGTATTTGTTTTGAGACTAAAGAAACGTTTCTCCTGCAGTTGACTCTCAGCCGAAATTGAGTAGTAGGTTTTGTGAGGTGCAACTGAGTTCTTTCAATTGTGGAAATTCAGGGGGGGTTACTAATTTAGCGGGAGCTCCTGGCCATGAGAGTGATCCTAGAGAGCAAGACATTGCTGCAGTGAGGGTACTTTGCGATATGGTAGTGGAAGCTTCAAGTCACTCTTGTGAGGTAGAGAGCACTGTCATCGATATGCGAAGTGATATCGATAAGGGTAACCAAAATGGGACTGTAGGGGTTGAACAGTCTGCAGATTTTATGGAGGTGTCGTCCATAGAGACTACTAGCGCAGAGGGTACATTGAGAGGCTTTGAACCATATCCGGTATTAATGGAGATTCTGCGAGTTGGGAAGTCTTGTAACATGGAATCCGACACAAGATGTTGTTTCTCCATTATTCGTGCTCTATGCGATTGGTGGAGCACATCCTTCATAAGGTCATGAGGGGTGGTTTGTGCAGTCTACGTGGTGGAGCGGCGGAGGTGCTCTTCATGGGAGTGGGGAGTACTTGGGTCTTTCATGAGAGTGGGAGACTGACAGAGATAATGCGAGGTAAGATTACAATAATTTTCAAGCGTTATGTATTTGGTCCAAGTGGGAAATTGTTAGGATTGTGGTCTCAAATACACGTAGGTATGGAGTACTTGAAGTTGGAGAAGAAGAGGAAAAGATGAAGACAGCTAGAAAAGACAACAGCAAGTAGAAGAATGCAGCTGGAGGGGTTGCGGTCGACCGATCAGGAGTGCGGCCGACCGATCTGGGCTGAAAGGAATTCTTCGAGTGTACATGGTTCAACAGAGAGCGGAACAGTCGATCGTGCAGTCGACCGGTCATGCTTCGAGGTGTTGGCAAGACATGTTGCAGTCGATCGATCCAAAGTGCGGTCAACCGACTTCAGCGTTGTATGTTATTTGTGCTTTCGACTTTTGAGTCCAATAAGCTGAATTTATGTTTATCTTTTAGGATTTGCTTGGAGGCTATATATACAATAGTAGATGTGAACCCTAGGGCTATCGTGAAGCAACTCATATCAAGGGTGAGCCGTTATCATTGTTCAACTTCAAAAGGGAATTGTGCCGAGTGTTTCAAAGGTGTGAGAGAGAGATTATGAGTTGTAATCTCTTTGTAATCTTTGTATTTTTTGGAGAATAAGAAATATTGATTATCTCTGCATATTGATTGTGTTATTGTGAAATCTTGCAATTATTGTGGTGGCTTATTGTTAGTTCATCTAGTTCTTGGAAAGTTTCAATTGCTTGTGGTGTGTGAGTTCCGCTATTAGCACTACGAGTTGTGGTAGATTCTGCAACAGTTACGTCATTCTCCCTCCTACTGAGTACACGAAACTGACTGCTAAACAAGGGTATTCGTGCTTATTCTTCTTCATCTTCCTCTCCTTTACTTGTCTTTTGTATTTCCTCCCTCCCTCTATTTATATTTTGCACTTAATCAGAATAATACTCCATAGTTTACGTGGTTTTATTGTCAAATAGTATAATGCACATTTTGCTAGGTTTTATCTGGGATCGAGGGATACATTTTAAAAGGTTCAGCATCTGGGGCTGAACTTTTTTTGGAGTATTTTACAGATAACAGAGCGCATGTTGTAGTATCTTACATATAAATATAATACAGGAAACATAAGATTGGATCTATATATAACTGAAACAGAAACATATATATTATGTGAGAGAGAGACCCTTCTCTTTTAAGTATCAACTCTTCGATGAAGAGGATGGTTACATTCGACCTTTACATCCAAATGAGATACTCAAAATCGTATAATCCTGAAAATAACAATTTTTCTTCTATTTTTTGCCTCAGTATATATAGGCCAAATATGAATTACACATCTCTAACAAAATTATTAGTCACACAGAAAGTAAATATTAGTTTTCATAAAGCTGCGGTGAGACAACCACCGAGTTGTAGCTCAGTTCACAAACCAGGCAACAACGTAGCCGTTTATTAAAAAAGAAGCAGCGACGACACATTACAGCATAAAAATTTATATTCATTACAATTCATTATATCTCCCCATCCCATAATTCTTCAACAGTCTTAAAAGGACCATTTGGTGAGAGAAATCCTTCACCTGAAAGTTGTTTGCATTGTGGAATTTGACTAATTTTATGCAACTCTTCCTTGCTCAGTTCCCAGTCGAAAATATTTATGTTTTCCAGCATTCGCTCTTTCTTGAAGCTTTTGACAACCAAAGTCGCTCCTTGCTCATATATCCACCTTAAAGATATCTGCCAATATAGTAGATGATATGGGATGTTGTGAGATCAGAATCAGTAATTTAATATATATCCTCAATAAATCAACTCAACATTGCTAAATTCCATGAAGATCATGCATAATTTTGATTAAAACAGAAAAATATAATACCTGAGCTATGGACTTTCCTCGCTCTTTGGCTATCTCTTTCAAAACGTCGCACTCCATGACTTGATTTGTTCCCCATGGAGTTCCATTTCCTCCCAAGGGGGAGTAAGCGCTTACCTGAATGCCTTTGTTCTTGCAAAACTCAATAAGCTTCTTTTGTTGCCATATAGGATGCATTTCAACCTAGGAATTTTTTATTTATTTATAAATTTACAGTTGTCCAAAGAGACGAGGAAAACTCAATTTATAACGATCATAAACCAACTCACTTGATTGACAGCAGGTGGAATGTTGGCCAATTCAAGAAGTTGTTGTAATTTCTTGCAAGAGAAATTACTCACTCCAATGGACTTTGCAAGACCTAATTTTTGGCACTCCTCCATTGATTCCCAAACAGACTTCAAATCCAACGGACGAAGCCTCTCTGTTTCAAAGGGGAACTGCGGCCCTTCAGGAGTCAAACTCATAGGCCAGTGTATGAGATATAGATCAACATAGTCGAGTTGAAGTTTCCTACAATTTTTTTTAAAAAAAAAATAAACATATATTGTTATACTTTCTTACACGAAGAACAATAACACAAGCTTCATAAACAAACATCTTTATTAACAAGAAATGCGCAAGAATAATTTCATGTTTATGATTTCCTTCTAATAAAAAAAAAATCGAGGAAGGTGTACATAAAGAATGAACCATATATGTAGTTTCGTAGATAATGGTCACATGCCGACAATTCAGCATCCTTCGAACCAAGAAAATGTTTTCCGACTAAAATGCCCTGTTAATCATTTGCCAAAAAAGTTCATTAATTTCTCAAATACATTGTAATGCATTCGAGTCCATGCTATTTTTCAAACATATATGAAAAAAATTCCATTATCAGGAATTAATTTGTGATTAAGTGATTTAGTAACTAGTTAGCCTCACATCTTCTCGTAGATTCGGCCATGACACATATCAGACTTTCATTCTTAACATAATCTTTTTTTTTAAAGATAAAATCGGTAAATCCCCGGGCATTTTTTTTTTATTTATTAAAAGATGACTAAGTCATCGCTTCCTTTAAAGAGAAATTAACGAAACAGTCAATGAAGTTACATAGTGAGCCCGAAGGCGATCAACATCAAAGTTCACCTGAGGATGAGACTACAGCCCGAAACAACCCGGCATTTTATTAATAAGTATTTGACGAAAGAACCCGGAAACAGACAAGTTTGATAAAATCTCACAGACGTCACCCCCTCAAAATAAATGAGATTCAAAACTAATTTTGACAAAGATGATCACTTCTGTACCTGAGAGATTCCCTTAGTGCGGGGACCACCCGATCCCCATGAGCATCGCTCAACCAGAGCTTCGTCGTAACGATGACGTCATCCCTACTCTTGATCATCCCCTTCTCGGTTGCTTCTTTAATGGAAATTGCAAGCGGTCTCTCGCTACTGTACAGGGCTGCGGTATCAAAGTGGCGGTAACCGGCTTCGATGGCGTCGAAAACCGCAGACCGGAAGGAGTCCGGCGACGGCGGAGGGTGGGAGGCTGTGCCCAAGCACACCACCGGAATGGAATGGCCGGAGCTCAAAGCTACGGAGGGGATCGATACTGAAGCCATCACCACTTTCTTCTTCTTCTTCTTCTTCGTATATATATGTATAAATTTAACAAACTGGGTTTGTTAAAATTCTTCAGTTTGACCGTAGACCTTAAGATGACGTGAGAGCTAATTAGCGGAATGATCCCCTTTTTTATAAAAAATAGCGAAACGACCCTGTTAAGAAACTATTCAGGAAAATGACCTAGTTCTTGATTAATATTCTATAGTATTTTTTCTATAATAATTTTTATAGGATGTGTGACCTTTCTTTAAATTCTAAAAGTTTTTGGGTTTTAAGATAACTTCTATTTTTACTATTAGATTATAGTTTTTCTATTCTATAGCTTGTAAATTAGTAATAAATTTACGGAAAATTACAGAAAATAAGTAAAAATTACTTACTCTGTACTGGCTCTGACACCTTGGGTGCGAAGCATGTAATCTCCTGAAGACCTGAAAAACAAAATAAAGAGAGTATCAAAAACTTTAAAATTCTAAAGATAAAAGTTTGGTGTGAAATAATATTCGTCGAAATAATGGATATTGTCTATTCTGAAAAAGTAATCAGGAATGTCAGGGATATCGTCGTCAACTTCCTCTCATATATTCTGATTCTGCCGCATATCCTTCACTATTACTATCATATGGGGGTTCTTCGAATTCTTCCGCATGTCTATTTTCTCCTCCATTCTATTCATTTTCATCTAGAAATTGTCTGTATGCAGTCGTAGGACTCCAAACATAACCACTAAATATACTATTTTCATAAAATAACAAAGATCTTTCATAAAGAGTTAAATCATCAATTATTTCGACAGTTATATTACTAGTTTCTCCATGATTTATTTGATTTATCGTTATAATTATTACTCGTTGAATACTGAAGAAAAATAATTTGAATTCATAATAGTCATTCATGCTTATTACTCTATGAGGATAATAAACATCGAAAACTAGCATTCTATCACTTCCTTAATAATTAATCATTAATTCGAAAATTTCTGAGGCAATACTTAAACTATTATTATCTATTAGTCCTATTGAACAATAATCAATTATAAAATCAAGAGTAGAGAAAGATTTCTAAGGATACCTAAAAAATCAAAACAAAATGGCCCATCATGCTTCCAACCTATTTAAACCTCTTTGAGCTGCTCTGTACCAGTTACTACCAGTGGATAAAATACCTCTGGTATGCACCCCGATTTCTGTTCTCCTTTTACGTTCTTCCCATCTCAAGATTACTATGCCCTCAAGAGAGCTTCATCCGAGAGATACGTCGAGAACAACTAGTAGCACTTCGGTACAGACAACCACAACCTAGCTTGTTTCCTGCTGCTAGGTGCACAGTCTAACTATAGAAGGTTGCAAATGGGTCTTTTTGTAAGATCAGTTAGGTAGAGCCTTACAAAACTCTCCCTAAAGGAAAGAGATTTAGTTATTCATACCTTATTTTCTACAAGATCTGGTAGATGCATGAACTTATAAAGATAATTTTTATTTCCTTCAAACTTGTTACAAACAGAGAATCTTCAAGATTTTGAGGAATTTTTTCTCTCCAGGATAGTCTGCCCTCTCTCTTGCTTAGCTTTCCCATTTATATACCAAGAGATCAGCTTACAACAAGTTTTCATGCGTCACTGCTTACATCATATGTTCAAAAATTGTGATAAATACGTAAGTGCTTACATCAGCTTACAATAATTGTTCTAATTACATTTTGGCCTATTCTAGGAAAAGAGATTCCTCTTGGCCGACATCTTCACATCCTGCACATTTATGTTGGTGCTCCATCTTCATCACGCTACAGTAATATACAACTATCTCTGCTGTCATTGTCATTGCTCCAGTAGATAGTATCTGGTACCAGCTGTCAAACAGCTCATGCTTATCTTGTAACTGTTTGATCTTTGCTATACTATACATTATTATTTTATCTGGATCTGGGCTGTTATAGATCCATATATTGCGGTCTCTTTGTTTTATGTCTTTTAATTCACAGTACATGTTCCTGAAGCCCATTGCCCTTCTTTCTGGGATTAATTTTTCAAATTCTTCAGTTTTAAATGGTACAATATTTGATGCTCCATACATCATTTGTGTGGTCATCCTTATTTTTATAACATGTTCTGCTGAAAATTCTTCCTCATCATTAAGATACTCGGAGATGGCTGAACACATTCTAACATATATTTTTGAGGCCTTCGTGAGTCCAAAATAACTTTTGGCTGCCTTGTAAATTTCTCTTGGTAGGTGGATTAGTTTTTACTTTCATCACATCTTCACTATGTATCTAATCCTTAGTTTAATTGAATCATGAATAAAATCAAACTCTTAGAATGTAGCATTCCCACTATACCGGTCTTATTCATTCATTTCATATGACCCAAACCTTGGTCTTCTCATTTCAAATATCATTTTCATATTTCTTTTATTGCTGGTATAAGGCTTGGCTATACCCTAATTCTCAATTTCCACTCAGAATTACAACATCGAGCTTTTCATACTCATAAGGTCTTTTCATGATTAATCACAATTCATGTTTTCATAAGCATAGTATTCATGTATTCACATCTTTCATAACTCATCACAATCAATAAGTCAACTTCACGTGCAATTTATGCGTAAGAATAAATTTCAACTAGTAATAATCCGTAATTCATTTATTTCACAAATCTATTATTCTCATTTCAAAATCTTACTACAAGCACAAATTATAAGTCCAATTAATTACACCAATCACACTTTCAAAATTTCCTCATTACTAATTTTAATCTCTATAACTCAAAAATCTTATTTATTTTTCTTTTATTTAAAAAGAAAAATTAAATTTTAAAAAGAAGTCATTTCTTGCAAAAAGCCACAATTTCTTAATTACATTTTATCAAAAGGTATACAAATTTATCTCATAAAGTCCAAATAATTTTCAGTAATTAATTCCATATTTTTTCCAATTTTTAATCTATTTTTAAAAACTCAATTTAATTAAAATCCCATAAAAAAACAGTTTTTTAAATCCAAACCCCCAACCGGATTTGAACCCACAACCAGCAGCCCAATAGACAGCGCACAAGACCAACACACCAAAGCCCCAAGGTGATATAACTAGGGGTTATAATCCCTAAGTATCGACTCTCGGCAAATTGGATTTTTAACAAAAAAATAAACGAAAACCCTCAGTATCGAACCCGAGACCTCCTCTCTACTGTAGCGACCGAAAGCTCTACCGACCAGTTGGCCTAAGTGGCCATTTCATTTTGAAAGTAATTAATTTGGATCTTGATTTTGCTCTCTGTTCATAGCTATAGTTCATGAAGTCTCAAAACAAAAAATTGTCTCTTTTTCTCCTCTTTTGAAAATAAAATTTTCCAGAATTAAAATACACCCAAATCTACAGCAACCAGTATTTTTATAAATATTTTTAACTTTTTAAAACATGCATTTTAGCCCTAGTTTGTATTCCATGTTCATAATTTCGACATTTGAGAACTAAAGCATAATTCTTCATGATTAAAGATAGGTTCCCACAAAAATCACTACATTATTATTCTCTTCTTATTGACAACTACTATGTTTTTAGAACACAAAATCATCTTTTCTAATGAATAAAACTTCTATCTTTATTTACTAATTTACACATGATGCATTCAATCATTTGTTTGCAAATACAATCTTTTTCATTTATTCTAACATTCATATGGCACATATGAAATGGAGAATTCTACTACAAAAATTAACAATTATCTCTTAGTAATCATTCTATCAATTTATCTCTAATATTACCACTCTACTTTAATAATTTAATTAAACAAACATGGTTTCAATCTCTTACTAGTTAATTCATATAATTTCATTTAAAACATACCTAGCATGCCTTCTAATATTAGAAGCAATGAGAAACACCCACCTCTTTGGATAAAAACCAATTAAAAGCTCCTAGAGTCTCCTAGAATGCGAGAGAGTAGCCTTCTCCTCCTAGATTGTGATGCAAAAGTCCTTCTTGCTCCCTTGCCAAAACCGAGTGCTCTCTTGTGGATGGGATGGGCTGGCCTCCAATGTTGGGACACACCAAAGAACACTCAAACTATATACTCTCTTATGTAATTCTCTCCTATATAAATTCTTTCTTTCAATAATTTCTTAGTGTAGAATACATGTAGGTGGGGGTATTTGTACTAGTTCTAGGATGGATTGGAAGGCTAGGATTTCATTAGATGGTTAAAGATGGATGGCTAGGATAGGATGGGAAGTTGTAGTAACCATCCACAATCAAATAACTACCCATGCATACACACACCCACTCCCCATCTTCTCCATGCACAAACCGGCCTCCCATAGGTGTGCAATGCACACTACGTGCATGCACGTGCCCCTTAGTAACCCCCCCCCCCCCCCCATTTGAAATTTGTATAATTTTTAATTAATCAATTGTTCACAAATTGTGTCTACATGACAAGTGTGACAATTTAAATGATTAATTAAATTTGTGGGCTTCACAAATAGTGCGCTTAGACTTGTGGGCCAAAATAATAAAATAATAAATTATTAAAGTGGGCTAAAAATAAGAAAATAATGTTTTTAGGCTTTACAAAATAGGCTTTTAGGAAAATAAAGGAAAGGAAGAAAATAATTGTTCATACTACCAAAAGAAATTTTATATATAAAAATAAATAAATAAATATACATACGAAATTTGCACGTGCATAACACGTGAAAATCAACATTTCTATTAAAATGAAAGTTTAGGATATTACATGGGGACCATCTCATGTACCTTCTAGCAAAGGCTATCTCTATTATGTTAATTTTGTTGATGACTTCACACGCTACACATGGGTGTTTCTTATGCGCCACTGATTTTAGATTCCCGCCATTTACCATGTCTTAACCGCCATGATGCATACTCCGTTTGGTGTACACATAAAGGTCTTTCACTCAGATGGTGCTCATGAGTACACTTCCACTACTATGAGATTCTTCAATCTTACGACACACTTTTTCAGTAATCATGCCCTCACACACATGAACAGAATGGTGTAGCAGAACGCAGGCATCGTCACATTCTAGAGACGAATCACTCTCTTCTAGTCAACTCTTATGTTCCTCATGTTTTCTACGTTGAAGCTGTCATGACTTCTGTCAGCCTCATTAACACCACTTCATCGTCTAACTTATTTGGTACAAACACCTTATGAGGCTCTTCATCACTCACCACCAGACTACAGCATGCTCCGTACGTTTGAATACACTTTACTATTAGGATTGTAGCCTCAAATACACGTAGGCACGAAGTACTTGATGTTGGAGAAGAAGCAAATAAGATGAAGATAGCTAGAGAAGACAATAGCAGGTAGAAGAATGCAGCTAGAGGGGTTGCGGTCGACCGACCTGGGCTGTAAGGAGTTCTTCGAGTGTACATGGTTCATCAGAGAGCGGGACAGTCGACCATGCAGTGGATCAGTCATGCTTCGAGGTGTTGGCAAGGCACGTTGTGGTCGACTGACTTCGGTGCTGTACGTTATTTGAGCTTTCGGGTTTTTGGTCCAATAAGTGTATTTATCTTTTAGGGTTTACTTGGAGGCTATATATATAATAGTAGATATGAACCCTAGGGCTATTGTGAAGCAACTCATATCAAGGGTAAGCTGTTATCATTGTTCAACTTCAAGAGGGGACTGTGCCGAGTGTTGCAAAGGTGAGAGAGAGAGAAAGAGAGAGAGAGAGATTGAGAGTTGTACTCTCTTTGTAATGTTTGTATTTCTTTGGGAATAAGAAGTATTAGTTATCTCTGTATATTTATTGTGTCCTTGTGAGATCTTGCGATTATTGTGGTGACTTGTTCTTGGTTCATCTAGTTCATGGAAAGTTTCAACTGCTTGTGGTGTGTGAGTTCCGCTATTATCACTACGAGTTGTGGTAGATTCTGAAACAAGTGGTATCAGAGCACTAGGTCTGAGATGGCCGATAGCAAGTCAAAGATCGAGAGGTTTGATGGGAGTGACTTCACGGTGTGGAAGATTCAGATGATAGCATATCTTCGTCAGAAAGATCTAGATGGTTCGTTGCTTAATAATAAACCGGAAGGTGGAGACAAAGATGCGAAGGTCATGGCAGAGTGGAATTGTTTGGATCAGAAGGCGCTAGGACAGATTGAGTTGTGACTGAGTAGAAAAGTGTTATTTCATATCTCAAAGGCAAAGACCACAAAAAAGGTTATAGAGATTCTCACGAATATGTATGAAAAATCGTCGGTATCTAATAAAATTCTTTATCTGAAAAAATTGGTTAATATGAAATTGAGGAAAGGGAGTTCACTAGCAGAACATGTGAATAATTAATGTATGATTTACAACCAGGTAGATTCTGCATGATTGAACTTTTCAGAGAGGGGACAGTCATTGTTACTTCTATACACTTTGTCCGATAGTTATGGTACGGTGGAACAGACTATTACAGGCACTATGACATATTTGACGACTCTACAGGATATGGTGAGTAGCATTCTGAACAAGGAGATGAGAAGGATAAGAAACGGCAGATTTCCATCATCACCTTCTAGAGATTCCGCAATGTCAGTTGAGAAAAGACATGAGAGATCTAAGAGTTTTCGAAGAAGAAAGAATCGGAGTAGTTCATCTGAGAGTGGGTCTTGTAACACCCCGGATTGTATTATGCTTGTATATATATATGAATGTATGTATATTGACTGTATGCGTGCACACGATTGCAGTGTTTTGTTTGATTTTGATATCGTGGTGGATGGTTAGGGTTACGGGACGGTTCATGGGAGGATTGCATTCCAAAGATGCACGAGAACGATGAGGACCGATATTAGTATAAACACTAGTTTTCGGTACGATACCCATGCAAATATAGCACTGTATGATACTACAGTGAATATATATTGTGTGTACATGTTAAACCGCTCGTCTCGCACTCGTTGGAACTCATTAAGGGCTATGTTGGGCAGCCAACATAACAACCACAAAACAATGGGCTTTGAGCCATGGTTTTGCCTAAAACCACCTTACAATCCTATGCTACACTCCCCCCATAGAATCCGGCCTATATCCCTCCCTTCTCCTTCATTTACCACTTCATTATCTCCCTTTTGCTCTGGAAATTTCAAAAAGAAAACACCTCAAGAGAAGGAGGAGAGAAGGAAGAAGGAAGTGAAGAGGAAAGATCAAGAGGAGATTTCCAAGAGAGGAAGCTTGAAGAAGATCCTTCCACTACTACAACCAAGGGTGGGAAGTTTCTCTAAACCTGATTTTCTTGTCTTTTAATTGATTTTGATTGCATGTATGTTTGGTAGGATGCATAGGGTTGATCATCTAAAGGTTAAAAGTTGAAGTCAGAATTGAACTAGAAAAACTGATTCGAAGTACCATTTTGTGAATTTTTCTGAGAGCAAAATATGATGAATTAGACCATAAAATTAAAATTTTTTGTTCATATATGTGTTAGGATCATCCATGATTTATTTCAAATTTTTCTATGGTCATTTGATATGCTAATAAAATTGTGACATGGAGCTGTGTCGTAAGGCAGACTCAGAAAAAGATAAACAGGATCGCTGATATTGTAGAAATTTTCATGATTTATTGACTCATTCTATTGATCTGAAATTTTTACCCACTGTTTCTGCATGCATGTTGATTATGTAAAAAAATCAGTAAATTATTTGTATGAGTTTATAGACATGATAAAAATCTATCTATAACCAGTAGCTGATGTTGAATTAGAAAACTTGATGGTTTCTGTGCTAACTTGCAATAGATAGTAATCACTGTATAATTGGAATTTTGACATGTGGTATTTTGCATAATGTTGGGTATGATGTCTAGTTTCACCAACATAAATTTTATGTCATTTGGACAATTTTGCAATTTACTATGGTTTTTTGATTAAGCACTGTGCTGTTTTCAGCCAGTTTTGATACTCTGTAAAGATTGGGAATTTGAGACTTGTTAGAGGCACATTTTGAGGATCATGACTCATTAGAGAGTTGTAGTGGACACCTAGAACTTTCCAACAAAACTAATTTGAGGCAATTCCAGTAAACAGTTGAATTATTATGATTTTTGTAAGACTGGACAGAGGACTAGAGTAGAGCTGAGTGCTCTGAATTGGAGAGACCAATTGTGTGAATTGGTGTATCGATGATAGATGAGTGTGTTAGGGTGACTTAATAGTATAATTTGGACTCATGACCAACTAGAGAGTTGTTGAGGACACCCACACCCTTCTACAGAATTTGAGTTTGTGTCGTTCTGATGAACGAGTAGGATTTTGTGTTACTGGTAAGGTGCAGCCCGTGCACAGGAAGCACGCGGGCTGGAGATTGAGAAGCTATTTCGAGGACTTAGATGTTTGAATCTAAGCTCGTGATCAACTAGGAAGTTGTAGCCTAGGATCTTACCTTTCCAGGTTGTGCTCGTACACTCCAATCGGAGTTGTATCGAGAGAGTTATGACCATTTTGAGATTCGGGCAGAAACCCGTAGGTCGCTTAGTCTGGGTTTGGACTAAGGGTTGTGAAAGCATTTTTCCCTTGTGTGTGAGCTGAGTCGGTGACTCGTGTCTAGGGATGGTTGATCTCTGTTATTGAGGTTGTTGATTCCCCGAGTGGGATGTGTGACTCGAGTTAGTCGCTAGGGTAAAGGATACTCTGCACCTATCAAGCTTATATTATTAGACTTCTGCCGAGCGTAGGACGTCCGAGCATGCCAGTGAGTGGAGCTCACGGGGCAGTTTTATATTTACAGCTGGGGTAGCGGCAGGCGTAGGCCATTATGCTGGACGATTCCAAGTCGGGGAAGTGGCGAACCGGACCGGTATCGCCAGGGGCCAGAGGCTGATAGGCAAGTGTGGAAGCTAAATCTAACCCGAAATAATTAGAGTAAGGTAGAGATTAGAATGGTTTATTAAGGGGTTGGGAAATTGCATTAGTCCTAGTAAACCATAGTCGGTGTTGTATCTTCCAGTCGTAGGGATACGTTCTCGGCCGCTAATGGATTGCGTCCCCGGTATCTCGATCTGTTGATTCCCAAAGTTTTGCCAAAGTAAGGTGCAGGAGGCCTGGAGGAATTGACCTCCCGTGGTGCTCACGTCCCTAAAGCGTGGGTTTGTATTTTGTGTTTTTGGTATATATATGTTCATAACCCGGGCCAGGGGTGAACACGCATGCGAGAGTCCATGAGTGGACATGTGGAACCAAGGGTCGTAAGGACCAGGTTCAACACGGTTTCTAAGGAGGTCCGTGCACGGGTATCAACTGGCGGTGACCACTTGGGCACTACAGGGCGGAATTAGACCGACCACTGCAATCTCCTTGGGCGACGGACAGTCTATTGGGAACTGGAGTGTGTACAAGAGTAGGGTGCATGGCGAGGGTTCATATCCCTAAATTGTGGAGAAAGACTGCTAGATTTGGGGGCGTATGTAGTATGGGATGCATTCGTGCTCCAAAGTCTTGCTTACATTAGAAGTTAGGCATGTGAGTTTGCTACATTTAGTCATAGGGTCATGTTATAACACTGCACTAGAACCCGAATCCACTAAACGCTTGTTTTGGCACAACACTTTTCCTTTTTGCATAAATTATTGGTTGTGATTGAATTTTAGAGAATCGCTGTTATCACCAGCTTTGCGTCAGTCGAAGTACTGACGTTCCCCACCTTTTAGGTATCGGTTATACCTTCCGAACAAGTGCAGAGATATCAAAGTCGCGCAGCAGAAGCCTGAAGCTGAGGAGCAAGTCCCGGGGGAGCCGATGGGCCGCTCAGCGAAGTTCCGCAAGTAATCAGTCGATTACCATTCCAGGAGGCAGCTGATAGCTTTACAAGTGGAGTCTGTAAATACTGGCAATAAGTTGTAATGAATTGATGTAATTTGTACTTCTTGTCCAAGAACAAGTTATCGGTTGTAATCAATGATGTAATGACTTATTTGGCGAATAAAAAAGTTTTTAAATTTCCATGTTATTACTGTGTTGAGATGCATTTGAAGGTAAAGATTCTGGAAGGTGTCACGGATGTCCGGTAACGGGGATCCGGGACGCTACAAATCTGATGATAGCGAAAGGGGACATGGACTTGAGTGTTGGTATTGTCACAAGAGGAGTCACATAATACGCAGTTGTAAGGGCAATATGAAGAGGGTGCAAGAAAAACAGAAGGAAACAAAATCAAAGGAAGCCAATGTGGTGTTTGGTGTTCGATACAATAAAAGAGTTACGCTTAACAGCTAGGGAGGAGGTGGGCACGTGAGATTGGTGTATGATTCGGGAGCTTCTTTTCATTGCACTTCGAGGAGAGAGCTGTTCGATGACTACAAAAATGATTCTTTTGGAGATGTGATCGTGAGGAACGATCAAAGGTTTCATATACGAGGGGTTGGTACTGTTCGCGGGAAAGCCAACGATGATTAGAGTATTGTCTTGCAGGAGGCAAGGCATGTTCTGTACATGAAGAAAAATCTTATCTCAATTGAAAGGCTATACAAAGAGGGGTTGTCTACTATAGTTGGTAGTGGGGAGTGGTGTATAGCTATAGGTTCAAAGGTGATTGCAAGAGAGAAGTGTGAGGGAACGCTGTATTTATTTTGAGACTTGAGAAACGTTTCTCCTGCAGTTGACTCTCAGCCGAAATTGAGTAGTAGGTTTTGTGAGGTGCAACTGAGTTCTTTCAATTGTTGAAATTCAGGGGGAGCTACTAATTTAGCGGGAGCTCCTGGCCATGAGAGTGATCCTAGAAAGTAAGACATTGCTGCAGTGAGGGTACTTTGCGATATGGTAGTGGAAGCTTCAAGTCACTCTTGTGAGGTAGAGAGCACTGTCATCAATATGTGGAGTGATGTCGATAAGGGTAACCAAAATGGGACTGTATGGGGTTGAACAGTCTGTGGATTTTATGGAGGAGTCGTCCATAGAGACTAGTAGCGCAGAGGGTATATTGAGAGGCTTTGAACCATATCCGGTGTTAATGGAGATTCTGCGAGTTGGGGAGTCTTGTAACACGGAATCCGACACGAGATGTTGTTTCTCCATTATTCGTGCTCTATGCGATTGGTGGAGCACATCCTTCATAAGGTCACGAGGGTTGGTTTGTGCAGTCTACGTGGTGGAGTGGCGGAGGTGCTCTTCATGAGAGTGGGGAGTACTTGGGTCTTTCATGAGAGTGGAAGACTGGCAGAGATAATGCGAGGTACGATTACAATAATTTTGAAGCATTATCACTACTAATCGGAATGGATATAACGGCGTATCTATCCCGGCGTCTATGCCCAAACGCCGCGATAGATCGCCATTATAATATTTTTTTTAATAGCTTTGGTCTATGACGGCGGTGCTATATTACGTCGTTAGATATATAATATATAACGGCGGTTGTATAGACACCGCCGTTATAGACCAAACATTAGCTAGAGCTATTCGCCCTATTCCATTTTCAATTCCGCTGCCGCCTGTCGAATATTTCCTCCCGCTCCACTCTTGTTTTCCCCCCAAAAACGTACACTTCTAACCCTAACTAATCCAGCGCCGCTCCATATCCGTCTCCAAAATCTCTCTCTCTCTCTCTCTCTCTCTCTCTCTCTCTCTCTCTCTCTCTGACCAGTCGACCTCTCCCCATTCGGTGCCATCTTCCCCTCTCCCCATTCGGCTTCGTCTCCCCACACGGCTTCGTCTCCCTATTCGGCTTCGGCGCCCTTCTCCATTCAAGAAGAAGCTCCGTGTGGATTCATTCTCTATTTGATTGGTACATTTCACATTCTCTTAGTTCTGATCTCACTTTCATTTTATTGGGATTGGGGTTCTGTTAACTTTGCTTAATTTGAATTGGGTTTTTTTCAAAATTTCTTCTTTTTGTATAATTCTATAGAATTTGGAGTGGGATGTTTATATTTACTTGTTTTTACTTTGCTTAATTTGATGTTTATATTTACTTTTGTCAAAATCCCTTCTTGTTGTTGATGATGTTTAACTTTGCTGAATAATAAACCCATACAGGACCAATCCTGTTTAAATTTGACACCATTCTCATCTTTTGAGGTTCATAACATAGGTAGTTTTAGTTATTCTAACAACAAGAACAACAGAAGAAATTTATATTGAACATGATAATATAATATGAAGAGGGATAAAATTTTGTTATTAATACTGATTCACATTTTGTTGTTGTTAAGTATGTCCCATGTGTTCTATGACAAACTTTGGATGCTATGCTTTCATCATTTCCTTTGATGTAGAGTAATTGTCTTGGTTTTTCCTTCTTTCTTCTTTTCTTTTAATTCTTTTCTGTATGAGATTTGACTAATAAATGTCTTGGAATTCATCGTCAGAGTTGTTTAAACTTTAGATATCTGAGGTAAAGATTTTTATATATCATATATTTTCTTCTATATATGTAAATCTTTTGCCTGCATGTTGTGTGAACATTTAAATTGTGTACTTTTGAAACTAATGAACTTGCTGATGAGTAGTTTATGCTGAAACTTCAAACTTGTTGATGAGTAGTTTATAACACAGACACAGGCAATGCCAGTATGAACTTTATGCATGTTTCATGATAACAGTACCATAATATGCTCAAACAAGATACGAAAACTGAACCAACTCAGTGCATTGCGCCATTACCTGTGTTGTGAAAACACAACCCAGCGATTCATCCTGAAAAAAGATGCATATGAAACTATAAAATTAAAAGAGTGTGAATTTCTTTCTAAGCACAATTCTGAGAAGCAGGTTTTAGGAGTAGGAAACACTGTGGGGTTCAGATTTAGAAGGATGATAGTGTTTGGGCATTAAGGCTTTAAGATTTTAATTTTGCAAGAGGTAGCATCTTAGCCCAAAACTAACTTAAAATTAATTTTTGAAGATAGACCAATTTCAAGCAAAATTAATCTAGATAACTACAGAAAACACTGTTTGGACAAGTTCCATAGTAAAACTGGCCGTAACGATGGTGAGCTCTTACCTGAATTTACTGGTGAGGAGACTGACTTCTGTTTTTATTGCATATGCAATTGTATCAGAGTTAGATGACAGAAAGAATATCTGTTCGTAAGTTGTATGACATGCAAACATCATCTCTTTACTAGAAAGATGTCTGAAACACCTTGAAGGGTTGGTGACCAGAACTGAACTCCAAGATTGAGTTTATACATGAGTAATAGTCGAGTAGGTGACCAATTTCTTGGAATAGCCTTCTGCTTGGCTGCTCTCAAATTGAAGGGAAGCAACGGGAATGTGCATACTTGACTCTTTGGTTTATCTCTGCCTTAGAGTTGAATGCAATTCCCTAAAGTATTTCTTTGTAAAATTTTCTTTTATTTTGTGTCATTACCTTTTGGTTGAAATAAAAGTTAAACTGCATGCATGATTAAAAATGTTATTTTTCCTTTGTGCAAATTATTTTTTTAGGATTTATGACAGCCCTTTTTGTTACCTTAATTTCACCAAATTAAATGGCTGACAACTTTGTAAAACTTTGTTAAACCTTACATCAGTGACTTTAGTGGAAGACATGATGATGGTGATGATAACTAACAAATCTAGAAAGCCTAGAATGGGGAATGGTAAAGAAGACTACCAAAATAAGGACATAGTTATGACACCAGATGAACAATAGGTAACATGAGTATGAGTTGTAAAAGGAGAGGCTTCTGATAAAATGAATTAATGCATTCGATATTAAGTAATTCTATTTAATATGTTATATAGCGTGGATGGCTACAATTTTGGATTTGCAGATCCAAAATTCTTATTGCTGGATTATGCTTTGTAATCATGTGTTAGATTGGTGTCAATAGTTGCAAATAGCACTTCTGCATGAACGTAGCGAAGAAGAATAGATATAGATAAAACATTCCAAATTATTAGTAGCTGGTTGCGCGAACAGGTGGTATTTGATAACTACACTACAAGACATCCCTAGTTGACTAGACTTGCACATAGATAGACCAGGAAATGGTGCAGCTAATCCTTCCCCTAAGCTACGAGAGTTGGTCAAAAGTACCAACGATGACTAAGGTGACGGCCATCGATGCGATTAAGGTATGTTTTTAAAAATTTCCTTACATTTCTGTCCTGTGATACTTGGTTAAAATGTGATCTCTGAGATGTTATGAAGAATAAACACTTTCTTTTGGAAGTTGTTTCATGTTGGATGCTTGTGTGACACATGCACATCCGATATTTGTATTTTAAGAATTACTTGCATATCTGTTTCTGCGTCGTTCTGTGCTTCCTAAATCTGAAGCTGTTGCTAATCAATGATGTTGATGACCAAAAAGCAGTTCAATATGGAAGTTTCCTATTTCCAGACTTTTAGATGGAATAGAATTAGTACACTGAATCAATGGTTGCTTGCTTTAGGAAAGATAGTTTGTATATATAAATCCTTTTTTCTAGTAAAGATGGACTATATGTCACTGCTCACTAATCCAGCTAGTGCTCTATTAATATTTAGTATTAGATCTCTAAATTTATGGAGCATTTAGTGGCAGTTAATTTTGTATTCTTGAGTAGTCTCTTTATTTCTTTATGTACTAAAATAGCATATATATATATTTCCATCTTCATATTGGGTTGTCTTTCTCACATCTCATACTTAGTACATTGAACCATTCATGTCTTGTTTGGCCTCCTTTGAATGTCTTTAGCTGTATTTAATAAGGGATTAGTTTTTCATGAGCTTTAGATATATTATATATGCATGGTAGATAGACTTCTTTCATTTCAATCCATTCCTGTTGTCAAGTATCATAAAGATAATCATTCTTGTTAATAAATGTAGCAAAAGAAAAGTATTCTTTTGTATAATTGGGTAAGATCATTCTCTCCTTTAGAACATCTTTGATAGAGCTTTTTTGAACACAGAGTTGTTTTTACAATAACTTAGATGTCTAGATATATGAATATTCTGACCATACACAGGTTTTCAGAAGCCTCTTGTATAATTCTCTATCACTATTCACTTAAGTTTGGGACAATAACCCTGTAAAATGTATTTCAACATGCATTTGGTAGTAGCATATAGCATTTCTGATGACAAAACCTGTGTATGCAGTCTTTCAGAATTATACAAGAGGCGTCTGAAAACCTGTGTATGCAGTCTTTCAGAATATTAGTGTGTTGGTTCAGACCCTTGTCATCGAACAAAGATTATTAGTCTACCAAAAGATTCTTTACTGAAAAAATTTCTGTGTATGCAGTCTGATGACAAAAAAAATTTCTGAAAAAAATTTCTTGTTACTGATGACAAAGCTACTGCATATAGCATTTCTTGATACAAGAAAAAAATTTCTTGATACAACAAAAAATTTCTTGTATGCAGTCTGATGAAAATATTTCTTTACTGCATATAGCATTCATCTACCAAAAGATTATTAGTCTCTCTAGTTAATTTATACTTCACAGTGTAGCAACTACATTTTAGGATCAAAGCAGTATCTTTGCCATATTTTGTGGTGAAAAAATAAATAGAATAAGTCTGTACAATAACAACATTTCAGGAAGAAAATGCTTATATGAATCTCTTATATATATCAAATTGACATGGCATCGTCAGAATCAAATACAAAAAGTTGCTACTGCCAAGAGTGTATATGTCAATTACACTTCAAGTAATTATTATTCTCTCAGTGAGCCAGTTCATAATGCACACATTGAGATTGCCACTTAATGGCTTTGTCAATAGAAATTCGATCAAGAAAATATGCATATGAAAGATGATAATTCCACTTAACTGCTTTTGTGATTGTTGATCATTCCATAATCAATTAACTACGAAGAAGGAAAGATCTGTATCCATAAAATTAAATCTAAGTATATTAACAATACACATATGTCGCGTTTTATACTTTCCAGTTTTATAGTTTTTACTCTATTTCATCTTCAATATTGTAATGCTTAATCCTGGGAATTCCTCGCAGCACAGTAAACATTGATTTTTGAAGTTACATTGATTTATTGTGCTCCATCATCTTTCTCATTTTGTAGCAAAAGTTTGCAATCCCTGACGGTTCTGATGGATGGCTCAATAAATCGATTTCGAAAAAATGGAGGGATCACAAGAGCTTCTTGAAAGGGAAGCACTATGATGAGGAGAAGACCGAGGTCGAAAATGCAAGGTCAGTTCCCGAATGCGTGACGCCACAGGATTGGCATTTTCTTGTCAAATATTGGAAATCGGAAGCTGGAAAGGTAATCATATTTCATTGTTTATATCTTAAATTGATGATATAAATTATTAATTTTGGTAAACATAAGCATTTATTCCAATTATTAAAATGGTATAGAGGAAAGCTGAGATTGGTCAAAGCAGCCGTAGGCAGTTGAAGATCAAGCACACTACGGGGAGCTGCAGCTTTGCTATTGTGCGGGATGAGATGGTAATGGAAATTTTATTTTATAGCAAGTCTGTTTTTTTTTTTGCCAATTTCTGCGTTGGTATGATTTAACTATTTCATTTGACATATATATAGGATACGACAGTCGAGGGAGAGAGTGTCGGTGAGGTAGATTTTTTTGAATCTACCCACACAAGTAAGGATGGGACATATCGGGATGAATTTGCAGCTGATATAGTGGTATACATGAAACTTTCGAATTCCAATTTTCATTCTGCAACAAAAATTTGGATACTATTCACAACTCAAATTTGGATTTTAATTTGGTCATAACTTACAAAATTTCAAACTAATTTTCAGCCCAATTTTTGGTATTAATGTATTGTTTGCTCTCTTTTCTAGAAAGAAGCTAGAAAATTGATTGAAGAGAGGTCGACATCTTCAGCAGATCGATTAACCATCCAGCGTGAAGCTATGACTGATGTGAGGGGGAAAGAGCGACCCGGTCGTGTGCGGGGAATGGGATTGGGGCCAACACCCTCACAGGTATACATATAAATATAATCAGTAGGTTTACCAAACTATTCCAACATGATATGCAAATGAAAAGTATATATGCATTTCAACCTTAAAGAATCTGAGGTGTTACAAATCTCAGTTTAAGTATCTACTCACATGCATGAGATGTTACAACTCTCAGTTTAAGTATCTACTCAATTGCCTTATCATTTGCTTTGGATTGACTTCTCTATAATCTGTAAGGTGTTGGTGTGTCTAAGATTATCTACGACTTGCTGGTTTCTTCTTTATATTTTGTTCCATTACTTCCAGTATGCTTGCTAAATTTGTCCTCCTCCTCTATGAACCATAGTCTGGTTTTGACTGAGATACCACTTGAAGAAGAAGATATATTTGAAAAACAAGTTAAAAGTGATTGTTTGATTTGGTAGTGAGATTGATCAACTGCATTGATTTTGCAGTAAGAAATTATTCCTTGCTAATTAGGTGTTTGTTTTGAGACGCTTTTGATTTGCTATGTGATTATAGGTTAAATTTGCATATACCTCCAGTCATATGTTAAATTTCTAAAATATGTTAAATTTGCATATGACCTATATAGGTAAAATTAGAGGAGGCTTGTCCATATTACAGCTCAAGTTTAGACTAGCAAAAAACATAGCTTAAGTTTATTTTTATTTTTTTTTGTTTGAGAAAAACTTGTGGAACATCTACAAGTTGATATGCCAGATCATTGATGTTTTCTTTCACCTGAAAAATACATAATTTTCAATTATCTTTTATCTAACAAACAATAGGTCAGTAAAGTTAAGAAAAACATAATACAATTAAAACCCATATATATGACAAAACAAATGAGAAATATCCACATAAATAAAACATATAACATCAACATGATAATGATGGATGCATATTCAATCATATATGTTCTATCTAATTTTCTATAGAAAACCAATATACAAATCATCTTTTACATCTCAAATTGGCATTTTGACCCATTTTTGTTGTAGCGAAGACACCTACAGGTTCTTATAGTGACTTCAGTTCTCAAAAATATGTAATCAAACAACATTTTAGACAAATAAGTAGCAGCAGCTATGTTGGCTTGTGATCTCTATATTAGTGAGGTAAGCTCTCCACCTACCATTTTAGGGTTTAGAAAAAAAAGTAACTCAACAATCCAGAAGAAAATAAAATGAATTAGTGAGGTAAGACCCAGGAAGTATACAGTTAGGTTCGGTGTTTCGCATTCTTTCTAGAGTTTTTAAGTTGTGAGTATAAAAGAGTTCCCAGGTCTTTCGGAAAAAAAATCTGATTTTGCGATGGGTTTTTTTTCCTTCAAATGATTTAGTGATAGTTATAATTCTGTTAGCTTGAAATTTTTATAAAAGCCCCTGAAATATCTCATGAGAGAGGCTACTATCAAAGACATGAAAGTGATACCTCAATCGTTTTTTAATAGAAGTAAGCTTATTAACTGCAAGCTAACAGACATAATAATAAATCTGAGCCTTTATGTCTTTAAACCTAAATCCCAACTACACAGAATAAAAGAACTTCCAAAAAAATGTACATAAGGGATTGATGGAGTGAATAATGAAACAAATGGAAACCGAACCCACTGAGAAAACAGATTAAAGATGGGTGAAGATAATGTGCAGATGAATTGTGCATATCGTGAAAATTTAGCATTCTGAGAATGAGATGTGAAGGCAATCTGAACAATATTTTCTTCCCTCATTTTGATTATGTTGTTTTTAAGATTGAATAATGGTAAACTTTTCAAGTAACCGTTAAAACATCGGTTTTCATTTAATTCCACAGTACCATCACACAAAGTGATGGTACTGTAGAATACATCCATTCATCGATGTGAATGAAGTAAATAACCTCCTTTATTAATTGCTGAATTCTGAAAATAAAGGTAGTTTAACTATGAGTGGAAACATACAACAAATTCAACTACATTCACATCAAGCAAAGTTTTGGGGGTTATTTAACTCAATGTACCAGTGTATAACCAAAGCACGTTATATACCGGTTTAACGTGCTTTGGTTATACACTGGTACATTGAAAAATTATAACCAAACTAATATTGTAAAGAGTCAGAACTGGCTTATATTATGGGAATACAATTGTAATAGTAAAGGAATGACGAAGGTGTTGCCAAGATGTTCTTTAATTTATCCAAATTTGCTTCAATTAGCCCAGACAGTTATCTTCATGATGTTTATAAAAAGTATTCCCGTCAATATGGAACTGAATAGAATAAGACTTTAGTTGCTTATGTCCTTCCTCTGTCTTGTTTCCTTTATTATCAATGAACTCTAGAGTTGCTAGTAAAATTAATTTGCATTGCTTTTATTTGGTTGTCTTTTAAACTTCTATATATGTCTCATAGTAGTTCATATTGGTTATATAGTTATGACCCTGTGAAAATTGGACTGACATGGTTTCAATCACAGGTATTTGGTTCTTGTGCATCTACCTCCAGTCGTACATCCTATCCGGATGTGTTCGAGATGCAAGCCAAGATGCAGGAAGAGATTGACGGCTTGAAAGATATGATTGTTTCTTTAATCTCCCAACAAAACCAGAACTCTAACAATCCAGTACATGGAACTGTAAGTATTCAGCAATATTTTATGATATTAGTATGAAATTTAACTATTGCATTTTACTTGTGTGGTGCCTAGTGTAGTGAATAATCTAATAAATGACACTATTGTGAATTATACAGAGCCAGCGAATTCCATCGACTTCTAGTCACGCACATACATCTGGGCAAAATATCAGTGGGAATCAAAGCAATGCCGAGCCGCTTCAGTAGACTTTGCCATTGTTGAGTTAAATTTGGACTTTAGTCTTTTTATGTTTTGTTGAAACTGAATTTATGCTTTGTTAAAGAAATTGATGTATAACAAGTATATTTATAACTCTTCGTATGACCATTTTTAGACAAGTAATTATTGTTTATTGTGGTCCATGATTATATAGTTGTTTATTATGCTGCTATTAATGTTTTTAAGATTTGAACGTTCAAATTTGATATGACTACAGATATTTTGAATTTGTGACATTTTTTAAATAGTGGGAAAAACCCGAAACCCCCTATCAATCAGTTTTGAGATAAATATGCCGGGAGGATCCACCAATCGTGGTGAATTATAAAAATAAAAAAAAGAACCAATCCCGGCGTTTAGGAACACCGGTATAGCATATCGAAATGATTTAGTAAATATACTCACATGTGTCTATCACGACATTTATGAAGCGCCGTAATAGATCTACGACTTGTAACGGCGTTTTAAACAAGCGCCTTAATAGACCTACGGACTGTAACGGCGGACTTAAAAAGCGCCGTAATAGACCTACAAATTGTAACGACGCTTTCAAAAAACGTCGTCATAGGGCCATGAGTTGTAACGGCGGTTTAAAAATGCGCCGTTACAAGCAGTACACATATAGCGGCGTTTTTAAAAAGCGCCGGCATAGGCGTCCGATCTGCAATGGCGCTTTTCTGGGCCGCCATTACAGGTCATAGGCCTATAGCGGCGCCTTCTCAGACGCGCCGTTGTAGACCTATGGTCTGTAGCGGCGGTCTACAAAAGCACCGCGATAGACCGGTGATCTGTCCCGACCGTCGATGCAATGGCGCTTCTCGCGGCGGTAATTATAACGCCACTACCATCTATGGCGGCGTTTATAAACGCCACCATAGACAGAAAAAAATGCCGCTATAGACGTTCCGTTTAGTAGTGTATGTATTTGGTCCAAGTGGGAAATTGTTAGGATTGTGGTCTCAAATACACGTAGGCACGGAGTAATTGAAGTTGGAGAAGAAGAGGAGAAGATGAAGACAGCTAGAAAAGACAACAGCAGGTAGAAGAATGCAGCTGGAGGGGTTGCGGTCGACCGATCTGGGCTGAAAGGAGTTCTTCGAGTGTACATGGTTCAACAGAGAGCGGAACAGTCGATCGTGCAGTCGACCGGTCATGTTTCGAGGTGTTGGCAAGACATGTTGCAGTCGATCGATCGAAAGTGCGGTCGACCGACTTCGGCGCTGCATGTTATTTGTGCTTTCGACTTTTGAGTCCAATAAGCTGTATTTATATTTATCTTTTAGGATTTGTTTGGAGGCTATATATATTACAGTAGATGTGAACCCTAGGGCTATTGTGAAGCAACTCATATCAAGGGTGAGCCGTTATCATTGTTCAACTTCAAGAGGGGATTGTGCCGAGTGTTTCAAAGATGTGAGAGAGAGATTGTGAGTTGTAATCTCTTTGTAATCTTTGTAATTTTTGGGGAATAAGAAATATTGATTATCTATGCATATTGATTGTGTTAATGTGAGATCTTGCGATTATTGTGGTGGCTTATTCTTAATTCATCTAGTTCTTGGGAAGTTTCAATTGTTTGTGGTGTGTGAGTTCCGCTATTAGCACTACGAGTTGTGATAGATTCTGCATCAGTTACGTCATTCTCCCTCCTACTGAGTACACGAAGCTTACCGCTAAACAAGGGTATTCTCCTTTACTTTTCTTTTGTATTTCCTCCCTCCCTCTATTTATATTTTGCACTTAATCAGAATAATACTCCATAGTTTACGTGGTTTTATTGTCAAATAGTATAATGCACATTTTGCTAGGTTTTATCTGGGATCGAGGGATACATTTTAAAAGGTTCAGCATCTGGGGCTGAACTTTTTTGGAGTATTTTACAGATAACAGAGTGCAAGTTGTAGTATCTTACATATAAATATAATACAGGAAACATAAGATTGGATCTATAACTGAAACTGAAACATATATATTATGTGAGAGAGAGACCCTTCTCTTTTAAGTATCAACTCTTCGATGAAGAGGATGATTACATTCGACCTTTACATCCAAATGAGATACTCAAAATCGTATAAACCTGAAAATAACAATTTTTTTTCTTCTATTTTTTGCCTCAGTATATATAGGCCAAATATGAATTACACATCTCTACAAAATTATTAGTACACACAGAAACTAAATATTAGTTTTCATAAAGCTGCGGTGAGACAACCACCGAGTTGCAGCTCCGTTCACAAACCAGGCAACAACGTAGCCGTTTATTAAAAAAGCAGCAGCGATGACACATTACAGTATAAAAATTTATATTCATTACAATTCATTATATCTCGCCATCCCATAATTCTTCAACAGTCATAAAAGGACCATTTGGTGAGAGAAGTTCTTTACCTGAAACTAGTCTGCATTGTGGAATTTGACTAATTTTGTGCAACTCTTCCTTGCTCAGTTCCCAGTCGAAAATATTTATGTTTTCTAGCATTCGCTCTTTCTTGAAGCTTTTGACAACCAAAGTCGCTCCTTGCTCATATATCCACCTTAAAGATATCTGCCAATATAGTAGATGATAAGGGATGTTGTGAGATCAGAATCAGAAATTTAATATCCTCAATAAATCAACTCAACATTGCTAAGTTCCATGAAGATCGTGCATAATTTTGATTAAAACAGAAAAATATAAAACCTGAGCTATGGACTTTCCTCGCCCTTTGGCTATCTCTTTCAAAACGTCGCACTCCATGACTTGATTTGTTCCCCATGGAGTTCCATTTCCTCCCAAGGGGAAGTAAGCGCTTACCTGAATGCCTTTGTTCTTGCAAAACTCAATAAGCTTCTTTTGTTGCCATATAGGATGCATTTCAACCTAGGAATTTTTACTTATTTATAAATTTACAGTAGTCCAAAGAGACGAGGAAAACTCAATTTATAACGATCATAAACCAACTCACTTGATTGACAGCAGGTGGAATGTTGGCCAATTCAAGAAGTTGTTGTAATTTCTTGCAAGAGAAATTACTCACTCCAATGGACTTTGCAAGACCTAATTTTTGGCACTCCTCCATTGCTTCCCAAACAGACTTCAAATCCAACGGACGAAGCCTCTCTGTTTCAAAGGGGAACTGCGGCCCTTCAGGAGTCAAACTCATAGGCCAGTGTATGAGATAAAGATCAACATAGTCGAGTTGAAGTTTCCTACAAACTTTTTAAAAAACAAACAAACATATATTGTTATACTTTCTTAGACGAAGAACAATAACACAAGCTTCATTTATAAACAAACATCTTTATTAACAAGAAATGCTCAAGGATAATTTCATGTTTATGATTTCCTTCTAATAAAAAAAAAATCGAGGAAGGTGTACATAAACAATGAACCATATATGTAGTTTCGTAGATAATGGTCACATGCCGACAATTCAGCATCCTTCGAACCAAGAAAATGTTTTCCGACTAAAATGCCATGTTAATCATTTGCCAAAAAAGTTCATTAATTTCTCATATACATTGTAATGCATTCTTGTCCATGCTATTTTTCAAACATATATGAAAAAAATTCCATTATCAGGAATTAATTTGAGATTAAGTGATTTAGTAACTAGTTAGCCTCACATCTTCTCGTTGATTCGGCCATGACACATATCAGACTTTCATTCTTAACATAATCTTTTTTTTTAAAGATAAAACTGGTAAATCCCCGGGCATTTTTTTTTTTTTTATATTAAAAGATGACTAAGAGCATCCACAGTGATTTGTTAAAATTGGCAAATTGCCATTTTATAGCAAACGATGGTCTGCAACGGTTTTCTATTTTGCCATTTTTTGGCAAATTCGCTATATCTGTTTCTCATATATGAGAAACGAAATAGCAATTGCCAAATTATGAAGGACGGTATAATATATACCGTCCCTCCGATTTTAATATATTTTAATTCCGTTAGACGGTATAACATATACCGTCCTTCCCTAATTAAATTAATTTTTCCCATCAGACGGTATAACATACATCGGACAGGATATGTTATCCCGTCCCAGGAGTTTTCCTTTTTTTTTTTTTTAATTTTTTTTTAAATGAACGGTCAAGATTCGTCCGATCGGAAAAAAAAAAAAATATCGTCAGACGGGATAACCTACATCGGACGGGATATGTTATCCCGTCCCAGGATTTTTCCCTTTTTTTAAAATTTTTTTTTAAAATGAACCGTCACTATTTGTCCGATCGGAAAAAAAAAAGGAAAATTCTCGGACGGGATATGTTATCCCGTCCTTGAATTCTGGATTAGTTAGGTGGTGGTAGGTTTAGGTTTATTAATTATATTTAGTTAGTTAATTAATTAGGTTTAGGTATTAAGATATTATTTATTTTATTTAATTAATATATTTTAATAGTTAATCAGCAATTAAATTTTTTAATTTTTTTTAAATCTAGAGAGACGATATATGTTATACCGTCTCACGTGCGACGGTATATGTTATACCGTCCCACGCAATTTGTTTAAAAAAAAAAACAAAATATAGCAAACAACCACTGCAGTATTCGTCGCTATTTGCTATTACTGTAGCAGCCATTTTTAACAAAATGAGAAACATCATTGTGAATGCTCTAAGTCATCGCTTCATTAAAGAGAAATTAACGAAACCGTCAATGAAGTTACATAGCAAGCTCGAAGGCGATCAACATCAAAGCTCACCTGAGGAGGAGACTACAGCCCGAAACAATCCGGGCATTTTATTAATAAGTATTTAACGAAAGAACCCGGAAACAGACAAGTTTGATAAAATGAAACAGACGTCACCCCCTCAAAATAAATGAGATTCAAAACTAATTTTGAGAAAGATGATAACTTGTGTACCTGAGAGATTCCCTTAGTGCGGGGACCACCCGATCCCCATGAGCATCGCTCAACCAGAGCTTCGTCGTAACGATGACGTCATCCCTACTCTTGATCATCCCCTTCTCGGTTGCTTCTTTAATGGAAATTGCAAGCGGTCTCTCGCTACTGTACAGGGCTGCGGTATCAAAGTGGCGGTAACCGGCTTCGATGGCGTCGAAAACCGCAGACCGGAAGGAGTCCGGCGACGGCGGAGGGTGGGAGGCTGTGCCCAAGCACACCACCGGAATGGAATGGCCGGAGCTCAAAGCTACGGAGGGGATCGATACTGAAGCCATCACCACTTTCTTCTTCTTCTTCTTCTTCTTCTTCTTCTTCGTATAAATTTAACAAACTGGGTGGTGTGTAAATAGTTCTGAAATTATGTGGGCACAAAATTAAAATTCTTCAGTTTGACCGTAGACCTTAAGATGATGTGAGAGCTAATTAGCGGAATGATCCCCTTTTTTATAAAAAATAGCTAAACGACCCTATTTAGAAACTATTTAGGAAAATGATCTAGTTCTTGATTAATATTCTATAGTATTTTTTCTATAATAATTTTTATAGGATGTGTGACCTTTCTTTAAATTCTAAAAGTTTTTGGGTTTTAAGATAACTTCTATTTTTATTATTAGATTTTAGTTTTTTTATTCTATAGCTTGTAAATTAGTAATAAATTTACGGAAAATTACAGAAATTAAGTAAAAATTACTTACTCTGTATTGGCTCTGACACCTTCGGTGCGAAGCATGTAATCTCCTGAAGACCTGAAAAACAAAATAAAGAGAGTATCAAAAACTTTAAAATTCTAAAGATAAAAGTTTGGTGTGAAATAATATTCGTCGAAATAATGGATATTGTCTATTCTGAAAAAGTAATCAGGAATGTAAGGGATATCGTCGTCAAGTTCTCTCATATATTCTGATTCTGCTGCATATCCTTCACTATTACTATCATATGGGGGTTCTTCGAATTTTTCCGTATGTCTATTTTCTCCTCCATTCTATTCATTTTCTTCTAGAAATTGTCTGTATGCAGTCGTAGGACTCCAAACATAACCACTAAATATACCATTTTCATAAAATAACAAAGATCTTTCATAAAGAGTTAAATCATCGATTATTTCGACAGTTATATTACTAGTTTCTCCATGATTTATTTGATTTATCGTTATAATTATTACTCGTTGAATAATAATTTGAATTCATAATAGTCATTCATGCTTGTTACTCTATGAGGATAATAAACATCGAAAACTAGCATTCTATGACTTCCTTAATAATTAATCATTAATTCGAAAATTTCTGAGGCAATACTTAAACTATTATTATCTATTAGTCCTATTGAACAATAGTCAATTATAAAATCAAGAGTAGAGAAAGATTTCTAAGGATACCTAAAAAATCAAAACAAAATGGCCCATCATGCTTCCAACCTATTTAAACCTCTTTGAGCTGCTCTGTACCAGTTACTACCAGTGGATAAAATAGCTCTGGTATGCACCCCGATTTCTGTACTCCTTTTACGTTCTTCCCATCTCAAGATTACTGTAACGCCCCGAATCCCAAATACACTGAATTCGAGATGTTCTACAAGATATTTCCACTTCCTTTGGTACAATTTTACAAAGAAATTTGAACTTTTCATTTTACATCAGAGTTTACATAAATTCATTACAATTTACACTGCACAGCGGAAGTAAAATTACAACATTTACATGAATGTACAACAACATTGAATAATCTTTAAACATCTGTTCCTCTTTAATTTTTATCATGTCATTTACCTATATATAAGACTGTGGGTACGTCAGTTTATTCAACCGACGAGCATTATACACGGCCATCCTCTCTATGCCGGAAATAGTATAACTAATTTTCCATATTTAGCAAACACAAACTTGTCACATATCAAACTAAAGGGACTACCCTATTGATGTCGTGTTGTGATTGTGCACTTAGTCCTTAATGCAGTTATTTACATTACATGACACTAATGCGCACTTGTTCGGATTCTATGCATCCCATACTACATAGGACCGAGGGCAAGCCCATAATCGTTCTTCATCTTTGTAGGGTTCAATCCCTCGCCATGACTTAATCTACTACTGTAATTACGGTAGGTATCCTAGATGATCTATGAGTACAAGCACGTGTACAGAAAACCTGGAGGGGAATCCCACGTCATGTCACGACGCATCGTGAAGACAGCCTGTGGCAATTCAGCCTCCTTCATGGCACACGATCTTCTTGCAGTCACCAAACATCCCATAAGCGTCGCCACCGGGACGGTACCCTGGAGCAGTATCCATGTCATGTCACGACGCATCGTGAAGACAACCTGTGAATACTCTCACGCCGCCAATCCAATGGCCCTCATACTCATGTTTTTCTCCTACTTTCATCATGTCTCCACTATGTACTAATCCTTAGTTTTTATCAGAATCATGAACAAAATCAAAGCTCTAGAGTTAGCCTCTCCACTAAACCGGACTTATTCATTCATTCAAACATGACCAACCTTGGTCTTTCCTTTCAATTTTCATTTCATTTCTTTCCAAATGCCGGGGGAGACTTAGCTACTCTTTTGTTTCAATTCCAATTCACAATTTCCAATTTGAGCATTTCCAACCCATAAATTCATTTTCATAATCATAACAGATTTTTTTTTCAATAGCACGATCTCTAAATTGTTCAATAGTCCATAATCACACATGGAATTTATATACTTCATCAATTATTAATTTCACATTGAAATTCACATCACTAACAAATATTCACATTTCATATTTTTCACACTATTCTCAAATGAGAATAATTCACATCTATCACACAATAAAATTTCTTTCTTTACTATATTAATCTTCTAATCCTTCATTTCAAATTATTTTTGCAAGAGATAATTTCAAAAAAATATAAATATAGAACCATAGTTCTATTCACACATTTTATTCTCAAATTATGTTTTATTTCATGCAGATAATCCCCAAATTATTTTTCTTAAGTCCCACATATTTTTAGAAGAATAACCATATTTTTTTCATAATTTTTAGATCACCAAAACACCCAAAAAAATATTTTTTCTAAACTGCCGAAGCCAACGATCGAACCTAGGACCACAGAGAACACGGCCGAAGGCATAGGCCACTAGGCCACTTGCGCCAACGGTATAAAAAGGCGCTGAGAGTATTAAATACTCTCGGCCGCTGATTCTTATACTTTTAAAAATTTATGAAACAAAATATGGTGCCTCAGGGATTCGAATCGGCCACCACGGGGAACCCAACGCACGTTTTGACCACTTGAGCTACGTGCTCAGGTTGTCAAGGTACAACTTAAATTCTTTTTACTACAATTCTCTCTGTTATTAAGACAATTCGATATTCAACAAGTCCTCATTTCATTTTGTTTTTAGAAAAACTACTGAAAAATTCCAGATTGACTAACATTATCATAAGTTATATTCCAGTATAATAAAATAATTTTTTTCAATAATCAAAACACATTTTTCATACATTTAATTGAAATGGTGAACTATCACTACCACATTCCTTCCTTTTTCGACATTTCTCAACAACTAACGCCACTAGTCTCTTTATTAGCAAACTACACATTAATTCTCTGTTTTTAATCTTTTACCAAACATACAAATCTATATCTTAATTCATTTATTTCAATACGACACAAAGATTCAATTAAACACTTAATGTAGCATTGTTAATCTACTAACTTGTGTGTCTATAATTCATGAAGTAGAAAATGAAACTTTCTTCAACATCCATGGTTATAATTAATCCACACAAACTTAGATTTTTACTAATCAAATCACATACAATTGCACACCCACATTCCAATTAGTTCATAGGTCAATTTTATCAATTAAAAGCGTACTCTTATTAATATTTTCAATGCTTCATTCATTCAATTTAATCTAGCATGCATCCCTAATTAGAAATATAGAAAATTTACCCACCTTAATGGAGAGACAAACACAATTAGCAACTTCCTAAACAAAAGTCCTTGCACACGAACGGTCCTCCTCCTAGTCGACGCGCACAAAAGCCTCCAAGCACACCTCACTGAGAGCTCCTTGATGGTAGCCGGCCTCTCCTTTCCTCCTTGATGTTGCAAGCACAATCCCACACACTCTCAATCTTTTAACTCACAAAATCACTACTAGATAAAGTATTTTAGACTATAGATTTGTAGAAAGTAATAAGCACAAGAATAACTAGCCATGGAGGGGGGGTATTTATACTAAAATCTTGATGGAATGGAGGGCTAGGATCAAGTAATTGGTTATAAGATGGAGGGCTAAGATGAAAGTAGGAGTTGCATTAACTACCCACAACCAAGTAACCACCAAGCATGATCTCCACTCAAATTTTTGGTTTCCCTCCAAAAAGATTACAACCGGCCATGCTTTGGGAAGTGCATTTGCACGTGTACGTGTAGTGCACGTGCATGCAACTTGGTCTCCATTTAAAAATTTGTACATTTAAATTTTTGTATAAAAATAAAATAGTCTTTAAATTGTATTCTACATGACAAGTTGTATAAAAATAGTCCATGGGCTTTAGTTTATGGGCCAAAATAAAAATAATAAATTAAATTAACTTTGGGCTTTTTTTTTAAAAAAGAAAAGGTTTTTTGTCTAATTAAAAGAAGGCTTTATAGAAAAATAATTAAAGGCACATTTTAAATATCTATACTCATCATGCTGAAAATATTTACCAAAAATATTGCACGTGCACACTATGTGCAAAATAAATAATTTTTCATTAAATGAAAAATCGGGGCATTACAACTACTATGCCCTCAAGAGAGCTTCATCCGAGAGATACGTCGAGAACAACTAGTAGCACTTCGGTACAGACAACCAAAACCTAGCTTGTTTCCTGCTGCTAGGTGTACAGTCTAACTATAGAAGGTTGCAAATGGGTCTTTTTGCAAGATCAGTTAGGTAGAGCCTTACAAAACTCTCCCTAAGGGAAAAAGATTTAGTTATTCATACCTTATTTTCTACAAGAACTGGTAGATGCATGAACTTATAAAGATAATTTTTATTTCCTTCAAACTTGTTACAAACAGAGACTCTTCAAGATTTTGAGGAATTTTTTCTCTCCAGGATAGTCTGCCCTCTCTCTTGCTTAGCTTTCCCTTTTATATACCAAGGGATCAGCTTACAACAAGTTTTCATGCGTCACTGCTTACATCATATGTTCAAAAATTGTGATAAATACGTAAGTGCTTACATCAGCTTACAATAATTGTTCTAATTACATTTTGGCCTATTCTAGGAAAAAAGATTCCTCTTGGCCGACATCTTCACATGCTGCACATTTATGTTGGTGCTCCATCTTCATCAAGCTACAGTAATATACAACTGTCTCTGCTGTCATTGTCATTGCTCCAGTTGATAGTATCTGGTACCAGCTGTCAAACAGCTCATGCTTATCTTGTGACTGTTTGATCTTTGCTATACTATACATTATTATTTTATCTGGATCTGGGCTGTTATAGATCCATATATTGCGGTCTCTTTGTTTTATGTCTTTTAATTCACAGTACATGTTCCCGAAGCCCATTGCCCTTCTTTCTGGGATTAATTTTTCAAATTCTTCAGTTTTAAATGGTACAATATTTGATGCTCCATACATCATTTGTGTGATCATCCCTATTTTTATAAAATGTTCTGCTGGAAATTTCTTCCTCATCATTAAGATACTCGGAGATGGCTGAACACATTATGACATATATTTTTGAGGCCTTCGTGAGTCCAAAATAACTTTTGGCTGCCTTGTAAATTTCTCTTGGTAGGTGGATTAGTTTTTACTTTCATCACATCTTCACTATGTATCTAATCCTTAGTTTAATTGAATCATGAATAAAATCAAACTCTTAGAATGTAGCACTCCCACTATACCGGTCTTATTCATTCATTTCATATGACCCAAACCTTGGTCTTCTCATTTCAAATATCATTTTCATATTTCTTTTATTGCTGGTATAAGGCTTGGCTATACCCTAATTCTCAATTTCAACTCATAATTACAACATCGAGCTTTTCAAACTCATAAGGTCTTTTCATGATTAATCACAATTCATGTTTTCATAAGCATAGTATTCATGTATTCACATCTTTCATAACTCATCACAATCAATAAGTCAACTTCACATGCAATTTATGCGTAAGAATAAATTTCAACTAGTAGTAATCCGTAATTCATTTATTTCACAAATCTATTATTCTCATTTCAAAATCTTACTACAAGCACAAATTATAAGTCCAATTAATTACACCAATCACACTTTCAAAATTTCCTCATTACTAATTTTAATCTCTATAACTCAAAAATCTTATTTATTTTTCTTTTATTTAAAAAGACAAATTAAATTTTAAAAAGAAGTCCTTTCTTGCAAAAAGCCACAATTTCTTAATTACATTTTATCAAAAGGTATACAAATTTATCTCATAAAGTCCAAATAATTTTCAGTAATTAATTCCATATTTTTCCCAATTTTTACTCTATTTTTAAAAACTCAATTTAATTAAAATCCCATAAAAAAATAGTTTTTTTAAAATCCAAACCCCCAACCGGATTCGAACCCACAACCAGCAGCCCAATAGACAGCGCACAAGACCAACACGCCAAAGCCCCAAGGTGATATAACTAGGGGTTATAATCCCTAAGTATCGACTCTCGGCAAATTGGATTTTTAAAAAAAAAAAAAACAAAAACCCTCAGTATCGAACCCGAGACCTCCTCTCTACTGTAGCGACCGAAAGCTCTACCGACCAGTTGGCCTAAGTGGCCATTTCGTTTTGAAAGTAATTAATTTGGATCTTGATTTTGCTCTCTGTTCATAGCTATAGTTCATGAAGTCTCAAAACAAAAATTGTCTCTTTTTCTCCTCTTTTGAAAATAAAATTTTCCAGAATTAAAATACACCCAAATCTACAGCAACCAGTATTTTTATAAGTATTTTTAACTCTTTAAAACATGCATTTTAGCCCTAGTTTGTATTCCATGTTCATAATTTCGACATTTGAGAACCAAAGCATAATTCTACATGATTAAAGATAGGTTCCCACAAAAATCACTACATTATTGTTCTCTTGCTTATTGACAACTACTATGTTTTTAGAACACAAAATCATCTTTTCTAATGAATAAAACTTCTATCTTTATCTACTAATTTACACATGATGCATTCAATCATTTGTTTGCAAATACAATCTTTTTCATTTATTCTAACATTCATATGGCACATATAAAATGGAGAATTCTACTACAAAAATTAACAATTATCTCTTAGTAATCATTCTATCAATTTATCTCTAATATTACCACTCTACTTTAATAATTTAATTAAACAAACATGGTTTCAATCTCTTACTAGTTAATTCACATAATTTCATTTAAAACATACCTAGCATGCCTTCTAATATTAGAAGCAATGAGAAACACCCACCTCTTTGGATAAAAACCAATTAAAAGCTCATAGAGTCTCCTAGAATGCGAGAGAGTAGCCTTCTCCTCCTAGATTGTGATGCAAAAGTCCTTCTTGCTCCCTTGCCAAAACCGAGTGCTCTCTTGTGGATGGGATGGGCCGGCCTCCAATGTTGGGACACACCAAAGAACACTCAAACTATATATTCTCTTATGTAATCCTCTCCTATATAAATTCTTTCTTTCAATAATTTCTTAGTGTAGAATACATGTAGGTGGGGGTATTTATACTAGTTCTAGGATGGATTGGAGGGCTAGAATTTCATTAGATGGTTAAAGATGGATGGCTAGGATAGGATGGGAAGTTGTACACTACAAACCTTATGGGCTATAGCGGCATACTTTTCCCGGCGTTACCACACTGCGCCGCTATAGGTATAGTAGAATTTTATTTTATAAAAAAGACACTCTCTGTAACGGCGCGTGGCAACAACGCCGCTATAGCCTCAAATAGTAATGCTGTTATATATATATATATATATATCTATGACCTATCGCGGCGGTGATTTATACGCGCCGTTATAGGGTGGGGTAAATAATGTTCTGAAAAGCTACCCCGTTCTAAACCCCGCCCCCTTTTTACTTTCCCCAATTTTTACAACCCTAATTAATCCCGCTCTACTCTAATCCCGCTCATCTTCTTCCCGCTCTACTCTAACCCTAATCCCGCTCATCCTCTACTCTAACCCTAACCCCAATTTTTACTTTCCCTCTTCCGATCCGCCCTCCACTAATCCCCTCTAAACCCACGATCCCGCTCTTCTTCTTCCCATCGCGTTTCTCTCTCCCCTCCCCACTCACCGCCTCACCTCCCTCGCGCGCGCATCTCTCGCACGCACACCCTTGCCGCTCCCGTCCTTCGCCGCTCCTCCTCCTTCGCTGCTCCTCCTCCGCCGCTCCTTCGCCGCTCCCTTCGCCGCTCCTCCTTCGCCGCTCCTTCTCCGGTCCTCCTTCGCCGCTCTTCGACCTGTGTATACCCATCGCCGCCACCCTTGCCGTTCTCTCTCGCACCATCAAAGTAAGTTGGGTATTTTTTTGATCTTTGTTCCTTTCATTTCCTTTTTCCGTTTTTTTATTTTTGTTCCTTTCAATGTATGCCAATTTTTATCTTTGTTCCCTTCATTTTTGACAAATTAAAAATTAAAGATTAAAGAAATGATACTTCTTTCATTTTTAACACATTTTGTAAAAAGAATTCTTATTTTATTTTTAATAATTATCTGTGAGATTTGTCAAAATTGTTCCTGAATTTCCTCGAACTGCTTCTAATAAGCTACTGAGAAGAGTCCTAAGGGATCAAGTGACACAAGAACTTTGATATCACTACAAGCCCTAATTCTGTAGTTGATTTCTAGGAGGATAAACTCTGAATGCTTGCTCGGTGTACCGTGATAGAGCAACAACAACGTGATTGTATTTTAAAGAGCATGAATACATCATGTACAATGTCTTATTTAAGACTCCTGATCGATAAAGATTGTAGAATTTATGTACATCATGTACAATGCTTGTTCGATGGAATACATCATGTACAATGCTTGTTTTTCATGTATAATGTCTTATTTAAGACTCCTGAGCATGAATACATCATGTACAATGCTTGTTCGACGGAATTGTTGTGAGATAATAACTGCATTTGGTAAAATGTATGCAGAAAGTTTTTGGAAGATTCCTTAATATAAAGATTTATAATTAAAATCTGATAAGATTGCTGGAACATAATGAAACTGCATTATGTTGCTCCACTTCTACTCTCGTCTTGTCTGATTTTTTTTCTGTCTAATGGATTTTGGCTCTAACTTTTAGTTTTTCAAAACTTGCAATGCACATATTTTTCTCTCTTCATGATGTCAGTGTTGTTAGGAGTTTGCATTCTGGTTTTGTTCTTAAGATCACAGCATGTCTTGGTAGACGACATGAACTCCAACCGATATGCATCCATTATCGATAGGTTATATACTTGATATCAAATTTTATTGCTAGAAAAAGTATCATTTCTTTAATTTGTCAATAATGATTTTTATTTTTGTTCCATTAATCTATATTATAAGTAGGTTGAGATGATGATTGAGATTATATTCCCTATTGGTTTGATAGCCGATATGATGGCTACAATTGTATTAGCTCTAGCTGATCCTCCTCCTGCTCTGCCCACTTCAATATTATTTTTGTATTTATGAAACAAATAATAGTTTAAGTTTAAATTATTTATGTTTTTTTGGCTGTTTTGTAATGATAGTAAAACACTTATTTGATGTGATTTTAAGATTAATGGGGTTTGGGTTTAAATTTTTCTTATGATATTAAATTTTCGATTAAGATACATTGTAAGGAGGAGACAGAAAAAGATATATGTGAAGTTGTAATTTAGGAATTGTTGAGGAAGGATATGCTTTTATCTAGCATTCCATAAAGATGTGAATTGCTTGCAATTCTTTTATATTCGATTGCTTCATAATTGTCTTCGAATTTATTTACCTATGATTCGTATGGTTGAACAAACAAATTATTTTTTTGAAAATGGGTTGCAAAGATAACATGAAAATAAATTCAGAAACGATACATCATGTCGAAGTACAAAAAAATTATCCGAAAGTTATCAAAAATTGACCAGTCTAAAATCATTGTATGGTATGGGAGATAATTTGTGTTTTTCACATTGAAATAACGGATTACGTGGTTATGAAGAAATAACGGGGTTTTTAGATGGATGGTCAAATGGGGTGTTTGTTTTTAGAGGGAGGAAAAAATATGTCCGTTGCATAATGAAGTGGTTAAGTGAAATTTATCCAAAATTTATTATACCCAGAGGATTAACATATGTATAAACTTGTGCTAATTTCAGTAATTGGAACAGCATTTGCTCTCAACATATTGTTTAATATACCAGTATGGGTGGGAGTTCTTATCACTGGATTGAGTACTCTGTTGCTTTTGGGATTACAGAGATATGGGGTAACTTTCAATTGGCTTAGAACCTAATCATCTCAACTTTTAATCTTTTTTTTTTATAATATATATATATACATGTTATGTAATTTACTAAAGATCTTAGAAAGTTAATATTGAGAAAGAGGTTACACATCTGAGACATTAACGTGTGGAAGATGGTTATCCATTAATAATCTCTTTTTCACAAGACAAATATTATCCTTTCATTCGTAATTAAAAATATAAAAATAAATATAAACTATTTTCTCAGTATAGAATGTGTTGAATTTCAGATTCGGAAACTTGAGCTTTTGGTTTCTACTCTAGTGTTCCTCATGGCTGCCTGCTTCTTTGGAGAACTAGGCTATGTTAAACCCCCTGCTTCGGAAGTGACCAAGGGATTGTTTGTGCCAAAGCTCAAAGGGGACGGCGCCACTGCAGATGCTATCGCTCTTGTAGGAGCCTTAGTTATGCCGTGAGTACTAGTACAGTATCAATACTGATTCCTAATAATATAGTTATATCCTTGATTTTTTATCAATGATCAAATTGATCATACTAATCATTAGTCTTTTTTATGTCGAGTAATATATACTGTCCATTCTTTTGGTTGCAGGCATAATCTCTTCCTCCATTCAGCTCTTGTACTCTCAAGGAAGATACCAAAGTCTGTTAAAGGAATCAATGTAGGTTTACGAATAAATGTCTCGTGCTTTAGTTACTGCAATGTGCATAAATTAATCTCATAAGATTTATGCTCACCGTGGCATAGCACTAGCAGTATCAGTTTTATCATAATCATAATCATAAAAATTAAGTTGTCTATTTCTGCTTTTTTTATATAGCAAGATCTAGGTTCTTGATTTCATACTGAGTAGTTTCTCATGTTATGGTTTGCTTGTCACAGAGTGCTTGTAAGTACTTCCTTATAGAGAGCGGATTTGCACTATTCATTGCTTTGCTAATCAACATTGCTGTGGTCTCCGTTTCTGGTACAATTTGCCATCCTTCAAATCTTACTTCAGATATTTCAGGACAGTGCAGCGATATCACGCTCGATTCAGCATCTTTCTTGCTCAAGGTCTAAATCAACAAAAACTTGTAATATGGAAAATAAGTAGAAACCGAGGATGATATAAATTGGAATATATATACGTATCTTACCTTTTATTTTATCATTTCTTTTTCTTTTTTTCACAGAATGTTTTGGGCAAGTCAAGTTCAACTGTTTATGCAATTGCTCTGCTAGCTTCAGGCCAGAGCTCCACTATAACTAGTACATATGCCGGTCAATACATCATGCAGGTAAATGCGGCCTTATTTGTTTAACTTTGATATATTACTTACACAAAACTTGATGATTCGAGCTTAAATTTTCAAGCAGGGTTTTCTGGATATCAAGATGAGAACATGGCTGAGGAATTTAATGACTCGGTCCATTGCGATTGCTCCCAGTCTCATCGTCGCCATCATCGGTGGCTCGTCTGGTGCTGGAAAACTTATTATCATTGCATCTGTAAGCCTTTCGCCGACTTAATTTTATCTTGACAATTTTATCTTGTTATATACTAGACTAAAAACTCATTTATTTATTTACTAAAAATATGTAAGGCACTCTTCAATTGTAATTTTTTTAAAATATGTAAGGCTCTTTAAACTAGATCATGTAATTTATCAGTCAGTTATCATACCTAAGTATCATACAGTAAAAAAATCACACCTCCACCCATTCCATGACAAGGACTCGGTGACTAGTAGTATCTGTATACATATTTGGCACAACAACATCTCGTAGTCCACCATAGAGTTTCCTAGTTAATCACACAAATATAAAAGATTAAGCTAGAGACTGTATCTAAAATATGTAATTACACCATGAAGTGTGCAGACTGTAACAGAAAAACTTGTACATGATAAATTCAGGAAACTCAAAACCAGAATTGTTGGCACATACTAAAGAAGCAACGTTATTATTTTAGCAAGTATAATAATTCAAGTATATGTGATGTAACTTCAATTGTATCCTTATGTTGGTGCCTAGTCCATAAGAAATTTTAATAGGAATAAATAGCAAACTAAGTGAACTTGGCATCTCTCTCTTTTAAAGGTCAAGATTTCTTAATTGTCAATCCTCATTATTCTTCTAAAGATTGACAATACTACTATCATATTGGTGTTGGATAGAAAGGTTTTCTTCATAGTTTGTCTTTCATAATTATGAAAGATTACACATATGCTAGTTTATTATCTACTAGATATGAGTTTTATTAGGTTGGTAGGCATTGTACTTTGCCAATTTCCAATAAAAATCTCGATGTTTTCTCCATGCTATCGACTCGTAGTCTTGGAGAAATTTTAAAGGGTTCTCTTGTGTGGATTGGATTAATTTGTCTGGTTTATTAGGTTATGCTTCTCAATTAACCAATTTGTCTGATATGTGTATGCATCCTTTTTAACTATGAGTTGTTTTGGCCAAGAATTGGCACCTTGTACAAAGTAGCCAGTTTTTAAGAAGCAAATTCTATAGCTGGCCTCATTTTTATAGGTGAAGGCTCACATGATGTTCACACTTTGAACCCACTTTCACTCAGTATGTTCTTAACCTTGGCAATATCATTTCAATGTGATCCTCCATCTTCTTCTTGTTCTTATGTGTTATAAATTACTATTATGATGATTATTAAGTTTGAGTTCCTCTGTCACTATAGATGACTGAGTTTCATACTGTATCTTATTCACTAATTAATTCATATACGATCGAGCAAATGATATTTGTGAATTTTGATTGTTTTTTATACAGGGTCAGCGTATTCCATCGGTTTCCAGTCACGCACATACACCAGGGCAAAATAACGATGGAATTGGAAGCAACAGCGGGCCATACGAAGAGACTTCCCTACCGTAGTTTGTCGAATTTGGACTTTTTAAAAAATGTTTTGTAGGAATTATATCTAAGTGTTGTACAACATATACATTTGATACTCGTTGTATGACAGTTTGTGTTACAATTGAGTTGTTTTTGTGATTTGTGACTTTTAGTTCTTGATTATGATATTAATTAATTTACTTGATTTGCATTTAAATTTAATATGATTACATGTATTTGTAATATGCCATTAATTACTGATTCTTCTAATTGAAAATTTTATAATAAAATGTAAATATAAATAATAATGTAAAATATATATATATATATATATATAGAGAGAGAGAGTTAGTCTATTAAGAGATGGAGAGCTGAGCTCCTTATCTGAGCTGGGAGCGATCAGCCGTCTGATCAAACTTGATGAAGATCGGACGGCTGATCTCTCTTCCGCTCTCTCTTCAGATTTTAAGAGGGGTAAAAGGGGAATACCCCTTATCTCAAAGCCAGATCTGGCTATACCCTTCGATTCCTTATCGTCTAAGCCTTATCTCTTCTCTCCCGCTCTCTCTCTCGTTCCAAACCCTAATCTGAGCTCCACTCCCGCCATCGAATCCCGCTCTCGATCTGCTTGGATTCCTCTCTTTGGATTCCTCTCTTCTCTTCTCACCCTATCTGAAACCCTAATCACGGCACCTTCGAAACCCTAATCGAAGGATCCTTTCGAAACCCTAACCGCCACCTTCGCTCCTCTCCCGCTATCTTTCTTCACTCACCCGTGACAAACCCTACCAGTGCGACCGATCGCAGTACCTGTGCTTCGATCATCTTCTCTTCGATTTGTGCTTCGCTCATCCTCTTCGAAACCCTAATCGCAACCTTCGCTCCTCTCCCGCTATCTTTCTTCACTCACCCGTGACAAACCCTACTAGTGCGACCGATCGCAGTACCTGTGCTTCGATCATCTTCTCTTCGATTTGTGCTTCGCTCATCCTCAGATCGTTTTGTTCGATTGCCGTGAGCTGCACCTTAACATTGCACTTGAGAGTTCGTTTTCTTGTTCCTGACGGAGGACCGATACTGCGACAAGGGTTTAAATTTCTCACCTTGAATTGAAATTTTATTTCCTTCATAGATGCTTCTAGGTTGTTGTTATATTCTTCGAGCTTAAATTATGCTATGTTAATATTCGCACTAGTATTCGGACTAGTACATTTAGATTAGCAAATAATATTCGTACTGGTATATGGAATTTTTATATGTGGACATGACACATGCATATAAGCACACAAAATCCATGTAATATTTAGTCTAGTTTTTGTTTATTTCGAGACTTGCTTCAGTCACTGCTAATAGGACTTGACACATGCATATAAGTGATTAACACATGGATATAAGTGATTATTAGTAGTAGTATTATTATTATTCCCTGTAAATTTTCTTCCATGTAATTTTTCTTTTACTGTTTCTTTAGTTTAGTATTATTATTATTATTATTATTATTATTATTATTATTATTATTATTATGAGATAAGTGATTATTAGTAGTCATGAACAGAATAGTTCATGAGTCATCAATGATCTTCTTGTTACCGTAGTTACAGCACGACGCGCTCATTATTCGGCCGATTCCTCTTCATCAGCAAAATACCCTTTACCATCATTATCTCCTTGAACGGATAGCCAAATACAGGGGAGACTATAGTCGATTTTTTTTTTATGCTCGAACACCGGGTGTGAGATACAATACCACTAAGGTGGTTGTGATCATTTCCAGAAAAGGTCCTTTAGGGTTTGGTGAATAGAGTAGATTGTGTTAAGATGTAGTTTTTTTTGTTACCTTTTTTGGGGCCACAATTTCTCTATTTGACAGTTAAAGATTAGAGAGTTTATTTATTTTTAATTTTTGTTGTCTCATTCTCCTATGAAGGATGGAGATTGAAAATGAGGAATTACTAAGCCAGGATGTTCAGTCCAGTTGGAGGGATGTTGATGATGCATCTAAACCACTTGTTGGTTTAGTATTTGCAACCTTAGAAGATGGATTTGAATTTTACAAAACATATGCAAAATTATGCGGCTTTTCAGTACGAAAGTCTGCAACGATGGTTGATCCTACCACAAAGGATAGATATTCACAACAGTTTGTTTGTTCAAAACAAGGCAAGCCGGTTGATACAACCGGTGATAATGAAGAATCTTCTTCAATTTTGATCAAGAGAAGGAAACGGGCAATAACGAAAGAAGAATGTATGGCTCAAATACGAATCCAAAGGGATGTTGACGGGAGATGGTCAATCCGTAGGTTTGTTGAGGAGCATAGTCATATTTGTGTCACACCTCGAAAGCAACAATTTCTAAGACAGAATAGAAATGTATCTGAAGCGCAAAAAAGCTTACTCAGTACTTTCAAAGAGGCTAATATACGAACTTCAGAGTTTATGTCCTTCATGGAAATAGAAAATGAAGGTTTCAGTAATATTAATTGTACTGAAAAAGATATTAGAAATTCCTTGCAAAGAGAGAGGGATGGTATGAGACCTTATGATGTTGATATATTGTTGGAGCACTTCCAAGAGGAAAAAGAGATGAATCCTTCTTTCAGTTTTCATTACAAGGTTGATGAAGACAACAAATTAACTCATGTATTATGGGTTGATGCTATTGCCAGGAAGGCTTTCAAACATTTTGGTGATGTGCTAATTTTTGACACCACATATGATACCAACGAATACAAGTTGGTTTTTACGCCGTTCACCGGAGTTAATCATCATGGGCAATCTGTAAATTTTGGTGCGGCATTTGTAAATAAGGAGACCACCGATTCTTTTGTTTGGTTGTTTGAAAAATGGGGTGAAATAATGGGTGGGTCTCCACCAAAAGTGATCATCACGGACCAAGATCCTGCAATGGATAATGCAATTCGGATCTGTTTTCCTGGTTCGAGCCACAGGCTTTGCATGTGGCACATTCTTAAAAAGCTTCCCGATAAGCTTGGTGGCCCGGGTTTGAATAGTGATTTTAGCATTCCATTCCACAGTTGCATCTGGGAATCTGAGACCCCAGAAGAGTTTGAGATGAGATGGAATGACGTAATGCACGCTAACGTGCAAATTGCAGGTATTACTTGTTTTGATAAATTATTCTTATGTTTGAACTTTTTTGTTCTTTTTTATTAGTACTTGATACACATCCCAATAACAGGTTGTCCTTGGCTTTCTGACATTTATTTGCTTCGTGAGAAGTGGATACCGGCTTATGCCAAGCAAATTTTTACTGCTGGTATTCGCACAACTCAGAGATCAGAAAGCATGAATGCTTTTGTTGATAAGTATGTTAGCTAGTAAAAATTCTCTACATGAATTTCTGACCAGATTTGAAAGGGCAATAAGGAAACAAAGACAGAATCAGTTAGCAGCTGACTACACCACTCTGCATACCAAACCAAAGCTGCAAACAGGTTTTAAAATTGAGTCCCAAATGTCTGAACAGTACACCCGGTCCAAATTTCATATATTTCAGGCTGAACTAGTTGAAAGCTTGAATTATGCATCTTTAATGAAAGCTGACGATGGTAGTGTGCGACACTATATTGTCAGGAGAATGGCTAAGTCTGTACAGCATGATAAAACAAGAGATGTAGTTTACAAGGGGATGGATATTGCTGGGACTTGCACATGTAGTAAATTTGAAGTTGAGGGCATTCCTTGTAGACACATCCTCGTGGTATTGAGGAATGAGTTTGTTGATTCCCTGCCTCAATGTTATATTTTGAAGAGGTGGACCGCCTCTGTAACTACCGAGATTGTATATGATGATGCTGGTGCTGAAATAATCGGTAGTTACGGTAGTCCACAAGATTTGGACATGGTGGAATTGTCCAATGAATTCAACAAAGTGATGAGGATTGCTCGCTCATCAAAGGAGATGCGCCAAAAGGCGAAAACATTACTAGTTGGTGTTGTTGCAGAATTGCAACAAGATATGCCCCAAGAATCACAACAACCAACAACTAGTTCACTACCTAGAACAGTCCATATTTAAGTACCCGATATTGCAAAAACCAAGGGTAGTGGGAAGCGCATCAAAGGGGGTAGGGAGAAAGCATTGGAGATGGCTGCGAAACCATTGAGAAAGTGTCGCTTGTGCAATAAAATGGTTAATCATGACAGTCGTACTTGTCCTTTAAAGCAAAGGTAAGTAATTTGTATAGAAAGTTTAAATTTTTTTGCATTTGTGTACTTAGTATAATTTTAATTTCGTTTTGTGAACATTGAACGTGTAGCTCTACTATAAATGAGTCACAAGCTTCTACTACAGTTCCAACAATGCAACCTATAATAGAGGATCCTCCAAATATAGCATGAACTTTGTTGACTTATCTCTGTGTCTTTTGCAAGGTAAGTGTCATATATATCTGCCGTTATATTAGTTTATTACATTCTAACGCAATTATTAACTTAACCTACTTGTTTTGTTTGTTTGCAGGTAAATCATTCTCAGAAAAATAATGATGCCCAAGTTGGTAAAAAATTTCTAATTTGAAGTTCATATATTCTCTATTTAGTAGGCAATGATGAAAAGTATATGCAACTTGAATTTTGTTCCTGAACACTAGCCGGTGTGCCTTAATAAAGCGGCCCTAGTGTCAAATTCAAAATTCCAATTCAAAATTCCAAATTTGACTCTATATGCAATCTGATTTAACTTCAATGCGGCAGTGATGAAAATTTTATGCATGATTTCATGTTTCATGATTATTTGATGTATGCTCAACTTCATGTCTGTTTTGAAAGTGTTTTGAGCCGAGAAGAGAGGAAGGGTTAATTTATAAGGAATCGAAGTAGTATACGCTATCTGGCTTTGAGATAAGGGGTTAACCCATTTTACCCCTCTTAAAATCTGAAGAGAAAGGCAGAGTCAAGCTCAGCCGTCCGATCGTGATCAACTTTGATCAGATGGCTGATCTTCTCCAGCTCTGATAAGTCTATTAAGAGCTCAGAAGCTGAATGCTTTTTCGGGAGCTGTTTTCCTTTAACAATGCAACAGTGTAAGTTTTTACGAGATATTAAAGTGGTAATTGTTGTTTTTCTGAGCCGCCTTGAATTTTTAAAATCCGAGTGAATGAGATAATGTTTTTTTTTGCACTATTTCTGAGCCTACAATTTTTAACCATGAACGTGTGTCATACGTACTTGAATTTTCTTCTATTTGATGAATATTTTGGTGCAGGAATCGAAGAGAAAGAACGAGATGATCGTCAGCGCCGAACAAATTATGAATATTTGATGAATGATACAAAGTTTGCATGCTACATGCTTTGTCCGTATCTGTCTTTGTCTGTACTGGGCTGTTAAAAATTTATACTTCATGTTAAAAAACTGTGTTTGTTCTGGTCTGGAGGAAAAAAATGAGACTTCATGTTCAATCTGTGTTGTTTATGAGCTTCACAAATTTTGCATACTCCATGGTCTTCCTGTGCTTGTTCTTGGCTGTTTCAAAATTTAATACTTCATGCTCAATCTGTGTTTGCTCTGGTCTGGAGAAAAAAATGAGACTTTGTGTTCTGTCTGTGTTGTTTATGAGCTCTACAAATTTTGCATACTTCATGGTCTGCCTGTGCTTGTTCTTGGCTGTTTGAAATTTGTATGCTTCATGCTCAATCTGTGTTTGCTCTGGTCATCTGGGAAAAATGAGAATTCATGTTCAATCTGTGTTGTTTATGAGCATTTGAAATTTTGCATACTTCATGGTCTTCCTGTGCTTGTTCTTGGCTGTTTCAAATTTTAATACTTCATGCTCAATCTGTGTTTGGTCTGGTCTGGAGGAAAAAATGAGACTTTGTGTTCTGTCTGTGTTGTTTATGAGCTTTACAAATTTTGCATACTTCATGGTCTGCCTATGCTTGTTCTTGGCTGTTTGAAATTTGTATGCTTCATGCTCAATCTGTGTTTGCTCTGGTCATCTGGGAAAAATGAGACTTCATGTTCAGTCTGTGTTGTTTATGAGCATTTGAAATTTTGCTCAATTCATGGTCTTCCTGTGCTTGTTCTTGGCTGTTTCAAATTTTAATACTTCATGCTCAATCTGTGTTTGGTCTAGTCTGGAGGAAAAAATGAGACTTTGTGTTCTGTCTGTGTTGTTTATGAGCTTTACAAATTTTGCATACTTCTTTTTCAGCCTGTGCTTGTTCTTGGCTGATTGAAATTTGTATACTTGAGGCTCAATCTGTTGTTGCTCTGCTCTGGAGGGAAAAAATGAGACTTCATGTTCAGTCTGTGTTGTTTATGAGCTTCACAAATTTTGCATACTTCATGGTCTTCCTGTGCTTGTTCTTGGCTGTTTCAAATTTTAATACTTCATGCTCAATCTGTGTTTGTTCTGGTCTGGAGAAAAAAATGAGACTTTGTGTTCTGTCTGTGTTGTTTATGATCTTTACAAATTTTGCCCACTTCATGGTCTGCCTGTGCTTGTTCTTGGCTATTTGTACACTTCATGCTCAATCTGTGTTTGCTCTGGTCTGGAGAATTAAATGAGACTTCATGTTCAGTCTGTGTTGTTTATGAGCCTCACAAATTTTGCTCCATTCATGGTCTGCCTGTGCTTGTTCTTGGCTGTTTGAAATTTGTATACTTCTCAGGCTCAACCTGTGTTGTTTGTGAGTTTTACAAATTCTGCATACATCATGTTATGTCTGTGTTGCTTCTCAGCTTATCTTATTTTGTTTACTTGGTTACTTGAAGCTTTGAGCATGAAAATCAGGTGGACACGCCATACTGCGTAATACACCCAAAAAAACACATAATTTCAATCATTACATTAAGACAATAATGAACAGATTATTTGCAAAAAATTGGATCTTCATAGAATTGCAAAGTGAGTGTTCACAAATTTTCTACAGCATAAGAAATATGGCCATTTACAGCATAGTACATTTATTAATAACTGTCTGTAGATGACAAAATTTGCAAAATTTGGTCCGAATATATAATTTGGCCGTACTGCAGTCTTCAATCACTCCAAAATGCACTTCATGCTGAATTCTACCTGAAATCCAAAGTAAACTGAAATTAGTGAACATGGAAAAGACAAAGACAAACAGATAACAGATAGTCGATTCCAAAAGAGAACAAAATTTCAAATAAATAATGTAGGCTCAGGAAAACACCGTTTGAACCTGAAGTTCAAAATTCATGTACTGTTAAATATTCCTCCTCGATCAAAACCAACACCAACAAATCATGAAGAATGACAAAATTTGTAAGCTTAGAGCTAAGACAAACAGAGCATGTAGTTTACAAAATTTGTAATGCTCATAAACAACACAAATAGAGCTTCAAGTCTCACTTTTTCCTCCAGACCAGAGCAGACACAGATGGAGCATGATGTATAAAAATTTGAAACAGCCAAGAACAAGCACAGGAAGACCATGAAGTATGCAAAATTTGTGAAGCTCATAAACAACACAGACTGAACATGAAGTCTCATTTTTTCTCTCCAGAGCAGAGCAACAACAGATTGAGCCTCAAGTATACAAATTTCAATCAGCCAAGAACAAGCACAGGCTGAAAAAGAAGTATGCAAAATTTGTAAAGCTCATAAACAACACAGACAGAACACAAAGTCTCATTTTTTCCTCCAGACCAGACCAAACACAGATTGAGCATGAAGTATTAAAATTTGAAACAGCCAAGAACAAGCACAGGAAGACCATGAATTGAGCAAAATTTCAAATGCTCATAAACAACACAGACTGAACATGAAGTCTCATTTTTCCCAGATGACCAGAGCAAACACAGATTGAGCATGAAGCATACAAATTTCAAACAGCCAAGAACAAGCACAGGCAGACCATGAAGTATGCAAAATTTGTAAAGCTCATAAACAACACAGACAGAACACAAAGTCTCATTTTTTCCTCCAGACCAGACCAAACACAGATTGAGCATGAAGTATTAAAATTTGAAACAGCCAAGAACAAGCACAGGAAGACCATGAAGTATGCAAAATTTCAAATGCTCATAAACAACACAGATTGAACATGAATTCTCATTTTTCCCAGATGACCAGAGCAAACACAGATTGAGCATGAAGCATACAAATTTCAAACAGCCAAGAACAAGCACAGGCAGACCATGAAGTATGCAAAATTTGTAGAGCTCATAAACAACACAGACAGAACACAAAGTCTCATTTTTTTCTCCAGACCAGAGCAAACACAGATTGAGCATGAAGTATTAAATTTTGAAACAGCCAAGAACAAGCACAGGAAGACCATGGAGTATGCAAAATTTGTGAAGCTCATAAACAACACAGATTGAACATGAAGTCTCATTTTTTCCTCCAGACCAGAACAAACACAGTTTTTTAACATGAAGTATAAATTTTTAACAGCCCAGTACAGACAAAGACAGACACGGACAAAGCATGTAGCATGCAAACTTTGTATCATTCATCAAATATTCATAATTTGTTCGGCGCTGACGATCATCTCGTTCTTTCTCTTCGATTCCTACACCAAAATATTCATCAAATAGAAGAAAATTCAAGTACGTATGACACACGTTCATGGTTAAAAATTGTAGGCTCAGAAATAGTGCAAAAAAAAACATTATCTCATTCACTCGGATTTTAAAAATTCAAGGCGGCTCAGAAAAACAACAATTACCACTTTAATATCTCGTAAAAACTTACACTGTTGCATTGTTAAAGGAAAACAGCTCCCGAAAAAGCATTCAGCTTCTGAGCTCTTAATAGACTTATCAGAGCTGGAGAAGATCAGCCGTCTGATCAAAGTTGATCACGATCGGACGGCTGAGCTTGACTCTGCCTTTCTCTTCAGATTTTAAGAGGGGTAAAATGGGTTAACCCCTTATCTCAAAGCCAGATAGCGTATACTACTTCGATTCCTTATAAATTAACCCTTCCTCTCTTCTCGGCTCAAAACACTTTCAAAACAGACATGAAGTTGAGCATACATCAAATAATCATGAAACATGAAATCATGCATAAAATTTTCATCACTGCCGCATTGAAGTTAAATCAGATTGCATATAGAGTCAAATTTGGAATTTTGAATTGGAATTTTGAATTTGACACTAGGGCCGCTTTATTAAGGCACACCGGCTAGTGTTCAGGAACAAAATTCAAGTTGCATATACTTTTCATCATTGCCTACTAAATAGAGAATATATGAACTTCAAATTAGAAATTTTTTACCAACTTGGGCATCATTATTTTTCTGAGAATGATTTACCTGCAAACAAACAAAACAAGTAGGTTAAGTTAATAATTGCGTTAGAATGTAATAAACTAATATAACGGCAGATATATATGACACTTACCTTGCAAAAGACACAGAGATAAGTCAACAAAGTTCATGCTATATTTGGAGGATCCTCTATTATAGGTTGCATTGTTGGAACTGTAGTAGAAGCTTGTGACTCATTTATAGTAGAGCTACACGTTCAATGTTCACAAAACGAAATTAAAATTATACTAAGTACACAAATGCAAAAAAATTTAAACTTTCTATACAAATTACTTACCTTTGCTTTAAAGGACAAGTACGACTGTCATGATTAACCATTTTATTGCACAAGCGACACTTTCTCAATGGTTTCGCAGCCATCTCCAATGCTTTCTCCCTACCCCCTTTGATGCGCTTCCCACTACCCTTGGTTTTTGCAATATCGGGTACTTAAATATGGACTGTTCTAGGTAGTGAACTAGTTGTTGGTTGTTGTGATTCTTGGGGCATATCTTGTTGCAATTCTGCAACAACACCAACTAGTAATGTTTTCGCCTTTTGGCGCATCTCCTTTGATGAGCGAGCAATCCTCATCACTTTGTTGAATTCATTGGACAATTCCACCATGTCCAAATCTTGTGGACTACCGTAACTACCGATTATTTCAGCACCAGCATCATCATATACAATCTCGGTAGTTACAGAGGCGGTCCACCTCTTCAAAATATAACATTGAGGCAGGGAATCAACAAACTCATTCCTCAATACCACGAGGATGTGTCTACAAGGAATGCCCTCAACTTCAAATTTACTACATGTGCAAGTCCCAGCAATATCCATCCCCTTGTAAACTACATCTCTTGTTTTATCATGCTGTACAGACTTAGCCATTCTCCTGACAATATAGTGTCGCACACTACCATCGTCAGCTTTCATTAAAGATGCATAATTCAAGCTTTCAACTAGTTCAGCCTGAAATATATGAAATTTGGACCGGGTGTACTGTTCAGACATTTGGGACTCAATTTCAAAACCTGTTTGCAGCTTTGGTTTGGTATGCAGAGTGGTGTAGTCAGCTGCTAACTGATTCTGTCTTTGTTTCCTTATTGCCCTTTCAAATCTGGTCAGAAATTCATGTAGAGAATTTTTACTAGCTAACATACTTATCAACAAAAGCATTCATGCTTTCTGATCTCTGAGTTGTGCGAATACCAGCAGTAAAAATTTGCTTGGCATAAGCCGGTATCCACTTCTCACGAAGCAAATAAATGTCAGAAAGCCAAGGACAACCTGTTATTGGGATGTGTATCAAGTACTAATAAAAAAGAACAAAAAAGTTCAAACATAAGAATAATTTATCAAAACAAGTAATACCTGCAATTTGCACGTTAGCGTGCATTACGTCATTCCATCTCATCTCAAACTCTTCTGGGGTCTCAGATTCCCAGATGCAACTGTGGAATGGAATGCTAAAATCACTATTCAAACCCGGGCCACCAAGCTTATCGGGAAGCTTTTTAAGAATGTGCCACATGCAAAGCCTGTGGCTCGAACCAGGAAAACAGATCCGAATTGCATTATCCATTGCAGGATCTTGGTCCGTGATGATCACTTTTGGTGGAGACCCACCCATTATTTCACCCCATTTTTCAAACAACCAAACAAAAGAATCGGTGGTCTCCTTATTTACAAATGCCGCACCAAAATTTACAGATTGCCCATGATGATTAACTCCGGTGAACGGCGCAAAAACCAACTTGTATTCGTTGGTATCATATGTGGTGTCAAAAATTAGCACATCACCAAAATGTTTGAAAGCCTTCCTGGCAATAGCATCAACCCATAATACATGAGTTAATTTGTTGTCTTCATCAACCTTGTAATGAAAACTGAAAGAAGGATTCATCTCTTTTTCCTCTTGAAAGTGCTCCAACAATATATCAACATCATAAGGTCTCATACCATCCCTCTCTCTTTGCAAGGAATTTCTAATATCTTTTTCAGTACAATTAATATTACTGAAACCTTCATTTTCTATTTCCATGAAGGACATAAACTCTGAAGTTCGTATATTAGCCTCTTTGAAAGTACTGAGTAAGCTTTTTTGCGCTTCAGATACATTTCTATTCTGTCTTAGAAATTGTTGCTTTCGAGGTGTGACACAAATATGACTATGCTCCTCAACAAACCTACGGATTGACCATCTCCCGTCAACATCCCTTTGGATTCGTATTTGAGCCATACAGTCTTCTTTCGTTATTGCCCGTTTCCTTCTCTTGATCAAAATTGAAGAAGATTCTTCATTATCACCGGTTGTATCAACCGGCTTGCCTTGTTTTGAACAAACAAACTGTTGTGAATATCTATCCTTTGTGGTAGGATCAACCATCGTTGCAGACTTTCGTACTGAAAAGCCGCATAATTTTGCATATGTTTTGTAAAATTCAAATCCATCTTCTAAGGTTGCAAATACTAAACCAACAAGTGGTTTAGATGCATCATCAACATCCCTCCAACTGGACTGAACATCCTGGCTTAGTAATTCCTCATTTTCAATCTCCATCCTTCATAGGAGAATGAGACAACAAAAATTAAAAATAAATAAACTCTCTAATCTTTAACTGTCAAATAGAGAAATTGTGGCCCCAAAAAAGGTAACAAAAAAAACTACATCTTAACACAATCTACTCTATTCACCAAACCCTAAAGGACCTTTTCTGGAAATGATCACAACCACCTTAGTGGTATTGTATCTCACACCCGGTGTTCGAGCATAAAAAAAAATCGACTATAGTCTCCCCTGTATTTGGCTATCCGTTCAAGGAGATGATGATGGTAAAGGGTATTTTGCTGATGAAGAGGAATCGGCCGAATAATGAGCGCGTCGTGCTGTAACTACGGTAACAAGAAGATCATTGATGACTCATGAACTATTCTGTTCATGACTACTAATAATCACTTATCTCATAATAATAATAATAATAATAATAATAATAATAATAATAATAATACTAAACTAAAGAAACAGTAAAAGAAAAATTACATGGAAGAAAATTTACAGGGAATAATAATAATACTACTACTAATAATCACTTATATGCATGTGTTAATCACTTATATGCATGTGTCAAGTCCTATTAGCAGTGATTGAAGCAAGTCTTGAAATAAACAAAAACTAGACTAAATATTACATGGATTTTGTGTGCTTATATGCATGTGTCATGTCCACATATAAAAATTCCATATACCAGTACGAATATTATTTGCTAATCTAAATGTACTAGTCCGAATACTAGTGCGAATATTAACATAGCATAATTTAAGCTCGAAGAATATAACAACAACCTAGAAGCATCTATGAAGGAAATAAAATTTCAATTCAAGGTGAGAAATTTAAACCCTTGTCGCAGTATCGGTCCTCCGTCAGGAACAAGAAAACGAACTCTCAAGTGCAATGTTAAGGTGCAGCTCACGGCAATCGAACAAAACGATCTGAGGATGAGCGAAGCACAAATCGAAGAGAAGATGATCGAAGCACAGGTACTGCGATCGGTCGCACTAGTAGGGTTTGTCACGGGTGAGTGAAGAAAGATAGCGGGAGAGGAGCGAAGGTTGCGATTAGGGTTTCGAAGAGGATGAGCGAAGCACAAATCGAAGAGAAGATGATCGAAGCACAGGTACTGCGATCGGTCGCACTGGTAGGGTTTGTCACGGGTGAGTGAAGAAAGATAGCGGGAGAGGAGCGAAGGTGGCGGTTAGGGTTTCGAAAGGATCCTTCGATTAGGGTTTCGAAGGTGCCGTGATTAGGGTTTCAGATAGGGTGAGAAGAGAAGAGAGGAATCCAAAGAGAGGAATCCAAGCAGATCGAGAGCGGGATTCGATGGCAGGAGTGGAGCTCAGATTAGGGTTTGGAACGAGAGAGAGAGCGGGAGAGAAGAGATAAGGCTTAGACGATAAGGAATCGAAGGGTATAGCCAGATCTGGCTTTGAGATAAGGGGTATTCCCCTTTTACCCCTCTTAAAATCTGAAGAGAGAGCGGAAGAGAGATCAGCGGTCCGATCTTCATCAAGTTTGATCAGACGGCTGATCGCTCCCAGCTCAGATAAGGAGCTCAGCTCTCCATCTCTTAATAGACTAACTCTATATATATATATATATATATATATATATATATATATATATATATATATATATATATATATATATATAAAATAAAAAAATAAATATATATAAAAAAAACCCACCTATGGCGGCGTTTACCACGAAACGCCGCCATAGATACCACAGTTCTCTAATCCTCTATCGCGGCGCTGGGCCAGCGCCGCAGCAAGGTACCCAGACTAGTTTTCTGGTTGCGGTGCAATACCGGCGTTTCACATACGCACCGCTATAGGTGTTTTCCCCAAAAACGAAACGTTTCTATAACGGCGCTAACAAACCGCCGTTATAGGTGGACACCTATAACGGCGGCAACCAAACACGCCGCAGTAGCCTATATGGCTGTAACGACGCACTTTCTAGCGGCACTTTTAGCGGCGATTTCAGAAGTGCCGTTACGAGCTATAACGGCGCCAAAAAGCGCTGCTATAGCCTTATAAAAGCGCCGCTATAGCCCTTACGGTTTGTAGTGGTAGTAACCATCCACAATCAAATAACTACCCATGCACACACACACCCACTCCCCATCTTCTCCATGCACAAACCGGCCTCCCATAGGTGTGCAATGCACACTACGTGCATGCACGTGCCCCTTAGTACCCCCCCCCCCCCCCCCCAATTTGAAATTTTTACAATTTTTAATTAATCAATTGTTCACAAATTGTGTCTACATGACAAGTGTTTAAATGATTAATTAAATTTGTGGGCTTCACAAATAGTGCTCTTAGACTTGTAGGCCAAAATAATAAAATAATAAATTATTAAAGTGGGCTAAAAATAAGAAAATAATGTTTTTAGGCTTTACAAAATAGGCTTTTAGGAAAATAAAGCAAAGGAAGAAAATAATTGTTCATACTACCAAAAGAAATTTTATATATAAAAATAAATAAATAAATATACATACAAAATTTGTACGTGCATAACACGTGAAAAACAACATTTCTATTAAAATGAAATTTTAGGGTATTACATGGGGACCATCTCATGTACCTTCTAGCAAAGGCTATCTCTATTATGTTAATTTTGTTGATGACTTCACACGCTACACATGGGTGTTTCTTATGCGCCACTGATTTTAGATTCCCGCCATTTACCATGTCTTAACCGCCATGATGCAAACTCTGTTTGGTGTACACATAAAGGTCTTTCACTCAGATGGTGCTCATGAGTACACTTCCACTACTATGAGATTCTTCAATCTTACGACACACTTTTTCAGTAATCATGCCCTCACACACATGAACAGAATGGTGTAGCAGAACGCATGCATCGTCACATTCTAGAGACGAATCACTCTCTTCTACTCCACTCTTATCTTCCTCATGTTTTCTACGTTGAAGCTGTCATGACTTCTGTCAGCCTCTTTAACACCACTTCATCGTCCAACTTATTTGGTACAAACACCTTATGAGGCTCTTCATCACTCACCACCAGACTACAGCATGCTCCGTACCTTTGAATACACTTTACTATTAGGATTGTAGCCTCAAATACACGTAGGCACGGAGTACTTGAAGTTGGAGAAGAAGCGGATAAGATGAAGATAGCTAGAGAAGACAATAGCAGGTAGAAGAATGCAGCTAGAGGGGTTGCGGTCGACCGACCTGGGCTGTAAGGAGTTCTTCGAGTGTACATGGTTCATTAGAGAGCGGGACAGTCGACCATGCAGTGGATCAGTCATGCTTCGAGGTGTTGGCAAGGCACGTTGCGGTCGACTGACTTCGGCACTGTACGTTATTTGAGCTTTCGGGTTTTTGGTCCAATAAGTGTATTTATCTTTTAGGGTTTACTTGGAGGCTATATATATAATAGTAGATATGAACCCTAGGGCTATTGTGAAGCAACTCATATCAAGGTACCGTTATCATTGTTCAACTTCAAGAGGGGACTGTGCCGAGTGTTGCAAAGGTGAGAAAGAAAGAGAGAGAGAGAGAGAGAGAGAGAGAGAGAGAGAGAGAGAGAGAGAAAGATTGAGAGTTGTACTCTCTTTGTAATGTTTGTATTTCTTTGGGAATAAGAAGTATTAGTTATCTCTGTATATTTATTGTGTCCTTGTGAGATCTTGCGATTATTGTGGTGGCTTGTTCTTGGTTCATCTAGTTCATGGAAAGTTTCAACTGCTTGTGGTGTGTGAGTTCCTCTATTAGCACTACGAGTTGTGGTAGATTCTGCAACAAGTGGTATCAGAGCACTAGGTCTGAGATGGCCGATAGCAAGTCAAAGATCGAGAGGTTTGATGGGAGTGACTTCATGGTGTGGAAGATTCAGATGATAGCATATCTTCGTCAGAAAGATCTAGATGGTTCGTTGTTTAATAATAAACCGGAAGGTGGAGACAAGGATGCAAAGGTCTTGGCAGAGTGGAATTGTTTGGATCAGAAGGCACTAGGGCAGATTGAGTTGTGACTGAGTAGAAAAGTGTTATTTCATATCTCAAAGGCAAAGACCACAAAAAAGATTATAGAGATTCTCATGGATATGTATGAAAAATCGTCGGTATCTAATAAAATTCTTTATCTGAAAAAATTGGTTAATATGAAGTTGAGGAAAGGGAGTTCACTAGCAGAACATGTGAATAATTAATGTATGATTTACAACCAGATAGAAGCTGCATGATTGAACTTTTCAGAGAGGGGACAGTCATTGTTACTTCTATACACTTTGTCCGATAGTTATGGTACGGTGGAACAGACTATTACAGGCACTATGACAGATTTGACAATTCTACAGGATATGGTGAGTAGCATTCTGAACAAGGAGATGAGAAGGATAAGAAATGGGGGATTTCCATCATCACCTTCTAGAGATTCCGCAATGTCAGTTGAGAAAAGACATGAGAGATCTAAGAGTAATCGAAGAAGAAAGAATCAGAGTAGTTCATCTGAGAGTGGGTCTTGTAACCCCCGGATTGTATTATGCTTGTATATATATATGAATGTATGTTTATTGACTGTATGCGTGCACACGATTGCAGTGTTTTGTTTGATTTTGATATCGTGGTGGATGGTTAGGGTTACGGGACGGTTCATGGGAGGATTGCATTCCAAAGATGCACGAGAACGAGGAGGACCGATATTAGTATAAACACTAGTTTTCGGTACGATACCCATGCAAATATAGCACTGTATGATACTACAGTGAATATATATTGCGTGTACACGTTAAACCGCTCGTCACGCACTCGTTGGAACTCATTAAGGGCTATGATGGGCAGCCAACATAACAACCACAAAATAATGGGCTTTGAGCCATGGTTTTGCCTAAAACCACCTTACAATTTTATGCTACACTCCCCCCATAGAATCCGGCCTATACCCCTCCCTTCTCCTTCATTTCCCACTTCATTATCTCCCTTTTTCTCTGGAAATTTCAGAAAGAAAACACCTCAAGAGAAGGAGGAGAGAAGGAAGAAGGAAGTGAAGAAGAAAGATCAAGAGGAGATTTCCAAGAGAGGAAGCTTGAAGAAGATCCTTCCACTACTACAACCAAGGGTGGGAAGTTTCTCTAAACCTGATTTTCTTGTCTTTTAATTGATTTTGATTGCATGTATGTTTGGTAGGATGCATAGGGTTGATCATCTAAAGGTTAAAAGTTGAAGTCAGATTTGAACTAGAAAAACTGATTCAAAGTACCATTTTGTGAATTTTTCCGAGAGCAAAATATGATGAATTAGACCATGAAATTAAATTTTTTTGTTCATATATGTGTTAGGATCATCCATGATTTATTTCAGATTTTTCTATAGTCATTTGATATGCTAATAAAATCGTGACATGGAGCTGTGTCGTAAGGCAGACTCAGAAAAAGATAAACAGGATGGCTGATATTGTAGCAATTTTCATGATTTATTGACTCATGCTATTGATCTGAAATTTTTACCCAATGTTCCTGAATGCATTTTTATTATGTACAAAAATCAGTAAATTATTTGGATGAGTTTATAGACATGAAAAAAATCTATCTATAACCAGTAGCTGATGTTGAATTAGAAAACTTGATGGTTTCTGTGCTAACTTGCAATAGATAATACTCACTGTATAATTGGAATTTTGACATGAGGTCTTTTGCATAATGTTGGGTATGATGTCTAGTTTCACCACCATAAATTTTATGTCATTTGGACAATTGTGCAATTTACTATGATTTTTTGATTAAGCACTGTGCTGTTTTCAGCCAGTTTTGATACTCTGTAAAGATTGGGAATTTGAGACTTGTTAGAGGCACATTTTGAGAATTATGACTCATTAGAGAGTTTTAGTGGACACCTAGACCTTCCCAACAAAACTAATTTGATGCAATTCCAGTAAACAGTTGAATTATTATGATTTTTGTAAGACTGGACAGAGGACTAGAGTAGAGCTGAGTGCTCTGAATTGGAGAGACCAATTGTGTGAATTGGTGTATCGATGATAGATGAGTGTGTTAGGGTGACTTAATAGTATAATTTGGACTCATGAACAACTAGAGAGTTGTTGAGGACACCCACACCCTTCTACAGAATTTGAGTTTGTGTCGTTCTGATGAACGAGTAGGATTTTGTGTTACTGGTAAGGTGCAGCCCGTGCACAGGAAGCACGCAGGCTGGAGCTTGAGAAGCTATTTCGAGGACTTAGATGTTTGAATCTAAGCTCGTGATCAACTAGGAATTTGTAGCCTAGGATCTTACCTTTCCAGGTTGTGCTCGTACACTCCAATCGGAGTTGTATCGAGAGAGTTATGACCATTTTGAGATTCGGGCAGAAACCCATAGGTCGCTTAGTCTGGGTTTGGACTAAGGATTGTGAAAGCATTTTTCCCTTATGTGTGAGCTGAGTCGGTGACTTGTGCCTAGGGATGGTTGATCTCTGTTATTGAGGTTGATGATTCCCCGAGTGGGATGTGTGTCTCGAGTTAGTCGCTAGGGTAAAGGATACCCTGCACCTATCAAGCCTATATTATTAGACTTCTGCCGAGCGTAGGACATCCGAGCATGCCAGTGAGTGGAGCTCAAGGGGCAGTTTTATATTTACAGCTGGGGTAGCGGCAGGCGTAGGCCATTATGCTGAACGATTCCAAGTCGGGGAAGTGGCGAACTGGACCGGTATTGCCAGGGGCCAGAGGCTGATAGGCAAGTGTGGAAGCTAATTCTTACCCGAAATAATTAGAGTAAGGTAGGGGTTAGAATGGTTTATTAAGGGGTTGAGAAATTACATTAGTCATAGTAAACCATAGTCGATGTTGTATCTTCCAGTCGTAGGGATACGTTCTCGACCGCTAATGGATTGCGTCCCCGGCTCGTATCTCGATCTGTTGATTCCCAAAGTTTTGCCGAAGTAAGGTGCATGAGGCCTGGAGGAATTGACCTCCCGTGGTGCTCACGTCCCTAAAGCGCGGGTTTGTGTTTTGTGTTTTTGGTATATATATGTTCATAACCCGGACCAGGGGTGAACACGCATGCGAGAGTCCATGAGTGGACATGTGGAACCAAGGGTCGTAAGGACCAGGTTCAACACGGTTTCTAAGGAGGTCCGTGCACGGGTACCAACTGGCGGTGACCACTTGGGCACTACAGGGCAGAATTAGACCGACCACTGCAATCTCCTTGGGCGACGGACAGTCTATTGGGAACTGGAGTGTGTACAATAGTAGGGTGCATGGCGAGGGTTCATATCCCTAAATTTTGGAGAAAGACTGCTAGATTTAGGGGCGTATGTAGTATGGGATGCATTCGTGCTCCAAAGTCTTGCTTACATTAGAAGTTAGGCATGTGAGTTTGCTGCATCTAGTCATAGGGTCATGTTATAACACTGCACTAGAACCCGAATCCACTAAACGCTTGTTTTGGCACAACACTTTTCCTTTTTGCATAAATTATTGGTTGTGATTGAGTTTTAGAGGATTGCTGTTATCACCAGCTTTGCGTCAGTCGAAGTACTGACGTTCCCCACCTTTTAGGTATCGGTTATACCTTCCGAACAGGTGCAGAGATATCAAAGTCGCGCAGCAGAAGCCTGAAGCTGAGGAGCAAGTCCCGAGGGAGCCGATGGGCCGCTCAGCGAAGTTCCGCAAGTAATCAGTCGATTACCATTCCAGGAGGCAGCTGATAGCTTTACAAGTGGAGTCTGTAAATACTTGCAATAAGTTGTAATGAATTGATGTAATTTCTCAATATATTGCAAAAGTAAATCCTTCTTGGAGTATTTTGGAGGATCCGAGAGTAAACTCTCTTTGTAGGTAGTGGGTTGTATGGATGTGGAGTTTTCCTCTTGTGTGGCTATTTTTGTGATCCCACTTGTATTTTGTGGGTTAATAGGTTCACTCCCTTCACTCATTTTGTCAATACGATCCGTACTTATATGTTGGTAAAATATACTTTGAAGACCACATATTTGCAGCTGTAGTTGGTTAAATGCTCCTTTTAATTGCTCAACTGTGTCCTTTAGGTAGACTATATCCTGTTCTATTTGCTGAACTCGGGTTTCCATTTTGCAACAAGTGAAATAGTTAATTTCTTGATAGAAAATCAGCTAAAATATTATGTTTTCCTTTTATGTTTTCTATTAAGAAATCATAATGTGCTAACTCCATCTGCCATCTTATCAATCTTTTGTTTGCTATGGTTGGGTCTATTATTTTATTAATCCAACTCTTTGTTTGGGTATTATCTGTTCTCATCGTAAATTTTGTATGTATTATAAATAGTTCAAACTTTTTTATAGCTTTTAAGATTGCTAGTAGTTCTTTTTCGTTTATGTGGTAATTTTGTTGGATTTGTGTGAAAGATCCACTAGTATATCTAGCTAGTTTTTCTTCATTTTCTCCTATTTCAATAAATTTTGGTACTGCTCCCCAATTGGTTTCACATGTGTCTGTTTCTATTATCCATGAACATTCTTTAACAGGTAATCTTAGCTTATGTAATTCTGAAGTTTGTTGTTTTAATATTTTTAGTTTCTCTTCATCCGCCGGGGTCCATTCCCATTTCTTAAACTTTTTAAGCTTTTGCTGTAACCAATTTGTTTTTGCTGATAAATTTGGTATGTAACCTCTTGTTTGATTTAGTAATCCTATTACAGCTTGCACTTCTCTTTTTTCTTTTAAGACATTAGGAAAAGTCTTAATTTTTTCTGCTATATGTGGTTGTAATTCTATTCCTTCATGTGATAATTTTGTTCCTAAGATTTCTATCTCAGTTTTGAATAATTCCATTTTCTTTTTTGATAGTATAATACCTGCATTTTTCACTATTTCTATGAATTTTAGTAGATGTTCTTTATGTTGTTCTTTATGAATTTTATGTTCTTTATGTGAGTTCCGCTATTAGCACTACGAGTTGTGGTAGATTCTGAAACAGTTACGTCATTCTCCCTCCTACTGAGTACACGAAGCTGACCGCTAAACAAGGGTATTCGTGCTTATTCTTCTTCATCTTCCTCTCCTTTACTTGTCTTTTGTATTTCCTCCCTCCCTCTATTTATATTTTGCACTTAATCAGAATAATACTCCATAGTTTACGTGGTTTTATTGTCAAATAGTATAATGCACATTTTGCTAGGTTTTATCTGGGATCGAGGGATACATTTTAAAAGGTTCAACATCTGGGGCTGAACTTTTTGGGAGTATTTTACAGATAACAGAGTGCAAGTTGTAGTATCTTACATATAAATATAATACAGGAAACAAAAGATTGGATCTATAACTGCAACTGAAACATATATATTATGTGAGAGAGAGACCCTTCTCTTTTAAGTATCAACTCTTCGATGAAGAGGATGGTTACATTCGACCTTTACATCCAAATGAGATACTCAAAATCGTATAAACCTGAAAATAACAATTTTTTTTCTTCTATTTTTTGCCTCAGTATATATAGGCCAAATATGAATTACACATCTCTAACAAAATTATTAGTACACACAGAAAGTAAATATTAGTTTTCATAAAGCTGCGGTGAGACAACCACTGAGTTGCAGCTCAGTTCACAAACCAGGCAACAACGTAGCCATTTATTAAAAATGCAGCAGCGATGACACATTACAGTATAAAAATTTATATTCATCACAATTCATTATATCTCGCCATCCCATAATTCTTCAACAGTCATAAAAGGACCATTTGGTGAGATAAATTCTTTACCTGAAACTAGTCTGCATTGTGGAATTTGACTAATTTTGTGCAACTCTTCCTTGCTCAGTTCCCAGTCGAAAATATTTATGTTTTCCAGCATTCGCTCTTTCTTGAAGCTTTTTACAACCAAAGTCGCTCCTTGCTCATATATCCACCTTAAAGATATCTGCCAATATAGTAGATGATATGGGATGTTGTGAAATCAGAATCAGTAATTTAATATCCTCAATAAATCAACTCAACATTGCTAAATTCCATGAAGATCATGCACAATTTTGATTAAAACAGAAAAATATAATACCTGAGCTATGGACTTTCCTCGCTCTTTGGCTATCTCTTTCAAAACGTCGCACTCCATGACTTGATTTGTTCCCCATGGAGTTCCACTTCCTCCCAAGGGGGAGTAAGCGCTTACCTGAATGCCTTTGTTCTTGCAAAACTCAATAAGCTTCTTTTGTTGCCATATAGGATGCATTTCAACCTTGGAATTTTTTATTTATTTATAAATTTACAATTGTCCGAAGAGACGAGGAAAACTCAATTTATAACGATCATAAACCAACTCACTTGATTGACAGCAGGTGGAATGTTGGCCAATTCAAGAAGTTGTTGTAATTTCTTGCAAGAGAAATTACTCACTCCAATGGACTTTGCAAGACCTAATTTTTGGCACTCCTCCATTGCTTCCCAAACAGACTTCAAATCCAACGGACGAAACTTCTCTGTTTCAACGGGGAACTGCGGCTCTTCAGGAGTCGAACTCATAGGCCAGTGTATGAGATATAGATCAACATAGTCGAGTTGAAGTTTCCTACAATTTTTTTTAGAAAAAAAAAACAAACGTATATTGTTATACTTTCTTAGACGAAGCTTCATTTATAAACAAACATCTTTATTAACAAGAAATGCTCAAGAATAATTTCATGTTTATGATTTCCTTCTAATAAAGAAAAAATCGAGGAAGGTGTACATAAAGAATGAACCATATATGTAGTTTCGTAGATAATAGTCACATGCCATAAAGAATGAACCATATATGTAGTTTCGTAGATAATGGTCACATGTCGACAATTTAGCATCCTTCGAACCAAGAAAATGTTTTCCGACTAAAATGCCATGTTAATCGTTTGCCAAAAAAGTTCATTAATTTCTCAAATACATTGTATTGCATTCAAGTCCATGCTATTTTGCAAACATATATGAAAAAAATTCCATTATCAGGAATTAATTTGAGATTAAGTGATTTAGTAACTAGTTAGCCTCACATCTTCTCGTTGATTTGGCCATGACACATATCAGACTTTCATTCTTAACATAATCTTTTTTTTTAAAAGATAAAACCGGTAAATCCCCGGGCATTTATTTATTTATTTATTAAAAGATGACTAAGGCATTGCTTCATTAAAGATACTAGTATTATACACGTGCGATGTACGTGGGAAAAATAGGAAGGAGGGAATGAAAATGACAAAAAAAAATTCTAGTATTATACACGTGCGATGCACGTGAGAAAAATGGGAAGGGAAAATGAAAAGGACAAAAAAAAATCTACCAACACGTACGCTGCACGTATTGACAAAATGACAAATATTTACAAATGACACTAAGCCCTTCTCCCGTTATAATATTAGAAATTTAACGAAACAGACAAATAAAAATACATAAAATCACCGGGCATTTTATTAATAAGTATTTAACGAAAAAACCCGGCAACAGACAAGTTTGATAAAATCTCACAGACGTAAAACCCCTCAAAATAAATGAGATTCAAAACTAATTTTGGCAAAGATGATAACTTCTGTACCTGAGAGATTCCCTTAGTGCGGGGACCACCCGATCCCCATGAGCATCGCTCAACCAGAGCTTCGTCGTAACGATGACGTCATCCCTACTATTGATCATCCCCTTCTCGGTTGCTTCTTTAATGGAAATTGCAAGCGGTCTCTCGCTACCGTACACGGCTGCGGTATCAAAGTGGCGGTAACCGGCTTCGATCGCGTCGAAAACCGCAGACCGGAAGGAGTCCGGCGACGGCAGAGGGTGGGAGGCTGTGCCCAAGCACACCACCGGAATGGAATGGCCGGAGCTCAAAGCTACGGAGGGGATCGATACTGAAGCCATCACCACTTTCTTCTTCTTCTTCTTCTTCGTATATATATATGTATAAATTTAACAAACAGGGTGGTGTATAAATAGTTCTGAAATTATTTTTTTTGATGAATAATAGTTCTGAAATTATGTGGGCACAAAATTAAAAACTCAATAGTTTGACTGTGGATTTTAAGATGATGTGAGCACATCCGTAATCTGATGGTGAAACTGAGAATAAACCATTCACTTGGTCATATATATATATCACCTCCATAAAGTATTACTAGTTTAGATGTACGATGCACGTCTTAATAAATATAGCTTTTTTAAAAGTAAAAATTCAGATATAGTCTGCATTTGATCTAAAACCTCATTTATAATAGTTATGTATGTGCATTGCACGGGTTGGTAGATGGACAAATTACATTAAGGCCTTCTCCCATTATAGTGGAGATATATAAAATGACATAAAAGTGACGGTGAGAATAGGCAATTCTTGTTAGAAAATGGGTGTTTTATGCACCATTTACGAACCGGTTTTTTAGCAATTTTTTTGAATAAGATCCTCAATGAATTATTGAGAGATAATGATTGACTTATGTTCTCCTTCGTGAGTAGATCAAAATCATATATTGATTTGCCAAAAACGATTAAGGGGTGAATAAGAAATTGTCTTTCAAAGTGAGACATTTTTATTCTTGAAAATGGGTTAAAGGAACATAGTCCCACATCAGAAAAATCAAAGAAAATAGAAGAGAATATATAGTAACCTCCTTCAAAACATTGTAAGATAGTTAGAAGAGAGGCTCTCTCTCGCGCACGCAGGGGTGCAAATCTCAGATTGGATTACATGCGACTTGTGTGTGCCCGCACGACCTATCCATGAATGCCGGACCAACATGCCCTCACCCCGTGCTGTCACGCCCCACTTCCCAAAATACGGAAATACGAGCCCGGGTCAAAAGCCGGAATACAAGTCTAAGTAAACAAATGAATTACAATGAATGAAGAAGAACATGAAAGGAAATAGTTTATTATTATGCAGTTGCTCCGATCTAAAAATACTGCTTGCCAACTCCTTCTGTAAAGGCTTGCCAACTCCTTCTGTAAAGGAGTAAGGTACATGTAGGAAATATGAATCACGATCAAATTACAATGACAATAATGGTACTAATAGCAATGGTCTTTATCGAGTATATATACATGTCAACTAGGTCTATTATCAAGTTGTTCCTCCTATCTAGTGCACGTACTACTGCGTCCCATACCACAGGTTCAGTGCACGCACAACAGTGTTCGTTTTAGACTTCGTGGTGGGGTCTACAGAGCGTGTACTCGGTGTATCACGACAACAAGATAATAAGATAACAAGTTCACGTCTCCACAAGTAATTCTCCACCTTCCATGTCAAGTTCATGTAACAAGATAACAAGATAACAAGTTCATGTCTCCACAAGTAATTTTCCACCTTCTACCGAGTACATTTTCTGAGACTGTCTACTACTAGGTCAACCCTTAGAAACCCCGGCTTGTTTAGTATTTTATTACTAAGTCAAACATTTACATGCAAGTAGTTATTAGAATGCCAAGGGAATTATAATAATGCAACAACATGATACATTGCACAAAATAAACAAGAAATGGTAAATCTGGAACAGCTGACACAGTTACACTAAAACAGGGATATCTCTTAGATTACAACTCCAAATTCGAATTTCTAGTATGCTATGGACATCTAGACAGAAAGGGCTACAAATTATATTCATTAACTTTCTGCTAATTCCGACTGCATCTAGGTTAAAAACTCCATTCTTTGTAGATTAACTGTTCTGGCAGCAACTAGATGTCAATTCCTAAGGGGTGGAAACATGGTATAAATGCACTATAAAAATCTACAAAAATTTGAGGAGAACCCTCAGCATGTCTATAAGGTTCCTGGAAAATTTCATAGCATTCTAATACTGTTTACATGATATTTCAGTACTAAATGTGTCGATATTGCATTAATTCTGCAGTCTGAAAAATGCATACCAACAAAGACTAAAGTGTGATATCTCGCAGCTCGAGACTCGAAATCAGGATCTGTCACTTGGGTTGGAAACTAGACTCAGTAGGCTAAAATTCTCTTTTGTATCAGGTGTGCTAATTCTCAATTTAACAGGGTCGAAACCTCTGTGCAAAACGGTATAAGCAGCAAGATTTATAAAAACCACTACACATGTATTCATCAGAACTAGTAATTAACGAGTTATTGTATCATGTATGTATCAAGATTAATGTACAGCAGGTAGTGTGAATTTTTCCAGTATACATGTCAAGTTCAAGTCACAAGATCTCAAGTAATAACATGTATTTAATCACGACGTGTTTTCCTCATGCACAAGTTTTATTTATTTTATTCATATCAAATATGTATCTAGGTTTGGGTTTGAGTCAATGGATAATAATAAGAGGTCAAGAGTACGTCAGGTTAGCTCATGTAAACCCTCGATACTCCTAACGGAAGGGACACAAGGCAAAGTTAATGATAAATGAATTGGAACTACTTGCATAAGAGGCCAATCAATCTTGAACTAGAATAAATAAGAGAGTTCAAGTGGACTTGTCTTTTTATTGTAGACGATCCAATAAAATAAGAATAACGGGATCAGAATCCCGGGGAGTAATCCCAAGAAACACGTGCAAAAATGCGCGCGAAGAGCAACTAACAAAGCAATTAACAGCTCCAATTTTCCCACACCGGATCGGTCCAAACACGAAACAGCGGAATAGGATTTGGTGTGGCCAAACACAGAACACCTAATCATTCCAATGGGATTCCTTCTACACACTCGATCAGATCCAAAATAGGGGACAGTAGGATTGGGATCTGGTGCGGCAAGAACACGGAACAGCGAATTACGACCAATCAGCTTCTTCTCCACACAGCGGATCGGCCCAAACCGGGGACAGCGAGCGGCGGATCGAGTGTGGCAAAACAGCAGACAGCAAAAATGGCCAATCAGGGCTCGTCTTCCACCTCGCGACAGCGGAGGAGAGAGGGAGGGACGGCGGTGACTTGGTGACGTGCGACGACTGCGATGGTGGTTGTGGCAGCGGAGCGGCATCGTGACCATGGTCGGGAAGCGACAGCGGCGACACAACTCCGGCGAAAGCTCTGTTCTCGCGCTCGAAACAGGGGAGACGAGCGACAGCGCTACGACGACGACTGCGGCACTGAATACGGCGGCTCGAGCGACTCTCTTCGCTTACTGAGACAAAGGAGGAAGAACAGTGACGTTGAGAGGTTGCGAGGCACTTGGAGGTTGCGGCAATGGTGGTGACGACTTCGGCGAAGCTCTGTTTCGTATCCAAAAACAGAGGGAGGTGGTGACGGCTGTGCGGAATGGAGCTTCGATGGGTTCTCGGCAATGGCGAGGGAATCGATGGGTGAGATGGTGGGGGATAGACGAGGTGATGAGTCGAGGACGATGGCGAAGGTGGGTGGTAGTGAAGGTGGAGCGATGGGTTCTGTTGGTTTCGAGCGAGGTTCGGCGATGAGGAAGAGGGGGAAAAGGGAATGGTGGTGAGGTGGAGATGGTGGTGTTGGCGATTGGGTTTGGTTCGGTGATGAGTGAAGGTGAGAAGAAGAAGGGGAAGTGAGCAGGAGGGTTGATTTGGTTTGGGAAACAGGAGAGGGAGAGAGAACGGGAGAGAGAGAGAGAGAGAGAGTAGGCTGTACAGTTATGATTTTTAGGGGAGTGGGGGGAAGTTTTAATACAATAAAATAAAAAGGAGATCATGGGGAGTTAGAGATACATGGGATTGAGGGGAGAAAGAGTCTGGAGTTCTAGTTAGGAGAAGTGGGTTTGGGTAGATTATGTCTTGGATTCAATATCCAATAAGGGAGATGGGTTGGGCTTTTATATGGATGGGCCAAAAATCAATAATACAATAAATAATTGGAATTAGTGATTCCACAACATGGCAAGGCCCAAATACAATAAATTAGGAGGAAAAAATATATCAATAGAAATACAAGAATAATAACCCGTACAATCGGAAACAGGGGTTACACATGCAGAGCTACTTTTTGCTATAGTTTTGATTTTTTTTTTTTTTTGTAACGGCTGAAATAAATGCCTCCCCTCTCATTTCTTCCCTGCACCAGTAATCTTTTTTCTTCCTTCTCTGAGTTCTATTCTGTTCTTCACCCCTGCTGTTTGGTAAGTTGCTGGTAGGATTCTGACGCTGCTGCTCGGTTCGAGAGTGTTACATGGTGCCTAAGTAAACACTCTGGTCGTTGCATCCTAGGAGACAGACGCCCTCGCACAATCTAGCAATCGGAAGAGGCGAAATCTGTTTTAAGGACACTGTGTGATACACAGGCCTCGACTGCTCTAACTTGTAATCTAAAATTGGTTATTTGTAAGTTGTTATTTATTTATTTTATTTTTCCTTTTGGTTTTTCTTTCTCTCATATTTTCTTCTCTGTTTTCTGTGCCTCTCAATCATTTGAGTTATTGTAAAAGAAAGTTTATAAAGAATTTTTTATAACAATTCTTAGCTAAAGAGTAAGAGTTCGAATGCTCTAGCTCAATTATGAAAATCCTTTTATTATGTTGTTACATTAATTACATATTGGGCACGCTACATATGACATTGCAACTATGGCGTTGTCCAAAATATATGATTTTTTTTTGAGTTCGGATTTCCTGAGGATGGTGTCGATCTCTACATGATCTGTCCTATAGGGGAACGTGTTTTGAGGAGATTCATATAGGAAATTCCCACAAAGACAGCCTTTAATGAGGTAAAAAGCACATCCAAAGCGCGTGATTGCACGATCATATGATGGTACACTTCTAAAACTTAATTATGTGCATGAACGATTCATTTGATATAGGATTTCCTATTATCTGTTGCTATTGATTTCGGGTGTGGTAGCAAACAGATGAATTTGTGAGTTCTTTGAGAAAAATAGTAAAGCGAACCTGTTGACTCCACCTATGTGTTGACTTGTTTCTTGCCGCTGTCCCGAACTACACCAAGTTCAATACACCGGGATGGATCCCGGCGACGAACCCTCCGATGCTCTTGCCAGTGATCTCCAAGATTAAGAAAAAGCTTTAGGTTGGAAAAGATTCATTACCTTGTTACGGTGGGGGGAGAAGAGTATTTATTATCGGCTTAGGAATCCGTTTCGAGATAAGGACAAATCTCTACTTCCCAGTGTGGATGGATAAGCTGGGGAGTTTGAACTCATCTCCTGATAAGAAATGGTTAAAACTGCCTCTCAGGAATAATGACGAATTTGGATTTCTCCTTATCCTTCTAAAATGGTTTGTAACGGGACAGATCCGTTTACGGGCTATTGGGCTTTGAAGAAAAGACCTAGTTCCCATTTCGGACCCGTTTGTAGGTGAAATTACCATTTTACTTCAGAGAGCTTTAAGATTCGTGCCCGATTTGAACGGTCCCGATCTAGTCCTATTTTTAGTCATATCACGAGCCCCCCACTCCTAAAGACTGTGTTTTACAGCCTTTGGGGAGTAGTTTTGTTGTTTCAATGGTGTAGAGGACTTTATCGAAGTTCTTAAGGGGTTAGTTGAATCTTGCTCGAGGTGTAACGGTGCCAATCTGAGTTGGAGGGGTGCCCATAATGGTTTTGCAACATTTCTGAATTTTTCTAATTTTTCCCTAATTTTTAAATTATTTTTCGAATTTATTTATTCAATTTTACGAATCAACAATCTATTTTCAAAAAGTATTAACTAATAGTTTCAATTAATAATTATTCATTCAGAAGTTCAAAAATATTTTCCTAAATTTATAATTATTTTTTAAAATTTTAATTAATTTTCTTGAATTATTAATTATTTTTCTCTATTTTTAAATAATTAATTCGAATTAATAATTTAAATAAAAGAAATAATCAGAGAATATCAACGTGGTGCGACCTAGAGCGTTGATCATACTGTTCGCGCGATTTCCTAAACGATCTGATGAAGGATCTGCCGCTTGATGACGTGGCGTAATCAGAGCACTCCGATCATGAGCGCGCATCGGGGAGGCAAGCATTTTTCCGCCATTGGGGATCGGTGGCAAGAGTGCTCAACACCCGTTGCCGAGGTCCAGGGGCGCGACACGTGGTGCATTGACCGTTGACCAGTCAACTCGTTTTCTCGCATTTGGAAATCGGTGGCAAGAGCGCTCGACACCCGTTGTCGAAGTCCAGGGGAACTTTTTCTCGCATTTGGACGTCAGTGGCAAGTGTGCTCGGCACCCATTGCCGAAGTCCAGGAGCGCAACACGTGGTGCGTTGACCGTTGACTGTTGACCAGTCAACACATTTTATCGCATTTGGACGTCGGTGGCAAGAGCACTCGACACTCGTTGCCGAAGTTTAGGGAACCTTTTCTCGCATTTGGACGTTGGTGGCAAGAGTGCTCGGCACAGGTTGCCGAAGTCCAGGATTTTTTCTCGCATTTGGATGCCGGTGGCAAGAGTGCTCGGCACAGGTTGCCAAAGTCCAGGAGAATTTTTTTCTCGGATTTGGACGTCGGTGGCAAGAGTGCTCGGCACAGGTTGGCGAAGTCCAGGAGAATTTTTCCTCGTATTTGGACGTCGGTGGCAAGAGTGCCCGGCACAGGTTGCCAAAGTTTAGGAGAATTTTTTCTCGCATTTGGACGTCGTGGCAAGAATGATCGACACATGTTGCCGAAGTCCAGGGGAATTTTTTCTCGCATTTGGACGTCAGTGGCAAGAGTTCTCGGCACAGGTTGCCGAAGTCCAGGAGAATTTTTTTCTCGCATTTGGACGTCGGTGGCAAGAGTGTTCGGCACATGTTGCCGAAGTCCAGGAGAATTTTTTCTCGTATTTGGACGTCGGTGGCATGAGTGCTCGGCACAGGTTGCCGGAGTCCAGGAGAATTTTTTTCTCGCATTTGGACGTTGGTGGCAAGAGTGCTCGGCACAGGTTGCCGAAGTCCAAGAGAATTTTTTCTTGCATTTAGACGCCAGTGGCAAGAGTGCTCAGCACAGGTTGCCAAAGTCCAGGTGAATGACATGTGGCACGCTGACTGTTTGACCGTTGACCAGCCAAAGGTCTGTTGAGTTTTCCCTATTTTCTGTCGTCTTGCGGTAAATGGGCCGGGCCTTTGCGCTATCAGAGGCCTTTCAGTCTCAATTAATGTGCCCCTCTCTATAAGACTCCACCCCATTCTCATTTGCTCATTCTCTAGTTTTTTACTCAGGTGATTTTTCTTCTCTTACCGGAGCTTCAGGTGAGAATCTTCTTCTTCCAGCAATCTTTTCCGGCAGTCGTTGTCAAATCAGGGTAATCTCATACTTAGTTTATTTTTAGAGAATGTCAAGCATTCCTCTGAGGCAAGAGACCTCCCTTACTCTCGCTCATGAGCCGACCTCGAGCCAAGTTCCTCCAATTGACAAAGGAAAAGACGTGGTAGGGTCTTCTTCGGTTGTAGTGGAGACCGTGGTTGAGAGCCAGTAGAGGATGGGGGAGCTCGGCAAACTGTCCGGGGTGCTAACCGGACTTCAGAGGGTTCGGGACCTTCCGAACGAACAGGCCGAGCGTATTATGTACGACATGGGGCACAGCTTCGAGGAGAATGCCGCCAGAGAGACCTCGGAGGTCGATGAGATGATCTCCATACTCAACGAAGTGGATCTGGCATCAATTCGGGAGTGTTTTCAGATCCCGTAAGAGTTCGACCAGATGTTGCCAGGGCCCGGAGTGAGGGCCAATTCTCCGATGCCAGTGGACATGTGCTTCTGGCCTGTCGACGCCTTCATTGTTGGGGTGCGGCTCCCTCTTCATCCCTCGTCGTCGAGGTGTTGCGATGGTTTCATATCAGCCCAATCCAGTACATGCCGAACATGTGGAGGCTGATCAACGGGTTCATCCTTCACTGTCAAGCGGCGGGACTCAAGCCGGAGTTGAGGGTGCTGCAGACCATATACTGGGTTCATCAACAATATAAGTCGGAGTTCAGGTTCTACCTGGCTTCGAGGCATGGCGCCAAGCTCGTCAGCTGCCCCGACTCGATAAAGCATTAGAGGGACAAGTACTTCCTTGTCCGGAGTCGAGAGCCGTGGGTCATCCCGACGACTTGGGTCGAAGAGATCTCGAGGAGGGTGAAGGAGAGCCCGGTGCTCAGTGTCACGTCCCGCTTCCCAAAAAGAATACGGAATACGTATACGCAACAAAAGCCCAACGAATGAATTTCATTATCCATAAGCTGTTTAAGAATCTTTACAGCATCTCACAAAATAATCAAAGTCGGAAGCAAAAGTATCAACCAATCATGCACAATTGAATCAAATAGATCAACAGAAATGTTATAACTAACATAAATCAGGAGAACAAATTAGATAGCATGGTATACTAACAGATACAGATAACACGTGTCAAGTGTCAGATGGCATACAGACAGATATACAGGTGGTAGTGTCAGATGATAGTCAGACAGATAACAGATAATCAGATAGCAGACATCAGATGAACAGATACAGATAACAGATAACAGATACAGATATCAGATTCAGATTTAGATTTAGATACAGATATAGATGTCATGTTCTTATAAGTCTTGTGTGATTACTATCTAGGTAGCACTTCATGCAGCCCACCTTACATGGTTGCTACATTCAACAGTTTTGCTTTAGATTTCGTAGGGGATCATATAGGGCCGTGTACTCAGGATTCAGACAGATATCAGATAACAGATCAGACAGATAGAACCTAGTGGTTCTCTTCTTCTCTACACCTTCCTTTAAGAAGTAATGTAGATAAGGTCAGATAACAAATCCAGACAGACAGATAGAACCTAGTGGTTCTCTTCTTCCCTACACCTTCCTATAGGGAAGTAATGTAGACAGGGTCAGATAACAGATAACAGATAATCATATGGAAAACACGGGCCCCCTTCTAAGTACACATTTCTATGCTTTTCCACTACTAGATCTTTTCCATAAACCCCAGCTTGATCATTTTATTATTATTAGCAAAAAAACGTGTATGTGCAAAAAACAGAGTGATAATAGCATGGTATAAACATGTAACAGGTTCAGGGTGGCAGATAAATAGGTACAAATTATGTACAGTTCATAAAGGAATAGAATCATGCAAATGTTAATTCAGGACAGCAAGACAGTGTTGTACTAAAACTGTGAATCCCGTTGTTACAGAAATGCAAATCAAGATCCGTCAAAGAATCTGGAAAATAGACTCCTAACCGAATCTATCAAATATAAATAAGTCACATAGTAATTTAAAAAGTCATAACTCAAAACTGATTTGAATCCAGAAAACATGTTCAGTCAGAAATTAGTAAAACGAATTCTCAGTCAGAAAAACAGCATCAAAACCTTTCAAATAAATCCAGGAAAAATCTGGAGTATTCCCCTATATGTCTAGAATCAGAATATAAAGTTCCATAATATTCTAGTAAAATTAGTCCAGTCATCAAAAATAAGAAAACATCAAGAAAGATAGTTTGTCAAATCTGGAATTCCCAACACTGCTGTACGAAAACGGAAATATCTCGCAAGCCGTGAAACAAAATCCAAATCTGTCAAAGGGAGATGCAAATAGACAAAATATATTAACTTTTATTTTTCACGAATATTTTTCATACAGTAAAAGGAATCAGGGTGAAAATATGATTCTTTACAGAACAGCGAGCAAAATACAGCAAGTATAACTGATATGGCTAAAAATGGGGTTAAATAGGAACCGTTCAAAGTGGGCACAAATCTTGAAGTCGCAGGGGTAGGATGGTAATTTCATTCGCAGATGGGTCTGAATTGGGTACCAGGTTTCCCCTCTTAGACCCGCTGGCCCATGAACAGATCTGTTGGCAGAGGGTCTCAACCCGTTAGGGACCAGGTCAACAGGATATGAGCAGATTCTGGCTTGTCCCTATCTTGAGGGGATGGTTGTAACCAACCCCAGCCAGCCACACCGGGAAGTAGGGATTCACCCTTATCCTGAAGAAGATCTCCTTGGCGACTATAAAAATCCCCTACCTCCTACTACTAAAGGTGATCACACTTTGCATACTTGAGCTTTTCCCCTTCACTTTTTCTGTGTATTGACTTGAGCGTCGGAGGGTTCGTCGCCGAGATCCATCCCGATGTCTCGAACGTTTTTGCAGGTTCAAGGGTGCACCAAGGGATCAACTGGTCAACAAGGAAGAAGAAGGGTTCCGCCTGTTCGAGTTCCTCACGAACCTACATATCTCATTTATTGCCCCCACACCAGAATCCAGCGGCAACAGATTGGCACCGTCTGTGGGAATCTCACTCGACAAGCAATCTCATCTTCCTCCTTCAGCCCACGTTACTCCCAGCCATGCCTCCCAAGAAGTGACCCGCAAACTCCAACCGAAGGACAACCTCTTCTCATCCTCCTCCTCCTCCTCTGCAGGGGGATCTCCCTCATCCCAACCAACCAACCCTGTAGCTCGATCCTCTGGCTCCACAATCTATCCAGCAGCCTATGGGACCCCAGGCCACAGTGGGGGAACATTCTCGACGAAGCCGCCACAAGCAACCTGTCCATCAGGTTCGAGTCTCCATCCATAATGCCGACACTGATTCCATGGCTTCCTATACCCCCCCACTCCAAAGGATCTACGGAACGTGATCAACAATCGGCTGACCGAGCACGAACCCGACCTCCTTACCCATCTGGATGAGAGGCGGGCCCAAGAGGTGAACCCTTGCCACGAGCATACCAGGGATCGTTCACTATGCCGATCCAACCAAAGAGGGTCCAACTCTCCCCGCAGGGGAAGAGAGTCGCCCCAACGTCGCTCAAGACGGAGCCGCTCCCCGGAAGGCCGCCCTGCACCTCGAGCCCATCATGAGCAGGAGGCCCCCGTCACAAGGGAGGAATTCCAGCAATTCCAGGAGGTAGTCCTTCGGGCTCTCAACGCTGCCCCCAACAATGGTCGTAGGGCTCCTAGTCCTCCGCTAGCTTTTCACCATCCTCGCCGCTCCCGAAGCCTTAGGCCTGCTGCGAGCCATTTTCGGCCTTCTCCCAAACACCGTCGCGCTCCCGAAGCCTTAGGTTTGCTGCAAGCCATCGCCGCCCTTTCCCCGAACACCACCGTCACTCCCAAAGTCCGCGTCCTACTCCCAGTCACCCCCGTCGCTCAGTCAATCCACCCCCTACTCTGAGCCATCACTGGCGCAGCCCCAGCCCTCCTCGACATGAGGATGACTCTCGGGGCTCGGCCAGGAAAGACCGAAGGGAGGACTCGGTCTACCACCATCTCCCTGAGATGGAGAGGCACCTCAACCAGCTCGACCGAGACGAAGAGCGACGGACAAGGGACCTTTGTCCAAGTAGGCCCCCATTCTCCCATGCCATCATGGAGGCTCCAGTTCCCGACAACTTCAAGCCTCCACATTTCGAGACCTACACCGGGGAGTCGGACCCCACAGACCACATTGAGAGTTTTAAAACTCTCATGATGATCCACCATGCATCCGAATCCCTCCTTTGCAAGACCTTCCCGGCCACACTTAAGGGGCCGGCTCGGGAATGGTACTCTCAGCTTGCACCAGCATCTATCTTCTCCTTCGACCAGTTCGAGTGTCTTTTCCTCACGCATTTTGTGAGCATTCGCCGTGCCGAGAAAATAAGCGACACCCTACTGTTCCTCAGTCAAAAGAAGGGCGAACGACTTAGAGACTATATCAAGCACTTCATTGCCGAAGCCAGGTCCATTGTTTCCTTGGAACCCTCGGTCGCCACCATCGCCTTCTAGTCCAACGTCCTCAATGCTGACCTCAGGGCATCACTTGCCAAGAAGCTCCCTTGGGACTTCTTAGAGCTTCTGCTTCGGAGCGAGAAGTACATCCGAGCGAAAGAAGCTGTCCGCCGCCCCACTTTCGAGGCCTCGTCTTCCACAAACAAGCGGAAGGGTGCAGAAGAAGGAGCTAAGAAGCTCCAAAAAGACAATGAGGGTTAGCGGCGTCCTCCTTCTCGGTTCGAAAAATTCACTCCGCTTAATGCGAGTGTATCTGCCATCCTCATGGAGATCGAGAACGATGGCCTCCTACCGCCTCCCCTAAAGATGAATACTTTGGAAAAGAAGAGAGACCAGAGTAAGTTGTGCTGTTTCCATCGGGACCACGGGCACGACACAGACGAATGTCGCGCCCTCAAATACGAAATTGAGGCTCTCATCCAGAGAGGGCACCTCACCCAGTTCGTAAGGAGGGACCGAGCCGATCCGTCCCCGCACCTAGGGGGCCTAACAGCTGAATTGAGCAGCACCCGGAGACTCCAGAGGCTGAAGTAGAGGGTATCTTGCACCTGATACATGGAGGCCCAATGGGGGGAGATTCCAACTCCTCCCGAAAAGCCTTCATAAGGGAGGTTAACTCTGTGCAAAGCCATCCTTACCCAAAGGGCCTCGGTGTCCTAGTGACGTTCTGCAATAGGGACCTGGAGGGCATCCGCACGCCCTACTGCGACGCCCTCGTCATCAATCTCCGAATGGCAAACTTCGAAGTTTGTCGGGTCTTGGTAGATAACGGCAGCTCCGTCAACATCCTTTTCTTGGAGGCCTTCAAAGGCCTCCCACTGTCGAGGGACCGGCTCAAGCCCGCAGGCTACACTCTCCACGTGTTCACTGGGGTTCCGGTTATGGTCGGGGGAATTATAACCTCGACGTAACGGCTAGAAAGGCCCCGACAACTCGCACGGAGCCAATGGACTTCATGGTGGTCGACATCAAGGCCGCCTATAATGTTATCCTGGGTAGACCAGGTTTGGCCGTGCTTCAAGCCATCCCTTCAGTCTACCACATGAAAATGAAGTTTCCCACCCCCTCATGAGTGGGAGAAGTGAGGGAAAGCCAATAAGCGGCTCGAAAGTGCTACATGACCTCGATGGGGGGCCCGATTCTCTCTTTGGAAGCACTTGAACTGCCTCGGGAAGGCGGTCAAACTATCTCCGAGCCCGTGGACAAATTGGAGGAAGTGGCCTTCTCCGAAGAAGACACCATTAAGATGTTCCGCATCAGCAAGGCTCTCTCTCCCTCTATAAAGCAAGATATCTCTCGGTGCATACGGGAGAATCGCGACCTCTTCGCATGGACTGCAATAGACATGCCCGGGATCTCAGAGGAGCTCTCAATGCACCGTCTGAGCGTTATCCCTGGAGTCAAGCCTGTCCAACAGAAGAGGCAGAATTTTGCCCCCGAGAGGCAACAGGTGATCAAGGAGGAGGTAGAGAAACTCCTTAACGTCCGCTTTATTCAGGAGGTAAACTACCCTGAGTGGCTCTCCAACGTGGTGATGGTCAAGAAGGCCAATGAGATTTGGAGAATATGCATTGACTTTACCGATCTCAACAAGGCGTGCCCGAAGGACCCTTTTCCTCTCCCCAGCATTGACGCCCTGATCGATGCCACCTCCGGGAATGAGCTCCTTAGCTTTATGGATGCCTTCTCAGGGTACAACCAAATTAGGATATTCCCTCTTGACATCCCAAAGACCTCGTTTGTGACAGACCAAGGCCTCTATTGCTACCGTGTTATGCCCTTCGGCTTGAAAAATGTGGGAGCTACCTATCAGTGCTTGGTACATGGTCTTCCGAGACCAAATTGACCGAAACATGGAGGTTTATGTTGATGACATGTTGGTCAAAAGCACCCGAGGGAAAGAGCACACTCACGACCTTCAAGAAGCCTTTGAGGTGCTTTGAAGACACAATATGAGACTGAACCCGAACAAGTGTGCGTTAGGCATCTCATCAAGCAAATTTCTAGGGTTTATGGTCAGCCAGAGGGGCATAGAGGCCAACCCCGAGAAGATCCAAGACATTCTCAAAATGGCTCCCCCTCCAACATCATAGGTGCAGAGGCTCTCGGGGCGCCTCGTCGTGATCGGGCGATTCCTCTCCAAGTTCGGGGAGAAGTGCCTCCCCTTCTTCAAGGCCCTCAGAGGGGCTAAGGCTTCGAGTGAGGGCAGCAGCAGCAGGAGTCTTTTAACAAGATCAAGAAATATTTGGCGAACCCCCTGCTCCTGAGTAAGCCAGCACGTAGGGAGGTCCTCTACCTCTATCTTGCAACTTCGGAGCAGACGCTCAACGCGGTCATCGTAAGAGAAGAGGATAAGATGCAAAAGCCCATCTATTACGTGAGTAAGGTGCTCCGTGACGCCGAACTCCATTATTCGAAGCTGGAGAAGATGGCTCTCGCCCTGGTCATGGCGGCTAGAAAGCTTTGCCCCTTTCCAATCCCATTCGGTGGTCGTCCTTACCGACCAACTGCTAAAACAAGTTCTCCACAAGCCTGAAACTTCTGAGCGGCTCATGAAGTGGTCAATCGAGCTGAGTCAGCATGACATCAGCTACCAGCCCAAAACGGTGATAAAGGCCCAAGCTCTAGACGAGTTCATCGTGGAAAACACCATTCCCGACTCATACGAGTCGCCTGCCGACCCTGTCGTCTGGACTGTTTATGTAGACGGGTCCTCTTGCGCCGATGGAAGCAGGGCTGGCGTCATCCTGACTGGCCCCGACACTTTCGTCCTCCAGTATTCCCTCCGCCTCAACTTCCCGGCATCAAAAAACGAGGCAGAGTATGAGGCCCTCATAGCGGGGCTCTACTTGGCTTGCAAGGCGGGTGCCAAGCGCGTAAGGGTCTTTAGCGACTCCTAATTGGTGGTCAATCAGGTGTCCGGGGAGTATGAGGCTAGGGAAGGCCGTATGTCTAGGTACTTGGCAAAGGTGAGGGAGCTTCTAGCTCTATTTGAAGATGTTCAACTCCAGCAGGTTCCCCGAGAGGAAAACGCGCAAGCAGATGCCCTCTCTAAGCTCGCCTCCCCATCCCTCCAAGGTCTAGAACGGACGGTCTTGATAAAGGTCCTTCTCAAACCAAGCATCGACGAAGATGGCTCGGAGCCAATGGAAGCCTACCCCCTAACACTTGGGGCGAACTGGATGAAACCCCTCCTTGAGTACCTCCGGGATGGAGTCCTTCCCGTAGATCCGAAAGATGCAAGGAGAATCAGGACACAAGCAGAGCGGTATACACTCCTAGACGGGGTCATGTACAAATGCTCCTACACCCAGATCGATGGTCAGTTCTATTTGAGGTGCCTCTCCCCGGAGGAAGCTCTCTACACCCTGAAGGAGGCCCATGATGGTCTATGTTGCGCGCACTTGGGAGCAAGATCCCTCGCCCGGAAGCTCTTGAACTACGGCTACTTCTAGCCCACACTCCTAAGTGACTCCAATGAGTACGTCGGCCAATGCGACTCCTGCCAGAAGTTCGCCCCAATCCGTCGCCTGCCCCAAGCACAACTTTCTTCCTTGGCAAGTCCAATCCCCTTCGCAATGTGGGGGATGGATTTGCTCGAACCCTTCCTCCCAGCACCAGGCCAGCTAAAGTTCCTCGTGGTGGCAATAAACTACTTCTCAAAATGGATAGAGGCCAAACCTCTTTCAACAATCACCGAGCACAAGGTACAGAAGTTCTTTTGGAAGAACATCATCTATCGGTTCGGAGTGCCTCGCATCTTCATAACCGACAACGGGACCCAATTTACGGGAGTAACCTTTCGAGACTTTTGCACAGACCTTGGCATACATCTGTGGTTCTCTTCAGTAGAACACCCCCAATCCAATGGTCAAGCAGAAAATGCGAACCGACAAATCCTCTCAGGCTTGAAGAAGAGGCTCGACAAGTCCGCCAAAAGGCTTTGGGTCGAACAACTCCCCAATGTGCTTTGGAACTATCGCACCACCAAAAGAACTCCAACGGGAGAGTCCCTTTTCAACCTCACATACGGATCCGAAGCTCTCAATCCCTTGGAGGTGGGTCTGCCTTCGCCTCGACTCATAACTTACAATGAGGCGCAGAATGCGAACCAGCTTTGCAACTACCTGGACCTCATAGACGAGGTCCATGGGAGAGCCGCAATCTGCCAAGAGACCTACCGTCGTAGGATTACACAAGCTTACAACAAGAGGGTACGACCCACCAACCTAAAGGAGGGGGACTTAGTGCTGAGAAAGTTGTCAATTTTCGACCCAAGCAAGAGAGGCAAGCTGGCACCCAATTGGGAAGGACCGTACAAGGTCTCCAGAGTTATACGTCTTAGCACATATCAACTCGAAGACCCGGGGGACAGGAAGATACCAAGGACATGGAACGCAGAGCACTTGATGAAGTACCAAGAGGGTGTCCAAACACCGCTCAAAGCAACTTCCCCAGGATCGCTCTAGAAGACATGTCTCGCAATCCTTACTTGTATTTCCTCTTTATCCAAATGTAAAGGCTCGCAAGTTAGAAGCGGTCACCCAACTGTTCTCAATAAAAAGAAATCTCCCCTTCTCAAAGTTCTCTATTTTTTGTCTACTTACAAAATTTTTGCACTAAAACAACGAGTTCAGAGTCCAACACTTGGCTCGATTCCGCTTCGACCACTTGCTCATAAGCGAGTAAAGAGCGGTCCGCCATTCGGAATTGCTCCCACAACCATTGATGAATCTTTCTTTTAAACAACGAGTTAGGAGTCCAACACTTGGCTTGATTCCGCTTCGACTACTTGCTCATAAGCGAGTAAAGAGCGGTTCGCCATTCGGAATTGCTCCCACAACCGTTGAATCTTTCTTTTAAACGATGAGTTCGGAGTCCAACACTTGGCTCGATTCTGCTTCGACTACTTGCTCATAAGCGAGTAAAAAGCAGTTTGCCATTCGGAATTGCTCCCATAACCGTTGAATTTTTCTTTTAAATGATGAGTTCGGAGTCCAACAATTGGTTCGATTTCGCTTTGACTACTTGCTCATAAGCGAGTAAAGAGCGGTTCGCCATTCGGAATTGCTCCCACAAACGTTAAATCTTTCTTTTAAACGACGAGTTCGGAGTCCAACACTTAGCTCAATTCCACTTTGACTACTTGCTCATAAGCGAGTAAAGAGCGGTTAGCCATTCGGAATTGCTCCCACAACCATTGAATCTTTCTTTTAAACGACGAGTTCGGAGTCCAACACTTGGCTTGATTCCGCTTCAACTACTTGCTCATAAGCGAGTAAGAAGTGGTTCACCATTCGGAATTGCTCCCGCAACCGTTGATTCCCTCTTTTAAACGACGAGTTCGAAGACCAACACTCGCTTCAACTGCTTGCTTCTAAGTAAGTACAAAGTGTCTCACCACTCAGAAGTGCTCATGCAGCTATTGGCAACTACAAAAGCCAGCAAAACACACAAGTACGTGGACAAGTATCATTTTATTAAATTGTAAGGAACGAGCCCAATTGTAAGACCAGCTGCTCATCTATACAATGAGAGACAACACTAGTGAATTTAAAAATGCAAGACTCCTACGGCCTACTTCAACACCTCCATTGCGCGGGGATACTTCGTTTGAGAGACACCCAAGGTCGACGGATGTTGTACTGTCGACACCCACCTCGGCACTCGTTTCTAGGCCGGCTAGCCGAGAAGCATCGTCGACACTCGTTCTGGCGGTGGCTCCAATAGATGCTCCACTCGTCAAAGCAGCCACGCCACTTTGTGCTTCTCCGAGGCTTCGAGGTATAAGAGGCGAGCGAAGCGTAGGTTCACGGAGCGACATCCCTCGAGTATGCTCCCCAGGGCATATGGAGTGGTCCTGACAATTCTTCTCTCAGATGGTCGTCGCAAATGGGCATTCTCCTTCTCCAGCTCAGCAATCCACTCCCTAAGAAAGACGTCTGTGAATTTTATCTCTAGGCGTGGCAACCGCATCACGCCTGCCCCACGAGAGGCATCGAAGATAGTCTGTCGTAGATGAGCGACCTCGATGCTCTTTTCAGCAACCACCTTCTCTAGTTTGTCCCTCTCCACAGCTGTCTGACATAGAGAGCGGTGAAGGTATGAGAGTCTCAAGCCAAGGTTGACGGCCATCGACGTACCTGTCTCCTCGCCTTCGGGCTCCACTCCATGCTACCTCTTCCAACCGCTTCACTTCTTTGTTGCGACGAGCAAGGATCAATTTCAGATGGCTAAGTTCAAACTCCGCTTTGTTGAGCAGCTTCTGACTTCGAGCTAGCCCTAGCTTGACAACACCAAGTTCAACACGAAGACGAGCCACGCTACGATCCTGAGGAGAATGAAAGAAGTAAAATCTCTTAAGGTCAAGAAGTAAGCCCGCAAGATAATATATTCAAGCTACAAGGCAACTCAAAGACCACACACTCCAACACTTAGCTAAAAAACAAAGGAGTCTTCTTTTTCATTCAAAGATGCTTACTAGTACATTGGGCGGTGGCCAATCCGCTACAAAGCCTACTTGCGAAAACAAAAGAACAAAACAAGAGACGAAGAACAAGGGGGATCAGGGGGCCACCTCGGTGGGAGAGACCTCGGCAGCGGCGTCACCCCCGCCTTCTTCTTCTTCTTCCTCTTCTCCTCCTTCGGCATCCGTTGACCCCTTGGCGGTAGGAGCAGCATCCTCTTCGAGGGGGTCGTAGAGGTTGTACCCTACGCCATCGAACCCGGGGACACGAACAGCTACGTGCTTCAGGGCTCGCGCGTAGGACTGCTCCATGTTGGTTTGCATGTGAGCCTTTGCCTCCTCTCTTACGGCATCCGAAGTCGCTTGCACCGTTGCCTCCCTCTCCCGAGCCGCATCCTCGGTGGCCTTCGCTACCACCTCCCTCTCTTTGGCAACCAGCTCCTCTGCCTTATCCGCCCTATCTTTCTTCGAGGCGAGCTGTTCTTTCACAGAAGCGAGGGCGGCCTCGAGGGCTTGGATATCCACCGCTTGAGACTCGGCCAAACGCCTATCCACCTGAAACATCTTTACGGCCTTGGCTCGTTCGGTGCAGTCCTTGTCGCTCGCCATCTTCAGTTCCTTCTCTTGCTCGATGATTTGCCCCAGCATATGGCTGAAGTGGCAGGTCATCTGCACAAAGTGCAGAACCATGTTGGCACTTAAAGAGAAACAAAAGTGGCGGAGTCAAAGTGAGATGGGTCGGAACCAACTTACCGTCATCGAGGCCTTGGCAATCTCGAGGGCATCGTCGCCAATCGTCCCTGCCTTCAGGGAAGCCCGGTCCTTGGGGGTCGGCAGGTGCCGAATCACCTACATACAACTGATGGCATCCCCAAGGAAGCCATCATGCCTCATGACTTACCATTCGGGGATGAACAGCCTCTTGTGCTCCTTGGTGAGTATACTCTCTGCCGCCGCAGTCAGTGGAGGGGCTTCGAGCGCCAAGACCTGATCGAGCGAAGTCCCTTCGGAGGTCGTGGCGGGGGTAGTAGCAGGGGTCGGCAACTCCGGATCCAGCGTAATGACCGGGGTCACGTCGATACTTGGTGCCACTACCACCGAGGCCTTGGGCATTTTCTCAGAAAAAGGGCCCGAAGAGGTTCTCTTCCTTTTCTTGCCATCGGGGCCTTGTATGCCACCCCGGTTCGGTCAGAGAGCATCGCTCTGAAGTCCATTCCTGGGGTATCTGTAGAAGAAGAGATTTAAGTTTCAGATTACGAAAAAAGTTAAGACTTAAACAAAAAAGCAAAGACAGAAATCTCAAGGCGAAGCATACAAGGGTCGATCGGAGTGAGACCCCCACCATAGAGGACTTCCTTGGTTACCTCCTTCCACCCGAGCGGCTCCCGAGCCGTAAGCTTGGCCACGGTGTCTTCTTCCTCCGGAGTCAAGACCGGGTCGGTCTTTGTCCACTTCGGCACCTCCTCTCTCCACATGGTCGAGCTTGTCCACGGAGCTTCGCCTCGAACCAAGAAGTACTTCTCCTTCCAAAATTTTATGGATTCCAGGTTCTCAATCAACTTCACCCCCTTCTTCGGCATCAGATAATACCGGTATTCGGTTTGGCTTTTTCGATAGATGCGGTACATGCTCCGGAGAATGATGAGTCGGGGCGCGACGCTATTGCCTGGCACTGGAGGATGAAGCCGATGACATGTTGCCACATGTTCGGCATGTATTGCATCGGACTCAGACCATAGAACTGGTGGACCTCCACGATGAACGGGTGAATGGGGAGAAGCAACCCGGCGAAGATGGCGTCAAAAGGAAATATGCACGTGTCAGGAGACACCGGTGTGCATGCTTAGACACCTGGGCTCAGAAGAAGGAGCACAAAACCCTTCGGGATCTGAAAGCTCCTCCAAATCCGGACCAGGTCCTTCTTCGTCAGCATCGAGGGAAAGTCATCGACCTCGGTGACCTCCCTCGCCCTGCTCTCTTCGTAGGTGGCGGACCTCCATGAACCACCTTCGCTAGAAGCTCGAGAGTGTACTGCCTCACTCCCCTGAGGTTCGAAAAAGGGCTCGAAAGCCGACCTAATGCCCCGACCCTACGCTCCGGTTCTACTATGGTCAATGACTTCGCCGGTCTAACCACTGCCTTCCCCTTGTCCATACTCTGAACCAAAGCCAGGGACCGCTCTTCTTCGTGCTCCGATGTAGAGGTCTCACTCCCTGAAGATACCCTAGACATTTTGCTAAGACTACGAAAGAGGGGATAACTTACCATGATGTGACAACTACAGTCGGAATATCTTGCCGGAAAACCAACTCGTCTAGCTGCGACAGCTAGCAACACCGCTCGAGAGCAAAGACCTCCGCTAGTAGCGCTGCTCGAGAGTAAAAACTTCAGAAGAGTGGAAAGTGGAGAAATGAAAAAATATGAGTGAAGTAAGGCAGATTTATAGCGCTAAGAGCGGCGCCGTTTGGGCTTCTGTGACAAGTGGGCCGAGCAAACGACAAAAGCCCAGGAAGGCATAACGATGAGAGGCCAAAGAGTGGAATCCCATGCGACGCTCTAGGGATCGCAAACTTGTTAGCCACTCCAACTTTCATGCCTGATCCACATCAGACGACCCAGATGAAGCCATGTCCCTCGGTGACCAAACACCGATCCACCGTGGCACCGAGCGACGTATTGGAGAAAACCCATTTTCTCCCTGTGATTCGCGCCTGATCCTCAATCAGACGGCTCAGATATTGCCATGTCGGCAGAAATCATTTTGTTCTCGTGATCCACGCCGTTCCTCTCATGATTCGCACCTGATTCTCAATCAGATGGCCTAGATGAAGCCACGTCCCTCGGTGACCAAACACCGATCCACTGTGGCACCGAGCACGTCATGTGGAGAAAAAATCTCCACCGAGCGTGCCATGTGGAGAAAGACCCTCCATGCTCCTTGCCGACCATCTGATCTGTCCAAGATTTGCACCGAAGCAGATGGATGCTCTAGATGAAGCCACGTCCCTCGGTAATATTGCACCGATCCACCGTGGCGCCGAGCGCGTCATGTGGAGAAAAAATCTCCACCGAACGCGCCATGTGGAGAAAGACTATCCATGCTCCTTGTCGACTGTCTGATCTGTCCAAGATTCGCGCTGAAGCAGATGGACACTCCAAATGAAGCCACGTCCCTCGGTAATATTGCACCGATCCACCGTGGCACCGAGAGCGTCATGTGGAGAAAAAGTCTCCACCGAGCGCACTATGTGGAGAAAAACCCTCCACGCTCCTTGCTGACCGTCTGATCCACCAAAGATTCATGCCGGAGCAGATGGGCGCTCCAGAGGAAGCCACGTCCCTCGGTGATACGGCACCGATCCACCATGGCACCGACCCACCATGGCACCGACCCCAATGCGAGAAAAAAAAACGCCTCAGAGCTACTCGAGCCATCAGATCGCTCAGAATTTCACGCCAAAGGCTGATAGACGGTCGAGATTTCGCCACGTCATAATTGGTATTTAAAATAATATTTTATTTATTAATCTGAATTATTTATTCAAAAAATTGCGAAAAAATGATTAAAAATACGGGGAAAATAATTAAAAATTCTAGAAAATAATTATAAATTTGGGGGAATATTTTTTGAGCCCCGGGATAAATAATTAGTGTTTAGAATGACTAATTAATGCTCCCGGAGAGTAAATCGTTGCCTTGCAAAATTGAATAAATAGTTCGAAAAAATCATATAAAATCGGAAAAAATCACCAAAGATCCAAGGCAACTTAGAAGCCACTTTGAGCATGCTACCAGCTCAGGAAAATACCGTCTCCTCACCGATGGGATTCAAGCACCCTTTGAGAACTCCAACAAAACCCTATACGCCAATAAAACAATAAAACTACTCCCACAAGGCTGTAATACACAGTCTTTGGGAGTTGGGTGCTCGTGATATGGCTAAAAATGGGGTTAAATCGGAATCGTTCAAAGTGGACACGAATCTTGAAGTCGCATGGGCAGGATGGTAATTTCGTCCGCAGACGGGTTTGAATTGGGTACTGAGTCTCCCCTCTTAGACCTACTGGCCCATGAATGGATCTGGTTGGCAGAGAACAGGTCTCAACCCTTTAGGGACCAGGTCAACATGATAGGAGTAGATCCTAGCTTGTCCCTATCTTGAGGGGATGGTTGTAACCAACGCCAACTAGCCACACCGGGAAGTTGGGATTCACCCTTATCTTGAAGAAGATCTCCTTGGCGACTATAAAAACCCCCCTACCTCCTACTATTGAAGGTGAACACACTTTGCATACTTGAGCTCTTTCTCCTTCACTTTTTCTGTGTATTGACTTGAGCGTCGGAGGGTTCGTCGCCGGGATCAATCCCGGTGTCTCGAACGTTTGTGCAGGTTCAAGGGTGCACCAAGAGATCAACTGGTCAACAAGGAAAAAGAAGGGTTCCGCCTGTTCGAGTTCCTCACGAACCTACAAATCTCATCTATTGCCCACACACCAGAATACAGCAGCAACAATAACTTTCATAAATAAGCACGAAATGGCGTATAAAACTCATCAATAAAATCCACCAAAATTCTGGGTAATCCCTAGATAGATACAGAACTACTGACCAAAGTTTCAGTACAAAATAATATGTGTAACACAAGTATCAAAATAATTTAGTCATCAAAATCCTCAAGAAACAAAATCTGGAATTTACCTACACCTCTGTAGTAAAACAGTCATATCTCACACATACGAAAACGAAATCGAGCAAGGTTGGAGGGGTTGGAAAGCAGACGAATTCCTCTAAAACTCATGTTTTACACTGAAATTAAGATACTGACCCTAACATGGTCTAAATTACTGATCAAGACAGAATATCGGTAAAACACAAAATTTCCTTAAAAACCAATATCAACATAGATTCAAGAAAATTGATCCAAACACACCCAAACATGAAATTGAGTCTACCAAGTGTCCAAACAAAATGAAATAGGGTATACTAAATGTCCACAACAAGTATCTCACATGGATCTCACAAGCATACAAGTTCTCATAATTGTTTCACACATACATCATATCAAGAGCGGGCAAAACCTAGGTTAATTCATGTCATATGTGTCATGAGGCAACTATGGTCAAGTTTGCACTATAGAGACAATACCAATAAGGAGATTCACACACAAATTGTCTTAGAACCCAACTACACTATAAGCGGTATTTTTTCACTTGTATCCAACGAAGGAAATGGAGTAAAAGTAACTTGCCTTAACCGGGGATGAAAGCACGAAAATCAAGAATAACGGGAATGGATTTCTGGGGCACGAACAACGAACGGACTACGCAACTCCGTGCAAGATCCACGAATAATCAACGAACCAACAAAACTAATAAACAACACGATCGAACTAACTCAACGAAAACCACGAACCAAAGAGAACAAAAACCCACAAATCAATGAAAGCAATTTGCCCACAACCACCACTCGCACATGAAGAGGAACGAGGGGCGGCCGAGGGGACAACTTCGGGATATTCGCACACTGGCTGCACGACGGGACTGCGCACTACTGGTCGGAGGACGGGAGGACAAAGGCGGATAGGCGGCAAGGTGGTGGACGGCAGCGGGACTGTTGCGGGGGTGCACTGTAGTCGTCGAAACCACAGGGCGGAGGGTCACCGGGGAGTGGCACGGTGGTCGATTGAAGCCGGCATCGCGACTGCTGTGGGTGGTTGGCCTGGTGGTGCAAGGCGGCGCTCTGGCATCGCCATAGGAGGAGAAGCACGGGAGGGGATGGACAGGGGAGACTGGTCGCTGGCCTGCAATTGCGGAGGCACGACAGGAAGGCAGGGGACTCAGTGCAGCGGTTTGCAGGGCGGTGCTGCAGAGGGCAGCCGGCACCGAGGACAGGTCGGAGGTGCACTGGTTCGCGAAGGGGACTAGGGAGAAGGTTAAGGAAGATGAGATCATAGTTTTCGTATAGCAGTGTTGGGAATTCCAGATTTGCCAAACTACCGTTTATTGATGTTTTCTTATTTTTGATGACTGATCTAATTTCACTGAAAAATTATGAAACGTTATATTAGATACTGGACTTATAGGGGAATACCTCAGATTTTTTTTGGATTTATTTATTGAATTTTCATGTTGTTCTCCTGTTCTTGAATTCGTTTTCCTAATTTCTGGCTGAACCTATTTTCTGTATTCAAATCAGTTTTGATCTATGTTTTTGTGAATTAATAAATGACTTATTTATATTCGCTGAATTCGTGTGGAAGTCTATTTTCCAGATCCTTCGACAGATCCAGATTTGGATGTTTTTAATACTGGGAATCACTATTTTACTACAGTATGGTCTTGCTGTCGTGAACTTGAGATGTCTATTTTATTCTCTTATGAGATATCTTGCACTCGTACATGTTTATCTTGCAACTTGCACTTGTCACATGATCACGCCATGTTAATCTTGATATATTTTGCACATATACATGCTTATTTGACATTAATAATAAATAATTAAGCCGGGGTTAAAGGGACAATCTAATAGTAGATAATTCAGAAATGTGTACTTGGAAGGGGATCCACTGATCCTACGTGATTACTTGAGACATAATACTTGACACGTGATTACTTGATACTTGCATGCAAGACACGATACTTGCCACATGCACAACTTGATACGTGATTACATGATACATGATACTTGGAGCTCGATTACTTGACTTGTCTCCGAGTATACTGCCCTCTATGGTCCACTATAAAATCTAAAGCAAAACTAATTTAGTGGGAGCTGCTGGCCATGGAAGTGATCCTAGAGGGCAAGACGTTGCTGCAGTGAGTATACTTTGCGATATGGAAGTCGAAGCTTCAAGTTGCTCTTGTGAGGTAGAGAGTACTGGTATCGATATGCATGGGGGATGTCGATAAGGGTAACCGAAATGGGACAGTAGGGGTTGAACAGTCGGCGGATTTTGTGGAGGTGCGTCCATGGAGACTTCTAGTGCATAAGGTGCATTGAGAGGCTTTGAACCATGTCCAGTGTTGATGAAGATTTTGTGGAGGTGCATCCATAGAGAATTGCTACAAGTATGTGGTGTGGACGTAGACCTGGGGGTCGAACCATGTTATATCACTGTGTCACTTGTGCTTGTTGTATTTGCTTTCTCTATCTCTTCTCTTTTAATTTGCATATTAATTTTTAATTTTTTTTAATTCTGTACAATCACCCTATTCACCCCCCCCCCTCAGGGTAATTCACAGGAAGGGGTTCAGTAGCAGAGCATGTAAACAATTACAGTATGGTTTATAACCAGATGGAACCTGCAGATTTGAAGTTTTCATAAAGGGGGTAGTTATTGTTACTTCTATCTACTTTATCCGATAGTTATGGTACAGTGGAACAAACTATTACAGGCACTATGAAAGATTCGACGACTCTACAGGATGTGGTGAGTAACATTCTGAACGATGAGGCGAGAAGGGTGAGAAATGGGGGATATCCATCATCATCTTCTAGAGATTCTGCAATGTCTGTTGAGAGGGTACGTGAGAAATCTAAGAGCAGTCGAAGAAGAGAGGATCAGAGTAATTAATCGAAAGTGAGTCTAATGACAAAGACGGGGGGCATAGGCCTGAGTGCTGGTATTGTCATAAGAAGAGTCACATGATGCGCAGTTGCAATGCTTATATGAAAAGAAAGCAGGAGAAACCGATGAGAAATATCCTAAAGGAAGATTAAGTGGGGCTTGTTAAAGAGTTATGCTTATTAGCTCAAGAAGATTTGGGCACTCGAGATTGGTGTATTGATTCGGGGGCTTCTTTTCATTGCACTCCGAGGAGATAGGTGTTTGATGACTACGAGGATGTTTCTTTTGGAGTTGTGATCATGAGAAATGGTCACCGGTGTCTTATACATGGGGTTGGTACTGTTCACATGAAAGCCAATAATTATCAAAGTGTTTTCTTGCGAGAGACAAGGCATATTCCAAACTTAAAGGAAAATCTTATCTCGATTGGAAGACTAGACAAAGAGGGTATGTCTACTACAGTTGGTAGTGGGGAGTGGCGTATAGCTGTAAGTTCAAGGGTGATTGCAAAAGAGAAGCGTGAGGGAATGTTGTATTTGCTTAGAGACGTGAGGGGCGTTTCTCCTGTAGTTGACTCTCAGCCGGAATCGAGTAAATGGTTGTGTGGGGTGCAACCGAGCTCTTTCAGTTGTGGAAGGGATGTTACTAATTTAGTGGGAGCTGCTGGCCATGGAAGTGGTCCTAGAGGGCAAGACGTTACTGCGGTGAGGGTACTTTGCGATATGGAAGTCGAAGCTTCAAATTTCTCTTGTAAGGTAGAGAGTACTGGTATCGATATGCGAGGGGGATGTCGATAAGGGTAACTGAAATGGGACAGTAGGGGTTGAACAGTCGGCGGATTTTGTGGAGGTGCGTCCATGGAGACTTCTAGTGTAGAAGGTGCATTGAGAGGCTTTGAACCATGTCCAGTGTTGATGAAGATTCTGCGAGTTGGGGAGTCTTGTAACACGGAATCCGACACGAGAGGTTGTTTCTCTAGTATTCGCGCTCTATGCAATTGGTGGAGCACATCCTTCATGAGGCGATGAGGGGTGGTTGGTGCACTCCATGTGGTGAAGTGGCAGAGGTGCTCTTCATGATAGTGGGGAGACTTGAGTCTTCCATGAAAGTGGGAGATTGGCAGAGATAATGCGAGGTAAAGATTACAATAACTTTAAAGCATTGTGTATTTGGTCCAAGTGGGAGATTGTCAGGATTGTGACCTCAAATACATGTAGACACGGAGTACTTAAAGTTGGAAAAGAAGAGGAGGAGACAAAGACAGTAAAAGAAGACAACTAGTAGAAGAAGTGCAGCTGAAGAGTTGCGGTCGACCGAACGGGTGTGCGGTCGACTGACCCAAGCTGCTGAGAGTTATTCGAGTGTACAGGGTTCAATAGAGAAGGGAAAGGTCGATCGTGCAATTGATCGATCATGTCTCAGGTGTGGACTTTACACGTTGTGGTCGATCGACCTGGAGGTGCGGTCGACCGACAGCGGCGCTGTGTGTTATTTGGGCTGACGAGTTTAGAATCCAATAAGCTGGATTTGTGTTTATCTTTTAGGGTTTACTTGGGACTATATATATGTGTAGATTTATATGATTAGACAAAAAATATATTTTTCTATTTTTCATTTTATTAATAGAGAAATTTTGGTTTATTCACAAATATTGATATTGTGCATCAACAAGGTCCATGCTACATAGTAATTAAGTCTATGCACAAAGAACATATTCACTGTCTATAATAGAACTTGGCATTTTATTTGGCAGACTGTAGCACAGCAAGTGAGAGGATCGGCTCGAACTTATTGTGCTAGTTCGTTTAGTACGAATTGATGGAACAAAGAATGATTACACTTATAAACAACCACAAGATAGTGTTATCGTTGAAGGCAATATAAATATGACCTCTAAATCTTGAGCATATAGTGAACTCATTTTTTAATAACGCACATTTTTATAAATCAAAGAGTGAGGCTTTCTAGGCCAATACCTCGATGCATTGGATGTGTCTTATTAGAAATATGAGAACATGTATTTGCAATATGGAATCATATCTCTAAAAGAGAAGATATTCCCTTGTTCGTTTAACGACTGTTATAATCTAACAGTAAAATTCAATGGGTATATTTTACAGAAAAAATATTTTATTATATACAATTTTTTTAAAAAAATAAAATAAATTTTAGAGTCATTATTAGATTGTATAAAAGATTGTTAGATTGTATAAAAGGTTAAATGTGAAAATAAGGTTTAAGTTACAAATTGCCCTATGGAGGTAGTATCACGAATTCCAAGGGTGCGTTTGTGAATATCGATAAAGGATGGGTGTCTTGTAGAACTATTTTGTGACAGGGGTCTAATAATAATTTAGATTTTAGTTGGGGAGCAAAATACAAATACATAGTGGACAGTATTGTAATTTTATCCCAACTAGGATTTCCTAAAGTTCCTAACCCTAGGCTTTCATCTCCTCTATAAATATGAGAACACGGGTTAAACCTTGTGAACTCTCTTGTACCTCCCACCAGGATATAGAATAAAAGAAGAGAAAGAACTAGAATTAGAATTAAAGGGGAATAAAAGAAACAAGAAATCAAAGCTTGAAGGTAAAATTTTTGGATTTCTGTTCTTATTATTTTATTTGAGATTAGATTAGATATTAGATCATTGTGATCTTAAAAATAGGATAAAACAAATTCCCACAGTGGTTTCAGAGCCACTTTGATCTAATTTTAATCAATCATCGTATTGATCATCCCCTTGTCAACAAAATAATCAATCATCATGCACCAAAATAAGCATTTTATTGATCAGAAACCCAACTAGACACTACGAAAAAACTGGATTTAGTGTCATATGGCTATTTATTAATCATATACCTATGATTAGGGCTACAAACGAATCGAGCTATTCGCGAGCTATTCGGCTCGATCTCGGTCAAAGCTCGACTCGAGACGAGCTCGAGCTCGAAAGTCGAACTCGATAGCTTAACGAGCCGAGCACGAGCTTGGGTTTTTTTTTTAATTTTAGGCTAAGCTTGCGAGTTATTCGGCTCGAATTCGGTCAAAACTCGGCTCGAACCAAGCTTGACCTGAGCTCAAGCTCAAAACTGAGCTCGATTCCTTAACGAACCAAGTTCGAATCTGAAGATATTCGGCTCGGATCGGCTCGATTGCAGCCCTACCCATGGTTATTTTATTAATCACAATGGGAGATATCCTCACTAAATAATGAAAGTGACTCGGAGCCAATTAGACACTAAATCCAGTTTGATTTAGCATGATGTTGGAACATGTGTATAAATTTAGATATCTGATGTGTTGTGGCAATATCTCTACCATTGGGCTATCTGTGAGCTCTGGTACCGAAGCATTTTTCCATCATCAAATGTGTGATGAGAGATGCTCATCGGGCTCCCCATTGTTTTCAATTTAGATTCTTTGATATTGCATACCTTATTGGATCTAAATTATTTTTTTTCAATTTTTTTATTATTAGATATACCAATAATTTAGATCTCATTTTTTTAATATAAATTTAGATCTGATAATTATTTATGATTATCAGATTTTTTTTTACTTACTGGTATTAACTGAATAATTTTATATATTAGATGATATTGATAGAAACAGTTATAATTATAGGATTATACAATTTTTTTGTTTTCCGCTACCTTACATTATTATACTGTCTGTGGATATATGTGTATGTTTGTGGGAATCCCCCCATGGTCAGAATTTGTAATTTTTTTATTTTGTTATTCATTGATGTAAACCTCTTTATGTTGAGATAATTTTGTTATTCATTGATGTAAACCTCCTTATGTTGAGCCAGTTTTATTGTAATTTAATGTAAGCCACCTTATGTTGAGATAGTTTACATTTTGTAAATATCGATGGAACAAAGACAAAGCAAAGAAGGAGAACATGAAGACTAGATCTCTAGGTTCTTTCTTGCAGGGATACATCTAAATATTGTTCTGGCCATGTGTTTGGTTGGGGGATAAATGCATGTATTTTTGCCGTTATTTCTGTTTTAAATTGCAATGAATGTTAATTGAGCTAAAACAAACATGTCCTTTAATTTCCTCATATAAAAATATCGAGTGGGAGAGGGTTCTTAATGAAACCCACGACCTTCCATTATCTATTCACAATAGTATTGAAACGGTATCTCGTCTTCCTTTGTAAAGCTCCCTAACGGATGGTACTTAACATGGACTATAAGTGTGAATTTCTTTAAGTTAGAATATGAATTGGTAGCATGAAAAGGAATTCTCCCATCGAGGACTTAATTCATACAATCAATTTTAGATTCTTGATAATGGTGCACACTCGATCAATAAATAATGGTAAACTCTCCAGCGGATGTTTATCGTTAAGTATTGGAGGCCAAAGAAATCGGATGTTAATTTAACATATCATGTCTAAGATAATTAATGGGTTTCCCGCTAGTTAGTGGGAGCAAATTTTCCCAACGAAAATTTGTAACCATAGGACTAGTCATCCGATTTTTCTCTATAAGTTTAATATGGCTGTAGACTCTAGGGTTTGAATCACTAATGAGATCAAGAGGTGAGTCGTTATCGTTGTTCAACTTCATAAGGGGATTGTGCCGAGTGTTTCAAAGGTAAGGGAGAGAGATTGAGAGTTATAATCTCTGTGTAATCTTTGTATTTCTTGGGGAATAAGAAGTATTGGTTATCTCTGCATACTGATTGTGTTCTTGTGAGATCTTGCATATATCATGATGACTTTTTCTTGGTTCATCTAGGTCTTGATAGTTTCTATTGCTTGTGGTATACTTCCGTTATTAGTACTACGAGTTGTGGTAGATTCTTCAACAATATCCACCTTAAAGATATCTGAAAATTGTACATAATATGTGATCTAGGAGCGGAAAAAAGTAATTTAATAACCTCGATTTTATCAATTCAACGATACTAAAGTGCATGGAAAAATAACAATTTTGATTAACAGAAAAATTATAATACCTGAGCTGTGGACTTTCCTCCCGCGAGCTTCGGCTATTTGCTCTCGATGATTTGATTTGTTCCCCATGGAGTTCCATTTCCTCCTAAGGGCGAGTAAGCGCTTACCTAAATCCCTTTCTTCTTACAAAAATCTATTACCTGAATCTCTTTCTTCTTACAAAAATCTATTAGTTTTTTTTGTTGCCAAATAGGATGCATTTCTACCTATCGAGGAAAACAAAACAACTTATTATTTTACATTTGTTCATTAATTCCTCAACAATAAAATAAAATAAATTATAAAAATTACATTTCTTCAAAGGGATTGTTTTTCCAAGAGAATAAAATTATAAGAACTATGAAAATAGATTTTCAACACGTTTATATTTTAATTTTTGTTGTTTGTTTGACATGAAAATAAGTAGGAAAATTTGAAAATTCAATCTGATTTATTTGGATGTCATTTTTAAAAACTAAAAAATGAGTTTACATAATTACTTTTCCTTGTTTGGTGAAGAGTGGTTGGTGAAGAAAGGTAAATGGAAAAAAATTTCCTTCAAATATCCATCTTAGGTTTCATCCGAATAAGTGGGCCACGGAAATCTTTTAAAAGATTCGTTTTATCAATTTTGAAGGGAATTTTCCTTCAAATGTGATGTGTCATGTACTCATATTTTCTTGTCAACTTTTCTTTTTAAAGTGAGGTTAAAAGAATATCAAGTTGGGCCATATTTCTTTTGAAACAAACCGCCCCAAAGAGCAAAGAAAACTCAGTTTATAAGAGCATCCACAGTGGTGTTTTTCATATTCTATTTTATGGCAGCTACAGTAATAGCATATAGGGGAGGATCGTGCAGTGGTGGTTTGTTAAATTTTTTTCATTTGCCTGTTACATATTAAAAGACCAAATTATCCCCTCCTTTGATATTCAAAGAATATGGATTGAAGGGCAATTTGGAATACAAAAAAACCCAAAAAAAATAATCATAATTAATTCCTCCTTGGACGGGATAACATCTCCCGGACGGGAGATGTTTCCCCGTCTGAGGAGAATTTAAAAAAAAATAATTCCATAAAAGGGAAGGACGGGGTATGTTTCCCCGTCCGACCCTTTTTTTTAAAAAATAAAAAATAAAAAATATTTAGACGGTATATGTTTTTCCGTCTCAATCGATTAAAAAATCTTAAAATCGGAGCGACGGTATATGATATCCCGTCCTTTATAATTTGAGAATTGGTATTTCGTTTCTCATATATGAGAAATGAGTATAGCAAATTTGCTATAAAATGGGAAAATGAAAAACCATTACAGCGATCCGTTTCTTATAAAATGGCAATTTGCCATTTATAAAAAAACCACTGTGGATGCTCTAATGATGGCAAACTAACTCAATAGATTGACAGCTGGTGGAACCTTGGCCAATTTGAGAAGTCGTTCTAATTTCTTGCAGGTGAAATGACTTGCTCCGATGGACTTTGTGAGGCCTAATTTTTTGCACTCCTCCATTGCCTCCCAAACATACTTCAAATCCAATGGGCGAAGCATCTGCTTTTCAAAGGGACGTTGGGGTCCTTCAAGTGTCAGACTAATAGGCCAGTGTATGAGATGGAAATCAACATAATCTAGTTGAAGATTCCTACAAATGACATAGCAAACATTGTAATACTTTCTTACACGAAGAAGCATAACACAAACACTTTTATTAGGACAAGAATGCTCATAAGAAACAATATTCTTTTCAATGAAAAAATTGAGGATGGTGCATATAAAGAGCGAACGTTTTTTACACTGCAAATTCAGGCAATCAGTCACATAAAAACATTACCTAAGTGATTCACAGAGCACATGGACTATTGAGTAAAATTTAGAGTATCTATATAATAAAACACAAAGAAAGCTATCAAGTGGCTTTCATTCAATATGGTTAAAATCAATGGTCTAGATTTAACCTCACAAAACATATTTTCCCGCCCAAAAGTTTTCTCCCCAAAACTCAAATTCAAATCCCCCAAAATAACTCTTTTATTTATTTATTTATTTATTTATTTATTTATCTCTCTCTCTAATTCACTCCCTATTTACTCAGAAATTTATATTTTCAGATTTCAGATTTGTAATTTTCAGATTTTTTATGCATTTTTTTATTGCTCATGTTACATTGAAAATAGCAAATATCTCATCAATAGTTAAATTGCATCATTTTCCACACTCAAAGTTCTAAGAAGTTGGATTTTACACCACCATTTATAATTATTTTTCAACATATATTAATGGAAACATGGACTTTTATTTACAACTAATTATTGCTTTACTATTCAAACTTGAGCTACATAATTGTTGTTTTACTGTTTACAAGACTTTCATATCATAATTGTTGTTTTACTGTTTACAAGACTTTCATATGTTGTATCGTTCCGAAGACGTGTCGTAGGCACGTGCCCACGGGCAAATCTAGTGCAACTCTAAATTTACTAATATTGGACCCTAGTAACAAATTACTTGTATTATACCCACAATAAAAGACACTACAACACTTTTCAAATACCACTCACAATTTGAAAAAAAATACAAACATTCAAAGCTCACAACTCACATTCAAGACTCTACACTCAAACTAAGAATACAAAGACTTGTGTCTTTGGTGGATGCCTAAACAAAATGCAATGGAGGGTATATATAGTCCACTCCATGCAATCTACACCATACAAATATAAAATTAAGAAAAAATCATAACCATACATTATTACCACATTCTACACACTTCTCCTAAAAAATCTTATTTCTACATCCTTCCACAATTTTCTCTTTAATATCTTTCTTCCACATTTGTTGATAAGCTTCCATTGTCTTAGGTTTAGATAAATGGATTGTGCCTTTATTTACCTTGGGCTGAAATAAAAACAAATACATTGGGCTTTGTAATGGGCTGAGGTTGATTTTCAGCACTCCCCCTCAACACCAACCCTCACTATTTGCACTGTGCCGAGTTAACAGTGAAACATTTCGAACTTGCCGGTGCTCAAGCCTTTTGTGAACAAGTCCGCAATTTGATCATCTGCCTTGATTTGCCTCATTTTAATTTCTTCTTGCAGAACATTTTCTCAAATAAAATGATAGCGCACTTCAACATGCTTAGTTCTTGCATGAAAAATCGGATTCTCTGCCAAACGAATTGCCAACTGATTGTCACAGTATATTTGAACTGCATAATCTACTAGCACTACAAAAGATATTGGAATACCCTGCGAAACAACCCTGACATTTGGGTGTTTCGCCGGGACATTCCCCGGCGCTTTTAAGAAACCCTCGGCGTTGGTTAATATACGCCGGGCTATTCTCAAACCCCGGCGCTTTAAAACGCCGGCGATATCCTATCTAATAAACCCTCCACCCCTGATTATTGCCCACTTCTCCCTCTCTCTCTTTCAGGTTTCGCACTTCCCCCTCTATCTCTTCCGCTCTTCGATTTCGCACCGATCGATCAAGAAGACCCTTGTCGTCTTCATCGTCGCTCTCGCAGACACCGTCGTCGTCTCCGTCCTCCGCCGTCATCGATCGCCGCCCTGCAACGCCGTGACCCCACGTCGCCATGCTCCCGACCACCTTCGCCATCGCCATCTTTCCCAGAATCCTCTCAGATCAGAATTCAAGAACCAGGTACGGATCATCTCAGATCTAGGGTTTCCATCGCTATTTTCAAGTCAGTTTTGTTTCAATTACATGAAGGGACGAAATTAGGGCTAATAAGAACATTCATCTTGTTGCTGCTAGAAATTAGAGCTAATAATTACATGAAAGGTACTGTAATAAGAAAATACTACAATTACAATAACAATTAGAGGAGAGATAAGATTGTTGTTAGTGGAGGAAAATTCCCTTTTCGTTTATTTTTATTTTTTCTGATTTTTTCTTTTGTTTGTTGATATTCTCAGGTTGTCTAGGATTAGTAATTTGATGCATATAAATAATAAATAAATAAATAAACAGGGGTCAAAACATTTTATTGATTTTCTGCTTATTTAAGGAGGCACACAGGCACACAAGGTGTTTGTGAGAATGCTCTTGTGAAATTTTGAGATATTATTCGGTAATTTGGTAGACTGGGTTTACTCAAAAGACAATTATAAGAAGTTTAAGTTAATAATCAATATACAGTAGGGATGTTGGGATATTATTCGGTAATTTGCTTTCTTTCAGGTGATGGCTATGGTAAGTCCATCTAGAATTTCAGATGCCATGTCAAAGCTCCAAACTGGTTAACAAGTTGTGGAAAGTTGAGGAAATAGGAGACAGATGAGTTTGGAAGTGGAAGTTGGACAAGCTCAAGTGAGTTTTAACAGGAATGTGGGATTAACATGTTTGGTATAATATATTACATTTCAGGATCCATTTTATTGCTGTATTTTTTAATTCTATTTTTTCGAGTTATCCTTTTTTTTAATGGGAGTTTCGTGATATTCCACAAATCACATGGATTTAGATGGGTACGTAATCCCACCCACATTCCTTTTAAAATTATGTTCTTAACCAAGCAATCCACAAGAGAATGGCGGATCTCTTTACACATTAGCCGTGTACCAAACGCTATCCTGTACCTGAACTCCTCGGCTGACAAGCCACTTAGGAAAATCTGGAAACATGCAATCCTCCGGGTTCTTTCAGTTTGTTGATTTTTTCTTTAGCAGATTAGTTATGATATTGCATGGATATGAAACTTGAATTAGCTTCGAGAGAGTCATATATGAGTTTAACTAGACTGAAAGTCATCCAGGACTTAGAGTCGTGACTTAAAATTCTTGTCAGTTGTGAAGTTTTTGGTTGGAGATAATAGTACTACTGTATCTGATTAGTTATATAGTAAATATGAAACAAACCATGGTCTCTGATGCCTATATGTCAAAAATCTCCATCCATTATGAAGGTTCTCTACCTTAGTAATTAAGGATTGATGGGGATAGGTCCTTGTCTAACTCAGTCATACAAGATTTCGTCACTTTTCATGGGCTCTTGCTATGTAAGTCTTGGGGTCACAATGACTATCCATTAGAATTGGGATTTGGAAGAGTGAGCTTTCGCTTCCCATTTCCACTATGACTGGGTTTAATAGGAGCAAGAGACCTGGTGGTAACAACCAGATTGATATATTATAAGTAGACAAAGTTGATACCAATCTGTTTGTTTCTATATTGAGTAAATGGTAGTAATTATCTATAGATTCTTGATTGTGCTTTGAAGATCCGAAGCACGTTTCAAATCCTTAGTGGTCAAACAAGTCGATTAGTTTGTTCCTATGAGATTATGTTTAATCTCATTTGACCATGGATTTTGGATTAGCCCTTAAATACTATTACATATTCACTTTTGAGATTTGAAACCCTAACCATCCAAAATATTTGTAAATTCTTTCAGGTAAATTAATAAAAGAAACTTGTTTGAATGAAAGTATTTGTTTAATTTATCGATAATTTTGTTTTACTTTCTTCATGCCCTTACAAGAACCTGACTCAGTCTCTCCTGTTTTTACTCAGCAGCTCTTCACAGTGACGGGCAATTATTGTTACCGCACTATTCAATACTTAACCTGAAGATGATCTCCTTGGTCCTTCAATGTGATGGTAAGATAGCTCAGCATTTCTTCTCAATATGTACTTGCTTTTATTTACCTGCTCTCTCTGCATATCTCTTACTCTGCCTTCAATTTTATGTTGCAAAAGATACACACACATGCACACCCTAGTCCTTTACACATGCAAACACTAGTCCTTTACAAAACATGCCGTAGTTTATTTGACCTCAAAATTTCTCCCCAATATTAGTTTATTATTTCCTTATAGTATGCAGTAGTTTATTTGGAAGTAGTCTTGCATTTTGTTGTTGTAGGTGTTCTTTTGACTGCATGAATATCATGGTGGGTACATGATATTATACACCGAAATGAAGTTTAATGTGGGTACGTAGAATTCAGACTATACTTGTTTCAAACTGGTTAACAAGTTGAGCCAGTCATGACTAATGTTGGTCCAACAAATTAAGCAATTAATCAGTCAGTCAGAATACCAATACAATTAGTGCTTAGGGGTCATTTAAGTAATTGAATGAGGGTTAGTTAATGCTTTAGATAATCATTAATTAGATAATCGGCTATTTTAAGATGGCCCTTAAAATAGCTGGATGATTGTATGATTGTATCCAATTCAAAAGATTTATGACAAAGGTTTTGTTGCTGTGGTGATGGTGGAGATCGAAGCAGTAGGAGCCAACTCCCAGCATTGCTTAGTGAGTCACATGTTTATTTCTCTTGCAACTGAGAATTTTGAACTTGGCAATCTTACTTATGGTATCAAAATGGATTATATCTTATTAACATTTTTTTCAGAATGTTCTATCAACAAGATTGCACTCATGATGAATTTGTCCAACTCCTAACAACTACTTTAAAAGGACAACTACGGGTACATACACTACTATAGGCATCAACATTATTTTCATTAGAGCTTGACTGAGTGTACTAAATGAAATGCATTGCTTGTGTATTATAGAGGCTATATGCGTTAGGAGCAAGGAAGGTGGTGTTTAATGGTTTGGGTCCACTTGGATGCATTCCATCTCAAAGGGTGAAGTCGAAGAATGGGACATGCTTGAAACAAGTGAACCAGTATGTGATGGGTTCAATTCACAGGTTCAGAAGCTGTTGAATTTTCTCAATACTAAGCTGCCAGGTGCTCAGCTAACTTTTGCAGACTCCTATCCAGTCGTGCTCGACCTCATTGATAAACCTCAAGCATATGGTAATAAACTTAGTTATCTCCCTCTTAGTCCTTTCACAATATTGATGTAAAAAAAAAAGAAAAAAAAAGGAGAACGGGAAGAAAGTGTTACAAGAAATTGAGCGAAAAGATAATTTCTTGAATAAGCCACAGCACTAAGTTTCAAGGATCTAACTGTAACATCTCTCTCCTTAATGTAGGATTCAAAATCTCAAATACCTCATGCTGCAATGTGGACACAAGTGATGGCGGACTCTGCTTGCCCAACTCAATTCTCTGCACCAATTGCAGGGACTACGTATTTTGGGATGCTTTTCATCCTACCGATGTAGCGAATGGAATGAAGTGATCGCCAAGCGACTCTTCGCTGCTCCCCACACCCAACAATCACCTTCCCCTGCCTCTTCCCATTCACCAGCTCCTTCTCCTCAATGATCAGAAATGTTGATCATATATGATACAATCATCCTTTGGAATTTTCATGAGGTTTTGCTTATGTATATTTTCTATACTGTTCTAGTTCTTCATTCAATCGAATATGTTGATTTTTGTAATTGTGATGTTGAAATGAATGTGATACACATGTACACCTTTGTGGATATTGGATTCAACTCATTCAAGTACCTATGTGATTTTTTTTGTCTAATTACATATTTATAACTCATCCACATCATATGAACAGAACACATATAGAGCAATTATTCTCGCTTACCACCAATTCAGGCATATTGCAGATTAATGCAATTTGCAGTTGGAAAAAAAATAAAAATAAAAATAAATCCCAGCGTTTTCAAACGCCGGGAAAGAGGGTTTTACTGAAAAATTAAAAAAATGAAAATTATTATATTTCGGCGTTTCCGAATGCCGGGGAAAGTTTAAATACAACCCCGGTGTTTGAAAACGCCGGGAAAAGTTTTTTGCATCCCCGGCGGAGGAAAACCCGGCGCTTGCGGCGGCGTTTCGGGGAGCACCGTGGCCATCAACCCCGGTAGTTTTAAACACCGGGAATGCCAAAACAAACGCCGGGGATTTGGTGTTTGTTTGTAGTGTAGTTGATGTAGATTATTTATTAGTTGTATCAACCATGTACTCTCTTGAGCTGTCATTGTCGCTGCTCGATACTCAGCTTCAATGGTTGATAATGATACTCTCGGCTATCTCTTGCTGCACCAAGAAATTATTCCGGAACCAAGCTTCCAGTTGTTGATCTCCTACATAGTAAGCACCGCAGTATCCAACTAACTTGCAGTCTTCCCCTTTCTTATACAAGACCATAGTCAATTGTACTCTTCACATATCTCAGTATTCGTCGAACTGCTTCCAAATGATGCTGTAACCCCTGTTTTCGGCTATACATATTTTCGAATATTTTCTGTATTTCGATTTATTTATAATTTCAATTTATTTTAAATTCGTTTTGGACCTCCTATTAAAATCTTTTCTAATAAAAAATTATACATATTTCCAATGATGGTGCATTCCAACTTTATTTTCTATTCCTAATTGGTCGAATATGTATATTTTAACCCAAATCAAATATATTATTATTATTAGATTATTTTAATAAATTCGTTAAACCCGATACTTCATTGTTATATAATTCTATTACTATTATGATTATGATTATTATTGTTATTTCTTGATTATTTATTAAAATTCATGTCACGCCCCGCTTCCCAAAAATACGGAATACGAGCACGTAACATTGGCCCAGCGAATAATTTTTATCATCCATAAGCTGTTCAGGAATCTTTACAACATATCACAGGAATAATCAGAGTCGGAAGCAAAAGATACAACCAGACATGCATAATTGAAACAAGATACCAACATGAATTTACTTACAACCAAAGATATATAAATCTCAAATAAATCAGAATTTGGACAAGTTAAATATCCTGGGTCACATCGCCCAAATAAAAATAAATATCCAAGTAATCAAGTACAATTTATTCAAGTTCAAACAAGTAATAATAATAATAAAGCAGATAATCTAGCACTAATACATCATCTCACCAATACCATCTGGCAGTCGACCATCCTGATCTGCAATTAGTAAATTTGCAGGAGAAGGAAAAAGAAAACAAGTACCCGTCAATTGCAAGTTACGAGCCACTTAAAATGTAGGATACAAGTACAGGGGATAGATAATTCTAAGTAACAAGCATAGCATGGTATAAGTGTGTCAACAGAAATATAATATCTAACATGAATCAGGAAAATAGAATCAAATAGCATGGTATACTAACAAGCACAGGTAACATGTATCAAGTGTCAAGTAAACAGGTAAACAGGTTAACATATAACATGTATCAGGTAACAGGTAAATAGGTGAACAGGTAAACAGGTAACAGGATAATCAGGCATCAAGTACAGGAAATCAGATTATATCATGCCAAGTCTTGTTATATTACTATCTAGGTAGTATTTCATGCATCCCAGCTTTTACTACATGGTTGCTACAACAAACAGTTTCACTTTAGATTTCGTAGTGGAGTCCATAGGGCAGTGTACGTACTCAGGGTTCAAGATAACAGGAATAACAGGAACAGGTAGAACCTAGTAGTTCTCTTCCGAGTATACCTTCCTAAAGGAAGTATGCAGTCAGGTACAGGAACCAGCATAACCTAGTGGTTATCTTCCAAGTACATCTTCCTCTAGGGAAGCATGCAGTCAGGTACAGGTAACAGGATCGTGAATCATGTAGTCATGAACACGTAACAGGCAGACAGGATATAGGTCCTCTTCTAAGTACACGTTTCTATATTTTCCACTACTAGATCTTTCCCTTAACCTCGGCTTGGTCATTTATTATTATAATCAGGCATGCATATATGTGTCACAAAAAAAAGCAAGGATAACTGGGTATAAGCATGTATCAGGTTCAGGGTGCAAGATAAACAAGTACAGGTACAAGATAATACATAACAGGGTAAAACAACTAGTTTTCTAATTCAGGACAGCAAGACAGTGTTGTACAAAAACAGTGATTCCCGCTACTACAAACATCCAAATCTGGATTCGTTGAAGGATCTGGAAAATAGACTTCCACATGAATCCAGAGAATATAAATAAGTCACATAGTAATTCACAATATCATAACTTAAAACAGGTTTAAATCCAGAAAACTTGTTCAGTCAGAAATCAGGAAAACGAATTCTCAGTCAGGAAAATTGCATCAAAACCTCTCAAATAAATTTAGGAAAAATCTAGGGTATTCCCCTATATGTCTTGCATCAAAATATAAAGTTTCATAATTTTTCGGAAAAATTATGGTTCAGTCTACCAAAATCAGAAAACATCAAGAAACAGTAGTTCGGCAAATTTGGAGTTCCCAACATTGCTGTACGAAAACAGTAATATCTCGCAAACCGTGAAACAAAATACAGATCCATCAAAGGGAGATTAAAATAGACAAAATAATCTAACTTTCATATTTCACAAATATTTTTCATACAGTAAAAGTAAATAGGGTGAAAATACGATTCTATACAGAACAGCGAACAAAATACAGCAAGTATAGCTTTTATAAACAAGCATGAAACGACATATGAAACTAATCAATAAAATCCACCAAAATTATGGATAATCCCTAGATAAATATAGAAATATTGACCAAAGTTTCAAATCAAAATAATATGTGTAGCATAAGTATCAGAATAATTTAGTCATCAAAATCATCAAAAAACGAAATCTGGAATTTATCTACACCTCTGTAGTAAAACAGTCATATCTCACACATACAAAAACGAAATCGAGCAAGGTCAGAGGGGTTGGAAAATAGAAGAAATTCTCTAAAACTCAAGTTTATACCAAAATTATGTTACTGACTTCAAGACAGTTCAAAACAGCAAACAAAACAGATCAGCGACAAAATACAGATTTTTCCCTTTATCAACAACTCAACATATATCATACACAACTTGTTCAAAGCACAAACAAACATGAAATCGAGTCTACCAAGTGTCCAAACATCATGAATTAGGGTAATTAACATATCTAAAATAAGTCTATCACATGGTTCTCCACAAATACCCAAATTCTCACAAGAAGTCTCACATATATGATCAAATCAAGAACGGGTAAAACCTAAGTTAATTCATGTCAATATTGTGTCGTGGGGCAACTATGGTCAAGTTCTCACAATAGAGACACAACCCATCAAAGATAACACAAATAAGAGTCGTCTCTAGACCCAACTACACTTTAGGCGGTATTTTTGACTTGTATCAAACAAAGAAATTGGAGTACAAGTTACTTGCCTTAACCGAGATGAAACGGACTCCAAGAATAACGGGAACGGATTCCCGGGTAACAAAAGAAAATCCACAAACAAGAGAATCCAAAATCAGGAGCAACGAACCCACGAACAATCGCACGAACACACGACACACTTCTCGAAGCAAGAGAAGAGAGAACCCACAAAAGCGAGATAGATGAATGGTGGTGGCTAGTGGCTTGGGAGTTGGTCGGCAAAGAGAGGAGAAGGGATCGGATGGGGGTGTATGGTGGCCGGAGGTGGTCGGATGATGGGGCTCAGGTGTGCGGGCTGGAGGTGCAAGCCGGAGGGGGGTCGGATCGGGATGCAGGCCGGGATGGGGGTCTCGGGTGTGCAGCCTACAAGGGAGAGAGAGAGAGAGGGTTGGCCGGGGTGAGGGTTTAGGTGTTAGGGTTAGGGTTTGTGAGAGGGTGTTATATATATAGTGGGGTTTAGGGTTTAGGAGTTGGGTTAATGGGTATTTGGGTTGTGGGTAGATAGGAGTAGTAATAGGATTGTTTAATGGGTATGGATATGGGTGAATTGAATAGGATTCAAAATAGGATTGAGTTTAATTTAGTTTTGGTAAATCTATTAGGGATCAACAATAGGATTGGGTAAAGGTTGAGCAACCAACACCACCACCACAAACACCCAAAATATAAATAAAGAGAACGAGACCAAATGAATGAAAGATCAAATAATAGAATAACGAGACAACCGATCCAACACAAAGAGCTCAAAAATTAAATAAATGAATATATATTGAAAGCAAACTCCAATATACAGTTCAGAAAATACAAGAGGAATACAAAGAGAGAAAATACACCAAAATTGAAAAATACACTCAAAAATACATAAAACGAAAAACAAGGGTTACAATTCATCTATTGAATTATTTTATTATTTGACTTGATCTATTATTTTCTTGGGGAATTCTAATCCATATTAGTTAATTATTTTAAATAATGTTCAAGCTCAATCTTATATTCTTTATATTTGTATTATTTATTAATATTGGAAGCCCAAACAATATTATTGGATTTATTATATTTATTTGAAGCCCGAATTCAAATTGAGACTATTATATTATTATTAGGAAGAAGCCCAAGTCTCAACCCAACTTTATATTTTCTATTTAATTATTTCTTGCCCATACTATAAAGCCCAAGCCAAGCCCACCAATTTAAAAACCCAATACCCATACAAACCCTCAACTTCACATCTCCCCGTATCTCTTGATTCTTCTCTCACGTTCTCCCGCTCTCCCTTGTAACAGCCAATCATCCCCATTATTTACTCCGTAATCCCACTAATCCCTCTCTCTATTAATTAATCAATTAATACCCTAATTAAATCTCTCTCCCTCTCTCTCTCTCTCTCTCTCTCTCTCTCTCTCTCTCTCTCTCTCCTCCTGTGTTTCTTTGAAAACCCAACCAATGCTAGCATGCTCACACCAAACCTCCAGCCTCGTCGTCGCGCCATCGCCACGCCCTCTCCCGTCGACTGCACCTCGACCACCTTCGACGGCGGCTCTGCCATCGCCACCCCCAACCACCGCCACCTTCACCCCTCTCCTCCATCAAACTCCTCCTCGCAACCCATTGCGAGCAACCTCGTCGACCGTTGCCCACCGACTGCCACCCTGTCTTCGCCATTGCCGCTCACCCCCATCGTCGGAAGCCCGTCTAGGCAATGGAGGTCGCATGAGAAGAATTATCCTACACATGACTTGGAACTTGCAGCTGTGATTTTTGCTTTGAAGCTTTGGAGGCATTACTTAATTGGAGATCGAGTGGAGATCTTCACTTACCACAAAGTCTCAAGTACGTATTCACTCAGAAGGAGCTGAATATGAGACAGAGGCGATGGTTGGAATTGATGGTAGATTATGATATTAATTTTTAGTATCATCCTGGCAAGATTAATTTGGTATCGGATGCTTTGAATAGAAGACCGGTTGTCATGGTTCTAACTGAGCAGGATGAGCTTTTGGAAGCTATGAGGAGGTTTGATTTGGAAGTGGTTTTGCCTGGTGCCGAGCAGAGTTGTATGATGCTTCAGCTACAGTCGTCATTGGTGATCAGATTAAGGAAGTACAGTCAGGTGATGAGCAACTGCAGAGGTTTCGAGCTGAAGTCGAAGCAGGTTTGAGGACTGATTTGGTTATTCATGAGGTTGGATCTCTCCGCTTTGGGACCCGTCTATATGTTCCAAAGGGGGAAGTCAGGTAGAAGATACTTGAGGAAGCTCATCGCTGCCCCTATTTTATTCATCCCGGTGGTACGAAGATGTATCGGGATCTGAAGTTGCATTTCTGGTGGCATGGTATGAAGAGAGCTGTGGCGAGGTTTGTTTTGCTGTGTTTAATCTGCCAGCCGGTGAAGGCAGAACACCAGAGAACTCCTGGACTTCTTCAACCTCTTCCTATGCCGAAGTGGAAATGGGAGAACATCGTGATGGACTTTATGACTGCTTTGCCGAGAACTTCCAAGGGTCACAATGCCATCTGGGTGATTGTGGATCGGTTGACGAAGAGTGCCCATTTTATTTTCTTCCGAGTGGGCCAGTCTACAAAGAGCCTTGCAGAGAAGTATATGCAGGAGATTGTCTGATTGCATGGTTCCTGTCAGTATTGTGTCAAACAGAGACACTAGGTTCAGATCTCAGTTCTGGGAAAGTCTTCAAGGCAGTCTTAGGAGCAAGCTGAACTACAATACTGCATTTCATCCACAGACGGATGGACAATCGGAGAGGACTATTCAGACATTGGAAGATTTATTGAGATTCTGTGTTCTTCAATCTGGAGGATCTTGGGAAGATCATCTACACTTGGTGGAGTTTTCATACAAAAACAGCTACCAAGCAAGTCTTAAGGCAGCTCTGTACAAATATTTGTATGGTCAGAAGATCACCACTGTGCTGGGATGACATTGGTGTGAGGAAGCTTTTGGAGCTAGAGTTGATTACGAGGACTGTTGATGTTGTGGCTTAGATCAGGAAGCGTCTACAAGCAGCTCAGGACATACAGAGGAAATTGGCTGATGTTCATAGGAGGCCATTAGAATTCGAAGTGGGTGATCATGTGTTCCTCAAGGTATCACCGTGGAAGGGTGTTATCCAATTTGGAGGCGGGGGAAAGCTAAGCCATATATTCATTGGCCTGTTTGTTGTGGTGGAGCGAGTGGGAAAGGTAGCCTATAGACTCGCGTTGCCGCCAACTCTATCTGGAGTGCATGATGTTTTTCATATCTCCCAACTCAGGAAGTATATCAGGGATGAAAGTCATATTATCGACTACTCATAGTTGTCTGTTCAGCCCGATTTATCCTGTAAGATCCGTTCGGTTTCGATCGTGAACCGACGGGAAAAGGCTTTAAAGAACAAGGTCATCAGATTGGTTCGTGTTTCTTGGAATCCTCACTCGCTGGGTGAGTCAACTTGGGAGCTTGAGGACGAGATTTAGAAGAAATTTCTCCATCTTTTTGTGTAGTTCTTTTCTTTGGAGTTCATTTTGTCTGTATTCAAGAATATTCATTGAAATTCCTGCAAGTAGATCTCATCACTTTCATTATATATCATTATTTGCCTTGCTTCTCGTTAGGAATGTAGAGAATTTACACGAGCTAATTCCCTTATTCTTGACTTCGTGCTGGTATTTAACTCTAAAGATCGTGTCTTTCATGTATTTCATGTAGATCTCTTGATATTAGGAATTGTTCATGCATATCATCTTATCGATAAACTATTATAGAGTTGTATCATAGGTTGCTAGTAATTGAACTATTGATTTGATGTATTGTTTGGCATTAGATTGATGTATGGTTGTGTTTCTTCGCTGTGATCTCATGCTTACCATGTTAATCTAAGATAATCGACTAATTGAATTGATAATTACAATCCTAGATCACTTTTATACCATGAAATATGTTAATCCAGAAATTTTACTGTCTGTCTAAAAATTCTATGATCTTTTTGACCCATCTGTTAACAATGAACCATGAAAGTTTGTAAATATGAAATGTAGCCCTATGTGTCTAGTTTCCAGAATACTAAAAATTATTGAATTCCGACTTATATTGCATTAGTGATGATCATTTTACTACTGCTGCGTTTTATTTCCAGAATTTCCTGATTCATGATTACACTATGCTGAACCAATTAATTAAATGAACTAATGATCAAATATTGTCATGATAAATTTCAGATTGATATTTAACATGCTTAGGGTCATGATAATTATTTTTACTGATTTTTAAAGTGAATATTTGCTGATTTATAACTGTAACTAATTGACATCAATAACCAGCCAGAATCAGTAATCTGTAAAGAACCCTGTAATTAACCTAGCTACTGTTATCAGAATTTTGACTTTTAATATGCGTTGGAACCGGGCATTAGTCTATTTTCCAGAACTTCTGATGGATCCACATTCGCTATTCTGTAGCAGCGGAAAATCCAATTTTGGTACAGTAACCTACTGTTGTCTAGAATTGAGTTTCCATGTTTTGATAATATAATCGAATCTATATTATTATATTTGATGCATTGAATTGTATGAATTGCATTACATTATCTTAGTGTCATAGTTTCATCATCCTAGTGTTCCCTATTAATCATCTCATCGTTACCCCCATTGACATTATAGTTCCTATTGTTCCCTTTTGGGTATCAAAATATTGTCAACCGTTATTGCATGTCGATTTAATAAAGAATTAATTTAACAAGCCGAGGTTTAAGGGTGATCTAAGTAATGAAAATGTAGTAACTGTACTCGGAGGAGGGATTGTGTTTCCCTAAATAGTGTTATCGATTAGTATTTTATCGTATAGTGTATCATGGCCAATTTATCGTATCGTACATTAAAGAGTGAATCATGATTAGTGAATCATGATTATCGTTGCTGAGTACATGATCTACAGAGTATACCACTTAAATCTAAATAACATTGGTTGTATGCATCGAACTTGTGGTATGGGACGCAGTAGTACATGTATTAGTTAAGACTAAAATAAATAATAGACTTAAGATTGTCATCACATCATCATTGCATGTTGTCATCATTATGGAATATTGTTATCTTATTGTTTACCGCTATTGTTACTATTATTGTTATTGTTATTGACCATCCTCATTTTCATTGTTCACTGCTTTCCTTTACTTGTTGTCCATGACTTGCTCTATGAACATATTATTCTCACTTTTAGATGAATAGTCTACAGCTAATCAAGAAGAATTGCCAGCTGGATTGGAAGAACAACAATGGCGAAGGAATTGATAGCATTGTCGCTTATTTGTTTATCATTTATGTTATAGATACTTAAATCATTGAATGTTGCTATTTTGTTATTTTATTGTATTGTGGGCATTGTCCCAGGATTATTGTTATTTTTCAAGATTTGGTTATCTCATTATTATTTCATTGCAATTCATTTTGTGATTCATGTATTTATTCTTATATGCATGTGTGGTTGTATCGATTTCTTGTTTATATTGTTAATGTGAATCAGTAACAGCTTATGGATGATGTTAGTCATTCGCTGGGCCAATGTCACACGCTTGTGTTCCGTATTTTTGGGAAGCGGGGTGTGACACAAGTGTTGGACTCTGAAATTGTTGTTTGGAGGTTTCAACGAGTTATAAGAGCAATTCTGAATGGTAATCTGCTCCGCACTTGCTTGTATGCAAGCAGCTAAAGCGGCGTCGAACCAAGTGTTGGACTCTGAACTGTTGTTTGAAGGTTTTAACGAGTTGTAGGAGTAATTCTGAATGGTGACCTGCTCTGCACTTTCTTGTTTGCAAGCGACTAAAGTGGCATCGAACCAAGTGTTGGACTCCAAACTCGTCTTTTGAGCCTAGCAAGTTGTAGGAGCAGCCCTGGGGGACAAGCTGGACTCCGAACTTACTGTTTAACGAGTCATAGATGTAACTCAGGAAGATGGGACATGAGGCAAATGCAATGATCCCATGTCTGCCTTCCCCGAAGAGAGGGATCTCCTTGAGTTTATTAACTAGTTCGGGAAGGACTTTACTGGTCCGTTGGGGGAGCTCTAATGCTTCAAGTGGGAGAACCGAGCCTCCCATTGTGGTTGTGTAGCACCTCCGAATTGTCTCTTGGTTTCCTTTGACTTCTCCTACTTCTGCAGAGGTTGGAAACTTTATTTTTATGTAAAAGGCTGAGGATACGGCCTGAAATACTAGTCAGCCTAGTATAGCATTGTAAGCAACCTTCACATCGACGACCATGAAGTCCATTGCCTCTGTCCGGGTAGTTGGGGTTTTTCCTGCGGTCATATCAAGAGTGACTACTCCTTCGATTGGTACTGAACCCTAGAGAACCCATGGAGTGTGTATCCGGCAGGCTTGAGACAATCTCGAGAAAGTTTGAGACCTTGGAAGGCTTTCAGGAAGAGGATATTGACGAAATTGCCATTGTCGACCAAGATTCGGCGCACCTCGTGGTGGACCATGTGGAGACTAATTACGAGTGCGTCACAGTGAGGCATTCGGATGCCTTCCAGGTCTTTGTCTGAGAATGTCAACGAGACCCCAGGGTTCTTGTCCGGGGAAAGTTTTGGACCGAACTCACCTCTCGGATGAAGGCCGTTCGGGAGGAGTATGATTCTCCCGCTATTGGACCTTCATGGATAAGGTGGATGATGGCCCCAGGTTCGGAGTTTTGAAACTCGGTGGGCCTTTCGGTTTGCTTGTTGGCTCCTCGGAGTGGAGGATTGGCCCCATCCTTTCTGACGAACTTGGCCAGGTGTCCCCGCTATATAAGTTCTTCGATCTCCTTCTTGAGAGCCTGACGATCATCCGTGTCATGGTTGTGGTCCCTATGAAAGAGACACCACTTTTCTTCGTTCCTTCTCTTCGCTGGGGTATTCATTCTAGGAGGAGCGCGGAGTAGCACTTTCTTATCCACCTCCATAAGAACTGGTGATATACTAGCATTGAGGGGGGTGGGGGGTAAATTTTTCAAAACGAGGAGTTGGGCGGCGCTGGCCATTATCATCTTTCTGGAACTTTTGTGACTCTTCTTCATTTGTATTCTTTCATTTTTTCTCCCGGAAGATGGCTCCTATCAACTGAGGGGGCTGAGAGCATCTTCTGCTCGGATGTACTTCTCACTCCTAAGCAGAAGTTCCGAGAAGTCCCGAGAAGGCTTCTTCGCAAGGGATACTTTGAGTTCGGCGTTATTGACGTTGTGTCTGAATGCTGCAGAGGCTACTGATTGGTCGAGAGAGGTAATAAACCGGACTTCGGCGGTAAAGCGCCGAACATAATCTCTTAGACGTTCATCTTTTCTTTGGCTGAGGGCTAGCAAAAATGTACTTATTTTCTCGGCTTGGCAGCTGCTAATGAAGTGGGTGAGGAAGAGACTCTCAAACTGATCAAATGAGAAGATGAAGGCTGGGGATAAACGGGAGTACCATTCTCAAGCTGGTCCCCTTAACGTTGTCGGAAAGGTCTTGCAGAGGAGCGCGTCTGAGGCTTAATGAATCATCATGAGAGTTTTAAAACTCTCAATATGATCGGACGGGTCAGAACCTCCGTTGTAGGATTCAAAGCAGGAAGGCTTAAAGGTTTCGGGGACCGGAGATTCCATGATGGCCCTGGAGAAGGGAGTCTGCTTGGTATGTTGTTCTTCTTCGGGATTGATCTTGCTGAGGCGCCTCTCCATCTCTAGAAGGCGACGGTGAACCGAGTTGTTTCTCTGGTCAGATCTAGTCAACCATCGGGACTCTCCTTCACGAGTGGTGGCATGGCGAGGGTTGTGCACTTTTCGGTCGTGATTTGGAACGATTTGGGACGATGTTAAGGATAACCCTTGGTGGTGATTGGCTTACAGCAGTGTGGCTCCTTCGCTGTCGATGGGGAGGAGAACCCCTTCGCCCCCTTGGGGAGGCGAACCTTCTGGATTTCGGCCTTCGGGGAGAACGAATCCTCTGACTTCTTTGGTATTCTAGATTATGGACATCGTCACGGGCTCATCTCTCATTCAAGTGGGTACGAAGGTCGATCCCTTGTTGGCGGTTGACGGTGATTTGATGGAGGTCTCTTGACGCATGAGGACCTTGCGAGGTCATCGAGTTCGTGGAAGAATTGTGGACCGAGATATGGTCATGAAGAGGATATGATTCTGGATGGCTTCGACGGGAGCCCCCCGGTGTGGCCCCTCTGGGCATAGGACGTGCCTATTGGGGAAGCGACTGCTCAGGTTGAGGCTGCTGAACTTTTTGATCTTGTTGAGGGGGAATATCCTCAAGTGGAGGAGGTGGAGAAGGTGGAGGAAGAGGGGTGGCTCTTCGGCTGGACACCGCCGCCTTTCCTTTTACCTTCGGAAGCATGGCTGGAAACTACTTTCACCGGTAAAATATGGTCAATTTTTTTTTGGTTTCCCACAGACGGCGCCAATCTGTTGCTGCTAATTTTGATGTGGGAGCAAACAGATGATATGCGAATTCTTCTAGAAATAATAAAAGAAAACATACTGGCTTCTTGCCGGTGTTAACCGTTTCTTGATACTGCCGCTGACCTGGAAAAAAGTTCTAAACACTAGGATTGTTCCCGTGATGAACCCTCCGATTCTCAAGTCAGTAATCAAGAAGATTATGAAAAAGATTTTTTGGAGAAAATATTGATTACCTTTTTTATGGTGGGGATAGAGGGGTATTTATAGTCGCCTTTGGAAACAGTTTCGAGATAATCATTTATCTCTACTTGCCAGTATTTTTGGATAAGAAACAGAGTTTAAATCGTTTCATGATAAGATATTTTGTTTAAACCGTCTCTTAGAGATAATCATGAATTTGAATTACTCTTTAAATGTCCTAGGTTAGTTCATAATGGGCTGTCACCCTGACCTCATAAGACAGACCCATTTTTGGGTTATTGGGCTTGGAAAAGACCCAGTTCCCATTTTTGGACCCGTTTGGAGTGGAAGTTACCGCTTTACCCCTGTAGCTTTGAGATTCGTGCCTGATTTGAACAGTCTTGATTTAGTTATACTTTTAGTCATATCAGGCTTGTAGTCGTTGAAATCCAAAATTTTATCCAACGGTGGATGATCGTTTTAATTTTGAACCTTGGCCGTTGATTTTAAAAAAAAACAGTACAAAAAATTTATAAAAAAATTTGTACGCATGCAAACACACAATAATTCCTATATGCCCATTCCTTCTAATTCCTTGATCAAATAATCAAACCAAACTCAAATTAACTTTATATGCATAAATAATCGTATAGGTTGTATTCCGACGAAATTAAAATGTCAAAATAGGGGGAAAAGATTTGGGATGCAACATGACGTTGCGTTCGTGATTTTAAAAAAAATAATAATAATTTCGATCGAGTCCGATTGATATAGCAATTTTTTTTAGTCGGACGCATTTTTTTTAGTCAGACGCATTTTTTAATCAGAAGCAATGCGTCCGACAAATTATTTTTTTAAAAAATTGATCGGACGCAAGATCATCTTGCATCCAACCTGTTTTATTTTTATTTTTATTTTTATTTTTTTTATTCTGCAAACCCAAGATCATCTTGCTTCCGAAATAATTTTTATCAATCGGACGCAAGATGATCTTTAGATTCCTATATTTGAGAATTTTATATATCTTCTCTCAAATATAGACGGCTACTGTTCCTTTTTTTCCAAAATTAGAAAATATAGGAAAGGACTACAACGTTTCGTTTCCTATATTTTTCAAATTTTGGAAATATAGAGAACGACTACAGATGCTCTAAGGCTTTATTTTGAAGCCATTGTACTAGAACCGAATTCATATCTACTGTATCCTCCATGGAAGAAGAAAAACTGCAGCATTGTTTTTTTTTTTAGGTAAAAGGTGGAATAATGCCACCCTGTTTCATTAATAAGAAATTAAACAACCCCGGTGAACCGGGAGAAATACAAAAGTACAGTGCAAAAAATAAAGTACAGTGCAGGAAATAAAACATAAACCCCCTACAAAACCCTGGGGGGTGGGGCTAATCCTCCATACATCAAACAATCCAAAGTACAGTAGGCCAAATATAAACTAGCAGAGACTGCAGCTATTGAGACTCTGATGATTATGGATGGCGCCGACTCCTCAATCCAGTGTCGGCCCAAACTTTACCTCCTCATCGTCAAAATCGTTCACCTGGAAGACTCTGGCAATCCTCCCTCTCGCTCGTGTGGCCGCAGCTGTAGCCCAAAAAGAGATAAGATGCATGATATGAGTAAGGTTACCAGAAATACTATTACAGGAAGAACGAAAATAAAATTTATTTCTGTCTAGCCATAACACCCATGTAATTGCCGCAATGGCAATGTACTACGCATCCTTCATTTGGTGGCGAATCGAGGCAAATTTGGGGCCAATCCAAAAATCCTTATATTCGCTGGGGTAGTCACTTGTTCCTAGGGCTCTTAAAACCTCTACCATAGTCGCCTTACTCCTTGGGCAGTGAAGAAAAAGGTAATTCAAATTCTCCGTATGCATGTTGCAGAACCCACAGTCAGTCACAATCTGGGGTTGCCTTTTGGCCAGGTTCTCTCTAGTGAGGATTGCATTATTGAGCACTAGCCAGAGGAAGACTCTGACATTCAGTGGTGTTTTTGCCTTCCATAACACTTGTGCCCAGCTGGGTCTGCATCCCCGAAAGTGAATTCTATGATACAAGGATCTGACAGTGAAAGCTCCATTGGGCTCGATTCCCCATCGCATCTGGTCTGGGCCGTGGGCACACCTCGTCCCTGTCCGTGTGATGTGTGTTTACAATTCAAGCAGTTGCTGATGTAATCCTGGGGTAAGATTTCCTTGGAATGGCGGTCACCAATTTCCCCTCTTCCAAGTCTCAGCCACAGAGATATTGAGTCGATTTGTTTTGTCGTACAGCTCTGGGAAGATTTCCTTCAGTGTATGAGCACCACACCATTTATCCCACCAAAATATGGTGGACCGTCCATTACCGATCGTCGACGTAACTGTTGAATTGAACGGTCCGCTTGCTTTGGTAATTCCTTTCCAGAATCGCGAGACCTTAGCCCCTACTCGAAAGCCTAGACTTCTCGTAGCTTTTTCCAGAAGATATGGTTGAATGAAATCCTGCCATCCTTCCCCACCGTGGTGAAAAACCTTCCACCACCACTTTCCCAAAAGGGCAAGGTTCATGTTTCTAAGGTCGATGATGCCTAACCCTCCATGCTTCTTTTTCATGCAAGCAATACTCCATTTGATCAGGTGGTAACCTCCCCTATTCGAATCTGCCCCTTTCCAAAGAAATCTTTTTTAGATTCGGTCAATCCTTTGGAAAACCCACTTTGGAAGCTCAAAAAAAGACGTGTAGTAAATGGGAAGGTTAGACAAAACTGAGTTAATAAGTATCACTCTACCTCCTAGTGACAGTGATTTTCCTTTCCAGCCAGCCAGTCTGTCCTCCACCCTATTTATTATAGGTAGCCAGTCCGATTTATTGAGTTTCCCAGGTCTGAGTGGGAGCCCCAAGTATTTGATTGGGAACTCATTCGTCATACAGTTTAGTATAGTGGCATGTTCCCGAGCTTCTTCATCAGATAGTGTAATGGGAGTCAGTGCACTCTTGTGGAAGTTTATCCTGAGACCTGACCAGGCTTCAAAATAGTAGAGGGCCCCTTTAAAGCAGACTGTTTCTGATCTGGTCCCATTCCCAAAAAGTAGGGTGTCATCAGCATACTGGAGGATCGTGCACCCTTGATTAGAGTTGCTACAGGCCACGAGCATAATCCAACCTTTCCTCCGACAATTTTCTAGCATACCCCTCAGCACATCTGCTACAATAGTGAATAGAAGTGGGGATAATGGATCCCCTTCCCTTGCCGGAGTCCCTTCTTGCAAGGAAACGACGGACATAGCCGCCCATTCACTGATATTACCGTTTTACTAGTATGTAAACACTGTTTGATCCATCTTACCCATTTATCCCCAAATCCTCGCCCTCTGAGAGCTTCCAACAAGCAATCCCAAATCGACGGAGTCGTATGTCTTCTCAAAATCCAATTTTAAGAGGAAGTTCTTGGAATTGCTCTTATGGCAGTGGTGGATTACTTGTTTAGCAGTGGCCACACAGTCTAGGATACATCTGCCCTTGATGAAGCCCGTCTGGGTTTTGCTAATTATACTGTCCAGTATGCTTCCCAGGTGGATGGACAGGACCTTTGTGATAATCTTAACCGAGCAGTTTATGAGGCTAATTGATCAGAAATCCCCCACACGCTTAGACTCTTCTCGTTTGGGTATGAGGACAACTTCTGCAAAATTGAACATGCCCAATCTGAGATTGTTGTTGAAAAAATCCTCCATCAGTGCCATAATGTCCCCTTTAATTTCTTCCCAAAACACTAGGAAGAACATCATTGGAAAGCCGTCTGGCCCAGGTGACTTGTCTGCTCCCATCTGGTTGATGACCTTTTTCACTTCCATTTCCGAGAAAGGTGCTTCCAAGGTGGACAAATTTTGTGCTGAATTGTTCTGGTATGCCGGCCAGTAATCATCCCTCATTGGGATCCTGAAATCATTCTTCCTCCCAAAGAGGCCCTTGTAATAATTTTGAAATGTTGAGGAGATCACCTTTTCATCTTGCGATACTCCCGTATCCGTCTGTATTGATAGGACGAGATTGGATCTGCATCTTGCACTTACCACTCGGTGGAAGTAGGCCGTATTTGCTTCTCCCTCTTTGAGCCACGAAATCCTTGACCTTTGTTGCCATTTAATCTCTTCCAACTTATAAAGATTGGCAATATTTTCTCGGAGCTCTAGTAGCCTGTTTCTCTCTTCTTGTGACAAGATTCTCATCTCTTCCATCCTTTCTAGCTCATCAATTCCCTCCAAAAAGGAATCCTTTGCACGCCAGATGGTCGAAAATCTAGATCGATTCCATCTGCGTAGCCGCTTTCTCAATCTGCAAATTTTTTCACACCATCGTGATGCAGCGTCCGTACCAGCTGTTGGGAGCCCCCAATTTTCCATCACCATGTGGTGGAATCCCTGAATTTCCAACCAGTCCTTCTCAAATCTGAATTTCCTCGGCCTCTGAGCTCCGTGTACCCCCACATCGAAAAGGATCGGGGTGTGATCTGACGTGGGTCTAGGGATCGATCTAGCTGTTGCTAACGGAAATTTAGCTTCCCAATCCATCGATACTAGAATCCTATCCAATTTGGCCATCACCGGAGCTGCTTGCATGTTAGACCATGTGAATAGTCTGTCATTAATTGGGATATCGATCAGCTCTAGTTCTGTTATGACTCTATTAAATTCCTCTCTGTGTCTGTCGCTGGAGCCTCTTCCCTTGTGCTCGAAGGCAAATCTGGTGATGTTGAATCCCCCCCCCCTAACAATCCAAGCTCCCGACCAATGCTGTCGAATATCAACAAGCTCTTGCCAAAAGGCATCTCGATCTGTAGCCACATTCGGCCCGTAAACGACAGTGACCGTCTGCACCCAATCATCAGACCGTCGTTTTAGTCGGGTGGTCAGGGAGAACATTCCACTGTAAACCTTGGTGCAAGTGAGAATATCCGAGTTGAACCCAATAGCTATCCCTCCTGAGGCTCCTGCTGACGGGCGTAACACCCATTCCTTAATTCTGTTGCCCCTAATTCTTTTGAGTTTGAACCCGTGCTGAAGTTTGGTCTCCTGCAACCCTACCACTTCCACCTTGGAGTTGCTAATGACGTCCCTAACCATATCCCTCTTTTCCTTATCCCCCATCCCCCTAACATTCCAGAAAAGTGTATTCATTGGGGGACAGTGCCAGGGATTACCTTTGTTGTGGGAGTGGGGCCGACTTCATCCTTGGGGATGTCTGTCAACCCGGCGCTAGATCCTAGGGCATTCTCAAAACTAGTCCTAACCCTTTCAGTCTCCCAACCCCTAATTTTATTAAGTAGTAATGCATTACGCTCAGTGTCACATACCTCTAACCCACATGTTTTAGCTAGGAAAAAAACTTCAGAGTCTGATATGAAATTTAATATAGTAGCTAAATAACTTTTTGTACCTCTGTTGTCGAATTTTGTCGCTTTGGCTGCTACTGCTACCTCCAGATAGTCGTCCAGCGACTCCACATGAGCCCTCTTAGGTGCTTGCTAAACTCTGAACCCAACCGTCTTGCGCGACGTTCCAGTACTGTCTCCTGGTGTTGATTCTGGAAGTGTGGACAAGACCACCTCTGGCGAGATCTCCCTCTGTGTGTCAGCGATGAACTCTAGATCATCTGACTCCTCATCTGTGAATGAAAATTCTTCGTCTAGATTTAAGCGCCCTTCAGGGTCCTCATCATTGTCTGTATGCTGAGCTTCTCGTTGTAGATTAGATTCTCTCATTGTGGACTCCTCATTGAGCCCACAGCCTGTCGACTCAATAATAATAGCGGTGCTTTCCGTCGCGGTCCCCTCGATGGGCCCACTATCCGTCTAACATTGTGTCTGATTGTTTAAAAATTTAGAATTACTAGTCCCAGATACAATAAAGTGCGTTTTGGGCCCCTCTTTGGGCCCATTAACGTCTATAAAATGTGCACCATCCCGTCCACCAATTGAGAACGCAGTTGAGATACAAGTCATCTTTCCTCCGCGTTCCATCATACCGCTCCTCTCAATAAACAAACCCTCCGTTTGTTTTATTCGCACGGTATCCTCACCCCCCTTGCCAGCTGGCAACAAGTGATTGGGGGCGAGTGCGGCAGTAACAGAGGGCGTGGGTATCAACGCGCATAGCGTAAAAGACGAGGGGTTTTCTTTCTCCTTCGGAACCAAAGCATTTTGTAGTTTTCTTCTTTCTCCGTTGTCTTCTTTACCCCATTTGCCTTTCCTCAAGCTTTGAGCATCACTCTGGTTCTCTTTAGGGTTCTTATCCCTGTGGGTGATCAAATATGTGCTCGTCGCTTTCCCCAAAGTGGTCTCTGACTCTTGTCGCCCTAGCTCCAAAGAAGCCTGTATTTTCTTTTCTGGTGAAAACCAGCGCTTTTCTACCCACTCCTTGGTTGAAAGTGTTCTTTCACTTGTCTTGTTTCCCAGTCTGGTGTTTTCCTTCACCAACCCTTGTCTCGAAGCCTGCATGCTGTTGCAGCGAGGGTTTTTGCCAGTTTTGGGGTCTGCAAGACCTGTCCCTCTCCTCTGAGCCACCGCGCGCTCCTCCTCTCCTACATGCAAAGCTTTACCACCATTTTGGGTAAATCTTTTGACCCCTTTTGAGTGGTTGGTTTCTGTCCCTTCGAAACTATCCAAATCTGGACATGGTTGAGGATGCACCAGTGTCCTTCCTTCCCTGTCGTTGGATTCCTTGGTCAAACCTCTTCGTTGACCATCGGGGATCGACGCTAAACTTTGGGGTTCTGATTCCTCCGCCGCTAGCTCTCGGCGACCCTCCATCCCTCTTGCAGCGTTGATCACCTCTCTGTGAGCTCGCTCAACTTCATGTGCTCCGTCAATGGTGAGCTCCCACCCTAGTGGTGAGAGCACCTGCTTATAGGATCGACCGTCTCTGATAGAGGGAGGGGGTTTGGGGGAAGTGATGGCTTCATCCTCTGTTTCCGCTCGCTTATCGAGTACGAAACGTATGAGGTATGCCTCGTCGAAGGAGAAGACTTTGGCAAATCTAGGCATTGATGCGATGTCTCCACTTCTAACAAGTATCCTTGCCGATACTAGCTCTGAGCGGCGAATAGTCTTCTCGTCGATGGCTTCCACTGTGCCGAACTCGGAGACAATCTCTTGAAGATCCTCTTTCTTCCAAAATGCAATGGTACGTTGTGTATCCAAATCCAGTATTTGTCCCCTTGCGGCAATTCAGCTCTGAAATTCGATGACCACGCCGTGAATTCCACTTTGAAGAAGCCGAAGTCAGCTGTGCCCATTCCGGTGACTTCGAGCATATTCTGTGGTGACGGGAATGAAACCAAAAATTGTAGATGGCGTAGCTTCTTGGCAACCCAATCATGTTGGGCTCGCATTAGCCATTTGAGATTCAAGGCTTGGAGGAGGTGCGTTTTGGAGGGACAGCCTGATCTAACCCTAGCTACTGCACACCATTATCGGAGCCATTCTTCTTCTTTCTTGATCATTGCTAGGCTGTTAGCCAACCTGATCAGGGTTGGGCTCTCCGGCGACTTCCCTCTGTGCACTTACCTCTCATCATCAATGCTGGAGCTGATAACATTCGTGCACGTGTACGACATATGGCCCCACTTCATACATCTCAGGCAACGAACCTCCTTAGTACACTCCGTTCGGTAATGGCCTAAATCCACACAATTGAAGCACGACATAGGTTTTCTTTTACCTTTTCTCATTTTTTTTCCTGTTATCAAGTTGGGTTTTAGACGGAGGAGGGTTATATTTGCTGTTGTCTTTATGGTTTGGTGGAGGAGTGGAGTTGTGCTTTCTCTTATCCCCTCTGGCCACCACTTCCCACTCCTCCGCTGCTTCCACACTTGGGGCTTGTTCCACCCTCCCTTGCCCTTCTACGTTTGGATCCCCTCGTTGGGCCCAAACGATGACGGACTTGGGGTGGTCGGGAGCATACTCTCTTGTCTGTGGGGAGAGTCGCTGAGAGGGGGGGCGTGTGGTAGAGGGGCTCGAGTGAGAGGAAGATTGTAAGATGATGGGATTCACTGTTATATTGGTGGTGTTGTTGTGTTGGGTGTTGTTCGATACATTGTGATTGTGGAGGCCCCTGTCACTGTTATGACTGTGTTGCCCCTTGCTCTCTCTATGAGCTGCCTCCGATAGCTTCTGATGATGGCGATGACCCCTATTGTTTCTATCCCTCTGATCGATATGAATCCTCTGAGGGAGATGGATCGGGGGGGGGGGGGGGGGTTCTTCTACGCTCGCCATAGCGAGTAGGAGGACCCTCTCTATGGGCCCGTCCCCTCGGAGGTGTGTCCTGATGATGGCGATGATGAGTATTGCCTTTCCCCCCTGGCGTTGAAGTGCACTTTGGTGTGCCCGCCGTGGGGAGAGTGCACACCTGAGCCTAGGGGCATCCCCCTCCGGGGGGTGGTTCACCGTAGTGGGGAGGGTTTGGGTCTTGAGAGCAGAAGTAGTTTCTGAAAGCAACAAGATCTGGGTCTGATCTTGGGGCAAGTGAGGAGTTGGGTTGTCAAGAAGGGGGAGGGGAAAGGAGGGGGTCGGTGTAGCGGGCCCTCTCATTGGGCCCGCACCCGCTCAGCTCAACCTCCGTGAGCAAAGTGGCGGAATGAAGCATTGTGGTCCGAGTATTGTGAGAAGGAGCAAAAGGTTCTCAAAGTTGATCAAAGTTGATGAGAAGAAGAATGAGAGGCAAGAGGCCGAAGAAGAAGTCCTGTTTGTTGGTGGTAGGGGGGGGGGGGGGTAGGGAGCCGGGAGGGTTTAAGGGATGCTGGGTCGGGGATTGGCGTTGCCGGTGTGGAGGGAGTTGGTGGGAGCTTTAGTTCAAGTTAAAACATCTCTTCTTTTGTTTTTTTTTAATATCATTACATTTCTCTATGAAAAAGCCCACATGTTAGTACTTGGATATTTATTATCTTAGAGCATCTGTAGTCGTCTTGAATCAAATTTTGGATATTTGACAAATAGAAATAGCAAAAATGGCTTTGCGCTGCAGTCGTCGATTGCCAAAAATGGGTATTTAAAAATTTCAAAATCTCAGACGAAAGACAAATTTTCGTTTATAAAAAAATAATAATAATAATAATGAAATTTTGGAACGAACGGGAATTTTCCCGTCCATCCAAATTTAAAAAAAAAATCAAAAAAGTAAGGGACAGCAATCCCTCTTTCGTGCTAAAAATGTGGTGAAATTTTTTTTTTAAATCGGAGAGGAAATCCTTTCCCGTCCATCGACTTAATTAAAATGAATTGTGTTGGGACGGAAAATTAAATTTCGTCCAATACTTTTCATAACAGTCAAAATCTCTCGGACGAAATTTTTTTTCGTCCGATACAACGGACGATAAATCATCTTCTGATTGCTATATTTTTCCAAATTTTCAAATCTTCTATCGTATTTGGCAGTCTCCAGTTCACCATTTTGAGATTTTGACAAATGACTGTAGCATTTTGTTTCTCTCTTTTCTTTTTTCTTTTTTCTTTTTATTTTTTTTTGGTTTTCCTCCGGGAATAAATGAAAAATAGTCAACGGCTACAGATGCTCTTATGTTAGTCAATTACAAGCAACTAGTAGTTTACACGTGCGATGCACGTCTAAATAAATATATATTTTTTAAAGTGAAAATTTTGACGTAGTCTAACCTCGAACATGAGACCTCTTTTAAATTAGTTATGCATGGACAATGCACGTCTTAATATATAAAAAATTAAATAAAAACTCTTATGTGGTGAGCACTCGAACCTGAAGCCTCCTTCATATTAGTTATGTATGTGCGTCACACGTGTTGGTAGATTGACAAATAACACTAAGGCCTTCTCCCATTATAATATTAGAGATATATGGAATGGAATTAATTTAATCTCATTTCCATGATGATTGAGTCAACACTCTTTGTCCAATTTTTACTTGTCCAATTTTGACTGACTTCCGCCACATGTCCGTCTTCTTCTTCCTCCTCCCTCCCTCTCTCTATTTAAATCATAACCAGTTTTATGCCTCCCCCATTTCTCTCTCCCTCAAATCATTTCCTTTTGCACAATTTTGAAATAATAATAATCCCAATCCTGATCTTAACCCTAATTTATAAAATTATAATTTTTTTCTCATATGATTTGCATCGGATCCCGATCTACCACGCCAATCGGCCCAATCCTGCACCCCCACAAACTAATTCAAGAAAAGAAGCACACATTATCGACAAGTAGCAGCCTCCGATCCAAGAATTGGAGACCACCTACGATAGCGGCGATCGAGATGGAACCGTCAGCAAAATTGGCAATCATCGCGTCATCATCTTCATCGTCGTCAACGCAGCCGTTGATTCTGGCGGCGTCGGGGATAAGCGGCAGGGTGACCGTACAGTTCTTGATTCGGGCGCTGCGGAGTCTGCTGCTGATTTTCAACAGCTTCTTGCTTCTGATATTGATGCCGTTTAGGAGGAGGAGGAGGGCGGCGATGGTGGTGGTGACGTCAGCGTCGGAGAGGAAGAGGGAGAGGGTGGGGAAGGTGGTGAGGAAGGAGAGCGGGGCGGCCGCGAGGAGGGCGATGGCGATCCGACGGATGAGTGACTTTGAGGAGGAAGGAGATGTTGCAGGAGGTGAAACGGAGAGGAGTTGTAGGGAGTTTTGGCTGTTGACGACGGCGAGGGGGGACACGCTTTTCACGCAGTCGTGGACGCCGCCGCCGCCGGCCGTGAGGACCAAGTAAGTAAACTAATTCTGATGTTCTGAGGGGTTTTTTTTTTTGCATATTTGTGTAGGGTCTTTTTGCATCAAACATTTTCTCGAAGGTTCATTTCCTGAAAGAAAAAAAAAGACGTTTTTCCCAAAAATAGACCACTTTTTAAAATTAATTCTCAAAATAGATCTCGCAGTTCCAATTGCGTCCTATTCTTTTTTATTAACGCAATTAGCAACTGCGGTCTAAGTATATAGCACAATAATCCAATTTCAACACTTGTATCAAAATATTGTTAAGGAGAAAACTATGTTCACCTTAGACCGCAGTTGCCTGCTGCGTTCTTGATTGTACTATGCTCGTAGTTCCCAACTGCATTCCTAATTGGATTCTATCAAAGATTGAATTAGGAATGCAGTTAGGAACTGCGAGCTTAGTACAATCAAGAATGCAGTTGCCAACTGCGGTTTAAAGTGAACACAGTTTTCTCCTTAACACTATTTTGACTACGTATTGGAATTGGATTATTGTGGTATATACTTAGACCGCAGTGGCCAAATGCGTCAACAAAAAAGAATAGGAGGCAGTTGGAAACTGCGAATGGTCTATTTTGGGAATTAGTTTCGGAAGTGGTCTATTTTGAAAATTCGTTTGAAAAAGTGGCCTATTTTGGGAAAAATCAAAAAAAAAAAAATGTATAGTAGGGAGGAACATTCTCCTGTAGGCGGAGCATAATGAGAAGGAAAAATATGTTCCTGTGATTCCTTCATACATTGAAAATTGCGTGGCCGTCTGTTAAACCATATACATCCAACGTGGTCAGGCCCACCACTCTAATGGGCCTGGCTGGAGCCCATGGGCCCACTTTTGGATTTATTTGGATATGAATTTGGGGAATGCGATCTCTCCTCCACTTTGGATAGGCCCACACATTCTTTCATTAATTTGTTCCCTTTGTCATAATATTTGAGATAGGAGTATCTATGTTGTATATGGTTGTGTGCTTGAGTGGAGGGACATGTAACCTTGATACATGATTTGCACCTACATGTCTTTTTAAGAAATAACGAGTTGGTGATATTATTATGTATTAGCATTGTGAGAGGAAAAAAACATTATCTCATGTTGTAAAACATTGAGAATTATATAACTTCAACATCTCATCTGTGATGGACCAGGTCGCAATTGTAATTGCAGTAAGTAGTAACAAACTGACAATACTTTTTTTGATATATAGGAAAGTAGCATACAATACATAGATTTACAAGCTGTAAAATTGCGACAAAAGAATAGAATACAAACACAGCTAAACAAACTGACAATACTAAGTTAAAGAAAATCATGTTTTTCTTATAGTTGTTTTCATATGAGCTATCATGCTTCATGACATCTGTTAGCTAGAAGAAATGAACTCGGAGTTTACTAATCCCTAGAGCTTTGGACATGTCAACCCCATGTGTCACTTTCATGCATACTTTACTTTGCTTTGAACTAACTGTAAGCTCCTATAGTTGAAGACATATCACAAGTTCAAGGGAGGCTGCAGGAATCTTTCTCACTTTTAGGGAAGAAGATCAGAGGCGATCTTCTTGTTCCTTTAAGAAACATCTTTCTTAGGGTTTAACGTACATACAACTGTATCTGTACTCTGTGAACATTGGAATCAAACAAGTGCTGATTAACTTCTGCATCACAGTGACGTGCAAAATTATAGTAGAATTTTGCATTAATGGCCTACGTTTAAATATTTATTTGTCATTGACAACGCACCTAAATCCTTGAATAGTTATACTGCATTTACATGGCATGGTAGTTTGTAGTTTAAAATCTTTGATTAGAATATTCTTACTTCTTTCCATGAAGGCAACTAATGACTGTTTTGAATCCTTTGCCAGAGGACTGGTGGTTCTTATGCATGGTCTAAATGAGCACAGGTTTGTTTATTCTTCCTTTTCTGCAAGCGTTTAAATTACAGATTTATAACTTATAACATAAAAAGAGGATTAATTTAAAGTTCTCAAGAAGATTGGTATTTTGTGTTTGGCAGCGGAAGATATAATCATTTTGCAAAGCAACTGAATGCCAGTGGATTTAAAGTGTATGCGATGGATTGGATAGGTAAGCTCAACTTAAACAACCACAATTTTACTTTTTATGTGCTATTCCTTGATAGTAATTAAACATTTATCTGAATTTATATGATATTCAAACATTTTTCAAAATGTAATCACTTTGTTTGTTCAATATGAGATATGGCACGTTCCTTGTCAAGATCTAGACATCTAGAGTATTGAAATATGTCACCGAAGGTGCAGTTGATGCTTAAAGCTTGAAAATTTTAAAAGAAAGATCTTCCAACTTGGTGAGATTTGACTACTAAGGCAGCTGGATGGCATGAATTATGAGTAGGATGGAACCTAGACTACAACTACTGATTGAAGATTAAAGCTAAATAGATTATTCAAGTATACTGGCTAGTTTTTTGCTTCTTTATCTTTTATCTTACATGAAAAACTTGACATCATTACTTGTTCGGCAGATATCTTATTTCTTTTATGTTGGTTGGCAAATATGCTGAAATATATATATTTTTTATAAGAAAATATATATGTACAAAACTTTGCTGAGGAGAACCTAGAAATCAAACCTGAAACAAAGACAGTGTGAGGGGGGAGCGAACTTAGCCCGCAACGGAGAGAAAACATAGACAGCAGACAAAGAGGGCAAGCTTCAGCTCAGAAAAAAGGCTCACAGCTTCTCCAACAGAATTGTCTGTTGTAAGTGTATAGATCAAGCAGGGGGGCTGTAATTAAGAAGAAATATGAAAAGTTAAATAATTCTTGTTGGTTTAAACAGTGATTGTAGGAGATTAATCTTCTAGTTTCTGGTAGTTATCTATTTAAATAAGTTGCCATCTTATAGACAAGATTTCTGGAAGTAGTGCTCAGTACTTGTGTAGTACAAGTAGAAGAGCAGGTAATTGTTCCTTTGAGAAGGAAAAAGGTCAAAATTTGCTAATCCTAAATGAGGAACTTCAAACGGGGTTTTATAATGAAGAGTGCCAGATATTTGTCTCAAACATATCAGTACTTCTACAAGTATGACTTGAACATGAGAGTGTAGTTGCATTAGCTCGGCTTGAACTGTGTACACATTCAGATTAGTTTTCTCACATTCAGCATGAATTTAATCGATACCTTAGCTGAGTTATTTAAAAATTTATCGATACGTTTCCTAATGGTAACTAACAATTAATAATGAGGGTATAGGGATTTGTTTATTGAAAGGTTCCAACAGAAATTCCACTTCGAATGAGAGGAACAACATAATATTTTAGATCGCGGAGCTTTCGGGGCAAAGTTAAATCTACAAAGTTGATAGAACTTGTTAAACCTATGAAAGAAAGACTAAGGTTTTAAAACTCGGGATCGGAAGCGGGATCGGGTTTCTCCAAATATTTGGATTAGAATCGGTTCAGCTGAAATCGGTGTATCTGGTTTTTTGGATTTGGCATTTTTTAAATTAAGAAAAATATCTAATATGTTTCTATAATTAAATCTTTTTTTTTAAATAATAATAATATTTTTTTTTAAATGAATTGATGAATTTGAATGATTGTTTTTACAAATTTAAAATTTCAATTACAGATTTGAACATCTCTAATATTATAATGGGAGAGTTGGGGTTGTCATTTGTATACAACCTGTAATTTGTAGATATTCATTCAACCATCTAATCTCAACCATTCATTTTTAAGTGGGAGTTATATTAACTATTCATTTACTCAACTATTGTTAGTTACCATAATATCCTCAAAGTTCAAATTTATTTACGACATAATTATTTACATAAATGTCACCCATATAAAATAAAAGTGTGTGCCACTAGGGATAATTTGTAAAGAGTATCTTATTATTTACTATATTAAAACAATTAGAACGTGCATCGCACGTGCAGTCACTAGTTTTAATTATTTTCAGAAATTATTAATCTAGAATAAAACTAGAACAATTGAAATAGGTAGACCAAATAGTACAAATTTTATTTACATACGAGGAAAAATAAATATAAGTTAGACATGAAATGATGTTCATTGCACAATTACATTGTTATTGCTGGGATAAAAGGATCCAAATGACTAGAAAATTCAAATATTGAAATTTTTAATCACATGATCGGTGACACTCGGCCGATCCTAAGATTTAGGGGTTGTATCAGAGAGGCCCCTTGAAAATCAATCCGGATCATCGGCCGATCATTAAAACCATGAGTAAGACATCTCATGGCCCGTCATTCTGTCTAACCTAAATATATAGAAAAGTAAAAGGCACTTTAGTAGGCTGGCTTCCTAGTCTGCCTCTCATTTTCTCCTAAAAACCATTGTAGCCAGCTTGGCAACTGGCCTGACCCCAATTTCTTAATTAATAAACATGTGCTACGTTTTCTAGATGGGTTTTAGAAAGTATAAAATATTCTAGAAAATGCTCCAATAAAATCACAAAATTGTGGTAAGAAATTTTCATCAAGAAAACTAATCTTTTGGTACCAAATTAGACTTGATAAATATGTGTCTGTGCACATGCTCTTTGTGTGTCTGTGCGAACATACTATTAACGATCCTACCAATGGACCAAAACTCTGAAGTTATGGTAAGGGTGAGGGTTTTAATATTTATATTCTAACACGCTGCCGTAGGTAGAGGGCCAGCTTTTTGGGCCAAGTCCGCATTTAAATTGTGCAGCTGGTGAGATTCGAACCTAGGTTGGTCTGATATCATATTAATGACCCTACCAATAGACCAGAACTCCGAAGTTATGATAAGGGTGAGGGTTTTAATATTTATATTCTAACACATGCTACTATTATTAACAATTTTCCCAGTTTATTGGGCTGGAGTCTTAAGACTATCCGTTTCATCAAAAAAAACAAAAACAAAAAACAATGATATTCATGTTACCCACATTCGGGCCATGATATTCATTGTCCCTCCAAAATAAGACACCCCCACATAGGTCGCTCCGGAACCCATGCAACCCACCAAAATACATAGAAGCAAATAAAAAGATCCAAAATACAACAGGGACCCAACAGTATTCCAAAATACATCAAAGTACACTAAAAAATAGCCCGGAAAAGACATGACGCCACACACATCCCCCAAATGACAACCGGATGCGTTTACCGCCCGCCTCCCACCATGGAATCAAGCCTCCTCTGATGTGCCTCCCCCTTCCTGTAATACATCTTGGCTGGTGGCAATGTCCTTGTATATGTCCTTGATCTTCTTAGTCTGTTCGTCACCTGCTGTTGTAGTCCATAACAGAATATTATCAATAATCTTGAAGAGCAATTGTTGATGCATGATGTGTCTGTATGTGCTTCTAAAGATTCTATTATTCCTTTCTAGCCATATGCCCCAACATATCGCCGCCACCCCCGTTTCCCAAAAACGGAACTGGTTGCCTTGGATGTGCCATTAGAAGTAAGTTAACTGGCCCAAAAACCCAACATATCTCAAAAGTAAGTTAACTGGCTCTTAGATGACTGGAAAGACTTGTTTGAGTGTTCTTGATTATTAACTTTCAGGATTATCCAGTCCAGTCTTTTCAGATTTTGAAAGACACAATCTATACCATGACTTGGCTTGTTAGGTCAGCTAGTCCTTATAGTGTTCTGTTGAATTTTAAAGATTGCTTTAATGTGATTAAATCCCATAGCATATATATATATATATATATATATATATAGGGGGAAAGGGGTATGAGCAACTTGCTCATTAGTAAATAAGCAATTGATGATGTGGCATACATGTGATTAGAAAATTCTTAAAAGGGTTAGTTGTCCAATGTATCACATGCATGCCACATAATCAATTGCTCATTTACTAAATGAGCAAGTTGCTCATATCCCTTTTACCCATATATATATATATATATATATATATATATATATATATATATAGAGAGAGAGAGAGAGAGAGAGAGAGGGGTCTTCAGTTGCACACCCCTCTCGTGCCACCTCTCGTGCGCACAATCCCGTAGCCGTCTGATCTTCATCATGATCTTGATGAAGATCTGGTAGCTCTCCTTCTCCCGCTCTCTCCCTTAATGTGATGGGGGTAAAGTAGTCATTTCACCCCCATCAGACATGCACCCACTCATCTCCTTCTCTCCTTCATTTTCTGTCTCCTCTTATCCCGCTCCAATCCCCAAATCGAAAAAGAGAAAAAAACCATAAGATCGGGAGAAGTAGCTAGGGTTTTTTTTTCTCTTTTTCGATTTGGGGATTGGAGCGGGATAAGAGGAGACAGAAAATGAAGGAGAGAAGGAGATGAGTGGGTGTATGTCTGATGGGGGTGAAATGACTATTTTACCCCCATCACATTAAGGGAGAGAACGAGAGAAGGAGAGCCATCAGATCTTCATCAAGATTACAATGAAGATTAGACGGCTATGGGATCGTGCGCACGAGAGAGGTGCGCAACTAAAGACGTCTCTATATGAATATATATGTGTGTGTGTATAATCTCTTTCTAATTTCAAAAGTCTTTGTACTGATTAAATTAACTTAGACATGCGATGGTTTAAGTTTGCCTTAGATTCTGTTTAGGAAACATCGTTTGATTCAGCATCTTTAGACTGTTAACATTACTTTTAACTCAGGACAGCTAATATGAAATCTGAACTTTAATTTCCTTCCTCTTCTATTTTGGAAAGATAACTTGTGAGTATTGGAAATTCCTATGCATGCTATTTGTTTCTTCATTCATTTCCTTAAGTTGTGCACATTAGGGAAGGAAAACTATATTGTAGCTAGCCTTCTCCTCTCTATCTAATTAACATAGACCAGAGAATAAAAGAAAAGAAAATGAGTTTGTTTAAAAGATTTATTTACCATTCAATTTAATAGTGTGAAAGTTTTATGTGTGTGTAGCCTTTTTTTTCATGTGCTTGCTACTCTGTTTTCTCAGGACATGGCGGAAGTGATGGATTGCATGGTTATGTTCATTCTCTTGATTATGCGGTTGATGACTTGGTAATATGGCTCAACTTTTTGGATGGTAGAATAAACATATGAAATAATGCAAAACCTATTTATCTTCTTTTCTGATGAATTATATGCTCTAAATACGCAGAAAGCTTTCTTCGAAAAGGTGTTGGCTGAAAATCCTGGTTTACCATGCTTTATCTTTGGACACTCAACAGGTGCAGCCATTGTTCTCAAGGTGAGCTGGTTATGTATGACACTGATATGCACAATCTGTTCTTAAAATTGGAAGTACTCGAATGCACCTTATACTTACTGGATTTGTTTCTTATATCTGTTAAATTTTATAGACAGCTTTAGATCCAAAATTAGAAGCCCGCATCAGTGGCATCGTGTTGACATCTCCAGCTATTCGTGTTCAGCCATCTCATCCCCTTGTTGCGGTGAGTGGATCTTTTACTTAGTAGAGTGGATCTTTTACTTAGTAGAAAATGAACGTTTCAAGTATATATCTGTAAATAATAAGTACTGTTTTTCAGTCGAGTGCTGGCTATCATTTTATTGAAATAGCAGTAGGCCTAACATTTGTAGATTTTACCATAATTGATAACTCTTTCTTTCTATCTGATGGATACACTTTTTAGGTTAGATCTAGTTGGTCCTGTTGGTAGGAGAGCTAGGAATAGGTCTACATTTACAGATCAGTTTAGGCAAGTTCAGGTTAAAGTTATCTGTTTTTGGTTTGAGTTAGGTTCGCGATGAAGTCAAATAGTAGCAGCTTTATTTTGATTTTGGACTTGATGAAATCATCTCCACTCTCCATGTCCATTGAAATGCCTGCTTTCAGTTGAAAATTTGTGCATTTTGATCTTAATCAATTTACTTGAGCCTTGCAACAAATGCAGGCACCTGATATGTAAGTATCAGTGTAACACAATATCTACTTTGAACCATTCATTTTAGCCATGTAATTGCAGTATATTTATCATGCCGTGTTGGTCACAATGTTGTTTCTTATCAGCAAAAATTCGCCCAAAAGTATTAAATTCCTCTTCCTGATGTATTTCAGGTCCTATGATACATTCAAGTATCAACCTAAAAACTTCCATACTTAAAATCATGACTCTTACTGATTACCCTTGTTTGATTGCTCTCAGGTGGTTGCACCAATACTCTCCATCTTAGCCCCAACATACCAGTTCAGTGCAGCAAACAAGAAAGGGCCTCCTGTGTCCCGAGATCCCGAGGCATTGAAGGCCAAATACTCGGACCCACTTGTCTTCACTGGTGCGATCAGAGTCCGGACTGGCTATGAGATCCTTCGCATCTCCTACTATCTTCAGCAAAACCTGACTCGAGTCACCTTCCCATTCCTCGCCCTCCATGGCACAGCTGATACTGTCACCGATCCTATCGCCTCTCAGAAGCTCTATGAAGAAGCTTCCTCAAGTGACAAGTCCATCAAACTCTATGATGGGTACTTGCACGATTTGTTATTTGAACCAGAACATGATGATATCTCAAAAGAAATCATCGACTGGTTGACAGCAAGATTAGATGCTCAGTGAGTAGAACAAAGAGAATCAGCTGTACGTATAAATTCGACTTCTATTGGCACAGAAAGAATGGACAACTGTATTGAAACCCTTTTGGAACTTCCCTAGCAAATTATTTTTTTGTGAGAAGGGTTCCCCTGACAGAAAGAAGATTGGGACCTAATTTTTTTATCGGCTGTTCCCCCATGTGAGCATGAGCTTGTGACTTCAGGTTGAGCGTGCATGAGCTTGTGACTTGTGACTTCAGGTTGAGCGTAACAATTGAAGGTTGTACTTTCTCAACTATTACAAAGATCAATTAGCATCACTTTTGAGATTTATGAGATTGTGCGTTTATATTCATAGTGCTCGTGTAAAGGGCTTTAATTTGAAACCATTTTTCGTTGATGTTAAGGCAGATCGAGCATATATGTGTAAATTATTACTGAAGTCTATTGAATGAAACAAGGTTCAGTGCAAGTAACATCACGTACCCTTTCATCTCCATGTCCGATTGTATACATTCATTCTATTTCAGCTTCTTTCTTGGGCTAAACTATTTTTGTTTTTTGTTTTTTGTTTTTTTTTTTTTGGTGAAAATTAAAGGATACGATCGTAGCATAGTCTTTGAGTTTGGGATCTCCTTTTACCCACCTCATCTCTATATAATTGTTGTTTGGGAATGCCTTTTTTTTTTTTTGAAAAAAAAGGTGACTCATAGGTTACATGATACATTAATGATATATTAATGCAACAACATTACCAAATATTACAAACCTTGTGTCCATCACGATATATCTAGAAATCACACCCTATACATCAAAATACATTAAGATAACAAAGTAGCAGATACAAATAGTCAAGGCAACTCAATCGTCCTCCTCATGTCCCAATGGTAGTATTAGCACCATATAGTGGATGACCTGCCATACCGGATCCCTCCCTATTCCTCATACTCCGCTCGAAGCTTCTTCCTGACTCCTTGACCTGCCCAAACATTGATAAGACTATGAATTTCATAGAACATCACAGTAAATCTACAGTTAACAAAGCGAAAACATGCATCATTTTTGTCTAGCCAAAGTGTCCAAAAGCAAGCAACTACCGTAATATCCCATATCCGCCTACTATCCTTACTAATGTGTAGTGTTCTCCAGTAGCCCCAAAAATCCTTAACCTGCTTAGGAGACTAACGTTCCGAAACTCAACCCGAAAATTTCTCACGTTAATTTGGCCTTAGGGCAGTCTAAGAAAATGTGTTTGATTTCCTCTCCATCTACATTGCATCTGGGACACCTGCTATCAATGGAGACATTACGTTTTCTCAGGTTAACTTTTGAAAGAATGGCATCATTCACAACCAACCAAAGGAAGGCCTTCACTTTAGTAGGTGCCTCTGTCCCCCAAACAACGTTATTCTCCAGGAATCTCACACTCCCGTCGTTCAGAAACAGATACATAGATGCTACCGAAAAATTCCTACTACTCTCAAGAGACCAATCTCTGATATCTCTATCCTTGTTCGAGTACTGACCCCTCTCACCCACCCAGGATTGTAGTTTGAGAAATTCGTCCACAATCCCTGGTGATATAGTATCCCTGAACTTAATTCGCAATCTATCATTATCCCAAATCTCTCCCACCATAAGGTTAACGTTAACAGTTTCACAAGCCAAACGAGGGAACAAAGCCTCCAAAGTGTTATCTCCACACCATTTATCTTTACCATTCCCGAACTTGGTCCTGGTGTTGAAATGAAATATGTCCCCAACCTTAGCAATCCCCTTCCAGATAGAGGATGCCTTTCCCTGGGAGCTCCTCCCCCCAAATTGGAACTTCTTCCTTCTCCTGTATATGTGGAATGAGTCTCCGCCACACCTTTCTGTGCTTGTTCATCTTCCACCACTATTTGCTCAGAAGAGCTATGTTCATGTCCTTAAGGTTCACAATTCCTAGGCCCCCAAAATCTTTCTTCTTGCAAACCCTTTCCCATCTTACCAAATGAAAGCCTTTGTTGTTCTCATGATTACCTTTCCACAGGAAACGTCTTCTACACTTGTCTATCCTCTCGATAATCCATTTTGGTAGTTCGTAGATCGTCATTGTAAATGTAGGGTTATTACTGAGAACCGCATTAATAAGGGTAATTCTTCCACCTAATGACTAGAACTTTCCTTTCCACCCTGCCAGCTTCTTCTCTCTCTTTTTAATAAGAGGAATCCAGTCTTCTCTTCTCAATTTTTCTGGTCTGATGGGTGTACCCAAATACTTGATCGGATATTCCCCCAGTACGCATCCAAGCGTAGTAGACCGCTCTTGTACCCGAGTGGTCCCCTCATTACTGAGCTGAATCACCGAACTCTTATGTAAATTAACAGCTAGTCCAGACCAGAACTCAAAACATTTTAACATTATTTGCAGGGAGAAAAATTCCTCAATCTTGCCCTCTCCAAAAATCAGCATGTCGTCTGCATATTGTAATATCGACATAGGCGAGGGTACACCTCTAATGTGTACCCCTTTGATAATTTGATACTCTCTTCCTCTTCGAGTCATCTCTGCCATTCCATCCGCTATCAAGGTAAAGATCAAAGGTGATAACGGATCTTCCTATCTAAGTCCTCTACAACATCTAATTTCTCTTCCGTACTCTCCGTTGAGTTGTATGAATGATTTTGTTGGGATTGGGGCGTCAACCAACGCCCGTTGTCGCAGCGGAACTAATAGAGAAATGAGGAAGTTGAAGTAGACGAGACGAATAAATTGAGCAAGCAAGTAGATCCACCAAACTAACATAAACGCACCGATGACTTATCTCGGTTAGTTTTTGCTTAATCCAGGGGGAAATATAGGAAGATCTGATATTCAACTAGAGGAGATTACAAGGAGTTATTGATTCACTCAATACAAAGAATTAAACTCACTCACCAAGAACTATCTCTCTCTCGAGTCTCTCTTTGCAATAGAGAAAATAATCTATGAAGCTCCCTTTCATATTGGAGGAGTTTACAATATATATAGAAGAATAGAGAGAAAATATAGGTCTAATCTTTATTCTCAGTCGTCCGATATAACCTGAAAAAAAGTAACTGAATAGGAGCCGCACGATCTAACTTGGAGTTGAAGATTGGGCTTAAACGACCTAACAAATCGAAGCCCAAAAACGAACACAGCACCGCGGTCGGTCGACCGTCCAACAAGATCGGTCGACCGTACCACTCTCTGACATCCCCTGTACTATGAGCCGTCGGGGGGCACGGTCGGGGGGTGCGGTCGACTGCAACATAGGACAGTCGATCGCAACTATACCTGCACCTTGCTGCTGCTGTTTTTCTTTCTACTCACTTCGACGCTTCGACCTCTGTTCTTCATCTTTCCTTCTTCTAATCTGAACAACGAGTATACAAGACACAATCCTAACAGATTTCCCATCCCTAACACACTTTTGCATCCATAATCTCCATTTTTGCCCAAATCCCCTGAGTTCCAGAGCTTCGCCAACACAATCCCATTCTACTGTATCGTAAGCTTTTTCGAAGTCAAGTTTCAGCAAAAACCCATTGACTTTATCCTTGGACCCTTTAAAAATCATTTCCTGTGCTGACGCAATACTATCTATAATGTCTCTTTCTTTAACGAACCTGCTCTGTGCTTCATCTATGATATCACGCAAATGGAATGCTAGTCTCATAGAAAGTACCTTCGTGATAATTTTGAAAGAGCCATTCAACAGGCTTATGGGCCTAAGGTCAGACACTCTCTGGACCTCCTCCTTCTTCGGGATCAGGACAACATTCACATAATTTAATCTCTCAATCTGTGCCCCACCTTGGTGAAGTTCCGTGAAAATTTCTAGCAGATCTTCCTTGATGATATTCCAGAATAATATATAGAAAAAAATTGGGAAACCGTCAGGACCACATGCCTTGTCCTGTCCCAGAGTTTTGATGGCTTTCAAAATCTCCTTCTCTGTGATGTTTCCCTCCAACCCCTCACTACCATCTAATCTCGACTCCTCTCACATATCATTCTTCAGTCTACCCCTGTAGCGCCCCGAATTTCTAATATGATAACTTAGAAAATACGTGGCACAATCCCAGCATCAACTTCAATGTAATAGTACACATAGCTCAAAACACAAATAAATTTCTTCCAACTTTTTATTACAACAATCTTTTCAAATGCAGCGGAAATACAAACACCTTGAATTAAAAACATTCTTTTTACAACACTTTTCTTTACAAAATTTACACAAGGCTCTATTACATTACTTATATTCTCCAAAGCTAACTCAAGCGTACAACCCCCAAACTCTAAGCAGCAACCTGCAACACATGAGGCTAGAGATGATCCCTAACCCCCAAACTAAAGGGGTCAGCCATAAATGGTGTGAGTGATATAAACAAACAAACAACATAATTAAACAATAAGCATGGTTTCTTAAACAACATGTACTGAACGAGGGAAACATATACTAAACATGTATTGTGAAGTAAGAAATGACAGGAAAACATGAAAACATAAGGTATAGCTTAACTAAGTGTGAGAAGAATCCTTCTCAAACAATTACAGCTCAACTGTGCAGTACAGCCGACTGCTTAAAGGACCAGTCGACTGTTCGCTGCCAATATTCGGTTATCGGTCATTTCAATACCACAGATCGGATACCCGGTTATCAGTCATTCTCAACACTGCAGATTGGACACCCGGTTATCAATCACTAACAGTGATTCTCAACACCGTAGAGTATACACAACCCCAGAGATCAACGACTCTCACAGCGCAGAATATACCCATCTATCAATAAATCTCAATATTACAGATCGGATACCTGGTTATCAGTCATTCTCAACACTGCAGATTGGACACCCGGTTATCAATCACTAACAGTGATTCTTAACACCACAGAGTATACCCAACCCCAGAGATCAACGACTCTCACACAGCAGAATATACCCATCTATCAATAAATCTCAATATTACAGATCGGATACCCGGTTATCAGTCATTCTCAACACTGCAGATTGGACACCCGGTTATCAATCACTAACAGTGATTCTCAACACCGCAGAGTATACCCAACCCCAGAGATCAATGACTCTCACACCGCAGAATATACCCATCTATCAATAAATCTCAATATTACAGATCGGATACCCGGTTATCAGTCATTCTCAACACTGCAGATTGGACACCCGGTTATCAATCACTAACAGTGATTCTCAACACCGCAGAGTATACCCAACCCCAGAGATCAACGGCTCTCACACCGCAGAATATACCCATCTATCAATAAATCTCAATATTACAGATCGAATACCCGGTTATCAGTCATTCTCAACACTGCAGATTGGACACCCGGTTATCAATCACTAACAGTGATTCTCAATACCGCAGAGTATACCCAACCCCAGAGATCAACGACTCTCACACCGCAGAATATACCCATCTATCAATAAATCTCAATATGTCCATAATTCACTAATCCATCGTTAAACGGTCAAAGGAGAAATCTCTCCACTCAACAATCTCAAGTCTTTAATAAATTCCATAATCCAAATCAATAAAATATATTGAAAACATATGTTCTATAGAAGAATAATATTTATAAGGGTAGGTTATAGATCCAAAACGTTTAAAGAAATAGTCGTTTAAAGAACATCAAAACACCTTAGAAAAGTATCAGTACCAGTCGACTGCAAAAGGTCACCAGTCGACTGTCCAGAGGGAAATTCAGTAATTTTAAGAAAATAAGTTAAGTATTATAAGTTGACTTATAAGAGTCATAAGTTGACTTACCAACAATATAAGATGACTTATAAAAATCATAAGTTGACTTACCAACAATATAAGATGACTTATAAAAATCATAAGTTGACTTACCAACAATATAAGATGACTTATAAAAATCATAAGTTGACTTACCAGATCATAAGTAGACTTATTGAAAACATAAGTCGACTTAAAGGAGACATAAGTCGACTTATAAGAACATAAGTCGACTTATAAAAACATAAGTCGACTTACCAGAGAGAAATTCCAGAAATCTTTAAGAAAATATTCTAAGTGTTATAAGTCGACTTGCCAAGTCATAAGTCGACTTAAAATACAATATAAGTCGACTTAAAAGGTCATAAGTCGACTTACAAGAGAAAAATCTAAGATAACTTTGCAAAATAAATTCTAAGTGTACCAGTCGGCTGAAAAGGGTCTAAGTCGACTGTCCAGAACGGATTTTCAAGAAAAACTAAAGATACAGCAGCTGGGTCGTACCAGTCGACTGAATAGTAGACCAGTCGACTGTCGGCCTACAGTTTTCATAATTTAGATCTGAATACAATAATCAAACTAAAGTTTTTCTAAAGATTCCTTGTTTATGAAAATAGTTCGTATTCAGGCAAAATGACAATTCTCAAATATTCTTCATTATGGACACATTACTGAATCACACAATATCTCAAAACTCAATTCTCATGTTCTTAACTCCTAATTCTTCCATTAGGGTTTCTCAATACTAAATATCCTCCACAACTCAAAACCAAATCTGATTTGTAATCACAAGATCCAGATGTTCATCCATCCAATCCCTTATAACCATACTCGAATCTTAACATGTTATCAAGCAATAAAGAATTTGTAAATCAAGATCTACTAAACATTCGTGGATTTCACACGCATAATATAAATAACAACTATTGCATTGATCACATACAAAATACGAAAATATCGAAACGAAACCACACACAATCAACAAAACAAAGTTCATATCACAAAACAAAACAAAACAAAACTATATCACTCACCTTTAGAATTGCAAAGATCCAACGAAAGCCTTCTTCTTGCGAGATCCAAAAATCCTCCTCTTCAATCACCAAAATATAAAATAATGAAATTTGAGTTATGCAGCGAATGACGGCTGCAACTCTCTTTATATAGGTCGGAAATACTGTTTTTAGGGTTTAGAAATGCATTTGCAAAATGGTCCTTCCAAAACATAGCTTTACATATATAGTCCTATTCTTGGAAATTCATCTAAAATTCATTAAAATTAGGATTTAAAAGTAAAATATGATCCTAAATCCCAACCAGTACTGTTCAAAACGTCCAGAAAATATATTTTGCATTTTTAACCCCTAAAATGTCAAATTTGCAAAAAGGTCCTTCTTTTCTCAAAAATTGCAAATAGGTCCAATTAATTTCAGAAAAATCTGGAAAAATAATAAATAAATTCCAAATATTAAATAATGATTTTTCATGAAGAAAACTTGAATTTCCAAACTTCTCAAAAGTATTTGTACGTATTTTGTACGTGTAAAAAGATAAATCTTTTAGAAAATATTCATTAAATCTCCAGAAAATCATTTAAATTTATTTTCAAATAATATTTGAAAATACGGGGTTCTACAACCCCGATCCCTTCTTTTCTTTCCCAGAAGCTCCCTAAAGGAGGAATCAATATGTTGCCTAATTATAGCCTCATCGTCCGTCCAAGTATCTCCAACAAAAAGCCCCGCCACATGGTTGCGTCTTCTTCTCCCACTTGCCACCTTATGAAAGAAAGCAGTTTTGGTGTCCCCCTCTCTAAGTCATTGAACTCTTGCTCTTTGTCTCCAATATGTTTCTTCCATGTCACCCAGCTTATGGAGTTCCACTCTGCCGCTTGCTAGGTCCTCAAGTTCTAGCGGTCCTAGGTTCCTATCTTCTTGAATCTTTTCTAGCTCTTGAACCCCTCACTTATCCTTTCTTTAGTCTTTCTAAGTTCACCGCATTCATTCTTTGCCCAAGTTTTTAGATGAAATCGCAGTCTCCTCATCTTGATGATCCATTTGGAGACCCCATTGGACGAATTTGTTGGTTCCGTCCACGAATCCTCAATCACCTTCTGAATGTTCTCATTCTTAACCCAAGCCTTTTCAAATGTAAAATTACGCTGACTCTGCCTTCTTTCCATCCCGCACTCCAGACTCAAAGGTGTGTGGTCCGATGTCAGTCTAGGAATAATATTCACTTTAGCCAGTGGGAATTCTTGTATCCAGTCACAGGACACCAGAATCCGATCCAACTTAGCTAAAGTCGGGCACACTTGCATATTAGACCACGTAAATTTTCTGTCCGTTGCCACCATGTCCACATGTTCCAGCTCATTAATAACCTGGTTGAATGCCCTCCTATCCCTCTCGTTTGAAACCCTACCCTTGTGTTCATGTTGAAATCTAGTGACGTTAAAATCCCCCTCCCCCACCACCCAGGGACCCCCCCCCCAATCTCCCACGAATCTGAGTCAGTTCTGTCCAGAAAAGGTTCCTTAGGGTTGGACAGTACGAGCCATACGCAGTGGAGATCATGTGCTCCCAGCCATCACTCTTACGTTTTACCCTAATAGTAACCGAAAAAACCCCTATGAAATCATCTAAGATGTCAAAAAGATCTGCATCAAAACCTAACGCAATACCCCCTGACATACCTCTAGCAGTCATAAATCGCCATTGGAAAGACTGTAATGATCTAAGTGCTTCGAAATCCGACCAACTCGGATTTACAATTCTCGTTTCTTGAATAGCGCAAAACGCCAGTTTTTTCCTCGCTATCGTGTCGTTGACTAGCCTCTTTTTCACTCTCGACCGCATACCTCTAACGTTCCAGAAAATGCATGACATTGGAAATTGGGCTTCTACACACATCTACTCTACCGACCCGACGAGAAACTATAGACATAGCCTATATGCTTCCCTCCTAATCAACCTGACTTTCTCTATCTGCTCCTTTCTAGTGTTTCCCATGACCAATCCAAAAGGTGTAGCGTAATACATAAGCATGTTATCCGATAAAGCATTTAAAACTGAGACATTAAAGTTGTAAGTACCTGCACAAGCAGATGCAGTCTCTTTTAATTTTGCAGCCGATCTGATAAGGTCCTCCTTTCTAAGGCCGCTCGTTCTCCATCTGTCAATCTATCTCTTGCTTTTTCTGGTAGATTCTTCTCGAGAAATATACTTTGTTTTACTCTTGCCCCCTGCTAAACTGTTGACCTCCGTAGCAGCCTTTGCCTCCTCACTCTCCGACTGGGGCTCCTCATCCATTTCATCAAGAGCTCCTATCATCATGTTACCTTCCTTATTCACCACACCCAGTAGCTCATCATCCATTGGTTCAGAAACTCCCCCCGCCATTTCTCTCACCAAATGTTGGCCCTGCAGATTTGTGGCGTCATCTTCCTTTTCCAATCCGAATTGTTTATTTACAGACTGGACAATATCCCCCACTTTAGAAGCCTGACCCCCGCCTAGCATTGGGCCCGGCCCAAGGACCTCAATAATATTAGATATAGCCTTTACAGCCCTTTCCAAAGCATCATTAAACTCTCTCCTAGTCATCATAACTAACCCAGAGTCTCCCTCATTTATGATTTGACCCCTAACACTGATCTCACCCTGCCTTGATGTGTGACCTGTCATTGGTACAGTACCTCATATACATGACACACGAGGCGCCGCACATAGCCCTATGCCTACTTCCCTTTCCTCGCCCGTCCCATCCCCTCTTTTACTCTTCTCCCCAATCCGAGTTTTAGTCACGTCATTAGAGCTTTCACCTATTCCCTCTGCAGGATTCCCTATCAGCAAAGGATCCGATGTGTTGTGTTTTGAATGGCTAGGATGCATTGGAGCCCGATTGAAAGGCAGATAATCGGCTGCTAGTTTCTTAGGTAGTTTCCTTATCGAACGGATGAGATCTGCATTTGCTTCGATGGACGGCTCAATTGCATCTTCAACCTCCAGATCCTTAACTTTCGATCTCACATCCGAACTCGAACCAGAAAACGCCGACGACTCACGAAAAGATACCCTTTTCTTCCTTTCAACCATAACCTTGACTTCATGGCAGATGTCCTCGAACATGACTTGGATGATCGACGGGATGGACGCCTGGTTTTCGATCCCAATGAGAATTCTCGCATGCTCCGTTGTCGAATGGTTGTGCGTATTTTGGTCGATGGCTAGGACGTGACCAAAGCTACTGACGATATTGTGAAAACCAGAACTCACCTAGCATTGGAGAGGAAGATTAAACGAACGAATCCACACCGATGGTAGCATGTTCACCTTCAATGCACCAAAGTTGCGGCTCCACCTGCTGAAAGTTACATAAAAATCATCACCTTCAATGCCTCCCAACAGCAGAACCTCTCTAACTCTCTCTCTTCACTCTTGCAATGGACGAGGAGCACATCTTGGTTCACTTTCTTGATAACCCACTCCCAATCTAGTTCGAAGGCAGTGTTTATGAGGAGAAGTTTGGAGATAGCTTCGATGGAGGGGTTCCCAGTGTGGATTTTAATGATGATGCAGTTTAAATATCTACTCTCGAGCTCCGCCATCATCGGCGTTGGAGTAACAAACGCTTTGATTATACTTCAATCAGCGTCAGCGCTTTCCTGAGACAAAACGACCCTCCTAGTGCTTGAATCTTCTTTCCCTATCTCCTTTTCTTCATGCTCCTTATAAGTCGCCTTGGTCGCACGGGCCACCGTAGGACACACCTTTGAGATATGTCCATGCTTCTTACAGACGTAGCAAAACCAATCGTTCATACATTCATGGATAGTGTGCCCTCTAGCTGCACACTTGTGACACTGAGGATGCTTCGTTGCTGAGATCACCGCTGTTGACGAATGGGAGGAACTCTTCTCCAATCTCTTCTCTGCTTTCTTGACCCGTTTAGGCTTGTACAAAATCCACTCTCCCTCATCATCTTCCTTTCTTTTGATGATCTCCACCTCCGTCGGTGGATTCTCTCTACGGTGCTCCCTCTTCTCCTGATAATGTAGATCCCCTTTGGTTGCCTTTACATATGACCTTCTATAGGAGTTAGTATTCCGAGCATCGGCAGTCCCATGTGCCGGCGATGTATGGGTGAACCGCTTCTCCGAAGTTCTATCTCTATGCTCACGACTATCCCTCCTCACCCGACCTCTATGGTCAGGGTGAAGGTCCCTCGTATTGAGCTGGTCTCTGCCTCTATGGCGAAACCCATCCATGGCTTCTCTAGCACCTCTGTGTTCGAATCCCTGTCCCCCCTCATCTTCCCTCCCTCTCTTAGACATCCCTCTCTGTTGGCCTGAAACACGATGTTGGCCACCCTGGAGTCCTCTTTGATTTTCGCCTAGATCTCTCTAAGAATCGCCTTGCTCTCGCTTCCTCATTTTTTGCAGGTTCCTCATTTAACAGTACTGAGTTTCGGGTTGAACCCAATAAAAAATAGAAATATATCTGGGATTGTTTTGGAATGCCTTACATGCACTATACATTTGTTTCGCAATTAATGATATTTTAATGAAATACAAGAGGAATTTCCTCATTGTACCTTATGATAAGGAAAACTAATATCAGTGTATCTTTCCCATACAACCATTATAAGGTGATACAAATGTAGCAATCATCTTAGAGATAACTAGGGGCTTCTAATTATTATTTTTTCATTTATATATAACCAACATGGATTGGTTCTAAACCAATTTAAGATGCATAGGAAACAATGCTCGAAAGACCATATACTTTATCCTTTGTGCACATCCTTCTTCACTATTTTCTTAAAGATTGTAAGAGTCCTTTTTTTGTTGAATAAACATTAAATGCCATATTAGTGGGTTATGAAAAATAAAAGGTCAAGAGTCTTTGTAAGTGAAAAGCCAAGGGGTGTAAGTGAAAAGCCAAGGGGTATAAGTGAAAAGCCAAGGGGTGGCAGAGTAGTTAATGGTCTTGTATGTTTTGTTTTTTAGTTCTTGCCTATTTAAAGGCCTTGTTGATTTTGTTTGAAGAATAGAACAAAAAAACGTGAAATCACAAAAAGTTATCAAATTGGTATCAGAGCAAATGGCGAATGTGATAGGTCAAATACCGCTACCACGACTAATGAAGGCGAATTACGAGAACTGGAGCATTCAAATGAAAGCTCTTCTCGGATCTCAAGATGCATGGGAGGTGGTCGAAGAAGGTTTCGAAGAACCAACAAATACCACGGGATATACGGCGGCTCAAACCAAGGCGTTAAAAGAGTTACGATCGAAGGATAAGGTGGCACTATACATGTTGTTCCGAGCCGTTGACGAGTCGGGCTTTGAGAAGATTGCCGGTGCAACTACTTCAAAAGAAGCGTGGGACACTTTACGAAAAGTGTTCAAAGGAGCCGACCGAGTCAAGCAAGTGCGTCTCCAAACTCTTCGTGGCAAGTTGGAGAACATGAAGATGAAGGAGTCGGAAACTGTATTTGACTACATCACGCGTGTACAAGCTGTGGTGAACCAACTCATTCGTAATGGCGAAGCGTTAACCGATGCGCGAGTTGTGGAGAAGATTTTGAGATCATTAACCGACAATTTTGAGAATGTTGTGTGCGCAATAGAAGAGTCAAAAGACCTTGCGACGCTCACAGTCGACGGGCTTGCAGGCTTTCTCGAGGCACACGAACAACGTAAGAAGAAAAAGAAGGAGGAGACACTCGAGCAGGCACTTCAAACCAAGGCGTCAATCAAAGACGAAAAGGTACTCTATTCTCAAAATTTTCGTGGTGGAGGGCGCGGTCATGGAGGTCGCTACAATGGTCGCGGTAGTGGAGGCCGCGGTCGAGGTGAATATTATGAGAAAAAGGGGCAGTCAAGCCAACAAAATTGTCGAGGTAGAGGGCGTGGTCATGGGAGAGGCGGCCGGTCAAATTATTCAAAAGTCGAATGCTATAATTGCGGTATGTATGGGCACTATGCAAAAGAGTGCTATTCCGAAAAAAAAGTAGAAGAAAATGCGAATCTAGTCGCGGAAGAGGAGACAAGAGAAGATGGTGTTCTCATGATGGCCTACAAAAATACCGTTTCCGACAACGACACAGTGTGGTATCTCGATACCGGCGCTAGTAACCACATGTGCGGGCACAAGCACCTATTCAAGGAGATGCGAGAGGTTGAAGATGGACACGTTTCGTTTGGAGACGCGTCAAAGATCCAAGTAAAAGGCCAAGGTACGGTTCACTATTTACAAAAAACTGGCACGGAAGGGTCAATCGAGAATGTTTATTACGTACCTGATCTTAAGAGCAATATTTTGAGCATGGGGCAACTCATGGAGAAGGGATACTCGGTATTCATGATAAACCGAGTACTACAATTGAAAGACAGTCAAGGGTGTCTGGTTGCTCGAGTCGAAATGGGAAGAAATCGGATGTACAAACTGAATTTGAGAAGCGTGCGAGAAAAATGTTTGCGAGTCAACGTAGAAGACAAGGCATCGCTGTGACATCTCCGCTTTGGTCACCTACATTATGGTGGTCTAAAGAAGTTAGCAAAGAAGAACTCGGTGCACGGGCTGCCGGACATGGACTATGAGGGCAAATTTTGTGAAGAATGTGTGCTTGGCAAGCAAGCGAGAACCTCGTTTCAAAAGAAGGCAGAATATCAAGCTAAACATATTCTCGAGTTGATTCATACCGATATATGTGGACCAATCACCCCCGAATCTTTCAGCGGTAAAAGGTACTTCATTTCCTTTATCGATGATTTCTCACGAAAAACTTGGGGTTATTTTTTGAAAGAAAAATCCGAGGCATTCGAGGTGTTCAAAAAGTTCAAAGTGATGGTGGAGAGGTGTTCATTCGAGGCAACTGGTAGACACATCAAAGCCGTACGATCTGATAGAGGTGGCGAGTATACTTCGACGGCTTTCATGGAGTATTGCGAGGAGCAAGGCATAAGGAGATTTCTAACCGCACCATACTCTCCTCAACAAAACGGTGTGGCCGAGAGGAAGAACCGGACTATTCTCGACATGGTTCGATCAATGCTCAAGAGCAAGAAAATGCCGAAGGAATTCTGGACAGAAGCCGTGCAATGTGCCATCTATGTACAAAATCGATGTCCACATGTGAAGTTAGATGATCAAACACCACAAGAGGCATGGAGCGGTCAAAAGCCGACAGTTTCTCATCTCAAAGTGTTCGGTAGTGTGGCTTATGCACACGTACTGGATCAACGAAGAACGAAGCTCGAAGACAAAAGCAAAAACTATATTTTTATTGGGTATGATGAGAAGACAAAAGGGTACAAGCTACTCGACCCGATAAGCAAGAAGGTGATGGTGAGTGTGATGTGCGAGTAAACGAAGCAAGCGAGTGGGACTGGAACAATTCGACGGAGGTTATCATCGAAGTTGGAGAATCATCAGTCGTTGCACCAACAAGCATATCAACAAACTCTGAAACTACCGATAATGAAGATGAACCACGACAACCCAAAACACGAAGTTTGCAAGATTTGTATGATTCGACAAATGAGATACACCTTGTATGTCTTTTGGTAGATGCTGAAAATATTAGTTTTGAAGAGGCGGTGCGATACAAGAAGTGGCAAACTGCCATGAACGAGGAGATTAAGGCGATTGATCGCAACAACACATGGGAATTAGTGGAATTACCGAAAGGAAGTCAGCCTATTGGTGTGAAATGGGTGTTCAAGAAAAAGATGAATGCTGAAGGCGAGATAGAACGGTACAAGGCGCGACTTGTTGCGAAGGGATACAAGCAAAAGGCAGGAATCGACTATGACGAAGTATTTGCTCCTGTTGCAAGAATGGAGACAATTCGATTACTCATTTCACAAGCTGCTCAATTCAAATGGCCGATATTTCAAATGGATGTCAAGTCGGCATTCTTGAATGGTGTGCTCGAAGAAGACGTCTACATCGAACAACCACCCGGGTACATGAAAGTTGGAGAAGAGAAGAAGGTGCTGAAATTGAAGAAGGCGCTTTACGGGTTGAAGCAAGCACCGCGGGCATGGAATGCACGTATTGATTCATATTTCAAGGAGAACGGGTTCAAGCAATGTCCCTACGAGCATGCTCTTTATGTAAAGAAGAATGGAGGTAACATATTATTTGTTGCTCTTTATGTCGATGATCTCATCTTTATGGGTAACAATGATGAGATAATAGAAGAGTTTAAGGTCACAATGACACGGGAATTTGAGATGACAGATTTGGGCTTGATGAAGTTTTTTCTTGGTTTGGAGGTTAGACAAGTAGAGATGGGTATTTTTATATCACAGGAGACATATGCAAAAAGGATTTTGAAGAAGTACAAGATGGCAAATTGCAACCCGGTATCAACACCAATGGAGCCAGGTGCAAAACTCTCGAAGTTCGATGGAGGAGAACGTGTCGATGCAAGTAGATACCGGAGTTTGATAGGAAGCCTTCACTATCTCACATGCACAAGGCCGGATCTTTCATTAAGTGTCGGCATTGTAAGTCGGTTCATGGAGGAGCCGGTTCGTTCACATTGGAAGGCATTGAAGCGAATCCTACGGTACATCCAAGGAACGGTGTCACTCGGGTTGTTCTACTCAAAAGCAGAAGATTACAAGTTGGTTGGCTATTCCGACAGCGATTGGTGCGGAGATATAGACGATCGGAAAAGTACCTCGGGATATGTGTTCTTTATGTGAGATACTGCGTTTACTTGGCTTTCAAAGAAGCAACCGATCGTGACGCTCTCGACATGTGAAGCTGAATACGTGGCAGCATCTTGGTGTGTATGTCATGCGATATGGCTTAGAAATTTGTTGAGCAAGATGGAGCTAAAGCAACTTGGTGCAACCGTGATTCAAGTTGACAACAAATCAGCAATTGAGCTGGCAAAGAATCCAATGAACCATGAAAGAAGCAAACACATCGATGTTCGTTTTCACTTTATCCGAGATCATGTGAAGGAAGGAAGTGTGGAATTGGTGCATGTGGCAAGTCAGGATCAAGCTGCGGATATCTTCACAAAACCGCTACCGAAAGTACTTCTCGATAGATGCAAGAAGATGATTGGCATGACGGATGGTAGAAGCATTTAAGTTTACAGGGGAGTTTTGTTGAATAAACATTAAATGCCATATTAGTGGGTTATGAAAAATAAAAGGTCAAGAGTCTTTGTAAGTGAAAAGCCAAGGGGTATAAGTGAAAAGCCAAGGGGTGGCAGAGTAGTTAATGGTCTTGTATGTTTTGTTTTTTAGTTCTTGCCTATTTAAAGGCCTTATTGATTTTGTTTGAAGAATAGAACAAAAAAACGTGAAATCACAAAAAGTTATCAAATAAAGTTCTCATTTTTAAATAGAAGGCAACGTCATCGTCTGATCATGAATATGAGATCTTCTTTTACATTTTTCACTAGTTTATTATCTTTCTTTCTTTTTGTTTCTTTGATCAACGGGATAGAGCCTTAGGCTCCAGCATCAAAACCATATATATATATATAAATAAAGGAGAGTACAGATTACAAGAAACCAAAGGGCACTTGCTCGGAGAGAGACCGAAGCAAAAGGCCAACAACACGAACAGCTACAACCTACAACATAGTTTATTATCTGTGCAGTGGCAATTTCTTAATCACCTTGTGGATAAACTCCTGCAATATTTTTCCCAAAAATTATAAAATTAGACTGCAGAGCAACATCATCACTACAAATATACAACAATAATAAACCTAAACTAGAACCAACTTGTATAACTAAATATCTTCACATGTATATATATTATTTACAATGATAAATCTAAACTATAGCCACTTTCTTTAACTAATCATCTTTCTCGAACCCTCCTACATAGTTTGTGGCTACCAATCACACCACACATACATATACTTTTGAAAAGCTAGAAGCTGAGCAGGAATAGTAGAAGCCCACGTAGTTGTGATGATTTAACAAAACATAATAAATTAATTTTCAAGTGCTTAATTACATAAGAGGCTTGTATATAATTAATAGGCTAGTATATATAATTAATTGGGTTCACTTTTTAGTTTACCACTCAAATTATTTTATGCAGTCGGTCCAAAACTAGTGATCATATAATCCTACATAATGGGTCTGCCATTTTGGTTAGGACCCAGTTTTTTTATTAGTGGTGGACATGAGGTTGTTAAATGATAGAGAAATGAGTAAGATTTATAATTATTTTTCACTCAGATATGAGAATCTGCAGTCATGCATCATTAAGATTTACAATTTTTCTGATATAATTGGTGTGTAAAGCTTTGCAAGGGATTTATTTGGGTTTGCATATAAAACATCTAATATGTGTTAATAGTTTCTCATATAGGTTCATATGAAAATACAGCTCCCTTTATGAAATGTGCATGAAAAATATAACATCTAATAATTTGTGCAATCGTGAGCGAATAAATGTTTTCTTTTATCTTCATAAATCTTATCATACACAATGGTTTGACCTTCGTGACCTTCAGCTATCTGTAACATATATATATACTAGTAATTTACGCGTGTGGTGCACGTCTTTATAAGTATATATTTTTCTTTAAAAAAACCAGACATTGTCTAGCATCGAACCTAAGACCTCCTTCATATTAGTTATGCATGTGCATTGCACGTGTTTGTTTGGTTACACTGCACGTATTTATTTGGTTACAAATGGAGTTTGTTTCGTGACAAACTCTCCCATTAACTCATCATTCAAAAACACCAGAGTTTCTCTCTCGAGTTTTTCTAGAGAGAGAAGCTCCCCAAAAAGAGAAACTAGATCTAGATATGAGTTTGGAGGGGGTGGCGGCTAGGGCTTCACCACCCCCTCCCCACTCATCGTTCACCCACCTTCTTTATCCCCTACTCTCCAACGACTTGCTCCTCACGCCGAAACTTCGACTTCAGCTTGGGGCAAACGTGCGAGGATGGCGAAGGCAGCGATGGGGATCTGGTTCTGTCTTGTCGACGAGAGGCATGACGGGGGTTTGGTGGTCGACGGATTTCGTCGACAGAGGGTTTATTTAGTTGTCGGTGGTCTGGCTCAGACTCATCAACCCCCCCCCCTCCCCCCGTCGCTGTCCCTCCCTCCTCGCACGACTCCGCACTCACTCACCCACCTCCCATCGACGCCGATCTATGGTGGAGGGTCGCTGAGCACTCCAATTGCCTTCCCGTCAGGTCGCATGTACGGTGGAGGGTCGTTGAACCGGAAATCTACAACGTCCACCGCCCACAGGGACGAGAGGGGAAGATGATGCTTCAGTTAGTTGTGATTTATTTCAGGTTTTTGCGTGAGAGAGAGTGTGTGAGAGAGTGAGAGAGTGAAGATGTTGCTTCTCACTACTCTATGCAGGTGTATGTTTGTGTTTGTGAGAAACCACTTGAGAGGGTAAAAGCGTCAGAGAGGCGAAGGTATCCTCTTCACGGCTCTCTCTTTGACTGTGTCCGTGGTTAAGGTGAGTGAGAATTTTATTTGGTGAGAAATCACTTGAGAGAACTAAAGCGCGAGAGAGGTGAAGGTATCCTATCCACGGCTCTATTTTTGGTTGTCACTTTGACTGGACCGAGTGTGAGAGTATTTTGGTGAGTTAGTGGGAGTTGGGGAGGAGAAGGATGGGAGCGGTGAATATCTAAATCCCGCGTGATTCGCTTCAGGTGGATGTGTGTGTGCCGTAGAGGCGGTGCACGAAGCTTGTTTGACGTACATACAATTAGTTGATCCTTGCTTTGTGACTGGACCCAAGATGGGGTCCAGTACAATATTGGTGGAGGTCGGGGCCAAGTTGTGGCCGGGTCGACCTAGCCGACTGTGGGTTGATGATTTTTGGTTTGTTGGCCCACCCTCTAAGGGTGTTGGAGTGAGCTCTGATTGTATGTACTGGTCATTTCGCTTCATGTTCTATTTTTCTGTTTGTAGTTTGTAATTTGGCTCAGTACGCTGAGTTTGTTTGGTTAATTTCCTATTAATGAAACATGGTGATCATATTTCACCTTTTCCTTCCAAAAAAAAGACAAACTCTCCTATTAAAATAGTAGAGATATACTCTAATTAAATTAATCATGATTAATAATTTGATATGGGTAAAAATAGAACCAAATCAATACCGTTTAAATCATGCATGAATCCTAGAACTCTCAGGGATAAAACAACAAATTTCACCAGAAACAGCTGTGTAAAAGAAAGTTGGGGCTCTTTTAAGCCCAACAATAACCTAAAACAGGCTTGTCATATGGGGTTGCTATAGCAGCCCAACATGAAGGAGTTCATAATTATCTGAAGTGTCGTCTTAAACTATATCTCTGATAGGGTAACCACTTTTATCTCTTCATCCATAAGAGAGTTTCAAACTTTATCACTTTATCAATGGTAGAGTCTAACTCTATCTCTACAACTACTTCCATCTTTTTATGAAGAACAAAGTCAACTAATTCTATCTCTTTATCAAGAGAAGAGTAACCGACTCTACTTTTCACAAAGAAGAGAATAATCAACCTTATCAAAACACTGGAAAGTAAAGATAAATCAATATCTTGAAACTGCTAAGCGACTATAAATACCTTATGACATCTTCAAGAACACAGTCATTGCAATTTTCGCTCTCAAAACTCCTCATATCTTTTGAGTTTTCTAACTTGGGTGTCGGAGGGTCTGTTGTCCGGGCCAACCCGGTGCTTCAAACTGTTTTGCAAGTCAATTTGAGCGATCACAACTGTTCAGATCATATCTAAGCATTCACACGAGTCATATTTTAAAATCAAGATCAATTTAATTTGAGCGATCACAACTGTTCAGATCAGATCTAAGCATTCACATAAGTTATATTTTAGAATCAAGATCAGTTTACGGCAATTAGCATCGGCGAGAAGTAAATATCAGATCTTTTATTGTTTTCCATAAAGATCACACTATTTGTTTGCTCCCACATAGAAAACAACAACAATATAATTAAAGTCTAATTAAGAATAGACTCAAGAACTTCCACTAAATCTTTAATATTATAATGGGAAAAGGCCTTAGTGTCATTTTTCAATCTACCAACACGTGCATAACTAATATGAGGGAGGTTAGAGGTTTGAGTCTTCATTATGTCAGAGTTTTGACTTAAAAAAACTTTTTTTTTTGAACATGCATCACATGTGTAACTTACTATCCATCTATCTATCTATAATATAATATATTTACTTCTCTACTAATTTAATGGGAGAGTTGGGGTTTGTAACAAACAAACCCTAACTTTGTAACTATATAAACACGTATAATACATGTCTAAATTATATCCAACAAATATAAATGTGCACCGCACGTGTAGCCCAAATCAAAACATTCAAATATAAACTATTTGTTTTCTTATTCAATATATATTCATTTAATTTGATGACTTTATTTTTTTTAGACGTGCATTACACGTATATTATACTAGTGATTATAAATTAAAATGTTTCTGTCTAAAAAAAATAAACAAAAATAGAAAATTCAAGATGGACAAAAGTTGTTTTTAGTGGCTACAACAAAATAATTGACATAATTAGAAGGACAGGATAACAATTTAGAATCTTTTTTACATTAATCAAGAAGGTATCATCTAATTAGGAAGGAGGATTAGTTTAATCAGTTGAGTACAATACAGTTAATTAGGTCTGCTAAAACCTCCAAATTTTCCTAACCCTAATATATTAATATATGGTTCATTCAAATAGATAGATCGTTGGATAGACGGCAGCAACAATAAGATTTTAATTAAGACTATCATAATTAATTACTTATTTTAATTCAAGTTGCAGTAATTATAATTATCTCACAAGTTTGATATCTTAATTAATAATGTTTATTTAGTTTAATTATGTGTGGTTAGTACTGCAATCAACTTCTTGAGTAAGATCATTTAGATAACTTTTAGATCATTGTAGTAAACAGGTGATCAGATAATTAAACCTGCTACATCTGATCCTAGCTGCGTTCAATTAAAATATTTACAATTTGAAATACTAATAACAAACTATAGAAAAATATAATTCCTTCCGTAGATATAATTAACCTAAAAATGTAACATATATGAAAATATATACTTACAGTCTTATACATTTCAATCAAAATATAATATTGTTTTGATACATTTGACTTTTAAACAAGTTTTTAAAGCTTTTTATGATTCTATCTCTGCTATCTTTCGGTCACAAAATATTAATGTTTGTTAAAATAGAAATGCACATCCATGAGAACTTCAAGGAACTATTTGGGCAGAACAGGAAGAGTATGTGCGAGTCTGCACGAAATCTTTGGGAACCACTTATGCCCACGGTATTGAAACGCGTAACAGCTTTGGAAGATCCATTCACAATGGAAGAAGTCAAGAGGGTGATTTGGGGGATGGGCGAGAATAAGGCTTCAAGACCAGATGGTTTTCCGGTATTTTTCTACAAGAAATTCTGGAAAGTTCTGAAGACGGATCTCATGGACTTTATGAATGCCTTTCATGAGGGGACGCTAGATATGGGTAGGTTGAATTATGCCAACGTCTGCTTAATCCCTAAGAAGAAGGTGGCCACTGGGATTGGGGACTTTAGACCAATCAGTTTGATCAATTGTTCGGTTAAGATCATCACAAAAACTCTGGCTAATAGGCTCAGAGCGCTGATAGGAGAGATCATTGACGACTACCAGATCTACAGGGTTTATTGTGGGTAGGGACATTCTGGGGGGGTGGCTTTGGTACAGGAAGTGATCCAAGATTGTAAGAGACGTAACAAGCCGGGGTTTATGCTTAAATTAGATTTCGAGAAGACTTATGATAAAGTTGAATGAAAATGCTTACTGCAAATTCTTCGAAGGCGAGGGTTTGGGAAAAAGTGGATCGGTTTGATAGAGACCTGGCTAACAATGGCCAATGTTATGATAATGGTTAATGGGAAGCCGGGTAAGGAAATCAGGTGTCGAGGAGGTCTTAGACAGGGGGGCCCACTGTCACCATTGCTTTTCACCATGGTGGCAAACGGGTTACATAAGATGCTCCAGTCATTTAGAGAAAAGGAATTTATTAATGGTTTAGGGATGAGGAGGGGGTTCTCCGTGGTGATGAACATTCAATATGCAGACAACACACTGATCTTCGGAGAATGCGACACTACTCAGGCTACGCTTCTCAAGTGGGGACTATATCTCTTTGAAGATTAGTCAGGGTTGAAAGTGAATTACCATAAAAGCACCATAACCCTACTGAGGGAGATGGGGGAGATGGGGGTGAAGTTGCAAACATTCTGAACTGCACGATTAAAACTCTGCCTATTAAATATCTGGGCCTTCCTATCGCGGCTACCAAACCGTCTAGAGCGCATTGGAACGAGCTTATCGAGAGAATTGCATTTAGGCTGGAGGGATGGAAGGGTAAGATGTTATCTTTCGGAGGTAGGCTAGTGCTGCTCAACTCAGTTATTAACGCCATCCCTTTATATTTCTTATCATTCTTCGAGATTCCAGTCTGGGTAATCAAAAAAATTGACAGGCTTAGAAGACGATTCCTTTGGCATGGATCGAGTTCTGATGGGAAAGGGTACTCATTAGTCAAATGGGGGGTCGTATGTAGACAAAAAGAGTTCGGTGGGCTGGGGGTTCTAAACCTATGCCAAATGAATCAAGCTATACTTGGTATATGGTGGTGGAAGCTCAAAGTGAAGGCAAAAGCTAAATGGCCAACTCTGATAGAGAAAGCATACATCAGGAAAGGCTGCACGCATAGGAAACCGAAGAATCTAGCTTCCATATCGGGGTTCTGGAAAGGGGTATTGCGGACTAGGAAAATATTTATGGTTGGAGAAACATTCTCGATTGGAATGGCAAATCTATTTGCTTCTGAAAAGACAAGTGGTGCGGCCCAATTACGCTAAAAAGGAAATTTCCATAAATATACAACATGGCGACAGATAGAAACGATTGGGTTGCGGGAAACTGGCGAAACGGAGAATGGAGGCCGAGAATTACGGGTAGGCTCAACACGGAAGCTAGAAGGGAAAAAGCGGATCTAATCCTTTTCTTACAGGATTGGAAGTCGATGGATGAGGACATTGAGGACAGGATCTACGGGGCAGGAGGGACTGAAGGTGGATACTCAGTCAGAGCCACTTACGAATGGCTTAACGATGGGGGTGTGCAGACACACGATCCAATTTGGAGAGTTAAAGTGCCGCTGAAGGTCAAGGTTTTCAACTGGCTAGCTAGTAGAAAAGTTATTCTTACTCGTGATAATTTAGCCAAGCGAAAGTGGCAGGGGCCAGCAATATGCGTTATGTTAGGATTTGAATGGGTTGTGGATTGTTAGGGTTTTGAGAAGATGGAAGAGAAGAGAGGAAGAAGAAGAGCAGTCGGCTGCTATTAGAGATTAGGGCAAAAATGTTGATTAGTATTCATTTGATTCTAAGTATTACATATATGAAGATACTAAGCCCAATGGGCCCTAAGAGCAATTTGGGTCATAACATAACAATCTCCACCTTGAACCAAATTGCATCTAAAACAAACTAAAACATAAAACCAACATAACCTAAAACAAACTAGCAACATGCTAGAAACAAAACTAGCTCAAACTAGCTAGAAACAAACCGACATCAAACTTGAACAAAGCTTGAACTTTGCAATTGGAAGAGGCTTTGTGAGCATATCGGCCGGATTCGATTCGGTACCAATCTTCTTCACGGCAACATTGCCTTCCGAGATCACATCTCGAACAAAATGGTATCGAATGTCAATGTGCTTCGTCTTCTCATGGTACATGCGGTCCTTAGTCAAATGGATCGCGCTTTGGTTGTCACAAAACACCGTAATAGGACCCTCAAGTGAAGACATTTCACCAACAAAAGCCTTGAGCCAAATAGCCTCCTTAATAGCCTCAGTAATTGCCATATATTCGGCCTCAGTGCTTGAGAGTGCAACGATGGCTTGAAGTGTAGACTTCCAACTAATTGCACAATCTCCAAGGGTAAAAACATAACCCGTCAAGAAACGCCTCTTGACCAAATCACCTGCAAAATCCGTATCCACAAAGCCCGTCAGTTTCTTGCCACTACCAAACTCCAAACAAGCATCAATAGTACCTCTCAAATAGCGGAAGATCCACTTCACTGCTTCTCAATGCCCTTTCCCTGGACAAGAGAGATATCTACTTACCACACTAACGGCTTGAGCAATGTCGGGTCGAGTACACACCATCAAGTACATGAGACTCCCGACTGCACTTGAATATGGAACCTTTTCCATATATTTCTTCTCATCATCGGATTTTGGGCTTAAAGCGGCCGAAAGCTTGAAATGCGCCGCAAGAGGTGTTGAAACAACTTTCGCTTTCTCCATGCCAAAACGGCGTAGCACTTTCTCGGCAAAACTCCTTTGTGAAAGAAATAACTTTCTCTTGGACCTATCCCTTGTGATCTCCATCCTGAGAATCCTTTTGGCGGTCCCCAAATCTTTCATCTCAAATACCGAACTTAGTTGTTCTTTCAACCTCCTAACTTCTTTCAAGTTTGAGGATGCAATCAACATGTCATCCACATAGAGCAACAAGTAAATGAAATCCCCACCATCCAACTTCTTGAAGTAAACACAACTATCATAATTGGAACGATGAAAATTAATACTCACCATGAATGAGTCAAACTTCTTATACCATTGCCGCGGTGATTGCTTAAGGCCATAAAGGGACTTCTTCAAAAGACACACACAGTCCTCCTTTCCCGCAACCTCAAAACCCTCCGGTTGGCTCATATAAATTTGCTCCTCCAAATCACCATGCAAGAAGGCAGTTTTCACATCCATTTGCTCCAATTCCAAATCCTTCATTGCCACCAAAGAGAGCAAAACTCGAATGGAGGTGTGCTTAACTACAGGAGAGAACACATCATTGAAGTCCACACCTTGGACTTGACTGTACCCTTTAGCCACTAGCCTTGCCTTGTATCGAAAATCCGCGAGATTTGAGCCATCAATCTTCCTCTTAAACACCCACTTGCAACCCACAATCCTCTTACCACTGGGAGGCTTCACAAGAGACCAAGTCTCATTTTGTTGCAAAGATTGTAACTCTTCATTCATAGCGGCAACCCAATTGGCCGCATCTTTAGAAGAAATAGCTTCTCTGTAGGAAGATGGCTCACAATACTCCACATCCTCTGCAATTGCCAAACAATAAGCAAAGTCGGAGTATCCATACCTTGTAGGTGGTCTTGTTTCTCTTCTAGCTTGGTCTTTTGCCAATGCATAGGGTTGTACCTCTTCTTGGGTTTCCTCCAAATTGACATCATCATGTGAGATCAAATCATCACCTTCTTGGACCGGCACCTCAAACTCCACCTTCTTCTCAACCTTCTCATTCTCCTTAATAGTCGGCTCAGGTGCAACATCATTTGCCTTCAACATGACCGACTCATTGAAAATGACATCTCTTGAAATAAGGAACTTGGATGATTCGGGACACCACAACTTATACCCCTTCACATTTCTGGGATACCCAACAAAAATACACTTCTTCGATCTAGGCTCCAACTTTCCTTCATTCACATGTACATAAGCGGGACAACCAAACACCCTCAAATTCGAATAATCGGCCGTCTTACCCGACCACACTTCTTCGGGTGTCTTCAACTCAATTGAAGTGGTAGGAGATCGATTTACTAAATAGCAAGATGTGTTGATGGCTTCCGCCCAAAACTCCTTACCCAAACCCGCATTTGAAAGCATACTTCTAGACCTTTCAAGTAGTGTCCTATTCATCCTTTCTGCAACACCATTTTGTTGTGGAGTGTTGACCACCGTCTTGTGCCAAACAATCCCTTCAGCCTTGCAAAAATTATCAAACTCACGGTTGCAAAACTCCAAACCGTTATCGGTTCTCAACCTCTTAACTTTCCTTCCTGTTTGGTTCTCCAAAAGTGACTTCCATTCTTTGAAGGTGCTAAACACATCACTTTTCTCTTTCAAGAAATAAATCCAAACCTTCCTTGAAAAATCATCAATGAAAGTAAGCATATAACGAGAACCATTACCTTTGGAAGGCTCACGAGAAGGTCCCCAAAGATCCGAATGGATGTAGTCAAGTGTTCCCTTGGTCGAATGAATGGCCGTGGAGAAGCTCAACCTCTTATGCTTACCAAATACACAATCCTCACAAAACTCCAAGTTGCCCGTGCATTGGCCACACAACAAGCCTCTCTTGCTCAAAATGGTCATTCCTCGCTCGCTCATATGCCCCAATCTTATATGCCAAAGCCTAGTAGTCTCCTCATCCGACATAGTACCCGAACGTGCAATGGCAGTCGAGCCCGTGACCGTGGAACCTTGTAAGAAATAAAGAGTTCCAATTCTCTTCGCCTTCATGATTGTGAGAGCCCCTTTAGAGACTCTGAGGACTCCACCTTCACTTTGGAACTTACACCCCTTTTCTTCAAGAGACCCCAAAGAAATCAAATTCTTAGACAGATCGGGTATATGCCTCACACCCGTCAACCTTCGGACCTTTCCATCATGGAACTTAATTGTCACCGAACCAATCCCGACAACCTTACACATATTGTTGTTCCCCATGAGAACCTTACCATCCGTAGGCTCATAAGTCTCAAACCAATCTCTATTCGGAGTCATGTGTTGCGAAGTACCCGTATCCATCACCCAACAATGCATATCATCAACATTAGTATCTGTCACACAAAGAGTATCAACCGTGTCACATTCAGCCACATTGGCCTCCTCCGAAGAAGAACCTTTACTATCTGCCTTTTGTTTATTTTTGAGCTTGAAACAATCGGCCTTAATGTGTCCCTTCTTCTTACAATAGTTGCACGTCAAATTCTTGTACCTAGACTTCGAACGGGTCCTTGTATCTTTCGAGTTTCGGTCCCATGACCTACCTCGATCAACAACTAAACCAACACCTTGGCTCCCTTTCTCATTATTGGTCATCTCATTATCAATGTGCAACTTGGCTTGCAAATTGCTCTTAACATCCTCTAGAGAAATTTTATCTCTACTATAAATCAACATGTCTCTAAAAGCCTTGTATGATGCGGGCAATGAGCATAATAACAAAAGGGCTTGGTCCTCATCCTCTCCACCTTAACATCAATCTTACTTAAATCATTCAAAATAGATGCAAACTCCGTAATATGATCGAAAATTGATGTACCTTCAACCATGCGAAGAGTGTAAAGGCGCAACTTCAACCGCAGTCGATTGGTGAGGGACTTCTTCATGTAGATGTTCTCCAACTTCTCCCATAAAGCCTTAGCGGTCTTCTCCAATAGGACCTCTTGCAATGTCGAATCGCTCAAGCTCAATTGGATAATAGAGAGCGCTTTATCATCCATCTCTCTCCATTTCTTATCCGCCACCGCATCAATCAATTTTTCTCGACCAAAAATGGCATCCTTAACGCCTTGGCTCGACAAAATCGCTGCCATACGCACTTGCCATAATGCAAAACTCGTCTTCCCATCATACTTCTCAATATCATATTTCTCCGACATATCCATACAAAATTTCTTGAACCCAATTCAACAAAACTCCAAAATTTCCCCCAAATATTAATTACTCAAGTCACAAAATCAAACCTTCTCCTTCTTGATATCCTCCCTTCTCCGGAATCAGTAAGAACAGCACTGGAATCAGCACCAACAGCACCGGAATCAGCAAGAACAACACTGGAATCAGCACCAACAGCACCAGAATCAGCACCAACAGCACCGGATCTGGCTCGACAGCAGCACCAAACCACCACACAACGGCGACCAAGACGGCTAGGGTGCTCGACAACGGATCTGGAGAGGAAGTGGCTCGACGTCGGATCTGGGTGCGATCCGATTAGGGTTCCAAACCCGGTAGAATACCTGCTGGATTTGGAGGTGAGAAGATCGATGGGATTTGGGGCAGGAGTAAACCTAGCTTTGATACCAGTTTGTTAGGATTTGAATGGGTTGTGGATTGTTAGGGTTTGGAGAAGATGGAAGAGAAGAGAGGAAGAAGAAGAGCAGTCGGCTGCTATTAGAGATTAGGGCAAAAATGTTGATTAGTATTCATTTGATTCTAAGTATTACATATATGAAGATACTAAGCTCAATGGGCCCTAAGAGCAATTTGGGTCATAACATAACACGCTATGTGCCTTCTGGATTGCGAGACTGTAGATCATCTTCTAATCCAGTGCCTGTATGCTAGGCATATCTTGGGGGCCCTTTTAGTCAGACTTCGCATTGGAGGACAGGCACCCAAAACGATTAACGATGTGTGTGTGTGTGTGGGGGGGGGGGGGGGGGGGGGGGGGGGGGTGGAGGGATACAAATGTACGTAAGGACCAAAGAATTATATGGGTAATCGGGGGAGCGGCAATTTGTTGGGGGATCTGGTTAAAACGGAATAATAGAATATTCAGGCCAACACACAAGCACATCATGCATCAACAACTTCTATTTAGTATTATTGCTAATATTAAATTATGGTCCAAATCAGCAGGTCTTGAAGCGTCAAAGAAAATTAAAGCACTGTACGCTGATATCAGTTCTTCGACCGATGAAGCAGACTCAGAGGAGGAAGGGGGCATACTAGCCGCAGAGTGATCGACGCGGTCGAGAGGAAAGACTATGCACTATTTTGGGACGTTCCGATGATAGGATGTTTTTTTTTTTGTTTCATCTGTAATTATTTCATTTTTTGGGAGAGGGTCTCCTATGTATGGGATGGGTGCTCTCTTTTATGATTGGGGAATGAGTATCATGACCCACTGTTGGGGAGCATGAATATCAGCTCCTCTTCTTGGTTGCTTGTTGAATTAAAATCTCTTTAATGAAACGCGGGGGGTCTAGTGCCTACCGTTTTCAATCAAAAAAAATATTAATGTTTGTTTTGAAATATGAAATGCTTTATCTATGTAGAATATTCAGTCAAATATATAATTATATATAACACACCTTTTCTAAAAAATCTTAAAACAGAAGAGAAAAGAAAAATCACCTTAGAGAAAAGTAGAGCTTTTTAATTACGATAGAAGAACCAAAATTTTACAGAAAATTATATACGAAAATGATAGGAGTAGAGAACAAGAGAGAAAGGCTAAAGCATTAATAGATTAAGGTCCCCTACTCATCCCTTTCATAGCTGACTATTTTCTATGCAAAGATAATCCCATATTTAACAAATCCTTTACTTGCATCACCTTTTATGTCATACCAATTTGCTCTCCTCTCAACTTGCTATATTGATGCCAAGACCTTTCTATCTTTCTTTCTTTTTAGTTCTCAATCTGATCAGAGAGTTCAAGGCTCTTGTTGTTGGAGGCTCCCACACTTAGACCCCATCTCTTCATCACCACCCCTTCTCATCCACTCATACCCTTCTTCCCTCCCCTTTATTAATTTTCTCCCTAGCTACTCCCCCACTTCTCCTCTACCATCATGCAAGAAATCCAAAAACAAGAAGTGAGAACTATTTTCTATATCTACTCTCCATTGTATTTGTAGTATAGCTGACTAACCTTTTTATATCTATCTATCTATCAATTTAGATCATGTGGCCGAAATTGGTGGCTAACAAGCTTTTTCGCTTACCATCCGGGAACCACCACTTTGTCGCAGACTCTCCAACCAATGAAAATTCGATCGAGGTCTCAAGCTCAAACCATTATCTTGATAAAAGAGGCATCCACAAGTATAAGTGAGTTCAAAAGAATGATCAACTCAAAACTAAGCATGATATATATCTGATACTAACATGTTCTGTGTTCGTGATCTTGTTTTCTTTCGAAGAGTGTTGGCAAGTACATGGAACATAGGAGGATTGCAGCCATCAGAAGATATCAATTTGGATGACTGGTTGGATACAAGCAACAATTCTTATGATGTCTATGTTCTCGGGTATGTATATATAACAACTATTTAATTTTCGCAAAAAATATAGCGAACAGACTGGAAAATATGCTTGCTTACATTTTTATTTATTTATTTATTTATGTATTTATTTTTCTTTCTAAAAGGTTCCAAGAGATTGTACCCCTTAGCGCGAAGAACATTCTAGGTCTGGAGAAGAACAAGATCCCTATGAAGTGGAATTCGCTAATTAGGGAAACACTCAACAAATCCGTGTCGAACCCTAATGAACATGAAGAGCCCAAGTCAGGGGAGAAGCAGAAGGTGTACCCTTCCAAGAACACTGGCAAGCCTATGAGCAGTAGTGGAGCTAAAGATTTCAAGTGCATTGTAAGTAAACATATGGTTGGAATTTTCATCTCTGTATGGATACGAGGCAATCTTGCACAGCACATTCGTCATACAAGCGTCTCATGCATCGGAAGCGGCATTATGGGATGCCTAGGAAACAAGGTGTGCACTTCTTGATTTCACTCCCACAATGTTTTGCTACATGAAGTGGATGCTTTTTTTTTTTTTTTTTTTGAGGGCATTATTGTAGACTGAAGGATCATACAAGATTTAGTTTCTTAGACAACCTAGAAAGATACAATATAGTCACTTGCTCGAGCATGGCCTGTTGAACTAAGGAATAAGAGAAACATCCATGAGCTCAAAATGTCAAACTAAGGCTTATGACACAAACTTTTTAACTGTTCATTAATGAAACAGGTGACTAGGGTCACTTTTATATCAAAAAAAAAAAAATACAAACTTTCTAGAGCAATAGTAGAGACTATACTAATTAAAATTTTAATTTATTTTCCTTTATTTCAAGAGATTATAAGTGAAAAATGTAATTTTATGTTTAACAAATATATTTTCAGGGTTCGGTATCGATCAGGTTTTACTTGGAGGATACCAGTTTCTGCTTTGTGTGCTGCCATTTGGCTTCTGGAGGGAAGGAAGGCGATGAACTGCATAGGAACTTGGATGCGATGGAGATATTCTCCAGGACAAGCTTTCCCCGAGGACCTTCTCTAGATTTACCGCAAAAAATCCTTCAACACAAGTAGGTTCAAAACTATTGCCAGAATTATTAATAGACAAAGAATCTAATTACCTAACTATTTTTAAGATTATAATTTAGTTATTATGATCTTGGGTTAATTGCATGTCCAATTATTTATTGCAACTTTATAATAAGTAGGACTCAATATACCGCGAACTTATAAATTGTTGAGTGTGTGCTTTGGTGTAGTTGTAAGACAAGCTGATCGAGCTCATGGCACTAAAAACTGGAAGATCAAGCTGATTAAGAACATTCGCGCTGCTCAAGTTTTACAATATTGCGCCTCTAATTATTTATGAAAAACACACACAAAAAAATCCTCAAAAGAAATTACATATAATAACTCTTATTACAAGAATAAAATTCCTACGTACCTTTTTAAAACAAATGTTGCAGGGTAGGTTTTCTTTCTTGTCATGATTTTTCTCTTGAAATTTATTGTATTGAATATATTGATTTCATTTAGTTTGAGGTTAATTAAGCCTATAGCCTAATCATAAAACTCTTGTTAAATTCTTTTGTAGATACTTGTTATCCACGAGCTTCCAAACTATAGGATATATAATACTCTAACTATCGATGATGAAAGCAACGAAGGAAGAAATTTAGTTTATTGTACCAGCTATAGAAATTCATATTTAATATGAACTAATTTAAAGAAGAAAATATCACCCGATATCAACCATGATATTTTAAGTCTCTGGATTATTTCATGCAATTATTTTAATGATAAAATGTTAAGCATGAAATTGTTTAATAGAACCTTTTTTTTGATAATAATAGAACCTTTCATATGCATGGAAAGTCATGTTACAGTTAAATTAATGGCCCTCTAGATATAATACAGAATCTTCCTTTGCTATAGGTGCAAGCCAAGATCATTTAGCAATTATAAATGGTGAATCTGACCTAATTCTAAACGCATATATAGACATAAAATATATGCAGCGCGCACTTGTTCATAAACTTTCATAATGATCGATGGTCTATACCGAAAGTGATACATGATAGCGATATAATTTTGTGTATAATGTATTTAATTGTTATGTACGTGGACTTCTTAACTGTGTAACTGTAGGAGTATATAATGGTATAGTATATAGCTAAAGTTTTTGTATCCATCCTTTTAATTATTAACAGCAAATCAACATCGTCCTGTATGCAGTCGAGTTATCATGCTTGGCGATTTGAACTATAGAATATCCTTACCGGAAGAGACGACAAGATCACTTGTTGAACAAAAGGAGTGGGACAAATTGTTAGAGAAAGACCAGGTATATATTTGTCAGTTTCAAACTTCAAATATTTAGCATAAACTTTCATGGTTGTCTACTCAATGTTTGAAATTAGTGAGGGGGGGAAAAGGCAGAATTTGCAAAATGACCCCTGTTAAAAAATATAACATTTTCAGGTTATTGAGTTAAAATCTTAAAGCTATTCAAATTGACATAGAAATTTATAGTTATTTCACTGTTTTATTATCATGAAGTAAATAATATTCCAACTATCTGTATCATAAATTTTATATTCCTCAGAAATCTGCGCCTATATCTAATTTCTTTTAGGATGACAATGATTGGTTTGCAAATAAGAGCATATGTTTCCCTTTTTTTTTTTTTTTTTAAGTTGGGTCAAAAAAATGTTCTGCTAATAATTATTTTAGATCATATTTCCCTCCAAAAAAAAATTTATTTAAAATCATAATTCTAGAATTAAATGATTAATTTTATAAGAAATTCACGCAGTTGCTTGCGGAGGCCTCTGAGGGTCGAACATTTGAAGGTTGGCAAGAGGGTTCAATCACATTTTCACCCACTTATAAGTATTACCCAAACTCTAATGAATACTATGGATGTCTTCAAGGTAGGAAAGGTGAGAAGAGGCGTGCTCCCGCATGGTGAGTTCTGAAAATATTGTCGTTGCTTCATATATAATTTACAAATTAAACAGGAAATAACATGACATTTCTTGATCTTTACTATGATAATTAAATTTGCAGTAAATGTATAAAGGAGTCACAAACAACCCCCCATTGTCCTGGGAGAGGAACCTTTCTTTTCAAAAAGAAAATAAAAAAAGAACTTATTTTGGTTAACATAAATCAAGTAAAAAGTTGCATGAAATTAAATATAAATAAAAACTTACTGGAGGCATAATTTTTTTAGTATAAGGATATTTTTCTGCAAAGTTAATTAAACTAGAAAGAGTTCTTGCCACTCATGATCTAGTACTAAATGTTAGCTGTACATGTTTCAAGTCATATATCGTCAATGAGGGTTTCATAGGTGGGTTACTTTTACAGGTGCGACCGCATTATTTGGTATGGGAAGGGCTTGAACCAAATTGGATACGACAGATGCGAGACTAAATTGTCTGACCATCGACCAGTGAGGGCCATTTTCAATGTGGAAGTCAAGAAGTTGAGCCATAGATTCCAGCATAACGAAACTCAGGTCGATTTGTTAGCAGAAAACGCTGGTCTCTTTGCAATGAAAGAACAAATTTGACAATTTCATCATCAAAAAATCGGTGATAACAGTATATCATCAGTTTCTGATTGGCTTTTTGAAACCAGGACCGGAATTTGCATCAATAACACCCTTAAGAGCTTCTTGATATGTTCTTAGAAAATCTTATGTATATAACATTACTGTCATTCTCTCTCATGAATTTGTATTTGTAATTTTTAACAGTGCAAAATAGCAAGCCCTGCATATGCAAAGTTTTTTGTTTGCATCAATTTCAGTTTTAGTTGGACATTTTCCTTCACTCTCATGCATATAACACCAATAAATAATTAAGACAAAATATTCGGATTCAAAAGTTGGATGCGGAGAAATTTTCCCCGGACCAAAACATCAACATCATAACTCATCAGAATCAATGGTTAGAAAAAAAAACATAAATATAGTTAGAAAAAAAACATAAATATATTTAGATATTTCTTGCATGAGTTCCTTATTCTTCGAAAATTTGTGAAAATTTGTGTACTTGGTATAATATTTCGTTTCATATTTTACAAGATACTCAAAATTTTAACTTACTTGCAACCAGACATTTCCTTGACAAAACACGTACCGTAGATTTATCATGTATACATATAACACTCCCAAACCAAGAACAACCATAACCACAATATAATAATTATCAAATGTTGACCTTAAGTTTGGTGTGCACAAAACGTATCATCTACAACTAACATTTTCAGTTGAGATTTACAGGATCTACAGAAAAAGAAAAACTAAAAGAAAAGATTCAAAGTGATTGGAAATCAAGCAAAAGAGGTGATATGGCTAAAAATATGATTAAATCGGGACCGTTCAAATCGGGCACGAATCTTAAAGCTCTCTGGGATAAAACGGTAATTTCACCTACAAACGGGTCTGAAATGAGAACTGGGCCTTTCTTAAAAACCCAATAACCCATAAACGGATCTGTCCTACTGGATATGGGTAGTAACCCGTTACAAACCAACCCAGATAGATAAAGAGTAATTCAAATTCAGAGTTATCTCTATGAAACGATTTAAACTCTAGATCTTATCCATCCACACAGGAATGTAGAGATTTATCCTTATCTCGAAACGGATCCCTAAGGCGACTATAAATACCCCTCTCCCCCCACCGTGACAAGGTAATCAATCTTTTTCTACATAAAGCTCTTTCATAATCTTCCTGATTACTGACAAGAGTGTCGGAGGGTTCGGCGTCGGGATCCATCCCAGTGTATCGAACTTTTTTGCAAGTCAATGGCAGCGGCAAGAAACCAGTCAAAATGCCGGTGAAAGTCAACAGGTTTGCTTTTATTGTTTCCAAAAGAATCCACAAATTTGTCTGTTTGCTCCTATACCAAAATTAGCAGCAATAGATTGGCACCGTCTGTGGAAAACAGAAAAGCAATCTGACAACACTTCATCAAAAAAAGTAGTTTCAAGTCATGCATCCGAAAGAGAAGGGAAAGGCAGCAGTCTCCAGCCGAAGAGCCACTCCTCTTCCTCCTCCTCCTCCTCCTCCAGTTCAAGATATTCTTCCTCAACAGCCTCCTCCTAAACAGGCCCCTCCAGGGTCTCAGGGGGCTGCCTAGTAGGCTCTCATCGGAGTCGTCCAAAGCAACATCTTCTTCATAACCATGTCGCGGTCCACAATCCTTCAGTTGACTCCATGGCTTCTCAAAACCTTCCCGAGCCGGATCTCCGTCAAGTGATTGTCAACCGCCAAAAGGGAGTCGACCTCCGAACTCGCCTGAATGGATGGCGAGCCCTTGGGGGAGTCCATCAACTTGAGCACCCAGGGGTCTCAAGAGTCTGCCCCCCCCCCCCCCCCCCCCCCCGCAGACCGAGGACCAGAAGATCCCCTCCCCCGAGGTGGCAAAGAGATTCCCTTCCATGTCATCGGCGGAGAAGTCATGCTCCAGTAAGCCGAGCCAGACCTAGGGACCGCCAAGCTGGAGGGGAACCAGTCACAAGAGCAGAGTTCCAAGATTTTCAAGAAGCGGTTCTGAGGGTCCTTAATGTTGTTCCCAACCACGAGCAGCGGGCACCTAGTCCTCAACCTACCCTAAGCCATCACCACCGCACTCTCAGTCCCCTTTCTCATGAGAAAGAGTCTCGGGGCTCGGCAAGATATGACCGAAGCAAAGACTCGGTCTACCGCCGTCTCCATGAGATGGAAAGGCGCCTTGGCCGACTTGACAGAGAAGAGGAACAACGAGCGAGGAATTTCAGGCCTCCGTTCTCCCGGATCATCATGGAAGCCCCAGTCCCGAAAAACTTCAAGCCCCCTAACTTTGAATCATACAACGAGGAGTCGGACCCCGCCGACCACATCGAGAGTTTTAAAACTCTCATGATGATCTACCTGGCTTCGGATGCGCTCCTTTGCAAAATATTTCCTGCCACGCTGAAAAGGCATGCAAGAGAATGGTACTCTCGATTCGGCCCGGCCTCCATCTTCTCCTTCGATCAGTTCGAAGGGCTCTTCCTTTCTCATTTCGTGAGTAGCCGTCGGGCCGAGAAAATAAGTGCATCTTTGGTGACCCTCAGCCAAAAAAAGGGTGAACACCTAAGAGATTATGTTCGGCGCTTCACCTCCGAAGCCCGGTCTATTGCCTCCCCCAATCAGTCAGTAGCCTCGACGGCATTCGGGCATAACGTCACTACCGCCGGCCTCAAGGCTTTCCTTGCCAAGAAGCCTCCTCGGGACTTCTCAAAACTCCTGCTTAGGAGTGAGAAGTACATCCGAGTGGAAGAGGCTTTCAACCCCCTCACTCTTGAGGAATTATCTTCCGGGAACAAGCGGAAGAACACAAGCGAAGAAGGGTCCTAGAAATTCCAGAGTGACGAAAATGGCCAACGCCTCCCAGTTCCTCGTTTTGAGAAGTTCACCCCTTTCAATGCCAGTATATCGGCGGTTCTTATGGAGGTGGATAAGGAAGGGCTAATCCGCACTCCCCCTAGAATGAATACCCTTGGCAAGAAAAAAACAGGGATAAGTGGTGCCGCTTTCACAGGAACCATGGCCATGACACGGATGATTGTCGGGCTCTTAAAGAGGAGATCGAAGAACTCATATAGCGGAGACACCTGGCCAAGTTCGTCCGAAGAGACGGGGCCGACCTTCCACCCTGAGGAGCCTACAAGCGAACAGAGAGGTCCGCCGAGTTCCAAGATTCCGAACCTGGGGTCGTCCTCCACCTTATCCAAGGAGGTCTAATGGCGGGAGAACCAAACTCCTCCCAAGAGGCCTTCACCCTATCGTAGAAGTAGGATCTCAGTTTTCAATAAGGCCGATACTTCTAACACGGCCAAAAGCATGTAATAATGGCTCGCCCATTGAAGCGGCCACTTAGTTTATCTCAATAAAACTTAGCTTTTTTCTATTATTGCACTTGCTTCATTTCTACCTCTCCGAATCACATCTACGACTCGCCAAATGATAAGTTCGGAGTCCAGCTTGTCCTACAGGGCTGCTCCCACAACTTACTAAGCCCAAAAAATAAGTTTGGAATCCAACACTTGGTTCGATGCTGCTTTAGCCGCTTGCAACAAGCAAGTGTGGATCAGCTCACCATTCGGAATTGCTCCTGCAACTCGTTAACTCCCTCAAATGATAAGTTTGGAGTCCAACACTTGGTTCGATGCTGCTTTAGCTACTTGCGAACGAGCGAGTACAAAGTAGCTCACCATTCGGAATTGTTCCCATAACTGTTGAATCTCACTTAAACAACGAGTTCGAAGCTCAAACTCTCCCCTCAAGTTGCTCCTCAAACTCGTCTCCCGAATGGCTCTCTCCTAGAGCCTGGAGATGATTCTTCGTCCCACTTGCCTCCCGCGTGGTCCTCTTCTAAATGAGTTTGGAGCTCAAACTCTCTCCTAGAGTTGCTCCTCAAATTCGTCTCCCAAACGGCTTTCTCCTAGATCCTGGTGAAGCTCTTCGCTCCGCTCGTCTTCAGAGCATACCTGTTCTCAACAAGTTCGGAGCACAACTCTCCCCTAGAGTTTCTCCTCAAACTCGTCTCCCGAATGGCTCTCTCCTAGAACCTTGTGATGCTCTTCACTCCACTCGCCTCACGAGTGCCCTTGTCACACCCTGCTTCCCAAAAATACGGAATACGAGTATATGACATTGGCCCAGCGAATGACTAACGTCACCCATAAGCTGTTTATTCGATCAACTCAACAATATAATCAATACAGACAATTGCGCAGGCAATAATAATAATCTAATGAACAATAATACTTGGAATGAAACAATAAAAATATTCAAATACAATAATAATCCAACATCTGGAACAATAATAAAATCCGGAACATAAGCCCAATATAATAACAAATCCCAAACACAGTAGCAATAATTCTCAATACAATAGTTCAATAAAATGATGAGCAACTAAAAAGCGTTAAATCTTCAGAATCTTTGTTCTCCAATTCCAGCAGGTAATTCTCCATCAATACCTGTAAACACTTCATCTAAAAAGATGAGAAAAATTGCCCTTAGAGCAAGTCATGGACAACAAGTAGAGAAAGCAGGGAATAATGGAATAACGGTATAACAATGAAGTCAATGGATCAATAGGAATCAATAACATGGAACAAACATGGTAATCGATGTAATTGGCTATAAACAAGGATGCAATATTTAGTAACAATAATCAATGATCAATAATGGTAACACTTAGCCAATAATCAATATCACTAGAAACAATGAGGAACAATATGCAATGTCGGTGTGTGTCAATCCTTAAGTCTATTATTCATTTTAATCCTAACTAATGCATGTACTACTGCATCCCATACTACAGGTTTGATGCATACAATCAATTTTGTTTTTGACTTAATGGTGGGCTCTATAGTTCATGTACTCGGCAACGATAATCAATATTCAACATTGACCGATGACCGAATCAATCAAGATACTATAGTCAGTAATCTACAATTAATCGATGACCGATATGACCAATAGACCAATAGACCAATAAATAGGGAAATACGTGCCCCTCCTCCGAGTACAGTCCCTATATTGTCCACTACCAAAAATCAATTCCTTAAACCCCGACTTGTTAATTATTTTATTAATGCAACAATACAATATGCAATCTAGATATTTAATGGACGATGGTAACAATAGGAAAACAATAGGATGATAACATGGATATGACGATTAGAATGATGACAATAAGATATTAGGATCATGCAATGCAACATACATACATTAATTCATGCAATAGTACGATATATGAATAGTTAAACTATTAAAAACTGAAATATAAAATTCTGGACAGTAAGAGTAGTTTGTACAAAAATACAGTTTTCCACTGTTTTAGAAATCAAAAAGTGAATCCATCCGAAGTTATAGAAACTAGACTTCCACACGGTTCCAATGCATATTTAAAGTTCAAAATCCAACAAAAGTAGCTAGGTCAAACACATGGTTCTTTACAGGTTTCGTGTTCAGGCAGAAATTCGACATTATGTTGTTTTAATTTTAGAAACAGCAAAAACTCGATATAAAATTCATTAAAAATACTTTCTAGACTCCTAAACATGTTAAGAAACAATCTAGAAATTTTCAGAGAAAAATTTTATCATTTGATCAGCCTATTTATTGTTTGAACATGAAAGGTACAAGAATCTGAAAATCTGAAAGTAAAAACACAGCTGTAGTAAAATGGGCATAACTTTTGCTACAAAATTCAGAATTCAAATATTCAAGATGTTATGGAAACTAGAAAGATAAGGCTACAATTCATATTCAAAAAGTATTTTATTTTAAGTTCGTTTACTAGTTCGAAAACAGCAGTCAATATTCAGGTCAGCAAGCATATACGGGGTTTTGGGGTATTTTCATGAAAACAAATTAATTAAACAATATGTGTATCGATTCTTATCCAATAAATTGTGTAACTAACATGATGGGTGTCAAAACATGATAAATAAAATTAGAACACGCTCATACGTCAATTTATCATCAATCAATCATCAATCGATCAAAACAACATACAACATATCATTTGTCTCTACAATAATTTAATTGTGTGACGATTATATGAACAAACCTATTATCAATTCTATATGCACTCATGAAAGATCCAAATTTTAGAGTCAAAAGTGGCACGATGTCAAGAATATTGGGGTTAGCTCGTATAAACCCTCAATAGACCCAACGAAGAGATGAACAATGGACAATACGATAAACAAAGGGATCTACTTGTAAGAATTTCAATAAAACCTGAATTTGATACAATTAACAATTCAAGAGGACAATGACTTGCCTGTTAGATAACGAAAACAAAGAGATGAACAACGAAGAATTCAAGGTCATTACAAAGAATATGAGGTGCTTTGTTGCTAGAAATGAAGATGGTTGGTTATGGCATCGGCGATTTGGACACACTGCCATGGAAAAACTCAAAAAACTTATCAACAAGGAACTTGTACGAAGAATTCCCAAAATCAAATTTGAGAAAGATAAACCCTGTGAATCATGTTAGTTTGGTAAGCAAACTAAAAGTTCTCATAAGCCTAAGAAAATGGTATCAACTTCTAGACCTCTTGAACTTTTACACATGGATCTGTTTGGACCGTCACAAACACGTAGTAATAGAGGTGCATGATATACCTTTGTAATTGTAGATGACTACAACAGATTCACTTGGGTTGCATTTTTGTCATAAAAGGATGACACATCATATGTTTTAAAAAAAATTTGTCGTAGAGTAGAAAATGAGAAAAGTCTTACCATCGTTACTATTCGTAGTGATCATGGTGGGGAATTTCAAAATGAAATCTTTAAGTCGTTTTGTGATAAAAATGGAATAAAACATGAGTTCGCTTGTCCTCGCACTCCCCAACAAAATGGGGTTGTTGAAAGGTCGATCTCTTCAAGAAATGGTCCACACCATGCTTAGTGAGAATGATTTACCAAAGTCTTTTTGGGCCGAAGCTGACAATACAACATGTTATACTATTAACCAAGTAATCATTCGGAAATATCTTGAGAAAATGCCTTTTGAACTATATTATGGAAAAGTTCCAAACTTGATTTATTTTCGTGTATTTGGATGCAAAGTGTTCATTCTAAATACTCTAGATAACTTGGGAAAATATGATCGTAAAAGTAATGAAGGCATATTCCTAGGATATTGTCTAAGTAGCGAGGCATATCGTGTATTTAATAAAAAAAGATGCACAATTCAAGAATCCATTGATATTATATTTGATGAAACTAATCCTTTCACAAAAGAGATATTACATGTTGTCGATGATGATGAGACATGCGTTCGCGTTGAAAAGAAACAGGTACATACTGAAAAGAGACCAAATGCAGATCCTCAAAACAACGTATCTCATCAAGATGAATACACATCCATCAATCAAAGTAGTAACAAATCATTGATAGGAGATGCATACACAAAAAATTGATGCCATGGAAGATGATCCCATTCCGTCACAACCTCAATTTTCCACCAGCGAAAGGTGCCCCGCCTGAAAAATTATGTCTAGCCATCCACCAAATCTTATTCGAAGTGATATGTCAAAAGGGGAATTCTCTAAGCAAATGTTGGATGAATTTGAAATAAGTATGATAGGAGAATTAACCTACTTTCTTGGGCTCAAAATCCAACAACGAAATGACGAAATCTTCATAAACCAATCCAAATATACGAAAGAACTAGTTAAAAAGTTTGGTCTCGACAACGCAAACTCATACAAAACTCCAATGGAAACTAGCACTAAACTGTCCAACGACGAATCCGGTGAAAATACTGATATTTCTACCTATCGTGGTATGGTTGGTAGCTTGCTTTATATTACTGCATCTCGTTCGAATATTATGTTTAGTGTATGTTTATGTGCTTTCTTCCAGTCGTGTCCCAAAGAATCTCATTTGGTTGTAGTTAAGCGTATTATTCGATATCTTAAAGGCACACCAAATACTGGTCTTTGGTTTCCGAAAAATAGAAATTTTTCTCTTGTATGCTATTCAGATGCCGACTGTGCTGGGAGTTTGACATATAGAAAAAGTACTAGCGGTACATGTTATTTCTTGGGAGATTGTCTTGTCTCATGGGCATCCAAGAAACAAAATTCTGTAACCTTGTCTACTGCCGAAGCCGAATACATAGTCGCCAAATCCTGTTGTGCGCAGGTATTATGGATGAAACATACATTAGAGGACTACAAGGTATTCTTTGATCGCATTTCCATTAAATGCGATAATATTAGCACTGGTCACATGACTAAGAATTCTGATCAACATAGTCGTACTAAGCATATATAAATTCGATATCACTTCATTAAAGATCATTTTCAAAAGGGATATGTCATTCTTGAGTATGTTTCAACAGATTCCCAACATGCTAATATTTTTACTAAACCTTTGGATGAAAAACGCTTCCATTTTTTGAAAGGTGAATTAAATGATATTGATATTTCAACATAATTGGTTTTCGGTAAATGTTATTGATATTTCAACATAATTGGTTTTCGGTCGACTGTCATCCTGCAAAGGTGGACAGTCGACCGGTCCCCTCTATGTTTTTCTTACATTCGAATACACACTTGTTGTGTTTTCTTTGGTTGACTGTGCGGTCTACCGGTCTCCTCTATGTTTTTCTTACAGTCGCACATAATTTCTTATTAACTCCGATCGGTCGACTGTGTGGTCGACCGGTCTCTATTCTGTTTTCATATTTCTGTCAGTTGCATTTTGTATCTTTTGGTGTGTTCCAAAAGGTGGGAGAATTTTTTCTTCACTTAGAATTTGAAATCTATTTTAATTTTTTTTCACTTAGAATTTGAAATCTATTTTAAGTTATTTGAATCTTTTTATCTATGTATCTCTTATGTATTGGCGAAATCTCAAATCTATGATACCATGTAGAGCTCCCACTGTATATCAAAGAGTTTCGCAGTCAACGGTATCATATAAGTAGATTTTTCTTTGGTTTTCAAAAATGTAATATTCCCAAAAAATTACTGGACTCTCAAAATTTATGTAAGCATGTTTTCAAACAAGTTTTGGTCTTCACATATAGGTTGTATCATGAACACACATTTACTAAAATCTTACCATGCATGAATTTAGGGGGAGTACTGGATTTAGGGGAATCACTTGTATCTCTTCTAATCTTTTTTATTATAATCACATTTTTAAATTCTAAGATATGTTTTGTCCACATCAAAAGTGGGAGATTGTTGACCTTAAGTTTGGTGTGCACAAAACATATCATCTACAACTAATATTTTCAGTTGAGATTTACAGGATCTACATAATGAAGAAAACTAAAAGATAAGATTCAAAGTGATTGGAAATCAAGCAAAAGAGGCATGAACCAAAAATATCAATGAAGATTGCACACAAGAACCATGTGCTTCAAATCATCAAGAAAAGCTAGCAAAAATAGATGCTTTATTTCTGTTTATATGAGGAGAATATTGTAAAGCATTGTTGATTGATAAATTAGTTTTTGAAAGAATATAAAGTGAAATTGCCAAATAAAAGTCGAATCTGCACGACATCGGTCGACCGCACGAAATGACAGTTGACCATCACAGCAGTCGACCGCTCATCTCTGTGAAAAAGATGAGTTAGTCGAACGGTCATCTCGACTTACGAGTTAAAACATGAACGGATGACTATTCATCATTGCAGTCGACCGTCCAAGTGCAGACCTGACAATTTTGGAAATATCTTATCATTTTCGGAAAGATACGTTTCCCCACTTTATAAATAAAGGTGAATTCACTATGTATTCTTCACCCTTAGCAATTATAACTCTTCTGCTCTAATCATTCAATCAACAATCCGAGTGTGAGAGATTTTATTGTTTTCTTCAGTCAAGGTCTTTTAGATCTTGAGATTTTTTTTCTTTTCTTCCACTTCGGTGAGTTTTAGTGGAACTTGTTATAGAAGCCCTGTGGGTGTAATAGGTTTCTCGGCCTGAATTCCGAGAATCAATGTACAGGGGTTTAAAGTATAGTGGAACTTTATTATTGCCCATTTGGAGAACCACCCCTTTAACCCGTGACGAGTGAATGTAGGGACTGATCCATACCCTCTAACCTGTTCTGCCAAATTCAGCATTCAACGGGACCCTGAAATCTGTTTTACGACCAAACCTGTTTATGAAGTGATTTTGGAATGCAAGGTGAATATCTTTCTCTTCTTGAATCACTCCTGAATGTGTTTGGATGGAAAGGATGATGTTGGATCTCCGATGCGCGCTGGCAACCCGGTGAAAGAAGGCAGTATTTGCATCTCCCGCTTTGAGCCATGTAATTATGGACCTCTATTGTCATTTTATCTCTTCCAATTTATACAGTTGAGATATGTCTTCCCTAAACGATAACAGTTTATTGCGTTCAGTTTGGGAGAGGTCTCTAGATTCCTCTAACCTGTTAAGGGCATCAATGTCTTCTAGAATTGATTATTTAGGTCTCCAAATAGTCGCAAAATACATACAGTACTATTTTCTCAGCTTAGCCCAAAGCCTACGAATCTTTTCACACCAAATTACATTCACTTCATTACCTCTAGTGGGCAACGCCCAAATTTCCATTACTATGTGATGGAAATCCTGAATTTCCAGCCATGCTTTCTCAAACCTGAATTTCTTAGGGTTGCTAGCATGCCCCTTACCTGAGTCCAGTAAGATGGGACCATGATCCGAAGTGGGCCCTAGAAGGGATTTGACACTAACAATGGCAAATTTGGCTTCCCAATCCAATGAAACTAGCACTCTGTCCAGTCTTGTCAGTATAGGGGAAGAATGCATATTAGACCATGTACACAATCGATCTGGAATATGGATGTCAACCAGCTCAAGGTCAGTAATAACTCAGTTGAACTTCTCTCTGTCGACCTCGGTAGCTCCTCTACCCCTTTGTTCAAACGCAAATCTAGTGATGTTAAAACTACATCCACCAGCCATGGATGATGCCAACGTGTTCAAATAGAATGTAACTCAATCTAGAACATAAGTCGAGATGATGCAAGATTCGGGCCATAGACTATCGACATAGCCTGCATCCAGATATCATTACGATGTTGGAGTAGAACGGAAAACGAGAATTCCCCTTGGAATTCATCAAGACAAGAGAAACTATCAGGGTTAAAACCAATAGCAATACCCCCTAAAGCCCCAGTGGAGGGATAGATCTTCCATTCAGAGATCTTATTCCCTCCAACTCTCCCAAGTCTCGCAACATGTGACAATTTGGTTTCTTGGAGACCAACAATGTCAGTCTTAGAGGTGTTGATTACATCTCTAACCATCTCTTGCTTGCCCCGACTCCCCAAATCCCTAACATATCATATCAGAATCTTCATTAACGACAGGATTTGAGTTACGTGGCGGGTCAAATTCAGGATTCAATGCTAAATTTATTCTCTCCATTTCCCGCCCTAGAATTTTATTCAAGAGAAGAGTGTTGCGCTCAATATCACCTACCACAAGACCAAAAGTTTCGCCAAATTAAAATCCACAAAATCAGACATAAAATCAAAAATGTAAGATAAAAAGCAGCACGTACCTCCATCATCGATCTAATCAGATTTGGCGGCAACTGCAATCTCCAAAAAATCCCCCAAAGACTCCACATGAGCTCTCTTAGCAAATTTGTGAACTTTGAAACCTCGTGTATTTTTCTATTGATCGTAGTTATCTTGAGAACTAGTCACCGGCGAAGGGAGGGTAGATCGAACAATATCTGGGGTATGCTTCGGAGTAGCACATAACTGAGTATCTGCTACAAATTCTACTTCGAAGTCATAAAGGTCGTCATCTTCAAAATGAAAGCATAATTTCTCTTGCTCCTTATTTCTTTTAGGTAGATCAGTTGAAGTCAGCCCATTAAACAACGACCCATGAATTAAATTCACATCTGAAACAGACCCCACCTTGGGCCCATTTACTAATAGTTTACCATGCCCAATAAGCCCAAGCCCATGACGCTTCGACTCCTTAGATTTTCCACCATCTCTATCATTGTGTCTGCCACGTGGTGAGCTCATATTGGCTTGTGCTTCCAGCCTCACGTGGCTCTGGGGGATTTCGAGGTGCTCGAATGCATCATCTCCCTCATCCTCGACAACAAGCTTATCACTTGTTTCTTCTTCAACTATAGATCTAGTTTTTTTTTACTGTATCTTTTTCCCAGAAACTCTCCTTCCTCCATTTGAGAAATTTCAATCACCAAGAGCTCTCTACTCTCTTCCCCCTTTCTGTCTTTGTGAGTCACATGGCTATTTTTGTACCCGGGCTCCTCGATAATTGTTTTACCATTGCCATTTTTATTATTACTGCTCCTCTTCCCCAAAAGTTGACCTTTCTCTGTTTGAAAAAACCCAACCACCAAAGACTCCTCATTCTTAGCATCCAGGACCCTATCTACCTCCTTATAGCTACCATCCAAGAACTCACAACCTTCTACCTCTGTACCCAAAAGCTGAAAATGGAAACTCTTGTTCTTCTGTTAATGTAGCTTTGACTGAACTTGGTGAGTGTCCTTCTAGCTTGAAACTGACAAGTGTAGTTGTTGGTTGCTTTTTATGTGTTCATATTGACCGTTGTTGAGATCCAATGGTAGATCTGCTATCTGTAGTGTTTTGGGGTAAGAGATTGTCGGCGTTGGTTCCCATCATTCACCAAGCGCAACTCGAAGGAGCTCCCGGTGCGCGCCTTCAAGTTCGTGGGAGCCATCAATCGCAGTAACAATCTCTGAAGAACCAACCTATTTGTAAGTGCATCTATCTCTAGGCGACCTTAGATTAGGGTTTGTAGACTTATCTGTCAGTTGGACCTCTTCTTTAGGCGCCACCGTTTCTAGGACAAACCAAATAAAAAAGGCATCATCATAAATGTAGAACTTAGAAAATCTAGGCATGAGACTATATTAAGGCCTTCTATTGAGAACTCTTGCATAGATTAGTTTCGATCACTTCACCATTTTGGGGTCGATTGCCACCAGTGACCCAAATTCCCTAATGATTTCATGAACGGCTTCTTCCCTCCAGCAATGGAGGGGAATATTGTGTATCCAAATCCAATAGGCTTCTCCTTGTGGTAATTCCGCCCCAAATGTGGAGTCCATTCAGAAAATCGCGTTGTGAAGTGCCCAAAAACCACCACCTCCATAGAAATCACCTCAGCTAGCTTCTCTGGAGATGGGAAAGAAATTATGAATTATAAGTGCCATAATTTCTTAACGACCCACTCTCGGTGACCCCTCATTGTCCACCGAGTATTGAGAGCATCCAAAAGATGGTTTTCTGATGGTCTACCTATTTTAATTCTGGAAATACCACACCATTTACGTAACCACTGTTCTTCATGTTAAACAATGGGGATATTATTCATCAGTTTGATAACCGTGGGATTCTCCGGTGATCTTCCCCTTAGAACTGCTTTGTTCTCATCGTTGGGATTAGATGATAGGTTAGTGCAAACATGGGACATGTGTCACCGCTTTAAGCACTTTAAGCATCGAACCTCCTTCGTGTGTTCAGCCCGAATATGGCCTAAATTGCCACAATTGAAGCAAGGGACATGTTTCTTTTTTCCTTTTCGGAAAGTATTAATCACTCAGTTAGAATCCATCTTCATGGTGACTCTTCTGGTTGTTCTGCTCTCTACACTCACCCATTATTCCTCTTTCTATGTAACAAGGCATGAATAGCCACCATTTGAGATGTGAACTTCGGTTTGCGAGGATGGACTCCTTTCAGGAGCCCTAACAGTCGCTGATGGAGATAGGATGTGATGATTTTGTTGCACCAGACTAGGAGGTTAACTGAAGTTTTGATGAGTCTGTATGGCTTGTTGTGGAGGAGAGGGTTGCTGGTAGGGGGAAGATTGGTGAAGTTGTTGTTGGTGACTAGTGGAAGCAGAGTTGGGATGAGAAGTGGTTGGGTTTCGGGAGGGTTTGTAATCGAGGTATTGATGGGTAAAGCTCTGTTTAGAACTCTTTAGATGAAGTTGGTGTGAATGAGAACTCTGTTGGTGTGAAAGATAACTCCATTGATGATGTTGAAGACTTTGATGCCTGTAGCCAAAGTACCTATCATCTCTCCTCTCTCATAGAGTGATGATGGTCTATAGGTGGGGTCTTCTTATGCCCTAAGTGGCCAGTAGGAGGACCCTCTCTATGGGCCCGTCCTCTGGGTTGAGGTGACGTGGGGCGGCGATGACTATCATCGCTCTAATAGCGCCAGTGATGCGCACTACGGTGTGCACTCGTAGGGAAGTGTTTGTGTTTGATCCCCCTATTTTCCACCTCTAAAAGTTTGCTCTTTGGGATGGAGTGGTGGGTCAAAGTGGGGGAAACTTCGGGGATGTGTTGCAGTGAAGGTGGATGTGGAATGGTTGCAGTTTGAGGTGAAAGATTAGTGGTAGGAGGTGGATTAGGAGCAGAGTTTGGAAGAGGGTGAATGACCCCTTCATTAGGACCGCATCCCCTTATTTCAAGTTCCAACAGCTCCAAGGTGAGGTAGGATTTTCAAGTAATTGAAAATGATGAGGGCTTCTTCCCAAGCTCCGAGAACAAAGTCCACTACAGTTTCTTTTTCCGATGAGGGCTTTTTCCGTTTGTTGACAGGGTCGTATGGGAGAATGGGAAGAAGAAGAAATGGAAGGAGGAAATAAAGGGACACCTAAATTCTTTTTACACATAACCCCTTTCTATATACTTTTATCAAATAAGCCCTCCACAATATATAAATTATATAAGAAACCTACTATATATAAAATCCTTATTTTTTAATCACTGGAGGCAATCAAATTTTAAAAATCAAGGTATGCAATATAATAATATTAACAATATCATTAATAAATATTCTGGGTTATTACATATTATCCACCTTATAAAAATTTTGTCCTCAGACATTGAAATGTCTCTCAACAACTTATCTCTCTGCATAATCCATCCTAAATTCAACTACAACTAGATCATCTACAACTGCTAAAAAATTTGAAACATAAAATAAAATAAGTTTTCTTAATCACCTCGAGCCATAGAAACCTAACATCACCAAATAAAATCATCCTTTGGAATCAACTAATAGTCAAAGCTATAGTAATCACAATTATAATGTATACACCAAAGCAACCAATCTACAAAAAATATTAAATATTATTTAAACCCAAATATGATTCTGTAGGATAATGGCTCGATTCTGGTATTTGGTATCTGCAGTGTTCGAAAGTTTCAGAGCTTCAGTCGACTGGATGGAGGAGCAGTCGACTGTCCAGAGAGAAGTTTCAAAGACTAAAGATACAGTAGCAGCAGTCGACTGATCAGTCGACCGTCCCGAAGGAATCAGTCGACTGGTATGAAGACCAGTCGACTGTCGGCGGGTTTTGGATCCAGATTCGGCCCAATTCGAAAGGCCCAATAGTTTCCCTATAAATACACCCGTTAGGGTTTTGTAAATTGTAACACCTTATTCGGATTTTGTAGCCGTCATCTCTTGTAAAGGCTTTGTTTGCCCATTGAAGAACATAGTAAAGAAACCCCAACCGCCCTTGTGGATGTAGGCATCGTTTTGCCGAACCACGTAAATCTTGTGTTCTTGTGTTGCTTGCTTTTCTGTTTTTCTCTCGCTGGTTCTCTCTTTGTTTCCGCGTTGGTTTGATTGTTGGTTTGATTTGTATTCTGCACAACAAGTGGTATCAGAGCTGTTGGTTCGACCTAGAGGGAGATGGCGGGTGATGCAGATGCAACCAAGGATGTTGTGGGATCAAGTTCGTCAAGAACAACGATTCACAACGCAAAATTTGAAGTTGAAAAATTTGATGGGACAAACAATTTCGGGATGTGGCAATGTGAGGTGTTGGATGTTCTTGTTCAACAAGAACAAGATGTTGCTTTGGAGGTAGAAAAACCTAAGGATATGTCCGAAGCAGATTGGAAGAAGTTGAATCGAGTTGCGTGTGGGACTATTCGGCTCTTTATTGAGAAGGCTCAGAAGTACGATTTGATGAGGGATACCATTGCTGCGGTGTTGTGGAAGAAACTCGAAGACAAATACATGAGGAAAAGTTTGGAGAATCGGCTGTATTTGAAGAAGAGACTTTTTCGCTTCACCTATACGGAAGGTATGTCTATGAATGCTCATGTTGAATCATTTAATAAATTATTGGCTGATTTGTTAAATTTGGATGAGCAAATTAAGGATGAGGATAAAGCCCTAATTCTGTTGAATTCATTACCTGAAAGTTATGATCATTTAGCAACTAGTTTATTATATGGAAAAGATACTGTGAAATATGAAGATGTTGCAAATGCTTTGTTGAATAATGAAACTAGGAGAAGGGATAAAATGGTTGATAAAGAAACTTCTGAAGCTTTAATTGTAAGGGGCAGGACTGAGACCAGATCTGAGTCCAAATCTGGGAAAAAGGGAAACAAATCTCGTTCCAAATCGAGAGGAGTTTCGAAGGACAGGAAAATACCGGCCAAAGATGAATGTGCTTTCTGTCATGAAAGGGGGCATTGGAAAAAGGATTGTCCAAAGCTACGAAATAAGGGAAATTCGACTGCAAATGTGACTGTTGATAATTTAGAAAGTGGCGAGGATTTTTCTTTTGCACTTGCTTCTAGTCCCTCACTTTATCAAGAAGTATGGTTTCTTGATACAGCAGCCTCCTATCATATGTCTTGGAAAAAGGAGTGGTTTACTTCTTTGGAGTATATGGATGGTGGTGTAGTTTTGATGGGAAATGATGCACCTTGTAAGAAGGTAGGAATCGGAAAGATTGAATTGCTAATGCACGATGGTCTTATTAGAGAGCTTTCAGATGTATGGTATGTTCCAGATTTGAAGAAGAATTTAATTTCACTTGGTGCTTTGGAGGCCAGTGGATTGAAATTTGCTAGTGAAGGTGGCATTCTGAAGGTGACTAGCGGATCACTCGTGGTGATGAAAGGGCAAAGAAAAAGGAACTTGTTTTTCTTGCAGGGAAAAACATATTTGGGTGAGGCTGCCAGTGTAACTGAAAGGCCTAAACAGGTTGTTCCCGACTCTACCAGGTTGTGGCATATGCGACTCGGGCATGCAGGAGAAAAGGCCTTGCAGGGGCTTGTGAAGCAAGGGTTGCTTAAAGATGCTAAAGGGTGCAAGTTGGAATTTTGTGAACATTGTGTTTTGGGTAAGCAAACTAGGGTGAAATTTGGTACAGCTGTACATCAGACAAAGGGTATCCTCGATTATGTGCACACAGATGTTTGGGGCCCTACTCAGACACCTTCTATGAGTGGTAGACACTGGTTTGTTACTTTTGTTGATGATTACTCCAGACGAGTTTGGGTATATACCATGAAGCACAAAGATGAAGTTTTGACATTGTTCACAAGTTGGAAGAAGAAAGTTGAAAATCAGACTGGTAGGAAGATTAAGGTTCTGAGGTCAGATAATGGAGGGGAATACAAGAACGATCCGTTTCTGAAGTTGTGTGAAGATGAAGGGATCCAGAGGCACTTCACAGTCAGGAAGACTCCACAGCAAAATGGGGTTGCAGAAAGGATGAACAGAACCTTACTTGAGAAGGTGAGATGTATGTTAGCACAGTCTGGATTGAAGAAGACATTTTGGGCAGAAGCTGTTATATATGCAAGCCACATTGTCAACCGTTTACCATCAGCAGCACTTGAAGGCAAAACGCCTATTGAGGTATGGAGTGGTAAACCTGCATCTGATTATAGTTTTTTGCATATATTTGGTTGTCCTGCTTATTTTCATGTAACTGAAACTAAACTTGATGCAAGAGCCAAAAAGGCTATATTTGTTGGTTTTAGTACTGGTGTCAAAGGTTACAGGTTGTGGTGTCCAGAACAAAAGAAGTTAGTAATCAGCAGAGATGTGACTTTTGATGAGACCAGCATGATTAGCTCGGGACAGTCGACCGGTGATATAGGACAGTCGACTGGTGAGCAGCAGAAGAGTGGGACAGTTCTCCAACAGGTAAGTAGCAGAATCTCGGGACAGTCGACTGGTGTACAGGAGCAGTCGACTGGTGGTCTAGAACAGCAGAAGAGTGGGAGCTCGGGACAGTCGACTGTTGGCGATAACCAGTCGACTGGTAGGAGAGTTCTCCAACAGGTGGAGTTAGAAAAGTTGTCAGTTGAAAATCCTGTTCCTGTCCAAGATGAAGATGATGTGGTTGATACTGAGAATGATGAAGAAGTTCCTATCCAGCAGGTAGAATCAATTGCAGTAAGAAGGCAAAGAAGAGATATCAAACGACCGTCTCGCTTTACAGATACAGTTGCATTTGCTCTTCCCATTGTGGATGATGAAGTTCCCTCCAACTTCAAAGAAGCCACTAGAAGTTCAGAAAATGCAGATTGGAAAGTTGCTATGGATGAAGAGATGAACTCTCTTCATAAGAATAAGACTTGGGATCTAGTGCAACTACCAAAGGGGAAGAAAGCAATTGGTTGCAAGTGGGTGTATACGAAGAAAGAAGGTCCAAAAGGCAGTGTTCGGTTCAAGGCTAGACTAGTTGCAAAGGGGTATGCTCAACAGGAAGGTATTGACTATAATGAAGTGTTCTCTCCAGTTGTGAAGCATCCTTCTATTCGGATTTTATTGGCATTGGTAGCACAGTTTGATCTTGAATTGACACAGATGGATGTGAAGACTGCGTTCTTACATGGGGATCTAGATGAAGAAATTTATATGTCGCAGCCAGATGGGTTCAAAATTGCTGGGAAGGAAAATTGTGTTTGCAGGTTGAAGAAGTCTCTCTATGGGTTGAAGCAATCTCCAAGGCAGTGGTATTTGAGGTTTGACCAGTTTATGAAGGTGCAGAGATATTCCAGAAGTGAGTTTGATCATTGTGTCTACTTCAGGAAATTGCAGGATGGTTCTTTCATATATCTGTTATTATATGTGGATGACATGTTGATTGCCTCTAAAAATACTAAGGAGATTCAAAATTTGAAGAATCAGTTGAGTTCTGAATTCGAGATGAAGGATCTTGGTGAAGCCAAGAAGATACTTGGGATGGAGATAGCTAGAGACAGAGCAAAGGGCGTAGTGAGTTTGACACAGAAGCAATATCTTTTGAAGGTGCTGAAACGGTTCGGTATAGATGAGAAAACTAAACCAGTTAGCACACCCTTAGCCAGTCATTTCAGAATTAGTGCTTCTCAGTCTCCGAGTACAGATGAAGAGAGACAGTATATGGCTAATGTACCTTACACTAGTGTGGTTGGCAGTTTGATGTATGCCATGGTTTGTACTCGACCAGACATCTCTCAGGCGGTGAGTATGGTTAGTCGATATATGCATGATCCAGGCAAAGAGCGTTGGCAAGCAGCTAAATGGATTTTGAGGTACATAAGTGGCACCACAGATGTGGGTTTGAAGTTTGAAAGGGATGACAATATTAGCAGGTTATTGGTTGGATATGTTGATTCAGACTATGCAGGTGATCTAGATAAGAGGCGGTCTACTACAGGCTATTTGTTTACTATGGCTAGGGCACCTATAAGTTGGAGGTCAAATTTGCAGTCCACTGTAGCGTTGTCTACTACTGAGGCTGAATACATGGCGGTTGCTGAGGCCATGAAGGAAGCCATTTGGATACATGGACTTTTGAAGAGCTTGGGAATTCATCGGGAGAAGGTGGAGGTACACTGTGACAGTCAGAGTGCTATTCATTTAGCGAAGAACCAAGTTCATCATTCGAGGACCAAACATATTGATGTTCGTTATCATTTTGTGCGTGATTTGATAAAGGATGGTGATATTCATTTGGTGAAGATTGGAACAGCTGATAATCCTACTGATATGTTGACCAAAGTTGTTGGGGCAGCCAAGTTCAAGCATTGCATGAACCTGGCTAATATTTTGCATGTTTGATAATTTGGCATGGGCAGTTGGGATAGTACTTTGCTATTGGTTTGTTTAGTATGTGATATCATACTAAGATGGAGTTTGGGTTCGTTTGTTGCATTTGGTGATGAGCAGTTGTTTTGAAGTATTTGTGGAGATTGCTTGGGCTACTTGGAAGATTTCACCAAGGTGGAGATTGTTGGATACTTGACTTGGAAGATCTCGCCAAGGTGGAGATTGTAGGATAATGGCTCGATTCTGGTATTTGGTATCTGCAGTGTTCGAAAGTTTCAGAGCTTCAGTCGACTGGATGGAGGAGCAGTCGACTGTCCAGAGAGAAGTTTCAAAGACTAAAGATACAGTAGCAGCAGTCGACTGATCAGTCGACTGTCCCGAAGGAATCAGTCGACTGGTATGAAGACCAGTCGACTGTCGGCGGGTTTTGGATCCAGATTCGGCCCAATTCGAAAGGCCCAATAGTTTCCCTATAAATACACCCGTTAGGGTTTTGTAAATTGTAACACCTTATTCGGATTTTGTAGCCGTCATCTCTTGTAAAGGCTTTGTTTGCCCATTGAAGAACATAGTAAAGAAACCCCAACCGCCCTTGTGGATGTAGGCATCGTTTTGCCGAACCACGTAAATCTTGTGTTCTTGTGTTGCTTGCTTTTCTGTTTTTCTCTCGCTGGTTCTCTCTTTGTTTCCGCGTTGGTTTGATTGTTGGTTTGATTTGTATTCCGCACAACAGATTCTACACCTCGAAATAGCTAGTATATCTCCTTAATAACTCTAGGACCTACAGCCTAAGCTCTGATACCATTCTGTAACACCCACAAATCAAGAACAACCATAACCACAACATAATAATTATCAAATCTCATGGAGATAAAATCCATCAATAGAAAGTAGCTCAAATGGCTAAAAACGAATATATAATTTATTATAATAAATAACTAAAACTCTTTAAGCAAAAAGTCTCCTTACAATTCCAATAAAATAATTTGAAACAAAGTTCGAAATCTGATATATTAGCTTAAAATGCTCTCTACTACATTTTATTCCCAAAATATATAAGCTTCTAGATTCTTTATTCTCTTCGAGAACTCGATCTTGATACATAAATATCAAAAAACTTATTAACAACAAAATGAGCTGACGCCCAGAAATAATTAAATAAACATACTAAGTAGTCGACAATTTATAAAATACCGCATTAACAATTGAACATGTTAATGCACAAACATATAACAATACAAACATTATGAAAAGAATATCTAGAATGCAAATCTCCTTACCACATATAAATTCAACAACAAAAAAGGTGATCATACAAGTAAGCAATGCAGGATGCCTAGTATAATACATGTTTAATAATTTATGCATCTCCTACTACGTAAATAATCAGATACAATATTCATGCAATGAAATTTAGGTATGTCCCTCTCTCATGCGGTCAATACTTATAGCCCGGTTAATAGGTAAACACCACGACATTCTATGGTAAGAAAAATTATTGCGCAAAAGAACTCATCACTCATAAAGTGAACACAGAGAGCCCATAAGGGGTTATTTGAAATTCTATATTCATGAAAACACATCAACAATATATTAATCATAACTTAATAGTTGCACATCATCACACCATATCACATAAAATAGTCATACAAAATACACACACATTACAACACTACAATACAACAAGTATTTTACAAGCTACATTTTACAACGTATAAGCATCCAATTACTTACCATAGTCGGCGAATCAACAAATTGGCTATAGAACCTCCAAATGACTCCTCAGATATGATCCTCCTATTAGAAAGTAATTATTATCTAATAACAATGTCAACATACTTAAAATCTCAACAAGTTATATAAATGCAAGGTTAGTCTATACACAATGAGAATATAAGTATAATTTTTATAATATAAATCATAGTTATCTTCTATAAAATTTAGGGTTTAATAAAAAATATACATAGATCAATAGGTAAACTTAGGGATTAATTAGAACTAGTATTTTTCACGTGCGATGCACGTTTTGATAAAGAGTTGGAGTTGAACGTGTGATACACGTAAGTCAGTAGTAATTAGAACGTGTGATGGATGTCTTAATTTTGACTCATTAGTTTTTTTCTTTATAGTTTATAGTTTATAGTTGGGCTTCCAAAATAGACTGAAAAAAGTTAAGAAGAAAAAACTTTGATTTGTATGTGCAATGTACGTGTTGATAAATAGATTTGGAGTTGCACGTGCGATGCACAGGTTTGTTTGGTGACAAAGTATTGTTTGTTGTGTGACAAAAAATATTTAACAAAATGTTTGTTTGTGACAAACTTGTTGGATGTATATGTATATTCTCAGTATAATAGGATAATATTGTGTATATTGTTCTATGGGGCAACACGGGTTTTACACGTGTTATGTATTAATTATTGGAACGGGTTGAGTGGGCTAAAAGCCCAGTACCCTAAACCCAGTCTAATCTCTATATAAGCTGGTCTAGAGGTAGTGCCCTGTGATATTCCAATACTGATAAGCAGTGTATAATATCTTAAGCGGCTAGAGATTAACCCTAACCCTAATTTCCCCAAATCAGTAGTAACAATCTTAAGATATTAATCTTCTACCTCGGGCCGCCGCTGTCTCCGATCAAGACTGTCGCCGCCGTCGCTGATCCAGATCGCAGTCGACACGATCCCGAACGCCGCGCCGTCGCGATCCAGATCTCAGTCGTCGCGATCCCGAACGCCGCGCCGTCGCGATCCCGCTCACCGCAGCCGTCGCGATCCAGAGCGCCGCCGTCACCGTTCCGGTCGTCTCCCTCCTCTGGATCAGTCGCATTTGATCAGATCGAATCAAGGGGGTTTTTCTTCCATTGCTGTTTGAGTTTGGAGGTTTGATCAGATCGGATCATTTTCTTGACTCGTTGCTGTGTGCTCTCCAGATTTGGTCCATTCTAAACTCAGTTATTTTTTTCTTTACTAAATCACATAAGTAGTAACTGTTTAGAAAGAACTCTCTATTGTTGGGAATCTATTATTTATTCCTTTGTGATGGAAAAACATAGTCGTCCGTACGAGGTTCCCAAATTAGAGGGATTCAGTAGTGCTGAGTTTAATAGTTGGAAAAGAAAAGCCCAATACGGGATGAAATTCATGAAAATCTTCTATACATGTCAAACAACATATGATGAATGTGTTGAAGATGTTGACGATGCAACATGGGTAACTGATGAAGACTTATGAAGAGAATTCTTATTGAATAGTATATCAGATCGCCTTACAGACGTGTATATTAAATATGAAACTGCTAAACAAATTTGGGATAATCTACTAGATGAATTTAAGAAAGAAGAGAAAGTTTCTAAGGCACATCTAGTTGATAAGTTCATGGGTTTCTCTTTTAAAGAAGAAATTGCAATCCTTCCTCAGGTAACAGATTTAGAGAATCTGGTAGGGAAACTAAAATCTGAAAACATTACTGTGCGTGATGAGTTCCCTACTGGAGCAATAATCTATAAGTTACCTGCTTCGTGACTATCTTTTAAGACTGAGATGTATAGGTTGCCTGAACAAATTGAACTTGCACATCTGAAATGTTGCATCAAAGTTGAAGATGAGACTAGAACTAGGATGAATTTGGAACTGGTTAATAAACAACTTTCAATTGCTAATGTGTTAACCAATACCAAACGCACTCCTAAGTTCAAGAAGAAAAAGTTTAATTCTAAAGGTGAACCAACTAAATTAGAAGTCACGAAGAAAATTGCTAAAAAGAAAGGAAAATGCTACAACTGCAGAAAGTGGGGACATCATGCCTCTGAGTGCAGGCTACCCAAAGTAGAACAACCCAACATGGAAAATGTGAACTTGTTGGAGGGAAATACTGAGCCCACCAATTTTCTGTGTGTTGTTGGTGACGTAAAGGCCAGTACCTCTGCTAGTTGGTTGTTAGACTCGGGAGCCACTTGTCATGCTTGCAACGATGAGAGCCTACTATCTGATCTGAAAGCTGCAAATGAATCAGTTTCAATGGCAAATGGAGAATCAGTGAAGGTGCTTCGAACCGGGACAGTGAATCTCAGTCTCTCCTCAGGTAAAACTTTAATTTTGCGAAATGTTAAATATGTGCCTGCTTTAGCTAAGAACTTGATCTCTATTAGCTTACTAAATCATGCTGGTATGGTCGTTACTATGATTAGTGGTAAAGCTATCCTGTCTGTAAATTCTTTTTATTTTGGTTGTGCTTATTTAGTTAATGGCATGTACAGAATTAGTTTAGCAGATAAAGTAATCAACAATATCAGTTCCAAATTGTGTAGTCCACATACATGGCATAATAGGCTGGGACATGTGAACTATGTTAAGATTCTTAATGTTGCTAAAACTTTTAACTTCCCAATTAACACATCCATTAAAGGTGACAAATGTGAAGTGTGTGCTCAAACAAAGATAACTAGAAGACCTTTTCGTACCGTCTCTAGGTCTACACAACTACTTGAGTTGATACATTCTGACATATGTGATTTCAAGAGTTTTATGACACAAGGAGGTTGGAAGTACTTAATCACTTTTATAGATGATTACTCTAGATATTGTCACATTTATCTGTTAAAAACTAAGGATGAAGCACTAGAAAAATTCAAAGAATTTAAGGACCGTGTTGAGAATCAGTTAGATGCTAAAATTAAAAGATTTAGATCAGATAGAGGTGGCGAATATGTTTCATTAGGATTCAGAGAATTTTGTAACTCACATGGAATCATAGCAGAAACTACAGCACCCTACTCACCACAGTCAAATGGTATCGCCGAAAGAAAGAATCGAACACTCACAGAGATGTTGAATTCTATGTTATTGACTGCTGGATTACCTTCACATTTTTGGGGTGAGGCTGTATTAACTGCTAATAATATTTTGAACATGTTGCCACACTCTAAGTTACCTGCTACACCGTATGAACTGTGGCATAAGCACACACCTAATTTTAATAAATTAAGAACATGGGGCTGTATTGCTTTTGTTAGGATACCTGACCCTAGAAGGCCTAAAGTGGGACCTCGGACAAATACGTGTGTGTATTTGGGTAGTGCAGTTGATAGTGCTGCAGACAGATTTTTAGATCTATCTCTCAACAAAGTAATAGAATCAAGAGATGCAGAATTCTTTGAAGATATGTTCATCAAAGATAAAGGCATCTCATTATCTGAACCTGCAGACACAAGGAATGATCCACAACAGGAATCTAGATATATTTCAACTGACACTGAACCCTCACATAATGTTGAATTAAGAAGACTCTCTACAAGAGATAAAACACCTAGAACCTATGGTGATAACTTCGTGACTTATGCACTAACAGCTGATCCTGTTAGTGTTAAGGAAGCCTTAAGGTCTAGGGATGGTTTGCTTTGGAAAGAAGCAATTGATGATGAAATGGATTCTTTATTGCAGAACAACACTTGGGAATTGGTTAATTTGCTAGTAGGGGCTAAAACTATAGGAAATAAGTGGGTTTTGAAGAAGAAACTTAATCCTGATGGAACTGTAGCTAAGTATAAAGCACACTTAGTAGCTAAAGGTTATACTCAACAAAGTGGGGTGGATTATTTTGATGTTTATTCACCTGTTTGCCACATTGCTACAATAAGGATTCTTCTAGCCATAGCATCTATTGAAAAATTTGTTATTCATCAAATGGAAGTTAAGACTGCTTTCCTAAATGGTGATCTCAATGAAGAAATCTATATGAATCAACCTGAAGGTTTTGTACTTAAAGGTTCAGAATATAAGGTTTGCAAATTAATAAAATCTTTGTATGGTCTAAAACAAGCACCAAAACTGTGGCATGAAAAATTTGATAAAACAATAAAGAGCTTAGGTTTTGAATCTAGTAATTGTGACAAATGCCTTTATTATTGTGATGAATCGAATAAAATTGCCATTATTTGCTTGTATGTTGATGACCTGCTAGTTGTTGGAAGTGACCTCTCTATTGTTATAGAAGTCAAAACCATGCTATCCAAACAATTCAATATGAAAGACCTAGGTGTTGTGGACACCATATTGGGTATGAGAGTGGGCTTTAGAAGGCAAGGAATAACCCTTAGCCAATCCCACTATATTAAAATTGTGTTGAAGGACTGGGGATACAGTGATTGCAAAAGGTTTAATACACCTTATGATAATACCAAAAAGTTGACACCTAACGATGGTGCAACAGTGAGACAGTTAGATTACTCTAAACTTATTGGGAGTCTCATGTATGCTATGACATGCACTAGACCTGACATAGCCTTTGCGATAGGCATGCTAAGTAGGTTTACTAGTAATCCTAGTCAATTACACTGGAATGCCCTTGAGAGGCTACTGGGATACCTAAACGGTACTCAAGAGTTTGCTTTGTGCTACTCTGGTTATCCTTCAGTACTAGTGGGATACTCTGATGCATCGTGGTGCTCAGAAAATGGTGACAGTAGGTCCACTAGTGGTTATGTGTTTACACTAGGAGGAGCAGCTGTGTCATGGAAATCTAAAAGACAACTTGGTCTTGCCTTTTCATCCATGGAGTCAGAACTCTTTGCGCTATCTTGTGCTGGTGAAGAAGCGGAATGGATAAAAAAGCTATTGTTAGATATTCCTTTGAGAAGGTTTAGAGTAACCACTTTCAGTCTTTATTGTGACAATCAAGCTGCAAATATTGTAGCTAACAACACTCTCTACAATGGTAAGAGACGTGTTGTGAGCCTTAGACAGGCCAAGTTGAACTATCTCATTAAACAAGGGACTGTTGCCCTTATTGATGTACGATCAGAAAAGAATGTGGCTGATGCCTTTACAAAAGGACTAAGTAGAGATCTAATTATCAAAACTGTGGGGGAAATGGGGTTAAAAACTTTTGAGGATAAGTTTTAACACCCTAGTTATTTTGATAAATTAGAATCCAAAGTTAAGAGCCATAGAGTAGTTCAAACTTTAAGCTTCAATCTTGACAGTTGACATGCTTTAGATAATTAGAAAAGTTCTATGTATTTATTGTTGATATATAACTTCATTCCAAATCTGATGATGATATATATGTTTCAAAACTTACATAAAATTATCTTTTATTCCAAAAGAAAGCATGAAAATTTGTCGATGTGTTTCCGATGTTTAGAACTGTTATTATATCATTCCAACTTTGATGATATATCTCTTTTATGGGGTTTATGTTTCATTGCAATCTTGATGATTCAGAACTTAACCATAATTGATCTAACAATTATATCATTCCAACATGAAATACAGTATAGTTCTTGTGTAGAAACTATAATAGTTCTTGTACTTTATTTTGATAAAGATACTTGATTGTGATGCTTATGATATACCTTTGCATATCTATGTTGAATTGTACTAAGTTCTTTAGCATGAACTAGATACTCTCATACATTTCATTTGAACTCTAAGAGAAGCGACTCATGAGATTTCTATGTGTTATGTTTAAAACAGATGGCAGCAAAGGCAATGGAAATGAATCAGTTAACTTTGATTTTGAGAATGATGATTTGCTCGATATGGAGGAGTAGACACAAAAGAACTCGCAAGAATAGTTTGTCAATTGCTTGGAGAAACTTCTATTTTAAGTTTAAGACTCTTTATTTGATTGAGCTTAAAACTTTTCGATTATTTTGAAGTTTATTATTTAGTTGACTTGAGATTATGGTTTTTGCTTTGTTGGTTTAGTCTTCATGAACTATTCATTTATGGTTTTAGAACTATTTGATTATTTTGGTTTAGTCATATTTGAACTATTCAAATTATAATTGATTTAGTCTATGATCCATGTTCTTTATGATTCAATAATGTTTGAATTTTTGTGATCCAATATTATAACATTGCTTAGCCTAATATATTGAGAATATAGGAGGAGATTGTTGGATGTATATGTATATTCTCAGTATAATAGGATAATATTGTATATATTGTTCTATGGGGCAACACGGGTTTTACACGTGTTATGTATTAATTATTGGAACGGGTTGAGTGGGCTAAAAGCCCAGTACCCTAAACCCAGTCTAATCTCTATATAAGCTGGTCTAGAGGTAGTGCCCTGTGATATTCCAATACTGATAAGCAGGGTATAATATCTTAAGCGGCTAGAGATTAACCCTAACCCTAATTTCCCCAAATCAGTAGTAACAATCTCCCATTAAATAGTAGTAGAATATAAATATAATTTTTATAATTATCATAGATATCTTCTACAAAATTTAGGTTTTAATAAAAAAAATACATAGATCAGTAAACTTTAGGTAAACTTAGGGATTAATTAGAATATAGTAGAAGAATGATAAGAGTGTATATGTATATATATACCTAAAATAAATAATTTGTCTTCTTCTCCTTGTTCTTCTTATTTTGTCACCTTCTCTTTGTTCCCATTTCTTTTGTTGTCTTTTTTTTTTCTTTTTCGTTAAGCCCTCCACAATATATAAATTACATAAGAATCTAACTATAAATTTTCAATTTCTTAATCACTAAAGTTTGTTAAATAAAAAAGGTTATGAAATACAATTAAGGGAAAGCTTCGGTTGAGCACTACTCTAGTGCTCACAGCGTGAACACTAGGCCTTCGGGCGTTCATATCGAAGATCCGAACCGTTCACATTAATCTACACATCTAAATTAGTCTAAATATGTAAAATCAAATCATTTGAAATTTATTTGCCCATTCATTGAAGTGTTACAAAATTGTATGGCTGAAAATCATTGTTTTTATAGTCACATGATGGATGGGTAAATGAATTTCAAATGATTTGATTTTACATATTTAGACTAATTTAGATGTGCAGATCAATGTGAATGGTTCGGATCTTCGATATGAATGCCCGAAGGCCTAGTGTTCACACGGTGAGCACTAGAGTAGTGCTCAAATGAAGCTTTCCCATACAATTAAAATAGTTTTTTTTCCTTAATGAATATTTGGGCTATCACAGATTCACAATACATCCAAGAATTATAAAATTGACTCATAGTTGGAGCTTATTTTATCCTGCGTCGGTCGTAGGCAATTATTATATTAAATTATTTATAAACAGTTTTTTTTAATATAATTTGATAGAGTCAAAACGATTCTAGCTACACAAAAAATATCATTAATAAAGGGAAACTGTACAATAGATATATTTACAAGAAGTAAAACAAGATAAAACAAAAGAAGAGCACACCATTACAAAAGGGCGAGAAGGCCACAAAAGGTAGATAAGCAGTCTGCCTAAAAAACAACACCACGCAGAGCAGTCTGCCAAAGAGCAGCCATAGCACTCAAAGCAGCAAGATAGCAATAGCCGCGAACCAACTAACCACCAGTAGCAGGAGCCAAGTATTAGGATTGTGGCCTTAATTAAATACACGTAGGCGCTGAGTACTTGAAGTTAGAGAAGAAGAAGAGAAGACGAAGATAACAGCAAGTAGAAGAATGAAGTTGTAGGGGTTGCGGTCGACCGACCGGGAGTGCAGTCGACCGGTCATAGCTGAAAGGAGTTATTCAAGTGTACAGGGTTCAACAAGGAAGGGGATGGTCGACCGTGCAGTCGACTGGTCATGCCTCGAATGTGGACTTGACACATTGCGGTCGACCGATATCGGCGCTGTGTGTTATTTGGACTTTCGGGTTTTTGGTCCAATAAGTTGTATTTGTGTTTATCTTTTAGGGTTTACTTGAGGGCTATATAAGTGGTTGTAGACTCTAGGATTTGTATCTATCTCAATAGAAGAGAGCAGAGAATTGGTGAGTCGTTATCATTGCTCAACTTCAAGAGTGGATTGTTCCGATTGTTTCAAAGGTGTGAGAGAGAGATTGAGAGTTGTAACCTCTTTGTAATCTTTGTAATTCTTGGGAAATAAGAAGTATTGGTTATCTCTGCATATTATTGTGTTCTTGTGAGATCTTGCATATATCATGGTGGCTTGTTCTTGATTCATCTAGTTCTTGAGAAGTTTCTATTGCTTGTGGTGTGTGAGTTCCGCTATTAGCACTACGAGTTGTGGTAGATTCTACAACAAGTGGTATCATAGCACTAGGTTCGAGATGACCGTTAGCAAGTTGAAGAAAGGTTCGATGGGAGTGACTTTGCAATATGGAAGATTCAGATGATAGTGTATCTTTGTTAGAAAGATCTAGATGGTCCGTTATATGATGAAAAGCTGGAAGGTGGAGACAATGATGCAAAGGTATTGGCAGAGTGGAATCGTTTGGATCAGAAGGGGCTAGAACAGGTTCAGTTGGGACTGAGTAGAAAGGCGTTATTTCATATCTCGAAGGCAAAGACCACAAAGGAGGCTATGGAGATTCTTACGGATATTTATGAGAAATCGTCGGCATCTAATAAAATTCTTCATCTAATGAAATTGGTTAATATGAAGTTGAGTGAAGGAGGTTCAGTAGTAGAATATGTGAACAATTACTGTATGACTTACAACTAAATGGAAGCTGTAGGTTTGTAGTTTCCAGATAGAGGACAGTCACTGTTACTTCTATCTACTTTGCACAATAATTATAGTATGGTTGAATAGACTATTACAGGCACTATGACAGATTCGACGACTCTACAGGATATGGTGAGTAGCATTCTGAACGAGAAGGTGAGAAGGGTGTGAAAAGGGAGATTTCCATCATCTTCTTCTAGATATTCTGCAATTTCAGTTGAGAAGAAACGTGGGAGATCTAAGAGCAGTCGAAGAAGAAAAGATCATAGTAGTTCATCTGAAAGTGGGTCTGATGACAGTGATGGGGGACAGACCTGAGTGTTGGTATTGTCATAAGAGGGGCCATATGATGCACAGTTGTAAAGGCCTATATGAAGAGGAAGCAGGAAAAACCGAAGGAAGACAAACCAAAGGAAGCCAATGTGATGTCCGATAAAATTAAAGAGTTATGCTTATCAGGTAGGAAGGAATTAGGCATGCGAGATTGATGTATTGATTCGGGAGCTTCTTTTTATTGGTTCAAGAGAAGGGCACGGTCAACCGTGCAGTCAACCGGTCATGCCTCGAGTGTGGACATGACACGCTGCGTTCGACTGACCCAAAGTGCGGTCGAACGACATCGGCAATGTGTGTTATTTGGACTTTTGGGTTTTGGGTCCAATAAGCTGTATTTGTGTTTATCTTTTAGGGTTTACTTGAGGGCCATATAAGTGACTGTAGACTCTAGGGTTTGTATCTATCTCAAGAGAAGAGATGAGAGAATTGGTGAGCCATTATCATTGTTCAACTTCAAGAGGGAATTTTGTCGAGTGCTTCAAAGGTGAGAGAGGTATATTAAGAGTTGTAATCTCTTTGTAATCTTTGTATCTTGGGAAATAACAAGTATTGGTTATCTCTGCATATTATTGTGTTCTTGTGATATCTTGCATATCTCGTGGTAGTTTGTTTTTGGTTCATCTAGTTCTTGGAAAATTTCTATTGCTTGTGATGTGTCAGTTCTGCTGTTAGCACAAGGAGTTGTGGTAGATTCTGCAACACCAAGACAGTAGCCAAAGACCCATAAAATAAGGAAATAGAATCACCAAATAATAAGCACAATAAGACTCAAAACAACCAGTAGCAAACAAACAGCACAGCCCAGGCCCACCATAAAAGCTAACAACAGAAGCCAAAAAAAGAAAGAAGAACGAGCCACCAGATACATAACCATAACATAGAATAGAGAAGAAGAACAGATAAAGCAGTAAACTCAATACGCATATAGAACAGAAAAAACATATATATATAAGAGGGAGAAAAACATCACAGCAAACAGAGATAGAATGAAAGGAACTCTTAGCTTGAAGAGGAAACGGCCGATTGAAAGATATAGAAAAAAGCCAACCTACAAGAAATTAATAACAGGCCTAGAGAAGCAAGCAACCTGCACTCAAAACAACAAAAGGAGGGAGCCAAAACATGATGATATTCTCGGACAACGAAGCTCCTAGAACTGCAAGGCAAAACAAAATCGTTGTAAGAGATAATAAGGAAAATAATAAATGAACATGCCAATAAACGAAGTAAAACATAAAGAAAATTTAAGCAGAGTGAAAGAAGTTGTTGACCGCCCAATCAAGATTGGCTAACCGAAGCTTAGTCAGTTTGTTTGGAGAGGGGATCTGACCCCAGAAGTCGGTGAAATATAGGAGATCATTAACCAAACAATTAATGGATCGGGAAGAGCTTTTGAAGATTCTATTATTTCTTTCACTCCAGATGATCCAAATAAGCGTCATCATGGTTAAATCACATGATGTCCGAAAAGAATGCATGATTCGATGCATGCGCCAGTTATCCCACCAACAAAACACTGAACCGGGCATATCATGCACATGTCATGCTCTCTTGCAAATGGTCTATAAAGGACGAATAAAAGAGCAGCTAATAAGTTGCAAGTGTTCTCATGGCTAGTCAGACGAAAAACGCATTTTTAACCAAGAGTTAAGTTTTTTTTGTTGAGATAATCCACCGTGAGCAGTTTATTGTGAATTGTCAGCCAAGTGAAGGTACCTTGACCAGTTTATTTATAAACAGTTAATATACAAAAAATAACGAAATCCTTCATAATAATTGTCATGTCAAAACTATATCTACATTACGATATATCCAAATGAAATATACAGTACTGACCTTGACTAAATTTTTGCTGGACATCTATATGTTCGATCTATTAATCTACCTAGCTAGTGGCTGGATTACATATTCAAGTTAGACCGCATTGTCTAGCGCTTTTTCTATTAATTAGGTTATATAAATTACAATTAAATTCAGATTGTTCTCAACTAGTTTTCGTCATGAGTATCAGTGTATCTACTACAAGAGCTGCTATCGGATCCTATCAGGTCGGGTCCTCCATTACCCGAACTCGAATCCGGTATCTCACAGGTCCAAAAATTAGACCTGGATCTGGACTTGCGAGAACCGGGTCTAGGTCTGGGTCCTAGTTAAAAAAATCTACCGTCGGGTCCGATAGGGGTGAATAAATATTTGCACTTAAGTATTTTTGTACCCGACATCCTATGATTCCAACAATTTTTACACTAAAGTATATGAATAAATATTATATTTACACATCTATCTTCAACAATTACTATTTATATGTATATCCTATAATCCTATTATTCAAATTCTAAATTTTTTAAGGGTTTTCTTGAATGGGTTCGGGTCTGGGTTGATTCTATTTTGAGTGGACCCAAACCCGGACCTGGAAGTGCATCGGGTCTTATTTTAGGATTCGGACCCGTATACATCGGGTTGGTTTCGGTCCAATGCCGGGTCGGTCGGATCCGGGTATCGGGTAAATGTGCTATCTACTACATAATAGAAAATGTCTATATATGATTATGTAATGTTATGCTTCTTGCATTACATGTCTGTTTGAAAGCGCGCACAACGGTTCTCTTAATTATGGAATTCAGCGTCGCAACTGAAAGCAGTTCCCTCTACAAGTAAAAACAGTTTGTTAGGTCACACTTTTTTTTGGTTATGTTTCTGATCTTTACGAATTATCTTTAGTTGCACTAACTTTTATTTTATATGAACGACACTTTCGTAAATAATTATGTCCTAAATAAATTTGAAGTTTGAGGAGATTTTCCTAATTAGTTAATTAATTTGAAATTGATGGTTAATATAACTCTCACCTAAAAAATGGTTGTTGAGATTATAGTTGGTTTGTCTACAAATGACAACTCCAACCCTCACATTACAATATTAGAGATTAGAGATTCAAGATATATAAAAAAAATAAAAAATAAAAGAAAAAGAGAGGAAGCCAGAAAAGGATATAGGGACCAATCTTAATTGTTATGTCTTTCTCAAAGCATTCCTTTGCTTGACTTAACTTATTCAATTTTAATTGGCTGCAGTCGTAAGATTCTATCCGTTTCCTTAAAAAAACTTATTCGATTTTAAATTATTAAAAAAAAAACTTATACTTTAATCATAACTCAAATTTGGGGTATGTGTTATTTTAATAAAAAGTTACAACACACCTTGAACCTGAAATCTTCCTTTATTCATTTCCGACGCAATCTGATTTCGAACTTCAGGCCTCCATTCGCTCATCTCAAACCTTATGTTGTGAAATACATTACCGACATAGTGTGGACCCGAAGGTATCAACTTGCGGATGGGGCTCCATCAGAATCTAGCCAAAAATCACGGAAAAGCTCCCAAAACTAAATGAGCAAAATACAAGAGAGGAAAAAACATGACCATCCCTTTATGTTTAAGAAAGCTACAAAGCTTACAGCTACAGCTACCAATCGGAGATATGCATGCGTGCGAGAACAACCGAGAAGGGACATCAAGTGCCCACGTCTTGAACGAGCTCATTCTATCATGCATCAACTTAAAGTGCGAATTTGTGGAGAGTGATGGAAGAAGGCTATGTATTAGGTACGCCGTGGGATAGTTTCATCCATAGGTGCAGTGTATTAAGATAAGATACAATGATTTTGAGATAAGAAGGAGACCACTATAGGTGTACCACATTAACAAGGTTCATGCATAGTCATCAAAGTTATGAATTTTTCTGCGGTGATAAGACGTTTAGAGGGTCGTCACACCTAACACAAGGTCAGCAACAATCTGGATCATCTTCAGTGCACGATTCAACCATCCATCACAGGAGATTGAAACCTTATTCTCGAAATAGTATTCCTCTTTGTAGGTTGTTGATGGCGATTGTTTGTGTAATGTGCATTTCGGTCAGGGCCGGTCTCACCCTTGAGGTCCGTGAGGCGGCCGTTAGGCCCTCAAATAATTTGTAATTTTAGGGGCCCTCAAATTTGTACTCTCTTTGTTGAATAAACATTAAATGCCATATTAGTGAGTTATGAAAAATAAAAGGTCAATAGTCTTTGTAAGTGAAAAGCCGAGGGGTGTAAGTGAAAAGCCAAGGGATGGCAGAGTAGTTAATGGTCTTGTATGTTTTGTTTTTTAGTTCTTGCCTATTTAAAGGTCTTGTTGATTTTGTTTGAAGAACAGAACAAAAAAACGTGAAATCACAAAAAGTTATCAAATAAAGTTCTCAAATTGGTATCAGAGCAAATGGAGAATGTGATGGGTCAAATGCCGCTACCACGACTAACGAAGGCGAATTACGAGAACTGGAGCATTCAAATGAAAGCTCTTCTCGAATCTCAAGATGCATGGGAGGTGGTCGAAGAAGGTTTCGAAGAACCAACAAATACCACGGGATATACGGCGGCTCAAACCAAGGCGTTAAAAGAGTTACGATCGAAGGATAAGGCGGCACTATACATGTTGTTCCGAGCCGTTGACGAGTCGGACTTTGAGAAGATTGCCGGTGCAACTACTTCAAAAGAAGCGTGGGACACTTTAGGAAAAGTGTTCAAAGGAGCCGACCGAGTCAAAGCAAGTGCGTCTCCAAACTCTTCGTGGCGAGTTGGAGAACATGAAGATGAAGGAGTCGGAAACTGTATCTGACTACATCACGCGTGGACAAGCTGTGGTGAACCAACTGATTCGTAATGGCGAAGCGTTAACCGATGCGCGAGTTGTGGAGAAGATTTTGAGATCATTAACCGACAATTTTGAGAATATTGTGTGCGCAATAGAAGAGTCAAAGGACCTTGCGACGCTCACAGTCGACGAGCTTGCAGGCTCTCTCGAGGCACACGAACAAAGTAAGAAGAAAAAGAAGGAGGAGACACTCGAGCAGGCACTTCAAACCAAGGCGTCAATCAAAGACGAAAAGGTACTCTATTCTCAAAATTTTCGTGGTAGAGGGCGCAGTCGTGGAGGTCGCTACAATGGTCGCGGTAGTGGAGGTCGCGGTCGAGATGAATATTATGAGGAAAAGGGGCAGTCAAGCCAACAAAATTGTCGAGGTAGAGGACGTGATCATGGGAGAGGCGGCCGGTCAAATTATTCAAAAGTTGAATGCTACAACTGCGGCAAGCATGGGCACTACGCAAAAGAGTGCAAATCAAACATCGAGTGCTATAATTGCGGTAAGTATGGGCACTATGCAAAAGAGTGCTATTCCGAAAAAAAGGTAGAAGAAAACGCGAATCTAGTCGCGGAAGATGAGACAAGAGAAGATGGTGTTCTCATGATGGCCTACAAAAATACAGTTTCCGACAACGACACAGTGTGGTATCTCGATACCGGCGCTAGTAACCACACGTGCGGGCACAAGCACCTATTCAAGGAGATGCGAGAGGTTGAAGATGGACACGTTTCGTTTGGAGACGCGTCAAAGATCCAAGTAAAAGGTCAAGGTACGGTTCACTATTTACAAAAAACTGGCACGGAAGGATCAATCGAGAATGTTTATTACGTACCTGATCTTAAGAGCAATATTTTGAGCATGGGGCAACTCATGGAGAAGGGATACTCGGTATTCATGATAAACCGGGTACTACAATTGAAAGACAATCAAGGGCGTCTGGTTGCTCGAGTCGAGATGGGAAGAAATCGGATGTACAAACTGAATTTGAGAAGCGTGCGAGAAAAATATTTGCGAGTCAACATAAAAGACAAGGCATCGCTGTGGCATCTCCGCTTTGGTCACCTACATTATGGTGGTCTAAAGAAGTTAGCAAAGAAGAACTCGGTGCACGGGCTGCCGGACATGGACTATGAGGGCAAATTTTGTGAAGAATGTGTACTTGGCAAGCAAGCGAGAACCTCGTTTCAAAAGAAGGCAGAATATCGAGCTAAACATATTCTCGAGTTGATTCATACCGGCATATGTGGACCAATCACCCACGAATCTTTCAGCGGTAAAAGGTACTTTATTTCCTTTATCGATGATTTCTCACGAAAAACTTGGGGTTATTTTTTGAAAGAAAAATCTGAGGCATTCGAGGTGTTCAAAAAGTTCAAAGTGATGGTGGAGAAGGCAACTGGTAGACACATCAAAGTCGTACGATCCGATAGAGGTGGCGAGTATACTTCGACGGCTTTCATGGAGTATTGCGAGGAGCAAGGCATAAGGAGATTTCTAACCGCACCATACTCTCCTCAACAAAACGGTGTGGCTGAGAGGAAGAACCGGACTATTCTCGACATGGTTCGATCAATGCTCAAGAGCAAGAAGATGCCAAAGGAATTCTGGGCAGAAGCCGTGCAATGTGCCATCTATGTACAAAATCGATGTCCACATGTGAAGTTAGATGATCAAACACCACAAGAGGCATGGAGCAGTCAAAAGCCGACAGTTTCTCATCTCAAAGTGTTCGGTAGTGTGGCTTATGCACACGTACCGGATCAATGAAGAACGAAGCTCGAAGAAAAAAGCAAAAAGTATATTTTTATTGGGTATGATGAGAAGACAAAAGGGTACAAACTACTCGACCGATAAGCAAGAAGGTGATGGTGAGTCGTGATGTGCGAGTAAATGAAGCAAGCGAGTGGGACTAGAACAATTTGACAGAGGTTATCATCGAAGTTGGAGAATCATCAGTCGTTGCACCAACAAGCATATCAACAAACTCTGAAACTACCGATAATGAAGATGAACCACGACAACCCAAATCACGAAGTTTGCAAGATTTGTATGATTCGACAAATGAGATACACCTTGTATGTCTTTTGGCAGATACTGAAAATATTAGTTTTGAATAGGCGGTGCGAGACAAGAAGTGGCAAACTGCCATGAACGAGGAGATTAAGGCGATTGACCGCAACAACACATGGGAACTAGCAGAATTACCGAAAGGAAGTCAGCCTATTGGTGTGAAATGGGTGTTCAAGAAAAAGATGAATGCTGAAGGCGAGATAGAATGGTACAAGGCGCGACTTGTTGCGAAGGGATACAAGCAAAAGGCAGGAATCGACTATGACGAAGTATTTGCTCCTGTTGCAAGAATGGAGACAATTCGATTACTCATTTCACAAGCTGCTCAATTCAAATGGCTGATATTTCAAATGGATTTCAAGTCGGCATTCTTGAATGGTGTGCTCGAAGAAGACGTCTACATCAAACAACCACCCGGGTACATGAAAGTTGGAGAAGAGAAGAAGGTGCTAAAATTGAAGAAGGTGCTTTACGGGTTGAAGCAAGCACCGCGGGCATGGAATACACGTATTGATTCATATTTCAAGGAGAACGGGTTCAAGCAATGTCCCTACGAGCATGCTCTTTATGTAAAGAAGAATAGAGGTAACATATTATTTGTTGCTCTTTATGTCGATGATCTCATCTTTATGGGTAACAATGATGAGATAATAGAAGAGTTTAAGGTCACAATGACACGGGAATTTGAGATGACAGATTTGGGCTTGATGAAGTTTTTTCTTGGTTTGGAGGTTAGACAAGTAGAGATGGGTATTTTTATATCACAGAAGACATATGCAAAAAGGATTTTGAAGAAGTACAAGATGGCATATTGCAACCCGGTATCAACACCAATGGAGCCAGGTGCAAAACTTTCGAAGTTCGATGGAGGAGAACGTGTCGATGCGAGTAGATATCGGAGTTTGATGGGAAGCCTTCGCTATCTCACACGCACAAGGCCGGATCTTTCATTAAGTGTCGGCATTGTAAGTCGGTTCATGGAGGAGCCGGTTCATTCACATTGGAAGGCGTTGAAGCGAATCCTACGGTACATCCAAGGAACGGTGTCACTCGGGTTGTTCTACTCAAAAGCAGAAGATTACAAGTTGGTTGGCTATTCCGACAGAGATTGGTGCGGAGATATATACGATCGGAAAAGTACCTCGGGATATGTGTTCTTTATGGGAGATACTGCGTTTACTTGGCTTTTAAAGAAGCAACCGATCGTGACGCTCTCGACATGTGAAGCTGAATATGTGGCAGCATCTTGGTGTGTATGTCATGCGATATGGCTTAGAAATTTGTTGAGCAAGATGGAGCTAAAGCAACTTGGTGCAACCGTGATTCAAGTTGACAACAAATCAGCAATTGAGCTGGCAAAGAATCCAGTGAACCATGAAAGAAGCAAACACATCGATGTTCGTTTTCACTTTATCCGAGATCGTGTGAAGGAAGGAAGTGTGGAATTGGTGCATGTGGCAAGTCAGGATCAAGCTGCGGATATCTTCACAAAACCGCTACCGAAAGTACTTCTCGACAAATGCAAGAAGATGATTGGCATGACGGATGGTAGAAGCATTTAAGTTTACAGGAGAGTTTTGTTGAATAAACATTAAATGCCATATTAGTGGGTTATGAAAAATAAAAGGTCAAGAGTCTTTGTAAGTGAAAAGCCAAGGGGTGGCAGAGTAGTTAATGGTCTTGTATGTTTTGTTTTTTAGTTCTTGCCTATTTAAAGGCCTTGTTGATTTTGTTTGAAGAACAGAACAAAAAAACGTGAAATCAAAAAAAGTTATCAAATAAAGTTCTCACTCTTTGTAAATATAGGCACATATTTTGTGCGTAAAAAAAAATTGTTATTAGAGGCCCCAAAAATAAATATTTGGGCCTTCAGAATTTTGTTTAAATTATTTGGGTTTAGGCTTGATTGAATTTGAGGCTTTAAATTTGGTTGATTTAAAAACAAATTCACATTTAAATCAATAGAAACTCAAACCCGAATCTCACATTCAAACTCAAACCTGAAACCCTTACCCTCAATCCGAAACCCGAAACTCACATTTAAAACAAATCCTTTATGGCTCTTTCTTCTCAGTTATTCGATGATATATATTTTGCATATTTTGTTGAACAATGTGCAAATTTTTTGTATAATATTTTTTTGTTTTTTTTTGTTTTTTTTAAATATATGGGGGGTCCCATTTTGGAAGTTCGCCTCGGGCCCCGGAAACTCAGACCCGGCCCTGATTTCGGTTTTGAACTTCTCAAGAAAGAGTCAAACAATTGTGAGCTTTTCTCAATGTTGAATACAACTTCTGACAACAACTATTTAATTGGTGAGACAGAGCAAGAATAGCGTGCAAGATTTTGCGATCAAACCACGGTTTTAAGAAGCATGCTCACAAAAACCATCTGATGATTGTAAAAATCACAGCAGATCAGAGTCGTACGATCTCTGCACGGATCCCAATGCATCTACTTGAGCGTCGGAGGGTCTGTCGCCGGGATCATCCCCCGGTGTTTCAGGTGTTTTGCAGATCTGTCGGCCGCATCATCCACCATCGAATTCATATCACAGGAGGTCAATCAACAGTCCAGATTCAATCTCGGGAGCTCTAACCTCTTTTAACGGCCAAGTCACAGGTTTGATTTTTAGTAGTTTCTATCCATTATTAATTCACTATCTGTTTGCTCCCATATCGAAATAAGCAGCAACACCATCTTAAACACCAAGCAAGGATCTGCATTGCAATCTCCAGTGCATTTTTCTTGAAAACACAAACATGAAACCAATATTCATCATTGAATCATTCATCATCTTGCGAGCAGAGAAAGAACATAACGAAAAAGAAACACGAACAATTAATTGGATCACTCTCTTTGCAAGCAAAAATGCATAGCACAAAAATGAGCACAAACAATGAAATGCTAGAAAATTGGTAACCAAAAATATGTACCATCACGGCAGAACAAGTCTCAATTTCATGAGTACTAATTACAAATTCCGAAGTTGCTGACTATCATCTGTCGACTACAACAAACGAAGTCTTCACCGGCATTTTTACCCCGGTGCTTTCTGAAAGCGCCGGGGTAGATTATAATTTTTTGGAAAGTAAATAAAAAAGAATTTTCTACCCCGGCATTTTATATAAAACACCGGGGTTTAAGTATGTACTCCGGCGTTTCTTAAGAAAGCGCCGGGTATAGGCGTAATTATCTACTGGCTTTCCAATCCCAATTTTTTTTTATTCTCTCCCACTCTCTCTCTCTCTCCCCCGGCCCTCTCTCACGATCCCAACACCCCCCTCTCCCCCTCCCCGTCGTCAACCTCTAGTCCTCAACGCCGTGGTATTTTTTTTTTTCCATTCTCCCCCGCCCACTCTCTCTCTGTCTCTCTCCCCCTCTCTCTCACGAACCCAACACCCCCACTTATCTAACAAATCCTAGCCCCCGATCACCGTGCCCCCAACCTCGCCATCGCCGTTGCCGATGCCGCTGCAGTACCCATCGCCTTTTCCGCGCCATCACTCTGATCACTGTCATCTTCCTCCCTTTCTCAAACCCTAGGTATGAATTTGAGAATTCGTTCATTTGTAAATTTGATAATTTGGGATTGAATAGGGGTTTTCGGAAATTTGTGTTAACCATGTAGCATAGGGGTTTTCGGAAATTGCACTAATTCATATGTTTTAGTGGAGAAACCTATTGAGCTTTGTTTAGTGTTGTTTGTAGCATGATTCCACAGTAAGAATTGTTTGTAGCAAAAGGAAAACTGTAATCACATCTATACTATTATTAAGCAAAGTCCTATTTTATCGGCTTTTTACTATCATGCCCTCATCAACATAAAAGGCTAAAAAAATATATAGGGTTAAAAAATGTAATTTGCATGGCTAATAAATTAAGATTTGCATGCCACCCATTCATACCCTTCATTAACAGAAGGTGATTAATATCTGACCATACCGAGACCATTCATGATCATTCATGACCATTCATGTTGGAAAATTGTGAGAATGTGTGAGAATGTGCATTTGGTTTGGTAAATTGTGAGAATGTGTTGAATGTGGTTGCTTATGGATTAGTGGGTGCAGCATACCGAGACCATTCATGACCATTCATGTTAGCATGACTTTGTATATCGTGCACGTTTTAATTATTAATAGGCGATTAGTGGGTGAAGTGATTAGTGGGTAATTACTAGGAAAATAAAATTCAAAATAAGCAGTACTTAGTGTACTGAATACTGATATAGTATAACACAAAAAAAGTTATCATTACTAATTGATCTCAATAAATTGCATTACTTTGAACATATTGTCAAAAACTGCATTGACCAGGATCGGATAAAATTTCTGAATTACGTAAACTAAGTTAGACTAAATTTTTTTATAGACGTGCATCACATGTGCATTATACTAGTTGCAGTTATAGTTAGCTAAGAGCAGCTGTAGTGGTTACCACTTAAATTTTGGATATTGAGCATATAGGAATCACTACAACATATATGACATTTGATAGCATTCATAAAATGCTATAGTAGACCTACGATAGCGTTTTCCAAATGCTATCAAAAGCCCCGCTATAATAACTATATAGCGTTTTGACAAAACGCTATAGAATGTATAGCGTTTTGGCAAATGCTATAGATTCTATAGCGTTTTGTTAAAACGCTATAGAATCTATAGCGTTTCGTCAAACGCTATAGATTCTGTAGCGTTTTAAAAATGCTATTGATTCAATAGCGTTCGGCAAGCTGTATATGTGGAACATAAAAATCTATTTGGAATCATCAATCAATTATATATAATCCAATTCTCGAGTTATGATAGCAAAGATGTATCTGCGAAGTCAATTATCACCCACAGCAATAACCATAGTTGGGGAGAATAAATTTCTTGAAGTTATTAATGGAAAAAGATACCAACATTCACAGGACATGTAGAAATACTATCAACAGCATATACATGCATAGATATGAAATGCATTACTTGCCAACAAATTTGCAAACCAACCATGGCTGATAAGAAAAACAACAACAACAAAAAAGTTATAGTTTTGCTTAGACCAAATGGTTCAATCACAGAATAGTTTGCCAAACAGAGGATCAAGTTCAATTTAACACTGTAAAATCAACTACAAAATCAGTTCAATTTACATAGATGGATCCCTCTATTTCTCTTGTAAGATATTATATGATCTTTTAAGATGATATGAAGAAATCCAGCACCAGCTGATCATGTGTATCAAAACACTTGACACAAGAAAACTTTGGTCTGTGTATCAAAACACTTAAGCCATATACCGTGCCTTATCAGCCTGACATTTCCTTTTTTGTACACTGAGTTATAAATATCACCAGAGAAGAAGGAAACCATCTCTCTCCAAGCACTGCCAATTCAGCCTGAAAGAGAAGAAGGAAAAGTTTAAAGATGGAAGTGTATACTAGCTTTATTTAGTCCTTAACCTACACTCGAAAAGTTAACTTAACTCCATTATTTTTTGCGTTGAGACAACTATATCAATGTTTCTTAGTGTAGGGACAAATTATTTACAAGATAATATAACAAGATAATGTTAAAAAAAATGAAAGACAACAATCGCAGCCATCGGCATGCAAACACACTATATTTTTTCAAGGTTCATCCAAGTGTAGCGGCCGGCTACTTTCGCACACAAAGACACACATATTATTTTCAGTTTAAGAAGAACCTTGGTACTGCAGTTGTTGTCTTCTTCAATCATGATTGCATGTTATATGTCTGCCAAGAAGAACCTTGGTACTGCAGTGGTTGGCTAATTAATTGGGGAAAAGGGTTGATATCTCTGTGCTGTTTCCAGTTATATGTAATCATGATTGCATGATCTTATTTTTGTTCGGTTTTAGAGATAAATGTTTTCTTATCTATTCATCCTAGCTAATATTTGTTTTGCTTTACAGTGGTTAATTAACTTGTGTCTATATTGGATGCTAGGATTGTGGAGAATGGCCAATTTAAACAAGACTGGAGGTCAAGGAAAAGAGTGCAAATATTTCAGTATGTAGTGCTTAAATGGACTCTAGCACTACTGATAGGCCTTGGTACTGCAGTTGTTGGCTTCTTCAACAACCTTGCAGTTGAGAACATTGCTGGCTTCAAGTTGTTGTTAACTAGGAATCTTGTGCTTGAGCATAGGTAAACTGTGAGTTACCATTTCAGATAGATGTATATTTTGATGTATATTTTGTGATTACGGTAATTCCAAACTCAAAATTTGGTCTGTAATATCAAACATATGGGCTTTTGGATTTGGATGCTTGACTGATATCTATTTTGCTATCTATTTTGCTTCTAGTTATTTTTAAGTCATCTTCATATGTTTATTTTTGCTGGTGTGGGAGGAAATGTATTCCATTTTATTCCAATCCATTTCAATTTACACACCATTCCAGTAATATAGTGCAGTTTATTCATAAACTGATGCTTCCTCTCGTAATGTTCGTCAAACCCTATATGTAGAGATTGGAAGATAGTACTTCAGTTTCCAATCCTCGGACAAATTAGTAAGTACCAGATTTAGTTTGCTAAGTAAGAATAGATAAATTTGTCTCTACCTCTCCTCCCAGGATGCAATATACTAAATATTCATCACAGTATAAACACTCAAATCCAGTTGTAAGGCTTCCTACAAAAAAAATTGAAAACTAAAATCTAATATTATGTAAGCTATTCCTAAATTATTGATATAGTTCAATACTAGCAGCTAAGATATATGAAAATTAATACTGCTACTGACTGTCACAAAATTAGAGCTAATACTTTGTAAATATATATGCATGAAATTGAAAAGGAATATCAGATTAATTAAAGATGAGAAGAATTAATGCACTTACTGTCCAATAAGTGAAGAATCTTGGAAGGGTATCACCATGTAATTATGGACTAACCTGTAAATTCAAAAGGAAAAAATGGTTATCCATCATTTGTAATTTATTTTTGACACGAGCTTAGAACATGACATCTTTTGTCACATTACAAATCCTTTATATTTTCTTTGTGATCAGTACTGATAACTATTTTGTCGAAATCTACCTGCCATCCAGCTTCAATGGTGTTCAGATCGCCACCGAACGAACCAGAGATGACCCAAATCTGAGAAAGACTGAACTCAGATGGAGTTGTGACCCTGGGTGACCATACATTAAGACTAGCTTTTGCACCATAGTACTGAGCTCCACTTACATATCCTACTGCATGCTGTATTTTGGTCACAATGCTCATTAATTACATACAAGTGTCATGAAGAAGATTCCTTTATTATTTTATAGAATACTATTATTAAAATGATATACTATTATTAGCTTAATCTTAATTTAGTCTTGGATTCTAACTAGTCTTTCTATTATTAAGTATTTCCCTTAAGTTCAGGCCAACTAAATCTTGAGATATAATTGATTCTGCAACAAACACACTATCCATGTCAACTGCTTAATTGGACTGGCTACCTGCAAATGTAATTTTTTTTAGATTTATCCTTCTAAAACTGCGGTTCTGCATTTATTAATTCCGATACTTCTTAATGGAGCAATTATAGCTGACAAATATGGATGAAGTAATAGTTTTATTTTAGAGATAATTGGTGAAGTACCAGTTGAGTTGGAGGCTTAAATGTCATGTTTATTTTTCAGTATTATTAGAAGCTGATAACCTAAACTAATGAAGACAGTTCAACATATTTATTTGTACAAATGATAAAATCAAAGGGTGTATCTGCTAAAACAACATAATTGCATATACTGATGAACTGAAACAACCAATGAAAACCCCCAAAAATGGAAGATTCAGAACTACTTCCTACTTCAAATATTTCATTAAAGCAATGGATAAACAACCAAAAATAATTTATAAATAAAATGTGTTTGGGAAAAAAAAACTGAAAAAACTAACCTCATGGCCATTGCTAGAAGAATCTCTTCTCACTGTTCTGAGAGACTTCCTCCCAAATCTCTCAATTGAACTAGCTCTCAAAACATCTTTAACAGTAGTTCTTCTAATAGGTACTGTTCCCTCTGGGCAAAACTCATCTGAATCAGTCCACCATTGAAAGTTATTATCGCCCATTTCTTCCTCCATTAATGTCTCATTGCTTTTGGGCATCTCTGGTGCACCCTGCAACATTCATTACCCACATTCAAAATCCGACGACTTGAGGCGGTCGTCTCACCCAGGATGGCACACAAATCAATTTTTCATTGTGAAAAGAATTCAGTGTTTCAGGTTTCATCTTTAATTGAAGCTCCTCCTTATGTGATCTACTTTCGAGGGGGCCGTCTCAAGGAGCTCACATTTCACCGAAATTCTTCTTTACTCCTGAACTTCAAAAGAACAATGAGAATGAAGTAAAACGAGTTCGTTCCAGTGACAGTGATAATTTAGCTGACCTTTTCACTAAGTCTCTGCCAAATGCCATCTTCTAGAAACTTGTCTATAGGATTGCTATGCGTAGAATCTGTCATCAAACTATGTAAGGAGTTATTTTCAATAACCACCTAGATTTTGAATAAACTCGAGTCCTAGCCCTTGGATGAATGCATGCATCTCAAAACACCTCTCATTTGACTACTAAGTTCAGAAAGCTATAAATGTCAATGTTTCTTGCATGATCCCTCAGAAATTCGAGGAAATCATATGAAGGGTTCTCACCTCAGTTCCTTTAACTTGTAAAAGTCCAAGAGAGCGAGGAGGCTAATTGTTTGTTTAAAATCCTATTAACCTTTGCGTTCGTTATATTTCTCTCTTTCCCCACCAACTAGTGCTAATTTGACTAGTGATAAAAAGGGTGATGATCATAGTAATGCAAAAAGTATTTTACATGGCTCCACCTCCTTGAATGTAGTAATGGTTTAACTAGTACGAAAAAGATAAACTTATTATTTTCCTACCCCTCCTCACTCTGGAGCTATAATTGTAGTGATTTATGTGGGTATTTGCACATGTAAAAGACCATAACAAGATAAGTTAACAAAATGAGCACACAATTAAACACTTTACTTTTAAAGTTATAAATCTACAGACATGTAAACACATGAAGAGACGTCGATCAATTCTACAGGAATTGTATATATGATGCATATTTTGAAATATCATGTCAAAAGATAATTTATACATCCACTTATATTATCAGTTGATAGTGGGAAAAGATTGTTCTTGGCTGGAATCAAATGAGAGTATAATATGTACATTTTTACGGGGTAAAAAGTGTATAACATGTACACTGAGCTTGCTTTTTCAATCTAGATCTACTACATTAAATAACCTTAAAGTTGATGTCATTTTTATTATTTATTACTATTTTTTTTTGCTAATTTGATGTCAGTTATTATGGAATGAGATTAGCAAAAATAAATATGTTATGGTATGAGGAGATAAATTAACCAATTATTAGCATTATGAAGGGGGGGGAAAAAAGTGCGGTGCACATACTAATAATCTAGTAAAACAGAGGTTAAATTCACATCAATCCTACATTGTTTATGAACACCAGCAGTTTTTTTCTTCTTTCACCTGCAGCTATTCATCCAAAGTTCTCACCTTGATCAGTTATTCGATTTTTCTTCACAAATTCTTTCCGCTAATCTTTTTGACCAAATTAACTCCTTCCTTTAATCTTTATATTCACAATTTGTTCAATGTATATAATATATCAAACAGGTCATCAGTGGGTTTGGTGTGGGTAAAGTACTTGATTCTAGTCATCCAAATTTCAAAGTCTGTGACTTCGTGTGAGGAACGACTGGATGGGAAGAGTACAGTCTCCTCCGTTCTCTAGGAAACCTTTTCAAGATCGAACATAATGACTTACCGCTTTCTTACTACACTGGAATCTTGGGTGAGCTAACATCGCAGATTTCATGACCAAATATCAGTTTTGGCCCAATCTATGCCCTTTCTTTGTAATTTATTTGGATATAGTTTACTAATTCATTAATATTATTGGTTAAGGCCATTTTCTAAAAAAATTATATAATTTTTTTTAAAAAAATCAGTTTTGGTGATTAACTGAGTATCATCATGAAATCATCAAATTTTCATTCTTTTAACTTCCAAGAAAATTTCCATGATTAATCTGCAGGAATGCCTGGTTTGACAGCATATGCAGGGTTTTATGAGGTATGCTCGCCTAAGAAAGGAGAGACTGTTTTTGTATCAGCAGCCTCAGGTGCTGTTGGCCAACTTGTTGGGCAGTTTGCGAAACTAATGGGATGTTATGTCGTTGGAAGTGCTGGATCTGATGACAAGGCATGTATTCCTGTCGCTCTCTATCATCTTTCACTATTATCTTCTCTATTCTTGTGCGGCATTCCCATATGAACTCTATGGCTCTGATGAGCATACAAAATTATGTTGTGTTAAAAACTTAAAATATAAAGCTTGATATTATCTTCTCCGGAATTGATCATTTCAGGTCAATCTGCTGAAGCAGAAATTTAAATTTGATGAAGCTTTCAATTATAAGAAAGAGCCTGACCTTAATGCAGCACTGAAGAGGTTAGTTCATGTCTCTACTATATGTTTTCAATACTATTATTGATAACCTAACCTAATGAAGACAGTTCAACATATTTATTTGTACAAAGTATAAAAATCAAAACCCCCAAAAATGGAAGATTCAGAACTACTTCCTACTTCAAATATTTCATTAAAGCAATGGATAAACAACCAAAACAAATTTATAAATAAAATGTGTTTGGGAAAAAAAATCTGAAAAAACTAACCTCATGGCCACTGCTAGAAGAATCTCTTCTCACTGTTCTGAGAGACTTCCTCCCAAATCTTTCAATTGAACTAGCTCTCAAAACATCTTTAACAGTAGTTCTTCTAATAGGCACTGTTCCCTCTGGGCAAAACTCACCTGAATCACTCCACCATTGAAAGTTATTATCGCCCATTTCTTCCTCCATTAATGTCTCGTTGCTTTTGGGCATCTCTGGTGCACCCTGCAACATTCATTACCTACATTAAAAAATTTCTCACCCGAAACACATCAAACTATTCTTACTGCTTGAAAAAACATATTTACAAAAAAAAACCATGAAAATAGGTTACCAATGGCCTCTGCCCTTTGAGTTTGGGATGATCAAATGCTGGTGGATGAAGAGAGGCACCGAAGAGGGCGGGGTGGCGGTGATCGGGGAAGGACCGACGACGGGGGAAGGCGGTGCCGAAGGGGCGGGTAGCGGCGATGGGGTAAGGAGGAGGAGGAAAATCATTTTTAGTTTTTGGGGTGACTGAATTTGGGATGGAAACCTAATTGGGATCGTAGGATAATTGAAGAAAAATAAGAGGAGGAGGAGAAAATAATTTGGTTTGAGAATGATTTGGACTTTAATTAGAATTTTCTTTTTTATCCTGACCACTTAAGTTTATTTACAGATATTATAGCATTTCTAAAACGCTGTAAAAAATACAGCATTTTAAAAATGCTGTCGTAGCTAAGAATAAATTTCAAAATTAATCAAAGATAGCATTTTATTCCGAAATGCTATTATTGATCACTTTCAATAGCATTTACACTTAAACGCTATAATAAATCCACTATAGAAAGCCATATATGTTGTAGTGAATACAAAAAATGGTTTGAGCTGTAGTCGTTGAACTCAAATTTTAAATTTTAATTTAAAGAAATGAACCGACGAGGAATGATTTCTCATCCGTTAATTTTTATTTTATTTTTTAAAATAAAAAAACAGCGGACGGATAATCATTTCCCATCTGTTGTATTTTAAAATAATAATAATAATAATAATTCCTAATTTACTGTTAAATTAATTCTAATTAATTCTTATCAAAGCTTAAATAATTCTTAATTTTTAATTAATTTCAATTAAAACCTAATTTTTACCTATAGAAATAATTATATGATGTATTCTATAGAATTTTTTAAAAAACAAAAACAAAGAAATGGCTGGGACGGGGCTTCATCTCCTGTCCCTGCTCATTTTACTTTTTTTTAAAAAAAATGAAAGGTGATTTCCCGTCCGTCGAATTTTTTTATTTAAATAAATAGCCACGGACGGGAAATCAATTCCCGTCCGATCAATTTTTTTTAAAAAAATTAATCGGACGGTCATCGGAAGGAAAATGATTTCCCGTCCGACAGATTAAAAAATATATATTTAGAAGAGAAAAAAGATCATCTTTGCGTTCGAAAACTTTTTTCTTCAACGGACGAAAAATGATTTTTCGTTAGCTATATTTTGACAATTGTCATTTCTTCTTCCAAATATAGCCGATCATTGTAGCTCTCTAATCTAAATTTTGGGCATTTGGCTAACGACTACAGCGATTATTTTCCTCCAAATTTTGGAAATTTTGGTAAAATAGCCAACGAACACTACAGATGCTCTAAGGTGTTCGTCAGAGCTTTTGCAGCTAATGTTGTAGGTATGGGAAGTGCTTTGAATAAGTTCCAATAATTTCCCGCCAAAATAACTATTGCAGTGGCTTCTAAACAAAAAGGGTGTAAAATATCAAGCTAACCAAAGCTGACTAGTTCTTGCCAAAGTGAATAATACGCAACTGCCATTGCATAGTGCTGAAAGCCTAGCCTAAGCACAGCCTTCCCGCTTTGATCCGCTTTTCACAACATTTTCCTGATGTATCCGAGAACCTTGAGTTTGTTCCTTGAGTTTGTTCGCGTCTACAAATCATATAATTCTATATAAGAAGATTATCTTGCTGACGACTACATTAATATCGGAAGTTCTCATTACATTCCATTCTTCTCCTGGAGGTGGGCACTCAGGACTAGAAAAGACTGTAGCAAGAATAAAAGCAAATTTCTATGGGGAAAGTCTGTTACAGGACATTACAAAGTTTGTGCAAGAATGTCATGTATGCCAACAATCAAAATATGACACTAATGTTCTGGCGGGCCTACTTAATCCAGTACAAATACCATATCAAATTTGGGAATATATTGCGATGGACTTCATCATTAGGCTCCCATCAGCTAAAGGCAAGTGTACAATCTTTGTAATTGTGGATAGATTGTCAAAATATACTCACTTCATTCCTCTTCCTGCAAGCTTTAATGCAGCAAAGGTAGCAGAGGTTTTTGTTGCTAATGTGGTGAAGTCACATGGGACTCCCAAGTCAATTGTCTCATATAGAGGCCTATTGTTTGTGAGTCAATTTTGGAAGGAGCTATTTACTATCCAGGAACTAAGTTGTGCATGTCTATAGCGCATATCACCCCAAAACAAACAACCAAACAGAAGTTCTTAATAGGTGCTTGGAGCAATATCTACGCAGCTTTGTATTAGAGGAACCAAGGGAGTGGATCAAGTACTTAGAATGGGCAGAGTAATGGTATAATACCTCGTATCATTCAGCCACCAACATGACCCCTTTTGAAGCTTTATACGGAAGGAAACCCCCACACTGCAAACATATATCCAAGGATCAACGAGAAATGCCCAAGCAGATAACCTATTGCAATGTGGATAAGATATTCTTCAAAAGTTGAAAGTCAATCTCACAAGAGCACATACCAGAATGAAATCTCTTGCGGATAAACACAGGGTTGAGTCGGTTGAGGATTTTGAAGAAGGGGAGTGGGTGTTTGTAAAATTGCAGTCATACCGATAACATTCAGTTGCACAAAGGACTTTGCACAAGCTGAAAAAAAAAGGTATTGTAATACCCCTTATATATATATATATTATATATATATAGGGAAAGCTTCGGTTGTGCACTCCTCTAGTGCACACCGCGTGTGCACTAGGCCTTCGGACGTTCATATCGACGATCCGAATCATTCACATTGATCTACACATCTAAATTAGTCTAAATATGTAAAATCAAATCATTTGAAATTCATTTGCCCATCCATCATGTGACTATAAAAAACAATAATTTTCAGCCATACAATTTTGTAACACTTCAATAGATGGGTAATGAATTTCAAATGATTTGATTTTACATATTTACACTAATTTAGATGTGTAGATCAATGTGAACGGTTCAGATCGTCGATATGAATGCCCGAAGGCCTAGTGTGCACTAGAGGTAGTGCACAACCGAAGCTTTCCCTATATATATATATATATATATATATATATATATATATATATATATATATATAGCAAATGCTCCATTGAAAACGGGTGCATTTTCAACGGGTTGGAAAACACACCCATGAGCCATCGGATCTTGCAAGATCATGATCAACGGTTCTGATCAAAACCCACTAAAGCCTCCCACTAATGGCTCTAAGAGCGAAGGGGCAATTTCGGAACTTCACGCAAAAAAATGTTTCAGACTTAGCGTTTTTTTGGCGTGGAGTTTTTTTTTTATTTTGGAAAAACTTACACAACGGCCTAGGTTGTTTGAACTTTTTTTTTGAAGAAAATTATACATAGGGGGAACAACGGCCTAGGTTGTTTTTTTTAAAAAAAAATTCAACCTAGGCTGTTGTTCCCAACAACGGCCTAAGTCGGTACAAGTGTTTGGAGAAACACTTACATACTCAGATCACCATCTCTCCCACAACAAAATTTTTCGCACTATTGGAGGTCGAGAAACCCATTTCTAGCTCTCTCTCTCTTGATCTGAAAACCCTAGCTCTTTCTTGCTCGTTGATTCTCACTCAATATCTCCCTCTTCTCACACACTTGTCCTCTTCCTTTGAAGGTCCCGATTGCCAAAAAATCCTAACCCATACGAAATCTCCCCAACCCTAAAATCCTAATCCTAAAGAAATTAGCCAAACCCTACTCCCCTTCCTTTCTCTACAGCAGCGCGCAAGGGCCTCCTCTATCTCCTTTCCGAATACCCTCATTCTGAAAGGTATTAATTTTTTCTTATTTTAGTCGATCTAACTAGGTTAATTGATTGAAAATTTTTATTCAATATTTGAGTGTACAATTTGTATATTATGTATAGATATTTATAGATTAGGTAATTATAGTTTTATTGTCGATGTAGATGTAGTATTAGTTGTTGTTGTTCGTTGTTAGTAATAGCGCACAAAGAGATCCAAAAATTATGCAATTTTGCGAGTACGTCGGGCTCGCCACGCACAAGCCAACGTAACTTGTAGAAGTGTGTTTGGATTCACGATTTACTTGGTGTAGAAACCCCTAGGCCCCACACCAACTGGCACGTGGACACAGCAACACTCCCCCCCATTGCCTCCTCCACGTGCTGTCAAAGCACAACCCCCCCCCCCCCCCCCCCCCCCCCCCCCCCATCTCATTTTAATTCATTTCAATTAAATCCCATAGGAACACTCCATAGAAATATCTATAGGGCAACATCCATTTTTTAAAATTAATTCTCTCTATATGTATTTGCTCTTAAGTACGGGGTGTTATAATTGGTGTTATTAAGTGGAACAAATTTAATTTTATGTTCAGGGGTATGATTCAACAATAAAAATGTTGTAAAATTTGACGTGTATAGAGGGACAACTAACTAGAGAAACAACCCTCTCTCTTATAAAACCCTTGGGTTCTCTCTCTTTAAAAACTCTCTCTCTCTCAAAAAAACCTAGATATGAGCAAAGTTGGAAGGGGCGGCGGCTATGGCTTGCCATCCCCACCCCCCCCCCCCCCCCCCCGGTGGTGTCACTCCTCCCATCAATACATCTCCCGCCGCTGCTTCTCCTCCTCAAACCCTCCCTTCGACGAGATCTGAGCTCCTTAACTGTCGGTTTTCAAACCAATAGGAGCTCATGCTCCCATCGTCTTATTAGCCACCACCATCACCGTCCTATTAGCCACCGTCGACCCAGTTTCCCATTGCTGGTTCTGTGCTCCACCATCGTCGTCGTCTCCTTTGGTGTTGAGCGATGGGAGGAGCTGGTGAGCTCCTTCTGTGGCGGTGACGGCAGCGCGCCGCCGCTTGGGCCGCCACCATCGATACACTTCCCTTCGCCGCCTTTATTAGTCGATGCCAACCTCCCCTTCGGTGCAAGATTCGACACCTTCACCGTCGCCGCCATGTCCATGCCCTCGTTGCCAAACTTGGTGATCTATAGCTATGATTGGATTACGAGGTACCGGTTGAGTGTGCAAAGTAGTCAGGGTTTGTGTTGTTGGCGGAGCCGGACATAGAGGCTGGAATTCGTTCATATTATTGGGGAGTGATTGTGATGGGCGGAGGCAGCATTCAAGTTCCTTCACCTGATGGCCATGATCATCGGGACAGCACCACCGCTACGCCCTCATCATTGAACCTAACGTCCAAAGCCAATGTCCATTGTGGTGAGAGGAGAAGGTGATGCTTTAGTTCATTGTGCTTTGTTTTGGGTTTTTTTGAATGAGAGAGAGTGAGTGAAGATGTTGCTCATCACTACTCTATGTTGGTGTATGTCTGTGTATTTGGGGTGAATGCGGTATTTGCACAATTGTGGGGGGAGAGGAGAAGTCGGGGTTCGGCGGTTATCAAAATCCCGCCTGAATCATTTCAGGTGGGTGTACGCCTGCTGTGAAAGCGGGGTACGAAGCTAAACTGATGTACAAGATTATGATGGGCCAATAATTGTGATTAGGACCAAGATGGTTTGTCGGCCCACCCTCCAGGGTTGTTGGAGGGATCTCCTGTTGTTTGTACTAGTCAAGTTGCTATATGTTTTATTTCTTGCTAGTAGTTTGTATTTTGCCCGGTAGTATGAGTATGTTTTGTTAATTTCTAATTAATGAAACAGGGTGGCTATATTCCACATTTTCTTCAAAAAAACAAAAAGAAACTTGACATGTATATCATGCGGGAATCTTTCAATATCATAATTGATAAAATCTTACTAGGGAGTGGAGTATGAAGTTATAGAATATACTAGTAATTTACACATGTGATGCACGTCTTAATAAATATATATTTTTTAAAGTAAAAATTTCGACGTAGTCTGGCTTCAAACATGAGACATATTTTATATTAGTTATGCACGAACAATGCACGTCATACTAATTTTATTTTTTGAAACATAAAACTCTGACGTAGTGAGGACTCGAACCTGAAACCTCATTCATATTAGTTATGTACGTATATCACACACGTTGATGGATTGACAAATGACACTAAGACCTTCTCACATTATAATATTAGAGATTAGAGATAAGATATTCAAGTGTAAAATTGAAAGCATAGATATAAGTATAATAAATCCATAAAAGGTAATGAAACATTAATGGAGGAAGCTGGTTGGGCCAGGCCCACAACAAACATACTAGGCGGTTAGCCTGGAACAGAAGCCCCACGTAATTATTTGGGAGGGGTAAATTTCACTAAACCATACCTAGATTTCACCAATTTGCATATAACCATACCCATATTGGATCGGTATACTATACCCTTAAAGTTGTTGTGGTTCACTGCCTATGCCTTAACGGCATCAGTTTTATGTAAAATTGATCGTTATACTCCTCTGTTTGGCTGATTAAGAACTCTTTCTCTCCTTTGCATGCTCCAAAACACCTCATCACCTTCTCTATATTCTATTTTTCCTTTTAACTAGATATAAATTTTCATAAATGGGGTAATACACACATTTAATTAGAGAAAATAAACTAATTAAACACTAAAAGTAGACAGCAGCAATGGTATCGGGTCGGGTCGGGTCGGGTCCCCGGATTCGGACCCGGTCTCCGAAGGGTCCAGAATTTGGACCTGGACCCAGACCCAGACACGAACCCGTGTCACGGGTCCTATTAAAAGATTCCTACCCATTCGGGTGGGAGCGAGAGAGTGAGTGGCAAGCAGGGGTGACGAGTGGATGATTTAGAATAGAGGAGAGAAGAAGAAGGCATGAGTATTGGGTATGAAAGAGGATGAAGGAGGGGAGGGAGAAAAGTATGATGTTTATTTTTATGTTTATTTTTTGAGTTTTTTAACGGATTCGGGTCCGAGTCGTATCTATTTTGGGCGGATCCGGACCCGGACCCGGACCCGAAATTACAATGAGTCCTGTTTTAGAACACTGACCCAGATCCGTATAGATCAGGTCGGTTCCGGTCCAATGCCAGGTCCGGATCGGATCTGGGCATCGGATATTTATACCAGTGCTAGGAGACATAGATATATTAGGAAAGAAACAACCCAAAACACCTAAAACTCATTACGTGATAGCACGCGATACCAGATTTTGACTGAGTATAGCAATCCACAGCAAGAATATAGACGGAGTATACCAATCTGAAAAAAAACTGAATGGGTATAGTTTAGTGCAAATCAGTAAAACCTAGGTATAGTTTAGTAAAAGTAACCCATTTCAGAGATGGGCTAGGTCAACCTGGGGCCTGGGCCCAAATGCAAATTAATTAGTGCCGAGATCAATTGTTACGGAGGAACCCGAGACAAAGTGGCAACTGGAAACAAGTTACTACTGTGATTTATAGCCCTAATGACAGGGCGCTGCGCTTACACCGGCCTTTTCCGAGGGCATTGAGGCATGTTATACCAGGTAGCAAATTCCGTTGGTTATCGGTGGGGACTTCAACGTTGTTAGATTCCAGTACGAACATAAAGGAGGGGATAGTAATGTGTTATGATCCAAATTTAGTCCTATATCGGTTATATGGGGAACCAATTCTAATAGGCTGATTTGAGATCTTGCCTTGGTGGAAATCTCTCTTGGTTATAGACTTTTCACTTGGTCTACCCTCGATAGATATGCCCTGGGATGGCCAAACTGGACACAGTTTTGGTCTAGCTCAGAAATAAACTAGTACAGGCTTAAACTTGTCTCGATCAGATCGCTCAAGATTTGGTTTGTCTCTAATCTCAAGGTAGGTTCGAGGAGATTTTGGAACGGAAACTATTTGTTCCCCGGAAATTTTAAAATCTGCCTTAATGGCCTCAGGCTCTCCCAGCACTCTTGAGAAATGCAGTTTGTTCTGAATCATTTTCAGCAGGTGCAGACGTCAGAATTGACATTGGGCGACCAAGAAATACTGCCCGATCACATAAGCTACCGACTTTTTCCCGAACCAAATCGTCGTGAAATGAACTTTTGAGTTCTCCAATGACAACAGATAGTAGCTCCCCCTTCATTTCTACAAGATATTTAGAGGCATCCAACTTTCTTTTGAATACAAGAACTCGCCCCCGGAAACCAAGATCTTTGTCCTAACCATGTCAATTGCACGCATAATCATCTGTATCAATTTTTTGATAAAAATGGACTTCGGAAAATAATAGCAGATGATTTTTTTTCCATCTTTTTCTTTAGATTAAACAGGAAGTACTATCGATGTAATGTGCTTTAAGCTTTCAGCCCAAACTTCTGGAACGCAGATATCCTAACATGTGTATCTACTTGCGTTTCGTGTATGTATATACTATGTTTGAACAAGTGGGGGAAAAAAAGTGCAGAGTGAAGTTAGTATCAATAAAATGAAGAGTAATTATTGAACTATAATGCTCTATCTTTACACTAAAGAAATTAACCTCGAGCTAGACTAAGACAGAAACTAGTAAATATGATAAACTTCAAATTCGTACTGTTTATTCATCTTCAATGTCGGAAAAGCTCTGTTCTTAGCCCTGCATGTTTTCGGCCTGGAGCCTTTTTTTTAGCTTTCCACTAAAGTCGTAGTTCCATGTACATCACAAGTTATTACTTGATTTTACTGTCGACACAGCTTGGATTGGATTTTCACCATAAAAGTTTCTCTTCAAATCCTTATCCTGCGCGATATCCTCTCTAAAAATCAACTATATGATCAATCAAAGTAATGAAGTCGGAGGCGAAGAAAATACCTTGAATTGTTGTTGCAGAGTCAGAGCAAATCTCAATGACATTATGAATTGCTTTATATATATATATAGCTTTTATTGGATCCTTGGATCGGGATAATGGGCTGTTTTTCTGTATCTGGTCTGATCCGAACCCGACACGGTTAATCCAGGCCCTTTCTTCTTCGGAGTTTATTAGAATGTGTCTGTTGGATAATGGCTCGATTCTGGTTCAGTATACCAGTCGACTGCATATGGTTCTCAGTCGACTGTCCCGAACTAATTACCAGTCGACTGATAAGTCAACCAGTCGACTGTAGGCGGATTTGTAAACTAGAATAGGCCCATTTCGAAAGGCCCAGTAGTTTCCCTATAAATACACTCGTTAGGGTTTTGTAAGGTGTAACACCTCTATTTGGATTTTGGCAGCCGTCATCTTTGTAAGGGTTTGTTTTTCGCCCATTGGTGATTATAGTAGAAGAAACCCCAACCGCCCTGTGGATGTAGGCACTTGTTTTGCCGAACCACGTAATCGTTGTGTTCTTGTGTTTGCTTGTTTCTGTTTTTCGCTATTTCTCTCTTTGATTGGTGGTTAATTCGTATTCCGCACAACAGTGTCAACAAACATTTTAAATTCAGTGGACCGTTTCTATGTCGTTAGGTATATTTTATATGTTGGCTGATTTGTGTATCATATGCGGATGGGGGATGATAGAGAGCTTTCTTCCTTGCATTGTAAAATTCCCACTTTTCCTTTTTAGAGCAAAATTGTCCTAAAACTTTCACGTGAAAGTCATGTGGGAATCTTTGAATAGCATCGTTGATCAGATCTTAATAAACTGTGAGAAAGTTGTTTATTAATCTCTGATTAATGAAACAGGGTGGCCAGATTCCACATTTTCCTAAAAAAAAAAAAACTATGAGAAAGTGTGAAGTTTTAGAAACTCTAAGATGTTTAAATGTAAAAAGGAACACATATATAGAGGTATGAATCTATCAAAGTAATAAATTATTAAGATGTTTATCTACAAATTTGATTTACAGATTTTTAGGCAAGTTATAAATGGTAGATATTATATTAGATATTATATTATGAGAGAGATTAGTTTAGTCTCATATCGAATAATGTATTGGTTTAGGCTTCCCTTCTCTCCTGTATATAGGAGAGATATTGTAATCAGTTTAATCAATTAGAATCAATCAATAAAGTATTTCTTTCCATCCTTAATTCTATTATGGTATCAGAGCATGTACTCCAAGGCCTATACTAATTTTATCCTCGAGATGAAGTCGTTCTCGCCTTCATCGGAATTACTCCACCTCCGCTATCCCTCTCTTAGATCCCCATCACAAACCCTAATTCCCAAAACTCTAACTCAAATCCCTTATTCCTAATCAAACCCTAATCATTCCCTAATCTAACATGATATCACAGCCAGTCGTCATCAAACAACGAGATCCAAAAACCTTATTCGTCATCAACTACCTTTACTGAAATCCTAGCTGCCATCAACAACAACAACAGCGACAACAACCTCTCCTCTTCCACCAACAAACTCCGACGACTCCTTACACAACATCAACAACTCAGATCGGCATTCCCAATTGCTCCAACTCCAGCTGCTGCACCAATCCCGACTGCTGTTTCCCTCTCTCCATTGCCAACCGTCGGTGTCGTCTCCAAATTCCGATTGTCTTTAACCCAGCAACACCGAAGTCCGAACCCCTCCCTCTTCTTCTCTTGCTGCTTTTCGAAACCCACCGAACTCATCTCCAAACCGAGCATCACATCCCCGCACTCCATCGCCAGCCTCGTCGTCGACCATCTTCCCTTCACAGCACAACCTCGAACCTTCCTTCTTCCAATCTCCTAGCTGAAACCCTAGCCGCCAATCTCCACTCCTATCTCGAAATCCTAACCCTAATTTTTTCTGTTTCACTGTCTCTTCTTAACCAACCCAACCCAACCCAAATCAACACCCTAAACCCCAACCCGAATCCAAATACCTGAAACCCTAACCTACCCGAACCCGAAACCCGCAACCCTACCCGTTTGATGTTTTTTTCCCAACCAAAAAAAAAATCTTGGACATTCTTCAACTTCTACAGTCCCACTTCCACATCCAAATACTGCTACAACCTCACATTGATTAATCCATCGTGAGTTTGAGAGGGGGAGTTTCCGACATCACCCACTACTTTCGACAGTTGCCACAACTCCCTCTTCAACTCCTCTTCAACTCCTCTTCAATAGCAACAACACACTACTTCCTTCCTCAACATACTACTATGTCTCAAATCAGGGGTGGGATCCCAACATGCGCTAATAGTGCGCCATTACAACATACTACTATGTCTCAAGTCAGGGGTGAGATCCCAACATGCGCCAATAATGGGCCACTACAACATACTACTACTTCTCAGTTCGGGGTGAGATCCCAACAGTTCGGGATATGGAGATCCTGCCACAGTTCGGGATATGGAGATTCCAACAGTGCGCCACCACTACTTTCTTCCACTACTACCACTATTACTATTCTCAAGTCCGGGGTGAGATCCCAACACATGCGCCATCGAGCGCCTTCCCTGCCCCATCTACTTGAGTGCCGTTCTTACATCACAGTTTGTCGTTCCTGCCACATGAACATCGTCAATATTCCAAACTCATATTGTTTGAACCAACTTGAGTTTGAGAGGGGGTGTTAGATATTATATTAGATATTATATTATGAGAGAGATTAGTTTAGTCTCATATCGAATAATGTATTGATTTAGTCTTCCCTTCTCTCCTATATATATATGAGACATATTATACTCAGTTTAATCAATCAAAATCAATCAATAAATATTTCTTCCCATCTCTAATTCTAACAAAAAACAAGCAAAAAAGAAAACCTGTTATCTAGGAAAAAAATTACATAAAAAGGACAAATTTACCTCCGGACCTTCTCATAACTTGTCTCCTTGCATGACTTCCTTGATATCAGAGCAAACCATGGAACAAGCCACAAATTTTCAGGGAATCCAATGGTCCTTCTGCTTTTTCATAAAATGTCTATGCCTAATGAGGCACACGATTGGTTTCCAGGTTTCTCATATCTATATAACAAATTCCCTCATATACAAACGTTTATCATAATCTCTCGATGAAACTCATTAAAGACTCATTTATTTTGCAATTACTTGAAATATACTCACCGAGTATTCAAATTAACCACTTTGATTTCTTTTTCTTTTTCATTTTAATACGTAGTGTGGTTATGATCAATGTACATGAGAAAACTAATTTATCCAGATAACAAGCTAGGCTATGTTTGAACGAAGAAAAAAAAAGTACGAACACTATAGATCATTTTTAACAGTGAAGGTAGAGTTATACAATCTATAGATAGCATTATCCATACCTACAAAATTTAGATATATGTAATTAGTTTATGAAGAACACGTTTGGTTTTGAAGGTAATAAAGCGTGAGTTTTTTGGAGATAATAAGACTAGAAGTATCTTAACTTTTTAAGGACCTGTTAGTTATCTTACCTCCAAAAAGTTTTCGTAGGGATCCAAAATATGATAACTATCGTTTATCTTACCTAACATCCATCTTCATTTTTTTTTACACGAATTCAAAAGTATGCCAACCATAGATAAATTATGTACATTTTTTTGATATTATATCTACATCTTATACTAATAGAATAGAGAGTCTACCCCTCTCTTATTTCTTTATTTTGAAATAGAGAAAGAAGAGGAAAAGTATAGATTCATATTAAACTAATACATGCACTATGCATAATTTTAATAAAAATTCAAAACAAAATAAAAACTCCAATTCCTCAAATACGAAGTATCTTCTCCTCTCTCACTTTTTCAATTTCATAAAATTTCATGGCTCTTACCAAATCCATCCCTAATCTTTGTTCCCACCGCACAAGGCCTAACTTTTTTCACTTTTAGAAAGTAAGAAAGGATAAAAATCAAAGGCAGAGCTTATTATTTATAAGACCAAGTCATCCATCCCCCCTCTTAAAAAGTGTAGTTATTAGAAAAGCTTAGGCTTACTGATTACACTTCAACATCTCTCATCTCCTTCTCTTATCTATCCCCTACCCCCCTCCAAATCCCATAATTTACATAACGCCCCCCCCAGGTGGATAATAGATAGATAGATAGGTCATCTTCTAGAAGAAAACTTCTTCCCCTTTGCTACCAATTTCCCCTTCCCCTTCTTCATTTATTAATTAAATAAATAAATAAATAAAACAATTATTATCAATAATAAAGTCTCCAGATTTTGTTGCCTTCAAGATCCATCAACTCAAAACAAAACAAAACAAAACAAAAATCAAAATCAAAATCAAAATCGAAATCAAAATCGAAATCAAGAAACCCACCTTCCTTTTTCAAGAAAACTGGTTCTTGAATCTTGGGTCTTGAACTAATTAGGGTTGGGGTAAGCCCTCTTTTTCCCCCTTTTTTAATACCAATTTTTGTTAATAATTTCCAATTTCAACAATCAATTAGTTTGACTTAAATTTTGGTGCTGATCATCCAATTTTTTTCTTGATCTGAAATTGGGGTTAGGGTTAGGGTTGACAAATTAGGAAACCCTAATTTTTTTGTTTGGGTAATAATTACTTGGATGGTTCAGAGATTGATGGGAACGGAATGTATTGGAGCTAGATTGGATGAATCTGAGGTGATCCCCTCAGTTCCACCTGGGTTCTCATCATTAGCAAAATTCACTTTAAAGAGGGTTCATGAATCCCCCAACAACAACCCAGTTTCCGATTCGGAGCTGCCGCGGGGTTCAGGTGATGATGGTGAGTGTAGCAGTAGCGGCATGAGCGGCGGCGGGGAGGAGGGGAGGCTGAAGAAGGCGCTGCGGAATAGGCGGTGGGTGAACTACAGCCAGTTTGATAATAGCTCAGACGAGGAGGAGGAGGAGGAGTTGGAGTTGGAGTTGATTGATTCAGTTAGTATTTGGAAACTAATTAATTTGTAGATTGTGTTGTTTTGGGTTTGTTTTCTTTTATAGGGCTTGTGTGTGCTTATTTTGTGTGATGTCTTTGTTGGTGTTGTACAGAAGTCCCCTGCGGTAACAATAAAATGCCTACCGAAAGGTGTGATTCGAGGTTGTGAAGAGTGTAGAGACTGTCAAAAGGTAAATTGGATTGAGATGCATGATCTATATTGTTTTCATTTGCTTACTTTTGTTGTTATGGGTATGCTTGTATTTAGCAAATTGAATTAGATTTGAAAGTATGTGACAGGTCACAGCACATTGGCTGCCGGAGGAGGCATGCAGGCCGGTCCTTGATGATGCGCCTGTCTTCTATCCAACGGAAGAGGTTTTAAATTTTCTCTGAACTATATGCTATGTTTGATGTTGATTTTGGAGAGCCCAAAAACATCTTTTGAACTCTAGAAGTACGTTGGGCAAAAAATTGGTTGATAAATTTGAATAAATGCATGTTTAACACGAAGCACTTTCTCAAAATGGAGGTTATTCTCCTTTATCCCTCCACACCTAAGGAGGTGCTTTAGCCATCTTTGTAAAATTTAAAGGCACCTGTCATGACAATAACGAATAAAGTCATATAGTTTATAGCTTCCATGCTCGTTATATTTGATTAGTTATTGGATCATGAGAAGTATTAAGTTTCCGATGATTTGGGATATTAAATACAGGAGTTTAAAGACACCCTCAAATATATTGCAAGTATTCGGCCAATGGCAGAACCATATGGAATATGTCGTATTGTTCCTCCCTCATCATGGAGACCGCCCTGTCCGCTTAAAGAAAAAGATGTGTGGGGACATTCAAAATTTGTTACTCGCGTTCAAAAAGTTCACAAACTTCAAAATCGTGATTCTATGAAGAAAATGCGTAGTAGCCTTAGTGTTATGGGGAGGAAAAGGAGGAAGCTCTTAAAATCTGGAGGAGAACTGAGAACTGCATATGACAATGTTCTTGCAGCAAACATACTTGGATACAATACTAATGAGAGGTTTGGATTTGAGCCCGGTCCTGACTTCACCTTGGAGTCCTTCCAGAAGTATGCAAAAGATTTCAAGGAGCAGTATTTTCAGAGAGAAGATGAATCTGTTGAGAACATTGAAGGTGAATATTGGCGGATTGTCGAGCATCCAACCGAGGAAATTGAGGTATAAAGGAATCCAGTTTAATTTAAAATGGTGTTGGGAAGTGTTCTTTGAGGTCCGCATATTGTCATCTGAAATTTTGATAATGCTTTTGTAGGTCTTGTATGGTGCCGATTTGGAGACTGGAGAATTTGGAAGTGGGTTTCCTAAAGCATCCGCAGCCGAACATGGTTGTGGTGCAGAGGATCCTTATACCATGTCTGGGTGGAACCTAAACAACTTCCCTCGACTTCCAGGTTCTGTGCTTGCATTTGAAAGTGGGGATATTTCTGGTGTTCTAGTGCCTTGGTTGTATATAGGGATGTGCTTCTCATCATTTTGTTGGGTAAGGTGCTTTACATTTTCATAGGCACAATACCTTAATAAGTTTTAATAGAATTAGTAATTCTGAAACAATATTTACTGTTATTGTTCTGGGCACTGCACCTTTGTCATTAAAGCTTTTCGATATAAACTATTCTGATTATTGTTTTTCACTCTTCATCCTTTTTTTTTCCCCCTTTTTTTGCTCATTACAGCATGTGGAAGACCACCATCTGTATTCGTTGAATTACTTACATTGGGGTGCTCCGAAATTGTGGTATGGGGTCCCAGGAAATGATGCCTGCAAGCTGGAGACAGCTATGAAGAAACATCTAACAGATTTATTTGAAGAACAACCTGATTTACTTCATAATCTTGTACGTAATTATTTATTATGGCAAACATTGTATTTTATATGAGAAATAGTTGTGAACTACCACCACTCAACAAACGCACTATCAGAAACCCCATAAAACACCTGCGTCAGCTGTCATCTCTCCCCGCTTCCTCCAATTTAAGTAGTTAAGGCATATCATTACATCAAAAAATTCAGAGATATGCATGGATATATCATAAAGAATTCACAAATTTACTTTCAATTAGATTGTGTCATAGGTTTGCTTAACTCTTATTCAACCAGATTTTGCAATTTCAATATTAAATTTGGTAGCTGACTAGGTGTGCATCAATGTGCGATTTTTGGGAGGATTGAGGCAGATTTTTTGTTGTCTCTGGATCTAGCAAACAGAGTAGCCAAAGCCAGAGTATGCAAGGATGATGTACCATAGTATTCAAACGGTAAGTTGGTGCTAAGGGTGGTTGATCGGATAGTTGAGGTGAGTGTGGCAGTTGGTTGATTGGATACTAAGCGAGAGATGGAAGAGGGTGAGAATCATATCTTTGGCATTAGGTATGTAGTTTGAAGGAAATAATGGATCTTGAGAAATGAGTTATGTCATCTGACTCCGAAAAACTTAATCATCGGAACCCATCATTGTGTAGACTAGGCTTTGTGTCCAATTATTCATGAAATCTGTATTTGTGAGACATCGTTGTGCAGACTAGGCTTTTAAAAAATAATTTTATTTCTTTTTTACTTATGTTTCTATGTTTATTTTTCATAGGTCACTCAATTTTCACCATCATTGCTAAAACGGGAAGGCGTGCCTGTTTATCGCTGTTTGCAACGTGAAGGGGAGTTTGTTTTGACATTTCCCCGAGCTTATCATTCAGGTTTCAATTCTGGATTCAACTGTGCCGAGGCTGTAAATGTGGCTCCCATTGACTGGTTGCCTCATGGCCAGAATGCCGTAGAGCTTTACCGTGAACAGATACGCAAGATATCAATATCTCATGACAAGTTGTTATTGGGAGCTGCAAGAGAAGCAGTTAGAGCTCTGTGGAACATATCTTTTCTTGGGAAGAACACACCTGATAACTTAAGATGGAAAAATGCATGCGGAGCAGATGGAATCCTACCAAAGTCAGTTAAGGTGAAGCCCGAAAGCTCTTTGCTGTCTTATGCTGCTTCTATGGAGTCATGTGGATGTTTCTTTATTTATAATTCATGCTCATTTTTTGCAATAATGTTTTAAAACTTCTACAATTTCGTGATTATGAAGTTTTACTTGGTTGGTTTCAATAGATATAGATGGTGGCATCATCATCTAAGCCTTTTTTCCCATTAAAATGGGACTGGCTATGTAAGGAGTACAAGTGTACAAAGTCTCCTTGAAAGATATGCAAAACATTTTACACCTAGGTTCCTACATCATGACATCATCCCTCTTGTATTCCTCTTGTATTTAGTGCTAGATTCAAGTTCATGGAAATTATAGGCAAGATAAGGGGATTGGTATGATCCTAAACAATGAGCTTACTTCCTCAAATTCTCCTACACTCTGGTAAAATGCCTAGAGTGAATATAATAAATTTTCTGAAGGGAATAAAATTAAAATTTGAGGGAGGAAGATATTGATTTTGTATTTTCATATTTTCAAAAATGGCTTTCTATTTTATCTCTGCCTTTCAGAAATTAAAATACTGTGACTTACTACATAAAAATATGGGTTATGGGGTTTAAGATTTTCTGACTCTTTTGTTTTTTTTAAAACCAGGCTCGTGTTGAGATGGAGAAAGTAAGAAGGGAAATTATTGGCCCTTCACAGTCTAGGAAGATGGAGGCTGGTTTTGATGCAAACTGTGAAAGGGAGTGTGTTATTTGCCATTACGATTTGCACCTTTCAGCTGTTGGTTGCCCATGCTCAGCAGATAAATTTGCATGTCTAACTCATGCAAAGGACCTGTGCTCTTGTGATTGGAGCACAAGGTTTCTACTTGCACGATACGAGATCAATGAGCTGACTACCCTGGTTGATGCCCTTGGTGGCAAGTTGAGCGCAATTCACAGGTGGGGGCTTTCCGATCTGGGACTTAGTTTGAGTGCTGCTGTTTCCAGAGAGAAAACACCAGAAACCAAGCTTTCCGCGGACAAGGGAGCACCAAGTTACAGAACTTATTCCAGTGGTTCTACAAGTAGTAATTCAATCCAGCAGCAATCTTCCTTCAAGTTACAGAAAGGGAGAGAAACTGTGGTAGTTGGTTTGAAGGCACCTTGTTTACCAAAAACTAGTGACTCTCCCAGCATGAAGGCCTCAGAACGATGCACTTCTAACCAACAGAAGCAATCTGTTTCCTCTCACATAGATAATGTGGAGAAATCTGTAACACCGAATAAAAAGAGAAATATATCAGCAGTTCATGACAGTGTCATTTTATTAGATGTTGATGAGCATGAGAAACCAGAAGCACTGCCTTCAGTTAAAGTAAATGTTGAGCCTATTGTGAACAATGCTGAAACTTTAGTTAGGCTAACTTCCACTGACAAAGTGACTACCTGCAATTTACAGCAGGAACGGGCTCTTGCAACACCCGAGAGTAATTCATCTGCCATTGGTGAAAATGATAGCATCTTGCAAGCCTCACTAGAAAAACCTGGTGATGATAAAAACCACGAGAAAGAAGAGTCGCCAGATTTACGAAAGAATCCTTCTCCTTCTGATAACTCAGTCAGTGGGCCCTTTGCAAAAGAAAATTCAAATTCTCTTGCTGCTAAACAAGAGGTTGACTGTAGTACTACAAATGCTTGTAGTCTACCTCAAAATGTGGAGTTGGCGATGAGAACAAATGCAAATGATGGAAGCAAAGGTGGGGAAATTGGCTCAGATTCTACTCTTAGTGTTATTGATGGAGACTCGGTTACAAGTCCTTCTTGTCCGCCGAATTGTCTTAACAAAACCACCCGCATGCAGAAGGGCCCTCGAATAGCCAAGGTGGTACGCAGGATAAGCTGCAATGTGGAGCCTTTGGAATATGGAGTTGTTTTATCAGGAAATCTATGGTCTAGTAGTCAGGCTATTTTCCCAAAAGGTATGTTGTAGGCCAAAATTATTGCAGGTATTCAAAGTAGTTTGTTCAATCACTTTACCAATATTGACACTTCGTCATAATATCGCTAGTGATTTCAGTACTGGGGATATATGGAGTTTTAACTGTATATTTTAAATTAATTATGTCAGTTTATTGGAAAAAATACATTTTCCATTGATAAGTTACTTATAATATTTGTTTCTTATTTCAAATTCTCTTTTCTTATTTTGGTTTCAGGATATAGAAGTCGAGTTAGGTACTTCAGCGTTCTAGATCCTTCAGAAATGTGTTATTATATATCAGAGATTCTGGATGCTGGACTTCTTGGACCTCTATTTATGGTAATCAGTTTCTCCTTCTATATGAGAACAGGAGAGGCTACAAATACTTTGCAACTTTATGCCACCCACCAGCCACACCTGCACCGCCACGACCACTTAAAAAAAATCATCCTTGCACTTGTCACTACACAAATGAGCTAGTAAGCCTAGTATAACTAGAAAACATCATTTTTTGACACACTGTGGTTGGCGACCATCTGGTTTCATATGGAGGATTGCTTTGTTTCAGTGCTGCTTGTATACTACACATATGTTTGGCTCTTTTCCTCATTGCGTTTAATAAGTATTTTGTTTTTAAATGAGTGAATTTCTTATTCAGTTTGGCTAGGTTTTCTCTATAGTTGACAGGATAAGTCTAAAATATAAGTTTTTAATGCTTTTTTTGACCGTTGGCTGCAGTCACCAAACAATCTACCTTAGGCAGTATTAAATTCTTGGCCACTCAGATAGGTGTAAGAGATATGTCGTTGCACGACACCTGGTTGGGAGTTTTCCAATGTTTGATCCATTATATAAAATGGTTTGAAAATGTGGGTTTTGCAGAGCTCTTTGGAAGTTTGTGTTCTCATTTTTTTTGGATAAATAAAATGGAAAAGTAAAGGAAAAACCTTCCTACTTCAGAAAAGTTTGGTAAAAACTTTTTATTCAAGCAATTTTCTTTTCATTGTTTAACATTCCAAACAATAGCAAACAAATTGAATTTTACTTTCATTAAACTGATCATCAGAGAAATACTATTTTCTTCCTTGACTATCAAACTCTGAACCAAAACAGAACAGACCTATACTTTTTAATGTGATTGTGCTTGTTGTTCTTTTTGTAGGCCTCTCAACCTTTTTCTTATTCCTCAATTTATCTTTCCTACTTATCATCACCATATTATCTTTGATATGGTCATAAATAATTCCTTGCTTTGTGATGGTTTCTTCAAAAATCTTCAAGTGCCATTGTATTTTTGGGGGTATTATGTCACTTGGGGACAATTCAGCTAATATAGTATCTCCTAATATGAACGGTTTAAACAAGGTTATGATACAAAATAATTACTCTAGGTTACAAACCTTGACTTTTTCATTTTTGTCTGAGAAGTCTATAAAGGAAATTCTGTGTTTATTGAGAAATTAGTGGAAGCTTTTCGAGGGCCCGTTCATTAATTTTACTGTCATACTTGTGTGGAATAGTATCTAACAATGATATTTTGGTCTTACAGGTTAAGGTAGAGGACCGTCCGAACGAAGTTTTTATTCACGTATCTGCTTCAAGTTGCTGGGATATGGTTAGGGAGAGAGTGAACATTGAAATTCAGAGGCGACATAAATTGGGAAAGGTTAACCTCCCTGCGCTACAGCCTCCAAGATCACTTAATGGTCTCGAAATGTTTGGCTTAACTTCTCCGTCAATCATTCAGGTAGTTTTTGATCTTGTTGCTACTTGATGTTGGGGTCACTCAACATGATGTCACATTTAATCAGCCTTACAAATCATTTTTCCTAATTCTGGATTTATGCACTCAGATGAAATTTTATCAGTTTCAACCAAAAAAGAACTTAATAAGAAAATTACAAAGAATGGAAACAAATTGGATAAGGTCGAGACTTGAATATCTAAACTAATGAAGGTCCTAGATAAGTTCTAAAAGAAGTAAACTTGTTTGAAGAATTGAATTTTTACCAAATTTAAACATAAACAAAATCCTAATAGAAAACTTTAGTATTTTCACCATTAATAGTAATATTATGTTAAAAAAATTTTAAGTTATTAACTTCATATAGGATAGGTAGTGATTAATTTAAACATCTCCCATCTCCTGAAAAGGGGCTGTATAATGCTCAGTGTCATATATTTAATCCTTATAGTTTTCCTTGATTATTTCTTTATCTCTGCAGTCCATAGAAGCACTTGATCGGCACCGATACTGTACAGAGTACTGGAAATCTAAACCAAAACCGCCTAAGCCAGTAACTTTGACAGGGGACATCCAGCTTAAAACCTCAGAGGAGCAAGGTGTGCTCTCTGAAGCTGAAATGGTTATCAGAGGCCTACTGAAAAAAGGCAATCCGGAAGAGCTTCAAGTGTTGCATAGACTACTCAGTGGTGACCATCCCAACTCAAAGGGACTACTAATTGGTCTTCTTGAAGAAGTGATGGAGAACAACCTGTAATAATAATGGTGAGGTTCGACGTTTTGTTTATCCCAAATTTTGACGCGAAGCATTGTGTTGTGAGAATTAGGCACGCCAGGCTACGAATGTTGAGAAGGAATGTTGAGAAGGTACGCAGAAGATGCCAGCAGCAGAGACGGGAACAAAATTGTATCTATGGACTGCACCTATTATTTTTTTTTTTTTTGGTTAATTTTTTCATATTTTAATATAATTAGATTCGATCTGCACATAGATAATTAGAAAGTCACGATTGAACAAAAGCCTTGTTGGGAACCCACTGTGGCTCTCGAGCTCTCTATCGAACTTGGAATCATTCTGTTACTATGGTGAACTCTGCAACAATGAATAAACAGATGGGATTTTGACATATATTCCTATTATGTTGTGCCGGCTAAGAGATGGTAAATTACTTGCAGTGTCATCCGGGCCGGCCCTGAGTTCCCGGGGGCCCTAGGCGAACTTCCGAAATGGGGTCCCTAATATCATATATCATATATTTATTTCTTGGCTCAGACTTTGGGTACTTCTTGTTGGATTTACAAATTTCAGTGCTAACTTTTATCTTAAAGTTCCATGGAATTTTGATATAGAGGCGAAGTTCGAAGGGCGTAGGAGAAATATTTATTGCAATAATGGTAATGTGCAAGATGACGGAGATTCTGATTGGAGGAAGGGAGGGAGGGAGGGAGGTTCTGATGGATGCAGGGGGTGGTAGAGATGTCGGAGAGGATCAAGAACTAGAGAGTTGTTCTTGGTTAGGGTTGATGTATGAGATATGTCGGTATAGTATAGTTTGAACCGGTACCGGTTTAGGGAGAAAGCGATTATGGCCGGAGGACAGGATATGGCGGCCGGCCGGAGGACAGGATATGGAGGAATTGAGGATCCTCGGGATGGAGATGGTGAAGGGCGTTGAGAGGAGAGTGGAGAAGCCTGTGATGATGAAACCATTGAAATGGAAGATCATGGAGGATGAAATGTAGTAGGATATGATGCCATGTATGTACTAATCAAGAAACCTTGCAAATTCTTATGGAATATATGGCAAGAATTTTGGTGTCAATACATTAGAATGCTTACACTCAGAGCATCCACACAGTCCGTTTGCTAAAAACTCAAAAAACTCATTTTTAGCAATGATATCTTCACTATCGTTCGCTAAAAACCTATTATTTTTAGAAAATTAATGAACAATGAACTTCTAAATATAGCAACATATTTAAAATATAGAAGACGGAAGAAAATCTTTCATCTCTAAATTCTTAAACATATTTTTTTCAAAAAAATTACTAAAATGCCATCAAAATATTTACCAAAATGCCATTTAAATAAAAAACAAAATATTTAAATGCTCGTACAGAAGATATCATCAACTGTCCGACATAAATAAGAGTAAATTGCTTTCCAGCAGCTGTATCGTGCTCTCCAAACACAGGGATATCATCTACATAATTGCTAACAAGTGCTGCTGATCTTCCGTCCAATAACTTTTCCTCAATTTTTTTTTTTTCACAATTTACCAAAATGTCATCCACATATTAACGAACATGCCATTTCATCAATATAAAATTAAAAAAAAAGTGTCAAAGGGAAGATCATCTTCCGTTTGGCAATTTTTTTATTTTTTTTACAAAAAAAATCACAGATAGAGAATATTCTTTCGTTTGTCAATTTTTTATATTAAAAATAATAATAAAAAACGTTAGAGTGTTAGACGGCGGATGTTCTTCCGTCTGAATACTTTATTTATATATTTTTTTCTTCAAAATGGCTCAAACGATAGTAAGGGAACTCTTTCCATTGCTATTTTCGATTGGTAAATACCTATTTTTTAGCAGCAACGGATAGTGGATGCTCTTATGTTTGTAATTTGGTTGAAAAACACTCAAACAGTAATCACAGCATGTAGATAGCAATGATGCTAATATGATAGTCATATTTATGTCGATGAAGAAAACGGTACAAGGAGGGTGCAAATTGACGACTTATTGCTCACTAACCCAGAGGGTTACCATTAGAATCTAGTGACGCAAATATGTTTAGGGTATAAATACAGAAATCTAATGTTTGGGAGGGACTAATGTGAAAAGACCAATTCAAGAAAGACAGTTTAGGAAGTTTTTTTTTTTTTTTGAAAATAACCAAATAAAACTCAAAGTTTATCCTAATTTCTAAATAACACATAATTTTTTTATAACATCTAAATAGAATCCGAAGTTTACAAAAAAAAAAAATAGAACCAAAAAACATATGTCCTTAAGTTTTTCATTAAGTTAATGGAATATTTCCTGAATACTATTAACGGGCCCGTTAAGAAGCGTGTGAAATATCGAAGTTGCCCTCATCTCCTTATACAGATTATAAAATCTATCCCTTCACCCCTACTGACCACCGACCACCATCTCCACCATCTCCATCAACCACCACCACCACCATCTCCATCATCTCTATCATCTCCAACCACCGTCTCCTCCACCTCCTCCAAAACCCATTACCATCACCTCCATCTCTACCAAATCTTTTTAAATAATCAAACACAAAAAAATGAAAAAAAATGAAGAAGAAGTGAAAATGGAAGAAGAAAGACATGAGGTCATTTATGTAATTTCACACTATTTTCACTTAAAAATTAATAGAATGAATTTTTGGTTCTATTTTAAAAACTTTGTGAACTATTTCAGTATTATAAAACTTTTAAATGCTAGTTGAAAATTAAGATAAACTTTGGGTGCCATTTTCTTTTTATTTAATTTAATTTTATTATTTATTTTTTATACTTTTAGAGTGCCCTAAGTGGGACCCATCGGCCTGAAATGGAGACTCGGCGACTATTCGCGTTGGGGTTGAGTGGGGCCCACCGGCCTGAAAATTAGTCATTCTCTTCTCCTGTGACCAGCAAGAAAGTAACAACAACAAAGAAGCATTATTTAGTAATTATTTTTCACCTCCAATTGATATTGATATCAAAATGGAGAGCAGCAACAACAGGAAGAAAGAGAAGAAGATGAAACGAAGGGAGGTAAAAAAAAGATTTTTCTATGCCTAATTTGACATTTGAATCCATTTAGTTAATTTGGGTATTGATTTGTTGGTGGGTTTTGGTTGGCTTTTCATTTGGATTAATGGGGTTTAGTATTGTATTGGTTCTTGATTAGTGGTACAGTAAGTAAACTGTAAGTGGGGCTAATCAGAAAATTAGTATAATACATTTTCATCTACTTATTTCATCTGGGTAATTCTCAGTTACTGACTTTTTGGTGGGTTTTGGTTGGTTTTTCATATAGATGAATGGGTCAGTCAGATGGGTTTCTGATTAATGGTACAGTAAGTGCTATTGGGTCTAATGGTTTGATTTCTTATTTTCTAGTTGTTGGATTAACTTTTGGATGATTGATATTATTTTTTTTGAAAATAGAGTGACCAAATGGTCACTAGTTTCATTAATGATTTGTTAACGAAACAAGAAGATCCACTACTACAAAATATCCATAATCTAATCTATTACATCAATGAGTCCCCCCTAACTGAAAGAAACAAAACAACATAAAGATAATACAACGTCAAGTCCCACTGCGATGCCCAAACCACCCACTCGTACAGATGTACCTTCCCCTTTAACCCTGATGGAAGCGACCCCAACCTCTCGAACCTCTACTAAGTGCCCTCCAACCTTGGCCTCTTCCAGCTACCTGTTTGACCTGTCCAAACTTCTATTAGACATTGTATTTTATGGAATAACATATTAAATGAACATCTATGATTACGGAAGCAAAAATCATTTCTATCTATCCATAGTCCCCACAAAATTGCCCCAACCGTGCTATCCCATTTCCCCCTATATTCTGTTTTGATGTGCAATGATCTCCACCCCCCCCAAAGGTGCTCTGTGTGACTCGGGAGTTCGGAAGTGTGAAAATTCAGTCCCATAACTTCCCAGACTAGTCTAGCTCTCGGGCATTCGAAGAAGATGTGACTGACATCCTCATCCCCTAGATTGCAACGTTGGCACGTGGCGTCAAGCAGAATGTTACGTTTCTTAAGATTCGTCTTGGATAGAATTGCATCGTTCAGTACCAACCACAGGAAGGTTTTGACTTTAGGTGGTGCTTTAGTCTTCCAAATAATTTTTGCGTTTGCGTTCCTGATGCCTCCATCATTAAGAAATCCGTACACGGAAGAAACCGAATACGTTTTGTTCTGTCCTAAGGTCCATTCTCTCTCATCCTCCCCGTCCCGCTCCTGGATACCTTCCTGTAGCAGCAATTCGTTTAACCTCACTAGTTGACCCTGAGCCTCATTCGATAAGGTATCTGTCCACTCCAGACTCAACTGCCTATTCTTCCAAACGTCTGCCACTAAAGCGTCCACCCTCTTAACTGACGAGGCAAGATTAGGGAAAAGCGATATAAAAGTATTGACCCCGCACCATTTGTCTTTCCAAAACCTGATGTTGCTTCCGTTCCCCAGAGAACACTTAGTGTTTGTGTGGTAGATATCGCCAGTCTTCGCAACACCCTTCCAAATATGAGACACCTTTCCATACTTACATTTCACCCCAAATCTGACGATTTTCCTCCGTCTGTATCTCAAAAACGAATTACTCCACCAAGCCTTACGTTTTTTATGCATTTTCCACCACCATTTGGACAGAAGTGCTTTGTTCATATCTCTGAGATTGAGGATCCCTAGACCGCCAAACTCTTTCTTCTTGCATACCCTATCCCATCTAATAAGGTTAATGCCCTTGTTGTCCTCCCGCATACCTTTCCACAGGAACCTTCGTCTACATTTGTCAATTCTTTCGATAGCCCAGCCAGGCATCTCATAGATTGACATCAGATAGGTCGGAATGCTACTAAGCACAGCATTGATAAGGGTCACCCTTCCCCCCAGGGACAGCGATCTGCCTTTCCATCCTGCCAGTTTCCTCTCAATCTTTTCCACCAATGGGATCCAGTCCTCCTTAAGCAGCTTCCCGGGTCTGATTGGCGTACCCAAGTAATTGAGCGGGAATTCCTTCGTTTCACATTGAAGCAATGTGGAGGTAAGTACTGAGGTTGTCCCGTTGTTGTGTAGCGGGGTAGCGTAGCTCTTTTGAAGATTGACTGCCAGACCGGACCAACACTCGAAGCATCTCAGTAGCACTCGCACAGCCAACATTTCCTCAACCTTAGACCGCCCGAACAGTAAGGTATCGTCCGCATATTGAAGGATGGAGAGTGGTTCGGAAATCCCTTTAACTTCGATGCCTTGCATCACTCCCGCCTCCCTTCCTCTCCTACACATTTCTGCCAATCCATCAGCAATAATTGCAAAAATCAGAGGTGATAACGGGTCTCCCTGTCTGAGGCCTCTCTTGCATCTAATTTCCCTTCCTGCCGTTCCATTGAACAGGACGAAGGATTTACCATTCCTAATACACTTCTTGATCCAACCCTTCCATCTCTCCCCGAACCCTTTGAGGTTCAGCGCTTCCTCCACACAATCCCATTCTACCGTATCATAAGCCTTTTGGAAGTCTAGCTTTAACAAGAAGCCGTCAACTTTGTCTTTGTGACCTCTAAACACCATTTCGTGTGCTGACGCGATACTATCCAGGATGTCCCTGCCTTTAACAAACCCACTTTGAGGCTCCCCTACGATATCATTTAATACTGGGGTAAGTCTATTGGCCAGTGCCTTTGTAATGATCTTGAAAGACCCGTTCAGCAAGCTAATGGGCCTAAGATCTTTAAAACTGAGAATCTCTGCCTTCTTCGGGATAAGGACTACATTCGCGTAGTTTAAATTTTCAATCTGTGCTTCCCCCGTGTAAAACTCGTAGAAAATGTCTAGGAAATCACTCTTGATGATGTCCCAAAATCTGGTGTAGAAGCAAATTGGGAATCCATCTGGACCTGGAGCCTTGTCTTGCCCCAGCATCTTAATGGCCTTAAGCACCTCTTCCTCCGTGAAAGGTTCTTCTAAACCTTCACTGCCCTCCAATGCTCCCCCTCTCCACATGTCCGCGTCCAATTCTCCTCTCAGCACTCTCTTTTTTCCCAAAAGGTCTCTGAAGGACTCGTCGATATGGTTCCTTATCACGGACTCGTCTTCAGTCCAGACATCCTCCACCAGAAGACCCCTAATTTGGTTGTGTCGTCTTCGCCCATTAGTCACCCTATGGAAAAATGCAGTGTTTGAATCTCCTTCCTTAAGCCATTGGACCCTCGATCTCTGTCTCCAATAGCATTCTTCCATTTCACCGATCCTATGAATTTCTGCCCTACTGGTTGCCAGTTCCTCAAATTCTCCCTCTAGAAGGTCTCTATCCTCTTCACTTTTTTCTAGTTCCTGAACCCTTTTTCCTAGACTCTCTTTCTTTTCTTTGATCTCTCCAAATTCCTCTTTAGCCCATCTCTTCAAGCGTTTTCTCAGACGTCGCAGTTTGTTGGTCCATCTAGATATAGCGTCTGACGCCGATGTCGTGGCTTCCCAGGACTCTTTAATGACGTTAGTGATGTTAGGACTCATCATCCACGCCTTCTCAAATCTAAATTGACGAGGCCTAGGACACCTGTTGTTCCCCCATTCCAATACTAATGGGACGTGGTCTGACGTGAACCTAGCGGTTGATCTAACCGAAGCGAGAGGGAATAAGTCCTCCCAATCCGAAGACACTAAGATTCTATCTAATTTAGCTAGTGTCGGGTTAGCCTGCATGTTAGACCAAGAGAACTTCCGGTCCATTGCGTGAATTTCGATAAGCCCCAGGCTGTTGATAAGCCGATTGAAATTTTGCCTATCCCTCTCGTTAGGGCCCCTACCTTTGTGTTCAAAATCGAATCTAGTGATATTGAAATCTCCCCCAATGACCCAAGGTCCCCCCCATCTATCCCTAATACTAAGAAGCTCATCCCAAAATCTATGTCTCAGCGAGGGGTTGTATGGGCCGTAGACCGAGGTAACCATGTGTTCCCATCCGTCCTCCTTGCGTTTGATGACAATGGTCACCGAAAATTCGTGGATGACGAAATCAATAATGTCAAACACGTTAGAGTTAACTCCTATTGCGATACCCCCCGAGAAACCCCTAGCCGTCTTAACACGCCATTCGAAATCTCTTAAAGACCTGAGACCCACAAATTCAGTACTCTGCTGTTCCTCGATCCTAGTTTCTTGGATCGCACACAAAATCGGTTTAACCCTAGCGACCGTATCGTTGACCAATCTACTCTTAACCTTCGACCGCATCCCTCTAACATTCCAGAAGATGTAACTCATTGGGAAACTATACTATAGAGCATCTATCCTATCTAAGGGAACGGCTAAAAAGGCCCTTATAGGCATAACCTATAGGCCTCCTCCCTAAGTATTCTAAGCCTACTGTGTTGAACAGTACCCGACGTCCCCATGTCAAGACCAAACATAGTGGAATAATAAAGCAGTAAATCATCAGAAATAAAATTTAGAATTGAGAGCGAACCTCCACAAGCTGACATTGGTTCCTTGGCTTTGGCTGCCGACCTAATCAGGTCCCCCTCACTCGGACCCTTAGCTCCCCACCTATCTATTTGCCTCTTGCTCTTTCGCTTAGACTCCTCAAGTACTTTGACTGATTCCCCTCCATCTGTCTCTGCACTGTACTGAATCACTGGTGTAAGAGCCTGAACCTCCTTCTCCCACTTCTCAAATTCCTCGTCGGAATCTGTATTCTCCTTCCCCACATCATCTAATGCGCCGATGCGGCCGTCCCCGTTTAAGGACTCCTCCGATGCCCCCCGAGGAGGATCCCCGATGGCGTCCTTTCCTCTGTCCCCTAATCCGCGCACCGTAGCTTCCCCATCCGAATCAACTCCGACTATCCCAGGTTCGCTTGAAACATTCGGTGCCGCAGTACTCTCAATCAGCTCCAACGGGCTGACAGAAGCAGGGACTTCCTTAGCTGCCTTACCCACTTCCATATGGGGGGCCCATGGGCCGGGCCCATTGAGCAAGAGTGACTGTGTGATGGATTTAACGGCTAATTCCAAAGCAGATTTGAACTCAGTTGCTGAGAGCCCCATGAGCACTGCTTCTCTGTGTGTGGGACCCCCATCAGCAGCTACAGTGCTAGTCCCCCCTTTTGCAGCAGCTACAGTGCCAGCTACCCCCACCTCGAGCTCCGAGCTAGTCCCCCTTTTGCTGAACCGAGGCTCAGCTGTTGAACCACGTGACTAGCCTCAAACCTCTTCACACCCGGTGGGTAAGGACCATGAGCAGCATCCAGTCCAACCTCACCTGCCCCACTGCCGCGAACAGAACCTCGTACTTCGAACTTTCCCCCTTCGTGATTGCCCTGACCATAGCTAGCTTCCACATGTTGTAAAGTAAGTATAGACTTGCCTTTGAAATCCCCTGTTTTGCTCAATGGTGTATGCTGTTTGGAAGAAGAATGAATCCTTTTGTCCCCATTATCTGCACCACCGTGAGACGCTGGCTGAAGCCCTGCGTTCAAAGCTCTCGACTGATCGGAAGGAGGATCGCCACCATCATCCTTACCCTTCGGGTAGAATCCTCCCTCCGAGTTGGACCCCGAATATTCCGGCGAACTCCTGAACGACACCTTCTTCTTCCTCTCCACTATCACCTTTATCTCATACTTTTCATCTTCGAATAGGGCCATGATCACCGAGGGAATGAGACTCACATCATCAACCCCTACTTGAATCCTCGCATACTCACGTCTAAGGAAAAGATTGGTGTTCTTGTCTATAGAAATGAGGGACCCGAAGCTCTGAACCAGATTTTGGAAAGCCGACCGAACCCAACATTGTAACGGGAGGTTGAAAAGCCTCAACCACAAGGCCGATCGCGCATCCGTCTTAAGCGCGCCAAAAGCTCTTGACCACCTACTCATCGTGATGTAGAAGTCTTCCCCCTCTAGACTCCCGATAGCCAAGAGCTCTTTAGTGATCTCGTCCGTCTTACAGAATACCATAAGAACGTCGTCCTTGAGCTTTTGCACAGCCCAGTCTAGCCTCGATATAGGACGGACGCTGTCGGAGAGAAGCTCTTTGATAGACTCGATGGATGGATAGCCTGTGTGGACTTTTAGTAGGATTGAGTTGGAGAAACGACGCTCGAAATCGGCCATGATAGGCGTCGGCACAATCACCTCCCTAATCACCTTCCGCCTACCATCATAGCTCTCTTCCGAATCCACCGCTCGAGGCTTGCTGCTTCCACCTACTAGCTGCACCTCCGGGGTATTCTTGGAGTGAGCACTCCCCGACGCCACTCCACGAGGGCAACTCTTCGAAATATGGCCGTACTTCTTGCACGCGTAACAGAACCAATCATTAGTGCATTCGTGAATTGTATGGCCCTTCTCCGCGCACTTGTGACAAAGTGCCAGCTTCTTACCATTCGCAGGAGCCTCGCTAGAGGAGGATGCTGATTTCGCAGCTTTCCTCTCTTCCTTCCTCACACGCTTGGGCTTGACGAGGATCCATTCCCCATCGTCGTCCACTTTCTTGACCGGAGCAACTCTCTCCGGTGATCTCTCACCCCTTCGCTGAGAACCCCTATCGTATCTTCCTAGCGATTTCTTTGCAGCCTCCGCGTAAGACCTTCTATAGGTCGACGCGACCTCTCTCTCAGCTCTCTCCCTCTCCGGTGAGCCTCGAAGGTCGCCTCTCCCGGAAGCTCTATGCTCCAGGTGAGCCGCATCATCTATTGCCTGGCCTCTATGGCCTTGGCGCGGCTCTCGGGAGGGCGAACGACGGCGGCCTCTGGACTCTCCCTTCGCGCCAGCATCGTGCCGAGCGGGCTGCCTCCTGTAATAAGCGTCCTCCTCCTCCCTACCTCTCTTCGCCATGGAGCGAGCGTGAACGGAGGTGGGGTGGCTTCTCTCTTCTCCTTGGATCCCTCTAGACACTCTCTCACTAGTTCTCTCTTCTCTCTTCATGTTTTGAGTCAAACCCGTGAATACACACATTTCTGCGTTGTTGCTGTAATTTTCATTTAAATAAGATTATTATTAAAAAAACACCGCGTAGAGACACGAGAAAGACTGGAATCTGATGATTGATATTATTGTAATGGGTATTAATCAATTTGGTCTTATATTGCTCTGCTGGTTGGTTTTGGTTTTGGTTGAGTTAGTTAGTATCAAGTTGTAGCTGAAGATTATAGTTGATGGTGAGGAGATTGAGAGCTAGTATTGTCTTGTCAGTTTTCTGCTATTGGGTGATAATGGTAAGGAAGCATGCTTAGTAATAGTTGGAATGAATTTCATGTTTGTATCAGTGTTTGGTGGTAGTGTAGATGGGTTGAGAAGTCTGATTCACCTGTTCAAGATTGGTTAGATGTTCTTAGGGGGGGTTTGAGCTTTCTTGAGATTAATTTGGATATGCTAAAACTCGGGTTTTCAAATGATGGAGAAGCTCAAAAGTTGCTTGATTAGGCATTCTATAACGGACAGGCAGGAGTAGAGCAATATCAAATTCATCTTATCAGACTTGTTACATAAAGCAAGAATGAGCGTTGAGTTCTTTTCTAGCTCTACTATATGAGACTTGTAGTACAATCGTGGACTTGAACTTTGGATTCGTGAAATTTAAGGATTGAAATCAAGGTTTGTTGTCACCTGGGTTAGTGTGAATATGATGCTCTTGTGTATCAAGCGTCAGGCTCACAAACTTTCAGCTAGTAAGTGTGTGTGTGTGTTTTATTTTATTTTTTATTTTTTATTTTAACAAGGCCGTAGCCACACACACCCACACGTTACCCGGAATATATATTAATTGGGGATTTTTTGGTGCAAGCAAGATTCGAATTTCCGATCTCTTGTTCACGAGCGAAGAGCCTTACTAGTAGACCTAACACTTGGTTAGCTAGTAAATAAAATTTGGACTTGGAAAAGTAGCTGTGTAGAACAACTAGGAAGTAGTATGCAAGTTCATAATATTCTGATAATAAGTGATTCAAGTGAGATGATGATGATCAACTAGGATTTTCATTGATTGCATAAGCCAAATTTACTTTCCAACTGATGTTATGTTTTTCTTTTCATATTCTGTGCTCCATTTAATCTTCTTGTGCTGAAGCAGCAAGTGCAACCCCTGATGTACATTAACTGTGTGTGAGTCAAATATTTCCATGCTCATTACAATATACTTATAGATATATGACATCGAGAACATCATAAGTTTCTTCAAATTATCAATCTTCCTATTGGGACACTGTTTTATACGTTTGATAACTCATCTGTGATACATCGTCCGATATTCTCTACCTGATTGAAATCTCCATCCGGTAGCATTGTTCCTATTCTTTCATTTCTTTTGAAATTATAGTTTAGCTATGATATATTACACAACTGAAAGAGAACGCTCATCTTTGGCTGAGAGCAGGCTCTTGGTATTGAGGCGAGACGTCTATGCAATCTGTAGTCGAACTATTCTAGTTTGACAAAATTTAACAACCTCAAGTTATCATAGAAATCAACAATTTTAATACTTACATTATATAGGAATCGGTGGGCTTGTCTCAATCTTTGCATAACCTCTTAAAAAAAAAGGTAAAAGGACTAACAGTTTGGATATGGTTGGCATGATTTATGCTAAACAAAACCTGAGCTCGTAGTAGAGAAACACACATTGTATGGATATGTATATTTCATGTTATGTTTCTGTTTTTGTATGGGGTTATACGTTCAAGCATATATAAAATTTCCTTTAATATTTCACCTACATATTTACATGTTCAAGTTAAAAAGAATTACACAGTCTGAGCTAAGTATCTCCTGATTTTTACTCTTTTAATGAGATTTGGCTTTCATTAATTGCTTGTAAAGATAGGATTGAAATCCAGCATCTAGCCTAGATCAATTGCTATGAATGCTTTTTTCAAATTTGTGGTATAAACTATTATATGTCTATTTCTAGTTTTCATGTATTTGTTAAAATGTTGATTATATGCTACAAATCTGGAATGAAGGATTTGGTATTGCTTTTGGTGTATGTTCATCTTGCTTCATCACTATTAGTTCCAATTGTTTCAAGGAACTTTTAAATTACACGCTTAGAAGCACTACCATAGACATAGGACGCAAGCATGACTTTACAATTCTTCCAACACATGAATTTCTTAAAGAGTAGGAAACAAGTACTTTAAGAGAAAAATGATGGCATTTTATTTTTAATTTTAATCTTCATATTTGTCAAAGGAGGAATTGAAGTGAGCTCTTTGTTTTTATGCATTGACTTTTAACTGCTCTGATATTTTCTTTACCCACAACTAATCTACTATGTACCTCTCTTTAAAACCTTTTTGCTGTTAGTCTTAAACAATTTAATATTATATTTTTGTGTGCGCTAAAGTTATGAGTTTTAATTGAAAGGGCATCGTTGCATACTCTTCCTGGATTAACATGCAATATTTGTGCAGGTGTTGGAGAAGAAGAAGGCAATTGATCAAATTATTAAAGCTGCATATGCTGTAAAGGATCATCTAGCTTCATTTTTACCCTTCTGTCACTATGACAGGAATGGTAAGTAGGATTGTAACTTCAAAAGGTTAAAACTGCAAAGAGAGGAAAAAACAAATAAAATTGAAACCTTATATGAGAGGGCTTACTAATTTTTTAGTTTACACGATAGAAAAAAATGGTTCTTCACACTTGAATGACTTGATTTTAGAAACTTCTGACACTAACAATTCGTTAAATAAAGAAAGAAAAGTAATTTGTTATTGAAAATTCTTAGACGAATTTTACTTCAGTTTAGCGGATTATTACTATCGTTTAGAATCCATCTCCTTCTGGACATTAAACAGCTGCACTGTAATTTGATGACCAGGCCTATCAGTCTACTTCGAGACAGGATTTGGTGAACAACTTTCCTCTCCTATGAAGAAATGCATCCAAAATCTTCTCAAGGTAAATGTTTCTCACCCTAATCTTTAAATTTCAACACCCTAATATAGCATCATCATAATTTCTCTTCTGAAATAAATTTTAATTTTTAGGCAAACATGGAACGCCCTTATGGTTCAGAATGGGCTATAGAAGAGAAGGTCAAGCGCAGGGAAATGGTAGCCCCAGAAGCACGTTACATATTTGTTCGTGAATCTCCAAATTCAGCTCCTAGTGAGAATCCTGTAAAGGAAAATGAAAAGTTGGATTCTACTAAATGGAAGGGTGATAGGGACTGTGTTGTCGGTTTCGTTCATTACCGCTTTATAGTCGAGGATGATATACCTGTTATTTATGTGTATGAGTTACAGTTAGAATCGTGTGCGCAAGGGAAGGGATTAGGGAAGTTTCTAATGCAACTAGTTGAGCTAATTGCTCGTAAGGTAGATAAATTATTCTCTGTGATATTGATACATACCTAGTTCGTAACATTTTATTTTAAACACAAGATGGCACTATACCAACATGTTCCATTAATGAAAACATAGTGGTAAATTGGAGGTAGTAATAGATTTTATTGCTGCAGAACCGTATGGGGGCTGTGATGCTCACAGTTCAGAAGGCTAATGTAGCAGCGATGAATTTCTACACAAATAAGCTGAGGTAAATGATGTAGTGCTGTGTAATTTAAAAATGATGTATTAATATTATGAGTTCTAATCCTCAAGTGATGTTATGTTGTCCTGCAGGTACATTGTTTCCACCATTTCGCCATCAAGAGTGGACCCATTGGTATAATTCTCTTTGCCGTAGTTGAAGTTGTCTGAGATTTTACAAGGAATTGATTTGTTTATGTTTCTTGCAGATTGGAGCTGAAAAAAGTTATGAAATTTTATGCAAAACATTTGACAACGAGGCCAAAGACAAACTGGAGGTATGTTGTCTACAACTACTAAAGAATTTCGAAGATGCTTTTCTTACAAATAAAAACCGGGGGTCTATTTCCTTTGCTTTTTCTTATCTGAGGGGGTGGGGGGGGGGGGGGGGGGGGGGTTGATGCTTGCAGCTTGCTCCTATACAGAAGTAGGATATGCAAATGTAGGTTCAACTACTATACGCAGTATATGATAACTAACCTCTAACCAGAAACTAAAATGTCTTTTATATTGAAGGTTGGGGATTTTTCTTTTCTTTTTGTTTCTTTTTTCTTGGGACGAGAGCACTCCACCACTTTCCTTGTCGAGTAATAGAGCAGTTCTCTCATTTCCTCTACTGAATAGGGAAAGGCTAGAGTTTTCATACCGATTTAAGCCAGGAGGGCACCAAGTGCCTAGCTGGCTGCCTAAGTGGAAGGAAAAAAAGGAAAGAAAAAAAGGCTTAGATATAACTGCTGCTCAAGCGGGCTGGGTACAAAAATATCAAGTTCACGTTCATCTTCTGAATCTGAAAAAGGGACAGAAATCTGAATGTTGAGGGCCCTCCAGAATATTAATATTCGATTATATTACATCTGCTCTATAATTATAGGTAGCAATAAGCAAAAATTTATTGCATTTCTTTATTTATCCTCTAAGAGCATCCACAGTCGTCTGATGTATAATATGTAGCATATTGAGTGTTTGCTGCAATCGTCAATAGGTAAAAAATGTTGTCGAAAATTGTCTCTAATCTTGTTGATCTGTGGGAACAAAATAAATAAAAACTGATTTACCGGCCTATGGGGAAGTCGCGCGATACGCACTGCCCTAAGAGTTGATCTGCGGTCTTATGTGCAGACGCTTCGCAGATGCTCCTAGTGGTAAAACCCCCGGTATCACCGGCGTCTCGCTGTCGCACACAACGTCGAGAGATGACCCGAACTTAGCCTTGCCCAGAACTACGGCGAGAAAGAAAGGAGCGGAAGCAGCGAACGGAACTGGTTGCTGCGTTTGCGGATTGTGAAAGCAGCGAAGAGTGCAACTGGTTGCGGATCGCGAAAGCAGCCAGAAGAGAGAAGGTTTACTTTCTGTGTGGAACTGATGTGGGATGCAGTATTTTTCAGTAGTTGTAAAACGGTAGGTTTATGGAATATAAATACACACAAATGTGAACGTTGGGAGAAGAAGAAGGCCCAAAAATCGGATCTGAGAAACTGATCCAACGTTCAGAAAGAATTAGTCAAAGGAAAAGAAATAACGGCAAAAATAAGTTTAGGATCTCAACCCGAACCCGAAGAGCAATTTCGGATCGGCATTCGTGTCCGCAGATGCGGGCGCGCACACCCGTGCCCACTACGCGCGCCGAACCGAACCGGGCCGGGCCGGGCGGCGGCGGCGGCGCGCGCGTGTGGCCCATGGGTTCTCTCCACACCACACTAGACTACAAGGGGATAAAGAGTGGTTTGTAATATATACACTCACATGGTGAGGTTTCCCACCGATGTGGGACTAAAGGGAATAGAGGGAATCTTGGGTTTTGAGTATAACAGCCAACAATCCTCCCCCAAAACCAAGATTCAAAGGCAGTGATAACAAAAGAGTAATGATATAGAAGTTCTGGGCAAGAGTATACTATGCATAGATGAGATGGACTACAGCCTTGAATCTCACTTAGTGACTATTGTCTTTGTCTGAAGAAGTGCTTGATGGACTACGCCTTGAATCAGACTTCTTGACTCAGATTCAGAAAATAGCACACATAGTACGCTAGAGGTTCTTGGGTCTATCGGGTGGCGCTTTTGAATGGTCATGCGCACTTTTCCATATTCATGAGAGTTGTCTGGGACCGCCCTGTCCCATAGTCGCGGCCTTCACGACCTCTCATATAGGTAAGTCCTCAAAGGGTTGGTGATCGGAGTCAACCCTACATAATAATGTTTGGACCTATTAAGAGTTTAGAACTCATCCTAACCAGATCACACAGGAACACTGTCACCATAGGGATGGGATATCATTGTACAACCTCGTACAGCCACCTGGGCATTAATTTATGAGAATTTAATCTCTGAGTCAGTGTTCCATAATAGTCACCGAAGTCCAGCTTGTTTCTACCCATTGAACCGGCTTCTTGGGATCTCCAGTCAGACTCGGTTGGGTTGCCACTGCTGGTGACTTACTTATGGGCTTAACCCCATCCCCCTCGATGATTCTAGGATCAACGTCCTAGACAGACCCTTTGTTAAGTGGTCTGCAAGGTTCTTTTCTGACTTTATATAGTCAAGAACCACATATTTGCCTAATAGGCTCTTGATTGACTTGAAGCGCAGCTGCAGGTGCCTGTTCATCTTAGCATTCACAGAATCATGCTTTAGTAGTTCTATAACAGATTTATTATCACAGTTTATGGAAATAGGAGGAACAGGAACATTAGTAACAGGTATATGCATAATCAAATTTCTTAGCCATTCAGCTTCTGTACACGTAGTATCCAAAGCTATCATTTCAGAATCCATAGTACTTCTAGCTATGATGGTTTGTTTACATGAACCCCAGGAGATTGCAGCACCTCCTAAGGTGAAGACATATCCAGTTGTGGATTTCACATCATGTGAGTCAGTTATCCAGTTTGCATCTGAGTAACCTTCTATGATATCAGGGTGTCTAGAATAATGAAGTTTATAATCTATAGTACCCTTAAGATATCTAAATACTCTTTCTAATGCTGTCCAATGTGACCGGTTTGGGTTGCTAGTATATCTACTAAGTCGCCCAACAGCAAATGCAATATCAGGTCTAGTTCTATTTGATATATACATAAGAGAACCTATCATTTGAGAGTATCTATGTTGTTCTACAGGTGAACCTTCATTCTTCTTGAGAATGATACTACTGTCAAAAGGAGTACGAGCAGGTGTCTTATCAAAGTACTCAAATTTTCTTAGTATTTTCTCAATAGAATGTACTAAGGAGAGAGTATAACCCTCCTTGGATTTGGATACTTGCATTCCTAGAATCAGGTTAGCTACTCCTAGGTCTTTCATATCAAACATGCTAGATAAATAATTTTTAGTATTATTTATTAACTCAAGTGTTGATCCTAGAATAAGGATGTCATCTACATACAAGCATATAATGACACAACTTCCATCAGTATTTTTTGAGTATATACATTTATCATACTCATTTGGTAAGAAACCATATTCTAAAATCACTTTATCAAATTTGCTGTGCCATTGCTTGGGAGCTTGCTTTAGGCCATAAAGAGATTTTACTAACCTGCAAACTTTCTTTTCTTGACCCTTAGCAATAAAACCTTCAGGTTGCTCCATGTAGATTTCTTCCTCTAGGTCTCCATTCAAAAAGGCTGTCTTTACATCCATTTGATGAATTATCAAGTCATGAATGGATGCTAAAGCTAGAAGAGTTCTAATAGAGGCAATCCTAGCTACAGGAGAGTAGGTGTCAAAATAATCTAATCCTTTTTTCTGGGTGAAACCTTTGGCTACTAATCTAGCTTTGTATTTTTCTATTGAACCGTCAGCTCTAAGTTTCTTTTTAAAGATCCACTTGCAGCCTATGGGTTTACTACCTAAAGGCAGGTCTGCTAAATGCCAAGTACTGTTCTCCATAATGGAGTTGTACTCACAGTTGATGGCTTCTTTCCAGAAAGGTGCATCAGGAGAAGATATAGCTTCTTCGTAAGTTGAGGGATCACCCTCTATCGAATAAGTGAAGAAATCTTCTCCTAAATTTCTTTCAATCCTACCTCTTTTGCTCCTTCTAGGTTCTGAGTCTTGATCAGGTTGAGAGCTAGAAGGTTGAGAATGGGAACTGGTAGAAGGAGGCAGGGAATGATAGGAGGGGTTGGAAGAAATTCTATCTTTAAAAGGGAATATATTCTCAAAGTAAACTGCATCTCTAGCTTCAATGATGGTATTATTAGAGATTTCATTTACTTCAGAATGAGTCACTAAAAATCTATTGGCATTGCTATCTAGGGCATATCCTATGAATACAGCATCTACAGTCTTAGGTCCAATCTTTCTCTTTTTAGGTTCAGGGATTCCTACTTTTGCTAGACATCCCCAGACCTTAAGGTAATGGACTCTAGGAGTTCTACCTTTCCATAATTCATAGGGAGTCTTATCCTTTGACTTACTAGGGATCCTGTTTAGGATATAACAGGCTGTCAATAAGGCTTCTCCCCACAAGTTATCAGGAGCTCCTGAGCTGAGAAGCATGGCATTCACCATGTCTAACAGAGTTCGATTCTTCCTTTCAGCAACTCCGTTAGACTGTGGTGAGTAAGGAGCAGTCACCTCATGAATTATTCCGTGTTCTTCACAGAAGTTAGTCATTTCGTTTGAGGTATACTCTCCGCCACGATCAGATCTAAGGATCTTAATCTTTTTCTCTAATTGGTTCTCAGCTTCGGATTTGAAAACCTTAAATCTATCTAGAACTTCATCTTTGGTTTTGAGAAGGTAGGTATATCAATACTTAGAAAAATCATCTATAAAAGTGACAAAGTATTTCCTACCGCCTCGGGTCAAAATCCTATTTGAGTCACAAACATCACTATGAACTAGTTCTAGAGGATCAGAATTCCTCTCTATAGATTTGAAAGGCAGTCTAGAATGTTTGGCTTGAACACAAATTTCACATTTGTGTTTATTATCTACAGGAGACTTGGGAATAAGATCTAAGTTCATCATTCTTTTAAGAGAACCCAGATTCACATGACCTAGTCTACCATGCCAAACATTGGAAGATTCTATATTTGAAACAACAGGAGAAGGATCAGATATTTTATTTATAGTGCTGAGAATGAAAAGACCATCCTTTACATATCCTTTCCCAATAAAAGATTCATTCTTAGAAAATACAATTTTATTTGCTTCCATTACAATTTTGAAACCTGACGCTACAAGAAGGGAACCACTAACTAAGTTTCTCCTAACTGACGGCACATGAAGTACATCATGAAGAGCTAGATTTTTCCCTGATGTCATCTTCAGGTCTATTCTTCCTCTTCCTACAATCTGTGCCGTTGATCCATCTCCTAGGGTTATGCCTCCTCCACATGATTCCTGATAGTTTGAAAAACAGGAGCGATCAAATGAAACATGAACATTAGCTCCAGAATCTAACCACCAGTCATCAGAATGGTAAGAAATATTAACAGATGGTTGGAAAGACACTGACCTGAAGGAACTAGAAGATCCATTTAGAATCATGTTGGCTTCTGGTTTAGTAGAGCCTTTTCCCTTATAAGGAGTCTTCATTGGTTCCTTCTTCCTATGAAAGCAATTGAAGGATAGATGATTTGTTCTTCCACACACCAAACAAAACTTTTGTTGGTCCTGAGTCTGACCGAAGTTTCTAGTCCTGTGGTTTTGCTGGTGTTGGCGGTTTTGGTGGTTTTGGTGATTCTGGTGATGAGGCTGAAAGTTCTTTTTCTTGAAGGAGGTTTTCTTAGGTTTGTGAGGATTATTTGGTTTGGATTTGCCTTGGTTTGACACTACAAGGTTTACCTTTGCTTTAGACTCATTTTTAGGGTTTGACCTAAGCCTAAGTTGTTCTTCTGTTCTAATCTTCTTTAGGACTTGGGCAAAGGTAAGCTCACCTTGAGTATGAGTGAGTTCCTTCTTGACATCAGACCAAGAAGGAGGGAGTTTATCTATTAGGCAAGCTATCTTATATTCAGTAGAGAAGGTTGTGCCTTTGGCTTGAATATGTCTCACATATTCTTGGAATTCATGGATTTGGTCATTCATTGGCTTGTTATCTACCATGAAATACCTATTGAAAGCTGAAGAATTGAATCTTTCAATTCCAGCATCATCAAAACCATATTCATCTTCTAAAGCATCCCAAAGTTCTTTAGCATTTTTATATTCAAAGAATATGTCATAAAGGGAGTCAGATAAGGCACTTAGAATCCTATGAAAACAGTGGAAGTCTATTTCCTTAGGGGTTTTTGGTTTTTGGGAACTAGCGGATTCTTTAGGAGTTTGAGATGACAAAGTGGATTCAGAAACTTCTTTGGTAGACTCAAATTTGTCAGACTCAGTCGTGTTGGGTGTGGATCCATCAATTGCTGACAGGAGTCCTAAGGTGGTGAGCCAGAATTTCATCTGACTCTGCCACCTTTTAAAGTTGGTGCCATCAAACTTGGCTGGCTTGGCTGAAGCGGTCTCTTCTTTCCCAGTCATGATTTAGAAGTATAATAGTCTAGAGGCTGCAGAAATAATACTGTAGCTACTCAATAAAGGTATCGCGGGTTCTAGACAATAGTTTAATGATTTTGCTAATGAACCTAAACAAATCTTTTAGTCTATCAAGTTCTGATTAACTTGGGTTAGCTGTAGGAGTCGGTTCCCAGCTAGCGGTGGTCCGAAGACGCTTAAATACCGTGTCGCTTAGGGCTATTTACACCCGGTTGACAGAAGGACCCTTTAGGCTTGTTCCCAAATTTATCTTTCCTTTTAAGACCTTTAGATTTCTTTTAAGGAATTTGCAAAATCAATAACTATTCCTTATCTAAATGTTTAAAGGATACTAAGAAATATCTAGCACCACGGCTACTAATCGTCTTGATATTGTTATGCAGGTGGTAATGCTATTCACAATATAACAAGACACTTAATTATACTGGCAAATTGCAAGTTAATGAAACAAATGTTCAGCAAGAAGTATTCTAAGACTTTGAGAATATTAAGGTGAATCTAACAACACAAATTCGTGCCAACAAATTTTGTGATTTGACAATAAATTAATAATGTAAGGATTTTAAGGCTATAAATATTCTACAGTGTGAAAATCTATAGTGATGCAATAAAAATTTAATTATCTGTCTCGAAATTGTGATTAACGAAGATAGTATTAAAGATTCGGATTTCACTAATAACTTATTTATTTATTTAGCCCTTACAATATTTAATAATGAAGTGAATTAACAGATTACCAATAAGCAATTATGATTATAGGTGCTAATTAATCAGTTAATCAATATGTATATGCTTAATTGACAGATTAACAAAAGGCAATTTTGTTTAAATGTGGTAACTAACCAGATTGACAGTATGTATGTGCTAATTACCAATAAATACTAATTTTAATCTGATTAACAATCAAGCCGTTCTTAATTAACAAGATATGATAAACTAATAAGATTAACAATACGGCTGTTCTTAATTAATCAGATGAACAATACGACTATTCTTAATTAATCAGATTAACAATAAGACTATTCTGAATTAATCAGATTAACAATAAGACTATTCTGAATTAATCAGATTAACAATAACACTATTCTGAATTAATCAGATTAACAATACGACTATTTTTAATTAACAAGAGATGGTAAACTAGTCAGATTAACAAGATGACTGTTCTTAGTTAACAATATATGATAAACTAATCAGATTAAGAATATGTTTCAACTCTTAGATTGTTGTAGAAAATTGTCTCTAATCTTGTTGATCTGTGGGAACAAAATAAATAAAAACTGATTTACCGGCCTATGGGGAAGTCGCGCGATACGCACTGCCCTAAGAGTTGATCCGCGGTCTTATTTGCAGACGCTTCGCAGATGCTCCTAGTGGTAAAACCCCCGGTATCACCGGCGTCTCGCTGTCGCACACAACGTCGAGAGATGACCCGAACTTAGCCTTGCCCAGAACTACGGCGAGAAAGAAAGGAGCGGAAGCAGCGAACGGAACTGGTTGCTGCGTTTGCGGATTGTGAAAGCAGCGAAGAGTGCAACTGGTTGCGGATCGCGAAAGCAGCCAGAAGAGAGAAGGTTTACTTTCTGTGTGGAACTGATGTGGGATGCAGTATTTTTCAGTAGTTGCAAAACGGTAGGTTTATGGAATATAAATACACACAAATGTGAACGTTGGGAGAAGAAGAAGGCCCAAAAATCGGATCTGAGAAACTGATCCAACGTTCAGAAAGAATTAGTCAAAGGAAAAGAAATAACGGCAAAAATAAGTTTAGGATCTCAACCCGAACCCGAAGAGCAATTTCGGATCGGCATTCGTGTCCGCAGATGCGGGCGCGCACACCCGTGCCCACTACGCGCGCCGAACCGAACCGAACCGAACCGGGCCGGGCGGCGGCGGCGGCGCGCGCGTGTGGCCCATGGGTTCTCTCCACACCACACTAGACTACAAGGGGATAAAGAGTGGTTTGTAATATATACACTCACATGGTGAGGTTTCCCACCGATGTGGGACTAAAGGGAATAGAGGGAATCTTGGGTTTTGAGTATAACAGCCAACAAAAAATGCATAATTTCATCAAAAATTCGACGGGCATGATGTTTCGTCTGTCGAATTTTTTTGTGTGGATTTTTTGGGGATTTTTTTGGAATTTATTGAAGCGTTTTAAAAAAAAATAAAAAATCGTGTGGGCCCCACATGTTTCGTCCCAGTGGGGAGAGGTATAATTAGGGCCTTAATTAAGTAATTAATTTACTAAACTTAATTAATTAACCAATTATTTAACTAAAATTCTAATTGAAATACTAATTAAACTAATTAACTACTAATTAAGAGGTTAAGATTTGGGGGGGATTTTTTTTATATTTTTTTGTTTTGTTTTTGTTCGGACGAAACATGATTCATGTTTCGTCCGATCAATTAAAAAATATTTAAATAATACAGTCAAAATATGCATATTGCTATATCTCAAGCTATCTTTGATTTTAAACTGTAGCAAAAAATGGAAAAAAATGGCAGAATGCCTAACGAGTGCCTAACGAGTGTAGCGTCTACAGTGCGAAAATATGCATAAATGACATTTTTAGCTAACGACTGTGGATGCTCTAAAAACCTTGTTTCCATGTATCCCCCAAAAGCTTGATGTTTTAATGTAACCACATCGAACTTTGACTTGTTTCAAATACAGTCTAAAAGCGACCAAAATCATTAGTATCTGTAACTCAAGGTTCTAGTTCAAAGTTGGGTATTTCTTATATAACTCATAGTTCTAGTTTAAAATGTCAAATGTTCTGGGTTCAAATAGAACACAAGCTTTTTGGAGCTGATATCAAAATACCTTATATCTATTTTTTGGATCTCTACTAATCTTACGAAAGTTCCCTTCAGATAATGGTTTTGTGAAAATGTCGCCTTTACATTCCTTTAAGCTAATGGAACCTTAGTTTATTAATTCCATGTTCAGTGATACAAACTATATCCAACATATGCATGTATTTTCAAGACATGCATTTGAATCACTGTTGGGTATGGTCAGTCTGGGTGGCCCATATTGAGTTGAAATGTGGCCTGCAAACATATGCCATAACTTGTCATAGACTGAACACATTCTGCTTTTCCTTTTTGGTTGGCATGTTCCATTTAGGATTCAACACCTGCAAGTATAAACAAAACAAACTGAACATAACATGATAAATAGAGAAACTCGGAATAATTTGAATTGATGTACCCGCATTATTCTTCCTGCGTCATACATGGTTCCTGGTTGTGGTGTTCTTTAGCCGAGATGTCGTTGGTCAGATATTAGTAGTGATAAGCACTATCCATATTGTTGTGTATTGTATATGGGTGTGTATTTCGTTCAGTTTCATTTTGATGAAATGTTAATTGGACATGGAACATGACCATATCTCGGTTCCATACTAATGGAAAGGATATTGAAATCTTTGTACCAAGTCAGCTAATGCTATGTTTTATCATCAAAACTTCGCCATCAAGTCATTTTATACCGTGGCTTCTTTGAAGAACCCATAAAAATTTCAAGACCTAAGATTTTAAGTATTATTGCTTGGTTCTTTTTAACCTCTCCATGATTAACATCTTCTAAGGTATTCCTTGCATGCATCATCAGCCCAATTTAAACTTTTTGCTCACGTAAATAACTTTTCGTTTATTTGTCGTAAAATATTGTTTATTTATAAGTTCTCCAAGTTTCATCTTTTTGCTGGCAGTCATTGTAAGATACGATCGTTTTCTATGTCTATTTCTTTAGCGTCCAAAACATCGATGAAATATATCTTCCAACATCAGTATACTTTTGCAGGCGAGTGCAAATGCCAAAGATGAGTGAAGAAACATGGCCACACCAGAAGAGCTATATGTGATTTATGAGATTATTCCAAAAGAAGAGATCAGGGGTTCGAGGATTGCGTATTATTCTATTCATTAATTGTTCTTTTCTCATTCGGTCTAAAATTTGTTCTTTAGCATTCATAGCCCAATAGATGTTGATACCAATCAATTCCACACGGTCTACATTTATTTAGCATTGACAAGGTGATATTGTTGTGAACAAATAAAAATCCAGTACTGACATTTGGTTTGAGTTTTTCATTTTCTGTACAAACCTGAGTAGTTTTCTGCAACTAACAGCTTTCTTGTTGTATATAGAAATTCTGAACTGCAGAAAATTATACTATATCTTTGGTGATCTTCAGATAACTACCCTAAAAAAATTTCAATTTTATAGACAACTATCCTAATATACAGTAGTTTTTCCTTACAGTTTAGGGTAGTTTCTTGAAATTAGATAGGTAGATAATTGTTACAGTTTCCGAGAAAATATGAAAGTTTGAAGAGCTCAGAGCATCCACTATTGTTCGCTGAAAACCTGAAATATGGAAATTTTAGCCAAAAATCTCCCACTATCGTTTGCCAAATACCCAATTTTTTTTAGCAAAGTTGTGAATTGTCGATTGTTATATATAGCAGCGAAAAATAGCAATTGCCAAATATAGTAGACGGAAGATCATCCTCCGTCTCTCAATTAGTTTCAATATTAAAAGAGGATAGATGGAAGATCTTCCGTCTGGAAATTTTTAGTACAAAAAAGTTGAGAGACGGAAGAAAATCTTCTGTCTCGCAACTATGAATATTTAAAAAATTAAAAAAAAAAGAAGACAGAAGAAGATCTTCCGTTTGTTAGTTCTTAAATATATATTTTTCCAAAAAAAATTACTAAAATAACATCGAAATATTTACCAAAATGCCATTTAAATAAATATTTTTTTTGTGCTTGGACGGAAGAACATCTTCTGTCCAGCAACTTTGCCTCATTTTTTTAAATACCAAAATGCCGTCTCACTATTAAATGAAATGCCATTTACTTAATTTTTTTTAATAAAAAATAATTGTCAAACGGAAGATCATATTCTGACAATTTTTTTATTTTTTAAAAACAAGAAAATTGACAGATGGAGGATGTTTTTCCGTCTGTCAATTTTTTATATGAAAAGAAATACAGAAATGCTCGATGGAGGATGTTCTTCCGTCTGATTATTTTATTAGTTTTTTTTGGCCAATTTGGCTCAAACGATAGCAGAGACATACTCCTTCTATTGCTAAATTCTATTGTCAAATACTCATATTTTGGCAGCAACGATCGCGGATGCTCTTATGCATATTAAAACAAGTTTAGAGTAGTTATCTAAGAAATGCTCAAAGTATATGGTAGGTTTTTTGGTAATTTAGCCTTAAAGAAAGTACTCACACCATGCTGAACAAGATTTATTGATTTGTTTTTTCCCCCCTTGTTTACCCTACACAATTAATAAATGTACTAACATATAAAAACAACATGTTCACTGTTGGCCACCATTAGTTACAGGATATCCAATCCCATGCCTTCTGGTAGGAAACACCAAAAACAGCAAACTACAGAACAACCCCACCGCAAGGGGCGCCACATCCAGCACCTCCTGGGTCTCGTGCTTCGCCTGCGGGTAGAAGCAGCTCACCACATTCTTATCCCTCAGCGCCACGGAACCAAATACCAGCACCGAAAGAACCCCATGAACCCAATCCACAAACCTCATCCTGTACTTTGAAAGATCCGTAAGAGGCAAATTCCCCGTTGGATAGTCAAAAAGCCACATCCCTCGCCTAGTAGCGAAACCGTAGTATACCTCGTTGTCCTCCTTGGAATGAAAGCTGTCCGTGAAGCAGGCGAGGAACGCAGAGGCAGCAAGGATGACGAGAAGGATCTGAGTCATGAACCTCATTGTTGGGTCGCAGAAGCCGTTGTTGGTGAACGATGGGATTAGGAGCTGGAAGGCGAGAAGGGTGCCGGTTGGGAGGAGATTCGCAAGGTTTGCAGTGCTCGTTAGAGCCTTCGACGAGAAGCTAGTATTAGCCGGAGGAAGAGGTTTATCGTCATCATGGATTGGACTCCGGTCCTGTTCTTCGCCCGAGGTTGCTAGTTTCAGGGTTGTGGATCTTGTTGGCCTTTGAGACATCTTAATGTTTCTTAGTTTGAGATGAGGGTGGTGAAGATGAAGGTGGATATATATATATATATATATATATATATATATATATATATACTCTTTTGGCATACTAGGTTGACATATAGATGATTGTTTTGCTTGTAGGTTGAAACTTCTTAGGTTAGTTTTTTGTTGTTGTTGAAATTATTCTTTAGGTTAGTTGGGTTTATATGAAACGTGAAGCTTTGAAATATTATTATTATTCATCACCAATTTGACATAGCTTTTTATTTGCAAACGCGTAGAGTCTAAACTCTTAGTGTACCGATTAAGTATTAAACAAGTGCCGTGTAAGTTTTTAGCATGATGTAAGCTAGCTAACACATTTTTTGTTTGTTCATGGTAGTTACACGCGCTTGTCGGGCATTATAACCACAGCTGTCATTTAATTTAGTCTTCATCTAGGGCAGCCTAGTTTCTAGGGTAAAATTTTTAGGACATTTACCATTAATTGACGTTCTTCTTTTTAACATCTTTGACTTTTCGAACTTTTTTTCTGAACTCCTAGTGAAGCTGCTCGTTTTAGTGGTCGAAGCAACATGTATGGGTTCTTATAATTTATAGTGGAAAAGACAGATTTCAGTTGCAGATTTGGATCCGATGTGGAGACCTCTTGGGAAGCTGGAGGGGAGGTGCTGCTGGAGGTTGGCTGACCGGAACACATGCAAGAGGCCTAGAAACGCTGGGAGAGATCTCGGCGACAGACCCTCCAACGGTCTAGTCAGTCACTGGAAAAAGTGGAAAGCTATAGTTCAAGTGGAGAAAGAGTCGTTCCCTTCTAAATGAGGAAAATGTCCTGATATTTATAGGCAAAGAGAGGAGACCCTAATAGGTCGGGTTGACCCTCTTTCTATGGGGCTTGACCCGCAGAAGGCCCATAGGACCATCAAAGCCGATGATCGAGAAGTTGCGGATCATGAGGGGATTTAAACAGCTCTGATTGCGCTGGATTATCTACCCACACATAGGCCCCCCACTGTTGGATGGTTGTATCTACCAGCCGCCGAGGAGTAGCCCAATCTCGTGAGAGGATTAGCCAATAGTGCACCCAAGGATAGAGCGGAAGATCCCCTCGAGGAGTGCGATGTGGTTGAGGCCGAGCTCTGATCTCCGAGTGTCGAGCTTGGTGGGGAAGGCTCGTGGCCAGATCGAGGAGCCGGCCGAGCGTCGTGGGCCGAGCTCGTCACGAGACAGAGTTGACTCGCAGTTGATGCCAAGCGTCGAGCCCTGTGAACTTGTGAGCGATGGGAGTTAGCTCACAGTTAATGCTGAGCGTCAAGCTCTTTCAGCTTGTAGAAGACAGGGGTGAGCCTGCAGTTGATGCTGAGCATCGATCCCTGTGAACTTGTGAGAGACAGGGGCTAGCCCGTAGTTGATGCCGAGCGTCGAGCTCCGTCAGCTTGTAGAAGACAGGGTTAGTTCGCAGTTGATGTCGAGCGTTGAGCCCTCTGAACTTGTGAGAGACAGGTTGATGGCGAGCGTCGAGCCCTTGTTGAACTTATGAGAGACAGGGGCTAGCCCGCAGTTGATGTTGAGCGTCGAGCTCCGTCAGCTTGTAGATGTAACACCCTAGATTTGATTTATAAGATTGTGTGATTTTACGTGTTGTGCACGTATGATTTCGTTTGTAAAATTTCTCGTATAAAATATTTTTTATAGTAATTGTTCTCTTTATTTTTCTAAAATTATTCTCTTTAAAAGCCTAATTTAAATCTAGGCCTATTTGTCCTTTTTAAGCCCATTATATGTATTAATTATTTAATTATTTTGAGCTCATAGTTAGTTTGGCCCATTAGTGAGCCCATTTACTTTAATTTTCTTTTGAAATTGTCTAACTTGTAGTGTAGACTCATTTCATGGACAATTAAATTTGTCACATGAACAAATTTGTAAATAGGGGACACTAGAGTGGCACGTGCATGCACTAGCATGTGCAATGTGCACACTCTAGGAGTGGCCGGATTGTGATGGAGAGAGTGGGAGAGATGGGGTTGGTTACTCTCATCATGGGTAGTTTATATAACTCCCTATTTCATCTAAACCCTTAATCTCTAACCATTGGATCTAATCCTAGCCCTCCATTCACCCCAAAATGTGTATAAATACCCCTTTATTACTTCTCATTAGCACACTAAACAATTCATTAAGAGAGAAAAGATAAGAGAGCAAAAGATTGAGAGGTATTAGTAAGCAAAAGATTAGAGAGTGCTTTGTTTGTGTGTGTTCCATTCAAGAGGAGGCTGGCCATCATCATCAAGCACAAGAAGGGCTCGGTTACGAGCAATGCATCAAGGAGGAGGTGGCTTGTGGCTTGATCTAGGAGGAGAAGGCTTTGTTCATTTGTTGTACGAGATTCTTTAGGAGTTCTTTGATTTTCTCTCCAAATAAGGTGGGTGTTTTTCATGCTTCTAATCTAGTTACCATGCTAGGAATGAATTGCTACTAAGAGAAAACTAAGTAATTTGAACTTATAGTTGTTTGAGATGAAATGATAAAATAGAGAATGATTGATAAATGATTGCTAAATTGGGAATTAAAGTGTTAGAAATTATCACCTTACCATGCTATATGTTTATGAGTTATGCTTTATGGAGATTTTGTGCTTGTGAGACAATAATTAATTAAATGCATCATGGATAATTGTTTATTTGAATTAAAGTTATACTAATGTAGAAAAATGAGAATTGGTATCCTAAAAATGTTGTAGGTTGACTAATGAGTAAAAGAACAAAGAAATTAGTTGTCTTGTGAAAAATTTAATTCTTGAATTATGTAGAAATATAGATCGTTCTCAATGTCGAAATTATGGACATAGAACATAAAATAAGACCAAAAATACATTTTTATAAGGCAAATAATGATTATAAAAATATTAGTTTACTGTAATTTTATATATTTTACGTTCTGGAAAGTTTGGTTTCAAAAGGTGAAGAAAAGAGACAAAACGTTTTGGGAATTATGTGAAACAATTAGAAATGGACAGAGACTAGATTAAAACACAAATCAAACTCTTTTCTTTACAACCTGGCCCCTTAGACCAAGTGGTTGAGTTGCGTGGGCGTTTACTGTAGCGTGCAAGTGACCTTAGAGGTCTCGGGTTCGAAGCTTTAGGCCCTGCCCTTTTTTACTATGTGATATGGCTAAAAATAGGGTTAAATCGGAACCGTCCAAATCGGGCACGAATCTTAAAGCTTGGGGGCAAAATGGCAATTTCACCTACAAACGGGTCCGAAATGGGTTCTGGGTCTTTTTTCCAAAAGCCCAATAACCCTCCAACGGATCCATCCCAACTGGGTGCAGGTCACAACCCGCGAGAAACCCAATCCAGCTAGATAGAATTAGGGTTTCTGATTGTATTTAATTAACGGCCTTGATTCGCTCTATCTTTTCACGGGGAATTAGGGATTTAATTCCTAAACTGATCCCAAAGGCGGCTATAAATACCCCCCCCCCCCATCCACCACCATTAGGAGGTAATCAATCTTTTGCCAGTTAACGCTCATTCATAATCTTTTCTGATTACTGACTTGAGCGTCGGAGGGTGCGTCGCCGGGATCAACCCCGGTGTTTCGCACTTTTTGCAGGTGAACGGCGGGAGTCAACGGTCAAACTCCGGTGGAAAAGTTTCAGGTTTGACTATTCAGGTTCCTAAGAACCCACAAATTCTATCTGTTTGCCCCCATACCAGATTTAGCGGTAACAGATTGGCGCCGTCTGTGGGAATCCACGAATAGCACTCCTTCCTTTTCCCTTGGTTAAGATCATCTCCAGCCATGCCTCCCTGAAAGCTAAGATCCAAAGGGTCCAACCGTGGACCCACTCCTCCTCAACCGCAACAGGAGATCCCCCTCCAAACCGTCCAGTTGCAGGGGCAACTCCCACCACTGCCTGATCAGCCCCCGCAGCAAGATCAACATCCTCTTCAGAACATTCAATCCCACAGGGCTCCGCTTGGGGCCCAAAATGCCGGTGCAGGGACCTCCTGTCCCAATCCTTAGAAATAACCCCTTCATCATGACCACGTCTCCGTGCACAACCCCTCTACTGATTCAATGGCATCTCACAACCCCCGAGCTTCCAAAGACCTCCACAATATCCTTATCAATCGGCAGAAAGAAGAGGACCTTCGCCACCGTTTGGATGAAAGGCAGGCTCGTGAGGGAGCCTCCCGCCAAGAACGTCCAAATGAGCGATCTCCTCGTCGCCGGGACTATCGGAGGTCCCCACCTCACAAAAGATGGAGAGAGTCCCCTGATCACCATAGGAGAAGGCCTCACTCTGCCGCTGGTCGGCAACCCCCGAGGGATGATACTGCACCCATCACCCGTGCCGAATTCCAGCAATTCCAAGCAACTGTCTTGCAAGCCCTCAACCTCCGGCCGAACAACAATAATGCCCGGAGGGTCCCCACTCCTCCTTCGGTCCAAAGTCCTCGCCATCGGTCCATAACCCCTCCTCAAGCTCCGAGTAACCGCCATCGCAGTCCTCGCCATTCCCCTAGCTACCATCGTCGAACTCCGCGCTCCCCTTCTTACGAAGACGAGTCCAGAGACTCGTTTGGCTACCATCGAAGGGATGACGCTGTCTATCATCGTCTCCATGAGATGGAGAGGCGCCTCGGCCAACAAGATAGGGAAGAACTGAGAGGAAGGACCCTTCGTCCCAACCGACCTCCCTTCTCTCGAACAATCATGGAGGCACTGGTTCCAATTGGCTTCAAGCCCCCGCAGTTCGAGACTTACTTCGGGGAGTCAGACCCCGTGGACCATATCGAGAGCTTCAAGACTCTTATGTTGATCCACCAAGCTTCCGATGCCCTACTGTGCAAAACCTTCCCAGCTACTCTCAAGGGTCCGGCTCGGGAATGGTACTCTCGCCTCGCCCCATCCTCCATATTCACCTTTGAAAAATTTGAAACCCTCTTCGTCACCCACTTCGTGAGTAGCCGCTGCACAGAGAAGACCAGCATCTCGCTACTCTACCTCAGTCAGAAGAAGAGTGAGAAGCTTAGAGATTATGTGAAGCGATTCACCGTGGAAGCTAGGTCCATTGCTTCCCTCGACTAGTCGGTCGCTGCAGCAGCCTTCCAGTCAAATGTCCTTAACTCCAGCCTTCGGTCCTCCCTAGCCAAGAAGCCCCCGCAAAACTTCTCTGACCTCCTTCTCAGGAGCGAGAAGTATATTCGGGCTGAGGAAGCTGAGCATCGCCCCACCTTCGAGGGGTCTTCCTCCAGAAATAAGAGAAAGGCAGCTGAAGAAGAGGGAGCTAAGAAGCTCCAGAAGGACAATGGGGGCCAGCGCCGCCCACCTTCCAGATTCGAGAAGTTCACCCCTCTTAATGCTAACATTTCCACTATTCTCAATGAGGTTGAGAAGGAAGGGGTTCTGCCTCCTGCCCCGAAGATGAATACCCCTGACAAGAAGAGAGATAAAGAGAAATGGTGCCGATATCACCGGAACCACGGCCACGACACCAATGATTGTCTGGCCCTGAAGAGTGAAATCGAGGCCCTCATTTAGAGGGGGAAGTTGTCTAAATTCTTGAGAAAGGACCGAGTTGACCCTCCACCTCCCCCGGGGGGGCTAATAAGCGTCTCGAAAGGCGCGATGAGACTCCCGAGTTTGACGAGGAGCGCATTCTGCATCTCATTCATGGAGGCCCCATGAGAGGCACCTCCAACTCCTCTTGAAAGGCTTTCATTAGGGAGGTCAACTCTGTACATGGCATGCCCCCTCCCAAAGGCCTCGGAATACCAGTCACTTTTTCAGATGAAGACCTCGAGGGTGTCCGAACCCCCCATTGTGACGCACTAGTCATCAACCTCCATATGGCAAATTTCAAAGTGGAGAGGATTCTGGTCGACAATGGTAGCTCCATTAACATTCTCTTCCTCGTGACTTTCCGAGGACTCAAGCTATCGCGCGACAGGCTCAAGCCCGTCGGCTACACGCTCCATAGGTTCACGGGAGTGCTAGTGACTATCGAAGGGGTAATCACCCTCGACGTAACCGTTGGCAAAACTCCTACTACCCGTACGGAGCCGATGGACTTCATGGTCGTCGATGTCCCAGCTGCTTATAATGTGATTCTAGGCCGACCTGGCCTAGCTGCTCTAGAGGTTGTCCCGTCGGCTTACCACCTCAAGATGAAGTTCCCCACGAGGGCAGGAGTAGGGGAAGTAAGAGGTAGTCAAGAGATGGCCCGTAAGTGTTACATGACCTCCACCGGGGGTCCCGTTCTCTCCATCGAGGCTCTTGAGATTCCCCAAGGGAACACCCAACCTATGTCCGAACCGGTGGATGAGCTGGAGGAAGTGCTCTTTTCCGAACAGGATCCGAACCGCAAGTTCTTTATCAGCAAGACCCTCCCATCTGACCTATGTTCCGACATAGTCCAATGCATTAGAAAGAACCATGACCTCTTCGCATGGTCGGCTGCCGACATGCCAGGAATCTCCGAGGAGCTCCTCGTCCACCACCTCAGTGTTGCTCCGGGGTCCAAACCGATCCAGCAGAAGAGGCGCAAATTTGCCCCTGAGCACCAGCAAACTATAAAGGAAGAAGTGGACAAACTCCTTAAGGCCCGGTTCATACAAGAGGTCAACTACCCCGAATGGCTCTCCAATATTGTTATGGTTAAGAAGGCCAACGAGAGTTGGAGAATTTGCATCGACTTCACGGACCTGAACAAAGCATGTCTTAAAGATCCATTCCCTCTTCCAAGTATCGACACCTTGATTGACGCCACTTCGGGCCATGAGCTGCTCAGCTTCATGGATGCCTTCTCCGGGTATAACCAAATCCGAATGTTTCCCCCGAATATCCTAAAGACCTCCTTTGTCACCGATCAGGGGCTTTACTGCTACAGGGTAATGCTCTTCGGGTTGACGAATGTAGGTGCGACCCACCAATGCCTTGTCAACAAAGTCTTTCAGAACCAAATCGGCCGAAACATGGAAGTGTATGTTGATGATATGCTAGTCAAGAGCATCCAAGGGGCCGACCATGTTGCCGATCTGCAGGAAGCATTCGATGTATTGAGAAAGCATGATATGAGGCTCAACCTGAACAAGTGTGCGTTCGGGGTCTCTTCGGAAAAATTCCTGGGCTTCATGGTCAGCTAAAGAGGAATCGAAGCCAACCCCGAGAAGATCAAAGCCATACTGGACATGGCTCCTCCCAAAAGTGTGAAAGAGGTTCAGAAGCTCACGGAGCGCCTCGTAGCCATAGGGCGCTTCCTGTCCAAGTCAGGGGAGAAGTGTCTTCCTTTCTTTAAAGCCCTCAGGGGGGCTAAGGGTTTCGAGTGGGGTCAACAGCAACAAGAATCTTTCGATCAGCTAAAGGTCTACCTGGTTAACCCCCCTATCCTCAGCAAGCCTATCCCTGGGGAAACACTCTACCTCTACTTAGCTGCCTCCAAGCAAACCCTCAGCGCTGTCCTAGTGAGGGAAGAAGGCAAGACTCAGAAGCCCATCTATTACGTGAGTAAGGTACTTCGGGATGTCGAGCTCCGTTACCCAAGATTAGAGAAGATGGCATACACCTTGGTTATGGCAGCAAGGAAGCTTCACCCTTATTTTTAGTCCCACTCGGTGGTCGTGCTTACCAACCAGCCGCTTAAGCAAATTCTGCACAAACCTGAGACCTCGGGCTGGCTGATGAAGTGGTCGATTGAGCTGAGCCAGCATGACATATCATACCAGTCTCGGACCGCAATCAAGGCTCAAGCCTTAACTGAATTTATTGTTGAGAGCAGCATCCCAGAGGTCAGTCAAGCAGCAAAAGGGCATCCTATCTGGACAGTATATGTAGACGGGTCCTTTTGCACAGAGGGGAGCGGAGCCGGGGTCATTCTGGTAGGCCCAGATGACTTCGTCCTCCAATACTCCCTTTGCATCAACTTCAAGGCCTCCAACAATGAAGCAGAGTATGAAGCCCTTATAGCCGGCCTCGGTATGGCTCGCAAGGCAAGGGCACAACGGCTCCGGATATTTAGCAACTCGCAGCTAGTTGTGAATGAAGTCTTAGGAAAGTACGAGGCACGAGATGACCGAATGGCTAAGTACCTAGCCAAGGTCCAAAATCTCATGGCTTCATTCGAAGAGGCGCTAATTCAGCAGATCCCCAGAGAAAAAAATTTCCAAGCAGATGCCCTCTCCAAATTGGCCTCCTCCTCCCTTCAAGGTCTCGAGCAGACCGTCCTGATTGAAGTTCTCCTGAGACCGAGCATAGAAGAAGAAACTCCCGACTCGATGGAGTCGCTGCCCGTCCAACTTCAAGACAACTGGATGAAACCTCTGATAGAATTTCTAAGAGATGGCCTCCTCCCCGAAGACCCTAAGGAAGCTCGTCGAGTCCGAACGAGAGCGGAGCGGTACATCCTTGTGGAAAGAGTCTTGTACAAATGCTCCTACACCCAAGTAGATGGCCGACCATACTTGAGGTGCCTCTCCCCGGAAGAAGCCTCATATGCCTTACAAGAGCTCCACGAAGGTATAGGCGGAGCACATTCAGGGTCAAGGTCCCTCGCCAGGAAAGTGTTGAACTATGGGTACTTCTGGCCTACCCTCCTTCAAGATGCCGAACGACATGTCCGGCAATGCCGCTCCTGTCAACAGTACTCCAACATTCGTCGCCTACCTCAAGCACAACTCACCTCTCTTTCAAGTCCGATCCCTTTCGCAATGTGGGGAATGGATTTGCTAGGCCCATTCCCGCCGGCTCCCGGTCAACTCAAGTTTCTAGTCGTGGCAATCGACTACTTCTCAAAGTGGATAGAGGCCGAGCCTTTGGCTACGATCACTGAGAACAAAGTGCTGCAGTTCTTCTGGAAAAGTGTAATCTGTAGGTTCGGCGTGCCCCGGGTCCTAATAACAGATAATAGAACACAGTTCATGGGGGCCGCATTCTGATCTCTGTGTGAAGACCTCGCCATTCAGCAACGCTTATCCTCCGTCTCCCATCCTCAATCAAATGGCCAAGTGAAAAATGCCAACCGACAGATCCTCTCCGGTATCAAGAAGAGGCTGGATAGATCGGCCAAAGGCTTATGGGCGAATCAGCTTCCTAACGTACTGTGGAACTACCGCACTACGAAACGGACCCCCACAGGTCAGTCGCCATTCAATCTCACCTATGGGTCCGAAGCTGTGATCCTCTTGGAAGTCGGCCTACCATCTCCTCGCCTTATGGCCTATGAAGAAGAGCAGAATGCCAGAGAACTTCGGGCAAATTTGGACTTGGTTGATGAGCTTCGTGAAAGAGCTTCAATTCGCCAGCAAAATTACCGAAGAAGAATCGAGCTGACCTACAACAAAAGGGTCCGTCCTACCAATCTCAAGGAAGGGGACTTGGTCCTCAGAAAACTAGCTATCTTCTTCTCCAGCCAAAAGAGTAAGCTAGCCCCGAATTGGGAAGGACCCTACAAGATCACCAAAGAAGTTCGTCCCGAAACATACCGTCTTGAAGACCTTGAAGACAGAGAGATTCCCAGGACTTGGAATGCCGACCATCTATTGAAGTACCAAGAGAGCGCCTGAACACCTCTCTAAGTACCTTCAGATGTCGAACCGTTCCTTCTTTTCACTTGTATTTTGCATCTTTATTTTTTTAATGTAATAACGGTTCGCAACTTAGAAGCAGCCGACTAGTAGTTATCAATAAAGAGCCTCTTCTTCCATGTTTTTCTTGTGATTACTTGCATCTCTCTGTTTTTAATTTCTTTTATATAAACGACGAGTTCGGAGTCCAATACTTGGCTCGACTCCACTTCGCAAGCTCGCTCTTAAGCGAGCTAGAAGTGGTTCGCCATTCGGAATTGCTCCCACAACCATTGAAATATACTCTAACGACGAGTTCGGAGTCCAACACTTGGCTCGACTTCGCTTCGCAAACTCGCTCTTAAGCGAGCTAGAAGTAGTTCGTCATTCGGAATTACTCCCACAACCGTTGAAATATACTTTAACGACGAGTTCGGAGTCCAACACTTGGCTCGACTCTGCTTCGCAAGCTCGCTCTTAAGCGAGCTAGAAGTGGTTCGCCATTCGGAATTGCTCCCACAACCGTTGAAATATACTCTAACAACGAGTTCGGAGTCCAATACTTGGCTCGACTCCGCTTCGCAAGCTCGCTCTTAAGCGAGCTAGAAGTGGTTCGCCATTCGGAATTGCTCGCACAACCGTTGAAATATACTCTAACGATGAGTTCGGAGTCCAACACTTGGCTCGATTCTGCTTCGCAAGCTCGTTCTTAAGCGAGCTTGAAGTGGTTCACCATTCGGAATTGCTCCCACAACCGTTGAAATATACTCTAACGACGAGTTTGGAGTCCAACACTTGGCTCGATTCCGCTTCGCAAGCTCGTTCTTAAGCGAGCTAGAAGTGGTTCGCCATTTGGAATTGCTCCCACAACCGTTAAAACTACTCAAACAACGAGTTCAGAGTCCAACACTTGGCTCGATTCCGCTTCGCAAGCTTGCTCTTATGTGAGCTAGAAGTGGTTCGCCATTCGGAGTTGCTCCCACAACCGTTGAAACTAACTCAAACGACGAGTTCGGAGTCCAACACTTGGCTCGATTCCGCTTTGCAAGCTCGCTCTTAAGCGAGCTAGAAGTGGTTCGCCATTCAGAATTGCTCCCACAACCGTTGAAACTTACTCAAACGACGAGTTCGGAGTCCAACACTAGGCTCAATTCCGCTTCGCAAGCTCGCTCTTAAGCGAGCTAGAAGTGGTTCGCCATTCGGAATTGCTCCCACGATTGTTGAAACTTGCTCCAACGACGCGCGAAAAGTTCTTACAACCATACCAGACATGGGAGAAGAGTACTTGGAGGTGCTAAACCTTTGATTCCTATGGTTCGTTTAAAGGTTGAAGTTAGACATTCCGCGCCCATAAAAAGAAAGATTTGCTTCTGATTATAAGTAGTTGTTAAGAGTTGGAGGAGTTGTACTTGAATAGACACCCACCAAAAAAACACAAGAGCCCAAGAGAGTAAACAAACTTTCATTTCATTACAAAGGTTCAACATACAAAGAAACCCAAATTACAAAGCCAAACTGTTCTACTACAGAAGACTACAAAAGCTCAAAGAAGCATAATTACACCGATTCATTCAACGGTTCTTCGGAATGGGGATGTTTCGGTTGAAGGACACCCGGGGATGGCGCTGCCTAACCTCCGAGCTCGTCTCTAAACCAACGAACTGAGACGCCTCTTCGGCACTACCTTTGACTGTGGCTCCAACCAAAGCGCCACTAGACGAAGCAGCCACCCCACTCTGAGCATTGGCCGGGCTCCGCCTAACGGTAGGCAAACGAGTCGCGAGCTTATAAAACGAGATCCCCCTCTCCCTTTCCTCGCGAGTACACGACGTACTTCGGACGTTGATCCTTTCAGGCTGAGGTTTGAGGCGAGCAACTTCCTCCTCGAGCTCTACGATCCTATCCTTCAAAGTGTCATCCTTCACAGATATCTTAAAACAAGGAAGCCGAGCAGAGCCTTCAGCGCCAGAGCTATCGGCTATGATTCGACAAAGGTGGGTCACTTCGATACTTTTGTCGACTGTAACCCTCCTCAGCTCGTCGATATTCGCCGTCAGATCGTCGCGCTCGGCCATCAACTTACCCACTGCCAAGGCTAACTCCTCCTTTTTCGCCGAAAGTTCTTCTTCTGCTATCTTCAGGGTATGAACCTCCGCCAGTAGTTCGCCTTTCTCTGTCTCAGCGTCGAACAGTGCCTTTCAGAGCGATTTCACCTTGCCTTTAAGACGAACCTCACGAGATCGTTTCCGTAGTTGTTTCAGCTTGGAAAAATACCCTCTTGCCGTTGCCTTAAGATCCTCTAGGTCCAACTCACTCTTGAGGAAGCACTCCTGGCTATGAGAGAGGGCCCACTTCGCTGATTTTAAGTCAGCACGAAGACGAGCGACTTCGGCTACTAGACTCGGCTCGGCAACCTGAAAAGCAAAGGCATATCAACACGAAGTACAGAAGGCGATGCCCAACACTTAGCCAAATTTTGAAGAAATTCCATTTCAAAACACTTCAACACTTAGTCGAATTCGAGAAGAGATTTCAAACAAAACTTTATTCATATCTAAAAGCGGTGGCCAGTCCGCTACAAGGCAGTACATCAAAAGAGAAAAAATAAATTTTTACAAGAACGAGGAGATCAGGGGTCCACCTTAGGCAGTAGCTCAGAAATAGGTGCCTCGGTGGACGGCCCCTCGTCCCCCGTCACTTCGGCTCGGGGGTCGGTCGCCACAGTCTCAGGATCGGCAGGTGCCTCGTCATTCTGCTGCTCGTCCTCCTCTTCTCCCTCCTCCTCTTCATCATCTTCCTCGCCACCGGGCCACAGTCTATACCCCACCCTCTCGAAACCGGGGACGTGAGCCTCGACATGATCGAGCGCTCTGGCGTAGGACAGCTCCATGTTCGACGCCATGTGCTTTTTGGCCTCTGCTTTGATCTTTGCCCTCTCCTTCTCCACGACCTCGGCCTGTTCCTGCTTCACCGCCTCCAATGCCTTCGTCGCTGCTGCCCTCTCCTCGGCCGCTTTTGCAACCTCCGAAGCAAGCTTTTCCTTCGCTTGCGCCAAGGCCACCTCGAGGTCGGTGACCTGGGCCGCCAGAGCGTCCGAGCGACGCTGCTCGGCTTCGAGCTGTTTCACAGCCCTCACCCTCTCTACCCGGTCCTTTTCGCTGTGGGCCTTCAGCTCCCTCTCCTGCTCGGAATACTCCTCGAGGAGATGGCCGAAGTGGCAAGTGGCCTGCACGAAGAAACAATTAGAACACCACAAAAGCCGAGCTAAAGACTTAGAAAATTTTTGAATAAAAATTTGGAAACAGCCTAGAGACTTACCGACATAAGTGACCGAGCGACCTCAAGGGCGTCGTCGCCCCTCGTCCCCGCCTTCAGCGCAGCTCGGTCCTCCGGGGTCGGCAGGTGCCGAACGGCTTGCATGCTCATTCCCGAGTCTCCCAAGAAGCCATCGTGATTCTTCACTCGCTAGTCGGGGACGAACAGCTTCTTGTGGGCCTTGGTTAGAATAACCACGGCATGTTCGGTCAGGGGCGGAGCCTCCAGCCCTAGCACTGCAGAAATGGAGAAGCCCTCCCCTACAGGGGCAGAAGGGGTCGGCTGGACAACAACGGCCGAGGACGGCTCCCGAGGAGAAGAAATGACGACCGCCGAAGGTACCTTGGCGGATCGTCCGGACGAGGGACCCGTGCTCGTCCTCTTCCTCTTCTTGCCGTTGACGGCTTTGCTTCGTTCAGCTATCATTCCCCTGAAGTCCATGTTCGGAGCCTCTGTCGAAGAGAAAGAAAATCAAGTTAGAAAAAACACAAGGTATTAAAGATAGTAAAGCAGAAAGAAGAGAAGAGATGTCAGGAGCGTACTCGGGTCGATCGGACTAAGGCCCGACCCGTGCAACACCTCCTTGGTCATTTCCCTCCAACTCAACATCGAAAGACCGATCAGCTTGGCCGCCACCTCCTCTTCGGCCGGGGTCAACACCGGCTCGGCCTTTGCAAACTTCGGCACCTCCTCCTTCCACTGGGTCGGGAAGTCCCATGCCGAGGGCCCCTTTATCAAGAAGAACTTCCCCTTCCACGACTTTATCGAGTCGGGATTCTCTATCAACTTAACCCCCTTCCGAGGCGACAAGTAGTAGCGAGGCTCGAGCTTGCTCATCCTGTTGATTCGATATAAGCTTTGGAGGATGACGAGGTCTGGGTCCACTTTGGCAGTTCGGCATTGCAACAGAAAGTCGAGCACGTGGCGCCAGGTGTTCGTCATGAACTGTATGGGGGCCAGACCATACCACCGAAGGACGACCGTCACGAAGGGATGCAGGGGAAAACGCAGACCAGCATTCAATGCGTCGTAGGCAAGGACGCATGTGTCTGGGGGGAAGGCGGTGTTCGCTCGCACTCCGGGGCCGGGGAGGACCAGAGTGTACTCCGTGGGGATGGCGAACCCCTTTCTAATCCGGAGTAGATCCCGCTCGGTTAGCACTGAGGGGAGGTCGTCCACCTCGGTGACCTCCCTTGGATCATTCTCCTCATAGGTCTCAGCGCGACCGATGACGACCTTAGTCAGCAGCTCGCCACTGTACTGCCTTATCCCAGCATGACCGGACAACACGGTCAGCATCCGACCCAACTCGCTGGCCTGCCTAACGGTCTCTACCACCTCCTCGACGATCGAGGACCGGACCACCTTTTTCCCTTCTCCTCGTCCGCAGACGATCCAACTACCTCCTTCCCCTTCCTTCGACTTACTACTTCTCTCTCCTCCTCGACATTCCGATCTTCCGAGGACGAGGCCTCACTACCCGAGTTCGCTCGTGACATCTCGAATAAATATCTAAGACAAGGAAAACTGACCTTGAAGTGACGTTCACGGTCGGAAAAAGTTTGCCGGAAATTGCCTGGCCTTCGCGACAGCTAGTGCGACCGCCCTTGAGCTCAGATCTCCGCTAGCAGAGCAACTCGAGAGAAAAAGTGAAAAGTTGAGAGTAAAAAGTGAAGAATGAGCTAAGGGGTGAGGGGGTGAGAATTTATAGCCAGAAGGCAACTGTTGGACTTTTGGAACGTTTAGAGGCCCATTAAGGGAGATGCAACGACAAAGTAGAGAAAGCTGTAACAGATCAGAGGAACGACGCGTCGGTTCACTTAACATCACCGCTCGACGACTCGTAATTCGCCGAGCCACCGAGGCATTCTGTCGAGCTACCGGGGCACTGACCTCCACATATGGAGAAAAATGTCGCCGAGCCACTTTCACCATCAGATTGTCTCAAAATTCACGTCCGAATTTGATCAGCGGTTCAGATCATGCCACGCCTACAAAACGACAAGATAACGTTTTCTCGTGATCTGAACCCCCAACCTCGAGATCCGCGCCATGATGACCGCCCCAGATCCAACCGTGTGGCTCGACGACTCGTAATTTGCCGAGCCACCGAGGCATTCTGCCGAGCTACCGGGGCACCGACCTCCAAATATGGAGAAAAATGCCACCGAGCCACTTTCACCGTCAGATTGTCTCAAAATTCGCGTCCGAATCTGATCAACGGTTCAGATCACGCCATGCCTTCAAAACGATAAGATTACGTTTTCTCGTGATCTGAACCCCTAACCTCGAGATCCGCACCATGATGAGCACCCTAGATCCAACCGCGTGGCTCGACGACTCATAATTTGCCGAGCCACCGAGGCATTCTGCCGAGCTACCAGGGCACCAACCTCCACATATGAAGAAAAATGCCACCGAGCCACTTTCACCGTCAGATTGCCTCAAAATTCGTGCACAAATCTGATGAGCGGCTCAGATCACGCCACGCCCACAAAACGACAAGATAACGTTTTCTCTTGATCTGAGCCTCCGTCCTCGTGATTCGTGCCATGATGAACGTTCCAGATTAAGCCACGTGTCCCAGCGATTCGTTACAAGCCACCGGGTGCTCAGCCGAGCTACCGAACAGCTTAGCCGAGCCACCGAGCTACTAAGGGTCAGAAGCCGAGCTGCCAAGCTACCGGTGCGTTCGGCTGAGCTACCGAACAGCTCAGCCGAGCCACCGAGCTACTAAGGGGCAGAGGCCGAGCTGCCGACCCACCGGAGCACCCAGCTGAGTTACCGAACAGCTTAGCCGAGCCACCGAGCTACTAAGGGGTAGAGGACGAGCTACCGAAGCGCTCTGGCCGAACTACCGAGGTACCGACCCTCACATTTGAAAATAAATGGCGCCGAACCACCCTAGCCGTTGGATCGTGCCAAAAATCGCGCCAGAACGTGATGGACGGCTCAGATCACGCTACGCCCACAAAACGACAAGATAGCATTTTTTCGTGATCTGGGCCACCCTCCTCATGATTCGCGCCGCGATGAGCGATCCAGATCTTGCCATGTAGCTCGGCAGCTCGTTATGTGCCGATCTACCGAGCTACTGAGGACAGGGTGCCGAGGTGCCGAGGCACCGACCTCCACATACGGAGAAAAAGCGTGCCGAGCTACTCAGACCGTCCGATCCTCCAGAAATTTGCGCCCAACGCTGACAAAGGGCCCAGATTACGCCACGTCATAATTCGGAATTAAAAATTAATTTTTATTTATTAAAATCGATTTATTTATTTAAAAATTGCGAAAAAATAATTAAAAATTCGGAAAAATTAATTAAAAATTCTAAAAAATAATTATAGACTTGGGAAAATATTTTTGAGCCACTGGGTAAATAATTATTGCTTAGGAAAGTCAATTAAGACCCCCGAACAACGAATCAACACTTCGCAAAATTAAATAAATGATTCGAGAAATAGATAAAAATTAAGAAAAATTGCCAAAAGTCCAGAAGAGCTCAGGAACAACCTCGAGCACGCAACTAACTCAGTAAATCACCATAATACCTCCTACCAAGATTCGGCACCACTCATTCGGACTCCGAAACAACTCCGCAAGCCATTAAAACAGTAAAACTACTCCTCAAAGGCTGATCAAACTCAGTTTTCGGGAGTGGGGGGCTCGTGATATGGCTAAAAATAGGGTTAAATCAGAACCGTCCAAATTGAGCACGAATCTTAAAGCTTGGGGGCAAAATGGCAATTTCACCTACAAACGAGTCCGAAATGGGTTCTGGGTCTTTTTTTCAAAAAGCCCAATAACCCTCCAACGGATCCATCCCAACTGGGTGCAGGTCACAACCCACGAGAAACCCGATCCAGCTAGATAGAATTAGGGTTTCTGATTGTATTTAATCAACGACCTTGATTCGCTCTATCTTTTCACGGGGAATTAGGGATTTCATTTCTAAACTGATCCCAAAGGCGGCTATAAATATCCCCCATCCACCACCATTAGGAGGTAATCAATCTTTTGCCAGTTAACGCTCATTCATAATCTTTTCTGATTACTGACTTGAGCGTCGGAGGGTGCGTCGCCGGGATCAACCCCGGTGTTTCGCACTTTTTGCAGGTGAACGGCGGGAGTCAACGGTCAAACTCCGGTGGAAAGGTTTCAGGTTTGACTATTCAGGTTCCTAAGAACCCACAAATTCTATGTGTTTGCCCCCACACCAGATTTAGCGGTAACAATGTGTTTGAATAAAAAACCCCAAAGCCGAAACTAAAACTCACCTTAATAAAACCCCTTCACTTATTGCATTGGCTCCTTAGCCCCGTTGGCATTCGGTGGCGGTTGACTTGGCTCAGGTCTTGGTCGAAACCTGGCTTCGGCAGGTTTAAAATATTTGATTTTTTTTGGGTTTTAAAAATGATTCTTGGCCTTTAAAAAAATCCGGAAAATATATATTAATTATTCTAAAATTACGTAGAGCTTATGAAAAATATTAGTGCATTATTTTGACTAAGATAAAAGTGAATTAGTGGTGAAAATTGAGTAGAATTGCATAAAGTGATAATATGAAAAAGTGATTATTTCTTTCATAAGAAAATTTTATTAAGTTATAAAAGAGTTATTTTGAATGAAGAAAAATCTAAATGAGTTGATTATGGACTTTTATTCATTTGTTTGAATTTGTGTGCACTTTAAAGATTGATGAAAATATAATTTTGTGATTCGAATTAAGTAAAGGAAATGAACAATTGTATGAGAATCTAATGGAAGTATTGAAATAGAATTTTGAGTATGAAATACATAAATTGAAATCTAACTTGATATATGAGATTGGTTCATAGAAAAGAATGGAAATCATGTTAATTGTGAAAAAGAACTTATGAGTATGAAAACTCAAATTTTGTGATTATGAAGTGAAATTGAGAACTAGAGTGTAGCTAAGCCTCATACTGGCATTGAAAGAAAGTTGTTGAAATGAAAAGACCAAGATTGGGACATGTGGTATAAATAATTATGACCGGTATAGTGGGAGCGCTAACTCTAGGAGATTGATTTTTATTCATGATTCAAGTAAAATTAAGGACTAGATACATAGTGAAGATGTGATGAAAGTGAGAGAAAAATACAAGTATGAGGGCCTCGGGTCTACGGTGTGAGAGTGATTCATAGGTTGCCTACTTGATACGTCAAGTCTTGGCGTGGAAACTACTCCGGAATTATCGGGACCGTGGCGACGCTTGTGGGGTATTTTGTTGATTATGGGTGATGCCATGGTCTATGACAGAGGCTGAATTGACCATAGGCTTTGCATGATGCGTCATGTCACGACGTAGGATTCCCCTCCAGGTTGTCTGGACATGGGCTCGTAACTCATAGGACATCTAGGATACTTATCGTAGTTACAGTAGTAGTCATGGCGAGGGATCGAACCCTACAAGCTGAAGAACGATTAAGGGCTTGCCCTCGGACCTATGTAGTATGAGATGCATAGAATCCGAACAAGTGCGCATTAGTGTCATCTAATAATAATAATAAATTGCATTAAATACTAGGTACACAATCACAATACGACATCAATAGGATAGTCCCCTTAACTTTGTTTGTGAACAAGTTTGTGGTTTGTTATGCTTTGAGAATCGTTATACTGTTTCGGCATAGAGAGGATGGTCGTGTATAATATCTCGTCAGTTGAATGAACTGACGTGCCCATAGTCTTTATGCAAGATAAAGGAATTGACAAAGATTAAAGTATGCAAACAGCTTAAAGAATGTTTCAAGTGTTGTACATCTATTTATGTAAATATTATAAATTATTTCCGCTGTTTAAGTTTAAATGTAAATGTAACTCTGATGTAATGTAAAGTTTAAATTTCCTTGTAAAATTGTACGAAGAAAAGTGTAAAGATCCTGTGGAACTTCGAATTCAGTTGGATTTGGAATTCGGGGTGTTACAGTAGAAGACAGGGGTTAGCTCGCAGTTGATGTCGAGCATCGAGCTCTGTAAGCTTGTAGAATACAGTTGCTAGCTCGCATTTGATGTCGAGCATTGAGCTCTGTAAGCTTGTAGAAGACAGGGCTAGCTCGCAGTTGATGTCGAGCATCGAGCCATGTGAGCTTGTAGAAGATAGGGGCTAGCCCACAGTTGATGCCGAGCATCGAGCTCCGTCAGCCTGTAGAAGACAGGGGCTAGCTCGCAGTTGATGCCGAGCGTCGAGCCCTGTGAGCTTGTAAAAGACAGGGGCTAGCTTACAGTTGATGTCGAACGTCGAGTCTTGTGAGCTTGTAGAAGACAAGGGCTAGCTCGCAGTTGATGCCGAGCGTCGAGCCTTTGTTGAACTTAATCAATTTGGAGTGTCTGGGAAATTTGGCCACAGATGACACATGTTCATCTTGTGGACAATAACATGTGTTTGCCACATGGGGAAATGACATGTGTTCGCCACGTGGGTTGATGACGTCACGGTTGGAGGAATCGAGGCATCGAAATCTCATCTGCCGTTAGATCAAGATCTGAGGGTTGAAATGCCTTTGAGTATTTCGAGGCATTTTTCTTTGCCTACATATACCTCCACCCCATTTCATTTTTCACTTTGCCTTCTCCCTCTAAATTCCCGAGCTTCTCTCTTTAGATACTGTTCTGTCACTGACAGTAGTTTCTTTGGCGAACTTTTCGGCATCAACAAACATGTAAGTACTTTTATTAATATGTCGAGGGCTCAGTCTAATTCCTCGACCTCTACATCCGACCGTGGTGACGCCTCCCACCTTAGTGACTCCTTAGACTGGGCAGCATTTGAGGAGGGGAAGAAAGTGTATAATCTCGAGTCCCTCAGGATTCACAAGCCATTCGTTGTGGAGTCGAGCGACTCAGAGGGAGGGGGTATAAGAGGTAGAAGTAGTTGGTGGAGGGGAAGTAGATGACGAGGGAGGAGACGGCGGAGATGAGGGAATTGAGGAAGAAGTTGGTGAGTCTAATGATTCCTCTGACAAAACTTCACCTGGTCCGCAGACCGAACCGTTTGAGCCAAATGTCGTTCGGAGGAGTAAGCGAAAGTGGACCCTTCGTGACAGCCCTGCGAACCCACACAAATTCTATCCCAAACACGAGCTGGACGTCCCTTATCTTCAACACCCCAGATCGATTAGGATATACCCGGACGATCTTGAAGATAAGATTTAGTACGAAGTGCAGCCCTCCTCCCCGAGCAGGCCGACGCTAAAGATCGATGACGAGCAGAGTGTCGTAGTGAGCACCGACCTCCCCGTCATACAGGCGATATACTTCAATCCTACAGAGTACATTTGATGGTGCCGAACGCTGGGCTTCGACCAGCTGACACCCTGTCCGAGTGGTTTTGCATGTTCCTTGTCGACGCATTTGATTCGGGGCTAAGGCTGCCCATGCATTCATTTGTTAAGAGGTGTTGAACTGGGCCGATCTGAGTCCTATGCAGTATGGGCATAATTCTTGGAAGAAACTTGTGTGCTTCATGTTGCTTAGGGGAAAGAAGGGCGTGCCACTGCAACTTAAGTATTTTTGAGCTGCCTTTAGGGTGAGTTCGTCTTCGACTCACGAGTGTACATATTACAACTCCCCGTGTCCCCACCACCGGGTCGTTCATGGTCACCCAAATTTGATTAAGGGTTGGAAAAATCGATACTTCATCATCCGAAGCCCGACTCCATGGGATATCTCGACCTCATGGGCCTTCTACAAACCAAATCAGAAGCCTCAGAACGGGAAGGAGCTGACGGAAGAGGAGTGGGGTGAAGTGAAGAAGGTCGCTGGGGGAAAAAGCAATCGATGGCAGACCGTGCGTGAAAGACACTTGGCCCGGATTGGACTGAGCCATGCCGACCCTTGTATGTTTTTTGTTTCTTTTTTCTTGCATCTTTTTTCCTGCGTTCTTACAAATTGGCATTTTCTTGCAGCGATGGACGGCGCTACGATCGAGCGGAGGAGGGCCGAGTTGGAGAAGAAAGCTGCCCAAGAGACGCAGTTAAAGAAGAAGAAGAGGGCACCCAATGTGGGCTCCGAAGGGGCTTTGGATCCAAAGTCCAAGAAGTTGAGGGTCGCCGTGGTATTCGAGACCCCGAAACCATTGAAGATGGCACCGAGCTCTAGTAACATAAAGGTTATAGAGTTGTTGACGAGTGGCGTCCCGCGCATCAAGCCCTTGAATAGGGAAATCGTAGGCGAAGCGGGGCTCACGCCGTGGGCGCCCGATTGGTTCGCGAAGACAGTGAACTCGCTGACGGAGGGATCCATAGCGGTTGAGGCGCTGGATCACCTCGCCACGCCTCTCGACCGCAAGAGCTTCGCCACTAAAACCACCAATTCCTGCTACATGAGGTGGGCTCAAGCGAAAATGGTGGTAAGTACTTGTTGAAGTTCACAATGGCAAATGTCTTTTTTTCTTTTCTTCCATAAATCTCTTCAGCCGTGTGCACTCGTTTGCAGGCAGCGATTGCTGGGTCACAGTTGAGGAGATTGCACGGTCAGGAGCTCCGTTGGGAGGTGAAGAACGCTTAGAGTTACAAGCGAGAAATGAAGGAGCAGAAGTCTCGGTCCGACAACGTGCCCTTCGGGTGGAGCTGACCTCTATGAACGAGAACGAAGCTAGGAGAAAGAAGGAGATGGAGGCGGGGATCGAGATGAAGCTCGCCGAGGTAAGGACTGCCGCCATGGACAAAGTGATCAAGTCCTAGAATAAGACGTACCAACAGGCCATCGAGCACGTACTCCGCAAGTACCCCCAGCTCGAGCTCGATGAATTTCATTACTCCATAAAGTTTGATGAGCTCCCGCTACCCCCCCCCCCCTCGGGGGGGGGGGGGGGGGAGATGAGGAGGACGATGATTTCCAGTTGAGCGAGGGGGAAGGACAACCGATGGTCGACCCCGAAGTCGGCATCACGAGGAATGAAGAGGTGCCCACCTCTACTCAGCAGTAGCTTTCTTCCTTCCCTCTTCTTTTTGTTTTCTGACTTTTGTATTTGTCGAGTGCAGACTGGCCACCACGTTTTTTATACTGACTTTAAATGAAATGAAAGAACAAATTTTGGGCCCAATCTCTTTTTGTTGCCAAGTCTATGAGGTTCGGGATGATTTGTATTTTATTTCCATGCCAGATATTAGACATTGCTTTGACTAACCCACGTAACACCGAACTTGAATGACTGAGGGACCAAGTGAAATTCCTTGATGGTATTTTGGTACGCTATCGCAAAGAAGCGAGGGATAGGGAGGCGGCACTCTCCTACTTTATGAACATGTCGAAAGAGCTGAGCTTGGAATCCACCCGTCTGAAGAAGGCACTTTCTGACCGAAACATGGACGATGCTGAGTCCGGGTGGTCGAAGTCCCTTGCCTCCATTCATTGTCCCTCTTTCGAGTTGTTCCTGCGCGAGGTGATAGTGGAGAAGGAATTGGAGATTCAGAGATTGAAGGCCATGCTCAGCGTGAATGGATCCCGAACTCGCACATTCGGGAGCGATTAGCAGTCGGCTGGGGATCCGTCTCTGACCCTGAGGCTGGAGCCGTTGAGGCCGGGAGATGCCCAAAGCTCAGTTGCTGGAACTTCCACCTTGGTGACTCCTCAGGCTTGATGTGCTTGTCGTCGATCAGACGCGCTGGATCAGATTCGAACTGGTTTGTGTCAGTCCTAAGGCCCCCCCCAGGCTAAAGTGTAGGTCGACCTTGTAACAGTTGAGATGTTCATTCTTCTTGTAATGTTGTTTTATCATGCACGACTTGTAGTATTAGTGAATCTTTTGCCTTGTACTCCATTGAGTGTTAAATAAACGGCCCTCTTGTTAGTGTTTTTTCTTTCACTTTGAATTAGGCATGTTCCGAACCAATGTTGGTGAGGTGAACCGACTGAATCTGAGCCATTTCGTCTTCCGAGGGCAGTAATGGACTGCCATGAAATGGAGACATTTGGCCTTTCGAGGGCATTTAATGGACCATCGTTAATTTGCCTTGGGAGGCGTATTGTCTCTTCTCTGGGGCTGTTGGATGTGAGCGAACGACAGAGATTTGTCCACGTCAGCATCACGTCCATCGAGGCCCCCGTCTCCTTGGGCTATATAACCCCTCCCTCTAGCATTCCTCATTCCTCAATTCCTTGAGAGCTCTCGCTCCTGGTGGTCTTTTTATCACCCTCTGATAGTTAGGGATAGCAGCGATGAAGGCTGCTCTATCCTAGCCATCAGGGGGGGTGGAAGAGGGACCGACTTGGGGAGCGGAGCTCGAGGTTCTTGCCGAAGGCAAGAGCAGTTAATATAATTGTTCACCGAGGGCTCTCATGACTGGTGATTCTTCCATCACCAGCTGATAGTTAGGGGTAGCGACGATGGAGGCTTCTCTATCCCTAGTTGTCAGCGGGTGGATGAGGGACCAACTCTGTTCATGGAGCTCGAGATCCTTGCTGAAGGCGAGGGCCATAAATAAACTTGAAACTTTTGTGGGGGTTGGAATCCGAGTTCGGCGCTGAAAGGCGGGTACTTGAGAAGTTGAGGAATTTTTCCGCTGAGCCTATGCCGAGCGGCGTAGGCGAGAGATTGAGAAACCTTTCATTAGAGGTCAAAGTCCAAGCCGAACTGTGAGGACGTGGGAGATTGAGAAATCTCCTATTCAGAAGACGAAAGATTGAGAAACCTTTCATTAGAAGTCGAGGTCCAAGCCGAACGGCGAGGACATGGGAGATTGAGAAATCTCCTTCTGAGGGTCAAAGTCCAAGCAGAGCGGAAAGGACATAGAAGATTGAGAAATCTCCTGCCGAGGGTCGATGTCCAAGCCGAGTGGCGATGACGCATGAGATTGAGAAATCTCCCGTTGAGGGTCATAGTTCGAGCCGAGCGGCGACGACGAGGGAGATTGAGAAATCTCCTGTTGAGGGTCGTAGTCTGAGCCAAGGGGCGACGACACGGGAGATTGAGAAATCTCGCATTGAGGGTTGTAGTCCGACCAGAGCAACGACGACATGGTAGATTGAGAAATCTCTCGTTGAGGGTCGAAGTCCAAGCTGAGTGGCGAGGATGTGGGAGATCCCGAGTTGAGACATTTTGACTAGTTTTGGAAATGAAATTCCATTGCTTTTATTCAATGCTTGGGTATAAAGGAAATAGCGCGTAGCACCGATTATAACTATAGACTCCCCTATGTTCCCTTATGGAACTTAATAATGTGCTCAGCGTTCCAAGGTCTCTTGACTATCCTTCCCCCCAGGTCTTCGAGTCGGTACGTACTTGGGCGTACCACTTGGGAGACCTTGTACGGGTCCTCCCAGTTTGGGGCTAGTTTGCCTTTCGCGGTGGGGTGGAAAATAACGAGCTTTTTGAGTACGAGGTCACTCTCCTTGATATCGGTCGGATGAACATTCTTGTTGTAGAACCTTTCAATCCGCTGCTGATAGATGGATCTTCTGATGGTGGATCTTTCACGAATTTCGTTGACCAGGTCCAAGTTGGCCCTTAGGTCGGTCGAATTAGATTCTTCATTAAAGCACATGATCCTAGGTGAAGGGAGCCCGATCGGTCGAATTATATTCTTCATTGAAGCACATGATCCTTGGTGAAGGGTGCCCGATCTCCAGTAAGATGACAACCTCTGTCCCGTAAGTCAAATTGAATGAGGACTCACCCGTGGGGATTTTCTTGGTCGTACGATATGACCAAAGGACGTTCGGAAATTCATCGACCCATAGTCCCTTTGGAGATTTGTCAAACCATTTTTTGAGACATTCAAGAATTTTGCAGTTGGCATTTTTGGCCTGGCCGTTTGAATGGATGTGATATTGCCGAGAATTGCTGCTGGACCCCGAGGTCTTCGCAGGATTTTTAGAAATTTTTGCCTGCAAATTGAGTCCCATTATCGGTAACGAGTATGCGCAAGATCCCGAATCGACATATGATGTGCTTCCAAAAGAATTGTTGGGCTTGATGCTCGGTTATTGTGGCCAAGGGTTCTGCCTCGACCCACTTGGAGAAATAGTCGACGAGAACAATGAGGAAACGTCTTTGAGCCATAGCCTTGGAAAGGGTCTGAGAAGATCCATCCCCCACATGGAAAAGGGGGCTGGACTGGACAGGGTTCTGAGTTCAGCTTGTGGCGTGCGCTTGATCGGAGAGAATCTATGGCAGCAGCCACATTATTTTACGAGATTGCGAGTGTCTTGCAGTAGCGTCGGCCAATAGTAACTGTGGTTGAGCACTTTTCTTGCGAGTGACCTGCTGCCCATATGGCACCCCAATTCCCTCGTGTAACTCTTCCAACGCATATCTCGCTTCAGCCCATATGGCACTTCTGCTTTACAGGCTTGGAAACTTGTCAATCATCACAACTACTTGAAATTGCTCATCGAGGGGTATTCCCTCTGAAATGATCTCATGAGCAATGTGCTGTAACTCGTGTGATTGAATAGTTACTAGCTTGTCGTCGACCATGGTGTATTTGAGATAACGACTGACTGCGAATTTCTTCGAGTCAGCCTCTTCGGTGTCATATTTCTTTTGCAGGGCTTCCCAAACAGATCTAGCCGTATCAGACTATAAGTAATAGTCATACAGTTCGTCTGATAGCCCATTGAAGATAAAGTTTCTACATTTAAAATTGGCATCCTTCCATTCTGCTATGTCATCTAAGATTTGTTCATTTTCATGGACATCAACAGGTTCTGGATTAGGTATTACAGGGCAGTCTTGGGTAAGAACATGGACAACTTCATTCAGCGACAGATAGAAAAACATCTTGTTCTTCCATCGCTTGAAGTTTAGGCCAGCAAATTTCTCGGGTTTGTTGGTTTCATACTTGTGGTCAGAAACTAGAGCCATTACAGATTACAGAAAATAGCTTCTTAAAATTGTTTTAAAAAATGGGTTAAACCTGAGTGCACCAAATGAACCTTCTGAGAATGGCTCTAGAGTTGATCTGCAACAGGAAGAAAATGAAAAGTGGCTCGAGGCGTGGGTTTCACTTTCTTTACGAAGCTATTTGGCCGATTCTGTAGATGAATTGTTGATCACCAAATTCTTCTCCCGAGATACAACGAGCTTCTGTCTACAGTGCTGCCTAATGCTCCAATAGCAGCACATACCAACTTGCACCACACCGAGTAAAAATTGCTCAACAATTTGGAGAAAATATTTTAGAAGAGATCAAAAGTTTGTTTTTCTCTTCTTTCTATCATCTATTTGACATAACCCATATATTTATATCCAAAATAAAAACATTTTTCTTTCTTTCTGATTTAATGTCATAACAACCAGACCATAAAGTGCCAAAAAATTGTTTTAATGATTTTACTGGTAAAAAAACTGGCCAGTAAGAAAGGAAACATTTTTATTTAAAACAAAAAAAAATGTTGTTTTTGTTTTTCTTTTCAAGAGACCCAAAGACCCCTTAAGGCCCGGCCCAGTCAAATATATATATATATATATATATATATATATATATATATAGGAATTGAACCCCCGACCTTATGTGAACTCAAAATATATATATATATATATATATATATATATATATATATATAGGAATTGAACCCCCGACCTTATGTGAACTCAAAACTTTAACCGCTGGGCCATAAGACAATGTTGTCAATAAGAGAAGTGTTTTGAATGTATACTCAATTCCAACAAAACTTAATGTATCAAAAGTTAAAATTTACAATAAAACCTAATTTCTCTATAAGTATGGCCGAAGAAAATAAGGACAAAAGTCTCGTCATGTACCACAGATTATCAAGAATAGAATTGATAGATAAAATCAAAGTTATGAGTATAAAAATAAGAAATAATTATGCTTTCATTAGTAAGAATGAAATAAAAAATAGAAATACAGATAATTTTAAAATAGAAACGCTATTCAGCGAAATTATAAGATACAAACCAGCTAGAGAAAACCCTCAAATGACTATGCAAATTATAGAATTCGACTATAATAAAGCAAAGGAAATTGCAAAAGGAAAAGCACCACAAATAATGTTCGGAAAGAGATCACTATCAATAAGAAACAAACAACAAGCATGGAAATTAATACCAATAATAAATACATTAGACAACCATAACAACTACCAATTTAAAATAGAAATAGAATATTATGATAATGGAAAATGAAATAAACAAGTAGCCTTAGTAGATACAAGAGCTAGTAGCCTTAGTAGATACAAGAGCTACTAATTCACATATTAAACAAACAAATATAAAAACAACAGAATTAATACCATTAGAAAACCCATATTACTACCTAGACTATTACAATAATAGACACCCAATTGTACATAAAATCATACTGCCGCTAAGGATAAATGGTAGAAATAAAATGTTATTACATTTACACGTAGACCCAAAACATCATGTTAATTAAATGTTATTAGGAACTGACTTCCTTACATCAGTAAAACCTTACTCAGTTCAAGAAGAAAAAATCACAATAACAGTAAACAATGAAAGTATAGTAATAAATAGAATATCTAGAGCGTCCATATAAGCTTGTAAGGAGAGTCGGTAAGAAAGTGGAATCAATAAAGACTATCTTTCTAATTAAGCTCTTGAAGAATATAAGGTATGAATAATTAGTTTCTTACCCTCAGGGAGAGTTTTGTAAGGCTCTGCCTAAAGGATCTTGCAAAAAGACCCATTTGTAACCTTCTATAGTTAAGTTGTACACCTAGTAGCAGGAAACAAGCTAGGTTGTGGTTGCCTGTATTGAAGTGCTACTAGTTGTTTGAGAAGTATCTCTTGGATGAAGCTCTCTTAGAGAGCATAGTAGTCCTGAGATGGGAGGAACGTAAAAGGAGCACTGAAATCGGTGTGCATACTAGAGGTATTTTATCCACTGTTAGTAACTGGTATAGAGCAGCTCAAAGAGGTTTAATTAGGTCGGAAGCATGATGGGCCGTTTTGTTTTGATTTTAGGGTATCCTTAGAAATCTCTCTCAACTCCTCATTTTATAATTGTTGTTCAAAATCACAAAATTGCTAAAAAGGACTAATGGATAATAATAGTTTCAGTCTTGCCTCAGAAAATTTTGAATTAATGATTAATTATTAAGGAAGTGATAAAATACTAGTTTTTTATGTTTATTATCCTCATAGAGTAACAAGCATGAATGATTCTTATGAATTCAAATTATTCTTCTTTAGTATACGAGTAATAATTATAACAATAAATCAAATAAATTCTGGAGAAACTAGCAATATAAATGTCCAAATAATTGATGATCTAACTTTTTATGAAAGATATTTATTATTTTATGAAAACAGTGAATTTAGTAGTTATATCTGGAGCTCTACAACAGCATATAGACAATTTCTAGAAGAAAATGAACATATTGAATAAGGAAATAGACATATGGAAGAACTCGAATAACCCCCATATGATAGCAGTTATGAAATATCTAAGACAAAATCAGAATCTATGAGAGATCTTGAACTCATGCTTGATTACTTTAATATTTTTGAGATAGATAATACACATTATTTCGAAGAATATTATTTTACAGAAAACCATCATTTTTGAAGTTTTTTGTTACTCTCTTTAATTCTATTTTTCAGGTGATTTTACGCTTTCCAACCCAAGTTGGTATCAGAGACAGTTCTCCAAGTAATTCCTATCTGGTTTTCTCAAAATATTTAGTACAATTTAAGTAGTTAAAAAATTGATTAGATAAGATAAATAGAAAATATTACAAAAACAAATTTTAAATTTGCAGGAAGATCACACATCCTATAGAAAAATCTATAGGATAGTAAGCATAGGATATTAATTAAGAATTATCCCTTAGTTGCAAATATTTTGGTCATTGTCCTCTTTTTACAAATACTTTCAACTTTGCTCCTAAATAACAATTAAGTCAGATATCGAGTGGGTCATTTTGGTAAATACTTTTCAAAGTGGGTTATTTTTGTAAATAATTTAAAAAGTGGTTTTTTTTAAATAAATAAATAATATATATATATATATATATATATATATATATATATATATATATATATATATATATATATATATTTATTTATTTATTTATTTATTTATTTATTTTGAAGAAAATGTGGAATCTGGCCACACTGTTTCATTAATAAAAGATTAATAAAATATACTCAGAAAACTGAGCCTACTACAAATGCCTAAAACAGAACAAAAGTACATAAACTCCACCCCGAAAGGGGGGGGGGGGGGACCATAGCTAAACAGCAAGTCAATACATCAGATCCCCCCAACAAACCCTGGGGTGGTGGGTATCAATGAACCTAGTGGATCGTGCTGTGCTGACTGTCAGTCGATCGTCGGCCCGATCTCGATCTCCTCGTCATCAAACTCCTCTACCTGGAAAATGCTCGCAATCCTTTTCCTGGGATCTGCTGCTGCCACATTAGCCCAAAATGAGATAAAATGCATAATGTGAGTCAAATTGCCAGAAATACTATTGCAGGTTTTACGAAAGTAAAGATTATTTTTGTCTAGCCATAAAACCCAGGTCATTGCGGCAATCGCTAAATACCACGCTTCTCTCATGGCCCCCCTCTCCGTAGCGAACTTTGGGCCTACCTATAGGTCCTCGTAAGTGCTAGGATATTGAGTCGCCTCTAGGGCGCTGAGTACCTCTACGAGTACCGCTTTACTTCTGGGACATTGAAGAAAGAGATGGTCTTTAGTCTCATGGCAGAAACCGCATTGAGAGTCCACATTCGGTTGTCGCTTAGCGAGGTAAAATATTCTATTTTGATATGGCTTCTTTTGAAATGTACTGTTTAAATAGAAGATAGGCTTGAACTATTTTTTTCATATATATATATATATACACACACACAGCTAAAGATGATTATTCTCGGTAGAAATCAACTGTTCCTACTTAAGTTAAGCTGCTTCTTCATGAAATGAACTAATTTTTTTAAAATATATTTATACTATTTATTCTCTGAATTTTATCATTATGATAATGGGGGTGTGTGTGTTATGCCATAGTTGGTGAACTTAAAATCCATTTATCTTAATCAAAATTTATGATCTTCACCATTCAAATTTATCTTCATATTCATACAATATGGAGGGCAGAAAAATTACCAAATTTAAATATATTTTGCCCATTCATCATAAGGATGCAAAATGAACGATTTTTTTAGCAAAACAACTATTGCGATCATTAAATACATATAAAAAACACATTCAACTTTGATAATATTTCATCTTTGTATATTTTATGACATGCTCAACGCGTAGAACGATGTGGATCATACATTTAGAATGAGGGGTATGATTTTTTAAGGTGTCATAGGAGGATTTTTTTTTTTTTTTAGGAAAAGGTGGAATAAGGCCACCCTGTTTCATTAATAAGCAGTTAATAAAACAACCCCGGCGTACCGGGAGAAATACAAAACACAACAAAAGTACAATGCAGAAAGAAAAATACAAGAAAAACAAACATACACTCCCAACAAGCCCTAGGGGATGGGTCAAACTACACAAACGTCAATCCACCCGAAAGAGCCGGGGGTGGAACCAAAAACACAAGCTGGCAAAAGCCCTGTCCTGACTGGTGAAGCCAGTCCCTCAGTCCAGCGTCGGCCCGATCTCTACCTCCTCATCATCGAACTCCTCTACCTGAAAAACTCTGGCTATCCTTCCTCTTGCCCCTGTGGTCGCAGCTGTAGCCCAAAAAGAGATAAGATGCATGATGTGAGACAGGTTACCAGAAATACTATTACATGTAGCATGAAAATAAAAATTATTTCTGTCAAGCCATAACACCCAAGATGTTGCCGCAATTGCGATGTACCACGCATCCTTCATCTCATAACGGATCGTTGCAAATTTGGGGCCAATCCACAAGTCTTCATAAACGTGGGGGTAGTCGCATGTTCCTAAGGCTCGGAGAACCTCGACCATGGTTGCCTTACTTCTGGGGCAATGGATGAAAAGGTGATTTAGATCTTCCATATGAACATCGCAAAAATCACAGTTGGTCGCCACCTGTGGTTGTCTTTTGGCAAGGTTTTGCCTTGTGAGGATAGCATCATTGAGCACTAGCCATAGGAATACTCTGACTTTAAGGGGAGTTTTCGCCTTCCACAATACCTGTGCCCAGCTGGGTCTGCATCCTCGAAAATGAATCCGATGATACAGAGATCTCACCGAGAAAGCCCCCTTGCTCTCGAGCCCCCGAAAGCCCCCTTCCTCGAAAGTCATAGGAGGAATTTTTCTCATATGCCACGTGTAGTTTCGTTTTCTCTTCTATTAAAGATAAGCCATTGATGAGAGCTAAACTACTTTTGTTTATTATTATTTTTTATTTTATATTTTTTTTAGCAACAACTGCGAGAACTATATATAGTAGGAAATATATTTCTTCTAAATGAAAAAGAGCAAAATAGATTTTTTTTTTACAATGCGGTCCTGATATTTGCTAATGTTATGGAAAGAAATTTTAGGCGGATAAACAATTGGGCTGGGCCCTGCATATCACATAAATATCCAGATCCATTGATCTAATGAAATTTAATCCTAGCCATCAATTTATATTAAAATTTTCTAAGTAATCTAAAATGACATTATAATAACTAGTAACCTGCATGCGCGATACACATTCTAATCAATTTTTATTTATTTTATAAAGTATATAATAAGACGCAATCCGGAGACCTCCATTTACTCATACATGCTCTTTACAAATTACTCATAGGGGTACAAACTTTTATTTTATATAAATGACACTTTAATAAATAGTTATATTGTAAATAAATTTGAACTTTGAGGGTATTATGGTAACTAACAACAGTTGAGTAGATGAATGGTTAATATGACTCCTACTTAAAAATGAATGATTGAGATTAGATGGTTGAAAGTCTACAAATGACAACCACAAATTTCCCATTATAATATTAGAGATTAATGCTATCGATCGTCTCTCCTAATCGACCTCTTAATTCTATTGAAGAAGAAGAAAAAGAAAAGGTTTGCTTAAGTGTATGTTTTAAAAAAAAAGTAAATTTATTTGTTTTTTTTTCTACAATATTTAAGACTGGTATTTGATAAATCTTTTGATTTTAATTCCTGATGAAATGAAACCAGAACCACAAAATTACAGCACATATCTCAAAGCTTCAAATACAGTACAATAATTTCACATCAGCAACAGACCTACTATATGAACTTGGGTCGTATTCAGGTCCATCAGCTCCACCAGAGCCACAACTAAGACTTATAGTCCAAGAAAGAGACATTTCCAGCTAATTACAGTTGTCGGTCAAATCCCCAAATCAGGAATTAAATAACTATTTCTATTCCTTAACCATGAGAATCTCTAAATCAGGAATTAAATAACTATTTCTATTCCTTAACCATGAGAATCTCTAGCCAAATCTTTATAGATACATTTTCAGGTGTATCTTTTGGAACAAGACTCCCGGTCTATAAATATCCTCCTTTCTCCATCAGTTAAAGGTAATCAGTAATTTTCCACTAAAAACCCTAATCTCCTTTTCGAGTTACTAACTTGAGCGTCAGAGGTTCTTTTGCTAGAGCCACCTATGGTGTTTAGACTTTGTGCAGGTTCATCAGATGATTTCAGCCATCCAAATCCAGATCTAGACGTTCTCAACCATTCAGATTCAAATCAAGGAGTTTCCAGTCAACCTGATTGATTCAGATCCTCATCGACAGTCTAAATCGTAAGCTTTCTCCTCATAATAAGAACTCATTATCTGATTCATTGCTCCCATTCTGATAAAAGCAACAACACCTGGTTTAGGGTTTGGGATAGGATAACTGTTTTTGTATTACGATCAATTTTCTTATGTGAATAATAGTTATGTTTTTCCTAATCAATCTTATCATGTATAGGTAGTGTCATTTTGGTGAATAGGAAAACCATCTACATTGAGGAATTTATTTATTGATAAGCATAGTCAACACAAAGCGCTTTATTTATTTATTTATTATTAGCAATAGGATTTTTTGGATATTAGCAATAGCATAGTCAACACAAATTAAATTTCGTTACATATCTATTTTCTCCAATTTTTATCCAATTTAACATAAACATTGATGTAAAGATGTCGCTTTTAACAGAAACATTGGCCTCATTACTAAATTTTAGTAATATTCATTGCAAGGGAGTTAGACAAATAGAATTTTGGAGTTGGTTGATTATAGATTAGAGGCTTATGTTATTTCATATTCATCTTCATTATGTATCTTGGAACAACAGGCTTCATTTCTCATTCCAAAGAGAACCTTATCCTCGTTCTGTTTGTTTATATATATGCTTTCAATTCCAATAGCATGTTCAATTTAGTATGTTTTCAGTGAAGTCATAGAGGGGTTTGAAATGCGTTGTTTCAATTTTAGTATGTTTTCATTATGTATCTTGGTACATCACCAAGTATGCCAACTGAGTGAAGACCTTGATATTTCTCGCATTACACCATTCATGAAGTTAACTAATTACTGCACATCGTACATGAAGTTGGTGAAAACATCTTATTGATTTAATTAGACACCATGTGGTACAAATCATTACACCTTTGTTCTCTCCTTTCCCCATCTTTGCCTTCAAATGCATACGAGATCTTAAGCTATATATATGCCAGAACATCGAGAGTTCCTAGGCTAAATATGAGTACTGCATAACTTTTATTTTCCATTGGTTGCCAAGATGGAACGGCCAGCTAATGAACATTATACAGAAGGAACTGACAGTAAATGCCTATAAAGAGTAGAGTATATCCGACAGTTTAATGTGTTATTTTCTTTCAACTTCAGCATTCCATGGATCTTGTTTTAACATGATAAGGTATACCTTGCAAAACACATGATTTTTCATAATGCTGAACTCTGAGCTTAGAAAGGTATCTGCCTGAAATGACATTGTGTTGCCACTTCACGAAGAAAGACTGCGAAAGTGTTCTACATGTATTTTTACTTCTATCTCCACTTCGGCTTATACCAGCAGTTGAAACTTGAAACCCTCCATCTAATGAAATGTATGACTGAAGTTTCCATGTTTATACAGTACCACTAGCGATGGTTTGTAAGCTACAGCATCCTTATCGGTAAGCATATAACTGAAGGGTCTATTTGTTGCATTATCGATCCTCTGACTTCTGCAATTCAATTTCTGGTAATTTTTCAACTTTTAGCGATTTATTGAAGATATATGCATGTATGCAAGGAGTACTGAATAAATTCCCTTGGCCTAAGTCTCAAATATCTAATACGTGATACATTAAATATGTTTTTTCTCTAAATTATTAGTGCACGTACCTAGTATGTTTATCATTGAATATTTTTCTTATATTTTTTATTTCTTAGTCCTATTTGCAGAAATGACTTCTAATCAGAGTCACAAGTCCGGAGACAATCCCATGGACTAAGCTTCCACCGGAGCTACTGAAAATGATCTCTAATAAGCTAATAACCGACACATGCAATTACCTCCGATTTCGTAGTGTTTGCAAGTCTTGGCGGTCTGCCGCAGAACTTGCCAACCTTCTGTTAGGGAAACAAACCTTCTGTTAGGGAAACAAGCAATACAACGACACCACTTGTTTGGGAATTAGCGGAACTCTTTCCTTTCAAGGGTCTTGTTGAGTTATACGTTACAATCAACACAAAACACCAAGCATATATGAGATCATACCAAACACACTAAAGCACACACAAGTTTTCCCTTCTTGGGGCTTTCATCTTAATCCGGGGGAGAAGAAACTGAGATGTTATTCAACTAGAGAAGATAAAAGAATATTACAATTCTCACCACGACCCTCTCTCAAGCCTCACCAGTGAATACTAGTTGTTTACAATTGGAGAAACTCTCAAACTCTCTTCAATGAAGTACTCTCTCTTTTGGCTCTCAATGGAGGCCAATAACAACAATATATAGAGATATAGAGAAACCTTAGTTTGATATATTGATACAATAGCCATTGGATATTACAGAAGGGATAACCCTACGATAAGAGCCACACGATTTAACTTGAAGAACAAGTTCGGGTTTCAACAAAGTCACCAAGACCCGCTCCCAAAGTCTGCAACAGCCGCGCACGGTCGACCACACCCGACTTGCGGTCAACTGTCCCCCTCTCGGGAACGCCTGTACAGTCGGGCGATCGACAGTCCCCAAGACCGGTCGATCGCAACCCCTGCTGTTGCTGCTGCTGCTGCTGCTACTGTTGCTGTTTCCTCTTGCTTCCACTCCGTCTCCAATCGTCTTGATCATTCCATCGTCTCATCGTCTTCATATATAACATAGTATACAAGACATAAACTCAACAATCTCCACATTGGATTGCATACTATGAATCTACACCTGTATGATTTAAAACCTTCTAGACTCTTTTATTCTCCTCTTGCAAACAACTTAGTTCTGTAGCTTCCTGTCATGCCCCGCTTTTCAAAAATACGGAATACGAGTACATGACATTGGCCCAGTAAATGACTAACGTCATCCATAAGCTGTTTATCCGATTAACTCAACAATATAATCAATACAGAACAAATGCGCATGCAATAATAATAATTTTATGAACAATAATACTTGGAATTAAACAATAAAAATATCCAAATACAATAATAATCCAATATCTGGAACAATAATAAAATCTGGGACATAAGCTCAATACAATAATAAATCCCAATACAGTAATAAGTCTCAAACACAATAGCAATAAGTATCAATACAATAGTTCATTAAAGTGATAAGCAATTAAAAAGCATTAAGTCTTTAGAATGTTTGTTCACCAATCCCAGCAGGCAATACTCTTTCATTACCTGTGTACACTTCATTTAAAAAGGGAAGAAATTTTTTCCTTAGAGCAAGTCATGGACAGCAAGTAGAGAAAGCAAGGAACAATGGAATAACGGTATAACAATGAATCAATGGATCAATAGGAATCAATAATACAGGACAATAACAATAATCGATATCATGATAATCGGTACAATGGCTATAAACAATGATTTAATATTTGGTAACAATAATCAATAACATTGTAATCCATGTTTTTCATTTTGTGTATTTTTGACTGTATTTTTCGTTTTGGTGTATATTTTTCTCTCTTGTATTTTTCTGAACCGTATATTGGAGTTGTTTTCAATATATATCCGTTTTATTTCTTTTCGAGCTTTGTTGATTGAGTGACTCTTGTGTCTCATTCTTCTATTAATTGATCTTTCCTTCATTTTGGTCTCATCTTTTTTATTTTATTTTATCTTTTTTTTGTTTGTGGGCGTTTGTGGTGGTGGTGATTTGGTTGTCCTATACATTCCCAATCCTATTTGGATTCCTATTTTTATTTGACCTAAAACCCAAAACCCATTTGTAAACCTACTACTAATTCTTAATACCCACAACCCAATACCCATAAACCCACATCCTAAACCCTATATCTAAACAGTCACCCTCACAAACCCTAAACCCTAACCCTAATTCCTCCCTCTCTCAAATCCCGGCCTACCCTCTCTCTCCCTCTCCTTGTTGCGGTTGCACACCCCGACCCACACAACCCCCGGCCTACCTCCAGGCCGACCAACAGCCCTCTCCGGCCTGCTCCCCTCCCGGCAGCCCCCTTATCCCTCCCATCCCGTGTTCAACCTCGGCCACACCACAACCCGAGCCACCCATCTCCTATTCCCGATCTCCCTCTTGCGACCACCTCACACTACTTCAAACTAGTTCTCTCTCGTGGTATTCTCTTGTGGCCACAAGCCACTTCGATCGCCTCTCGTTTTTGGAAGTTTTATTCGTGTGGAGATTCTTGCTCGTGTTGCTTGGATTCATGGATTAGCGGATTTTCGTTCGGGGGTTTTGCTCATATTCTTGATTGCATCGTTCTTCATCCCCAATTAAGGCAAGTAACTTGTACTCCAATTTATTTGTTTGATACAAGTCCAAAGTTCACCTATAGTGTAGTTGGGTCTAGAGACGACTCTTGTTTGTGATTTCCTTGATGAGTTTTGTCTCTATTGTGAAAACTTGATCATAGATGACTCACGACACAATATGGACATGAATTAACCTAGGATTCATCCATTCTTGATTTTTGATCGTGTATGTGAGACTTTTGTGTGAATTCGTGTTTTGGGTTGAGACCCATGTGAAATTCTTGGTATGGACATGTTAGATACCCTAAATCATGATGTTTAGACACTTGGTAGACTCTATTTCATGTTTGGACGTGTTTGGATCAATTTTCTTGAATCAATGTTGATTTCATTTTTAAGGGAAAAATCTGTATTTTGTCGCTAGTCTGTTTTGCTTACTGTTTTGGACTGTTTTAAAGTCAGTATCTTAATTTCGGTATAAAACATGAGTTTTATATAATTTCATCTATTTTCAAACCCCTCTAACCTTCCTTGATTTTGATTTCGTATGACTGAGTTATGACTATTTTAGTACAGAGGTGTCGATCTATTCCAGATTTTGTTTTTCGGAAATTTTGATAACAAACTATTTTAAAGAACTATGTTACACATATTATTTTGATCCAAAACTTTAGTCAGTGTTTATTTATCTAGTTAGGGATTATCCAGAATTTTGGTGAATTTTATTGATGAGTTTTAGGTGTTTTTTCATGCTCATTTATAAAATCTATACGTGCTGTATTTTGCTCGCTGCTCTGTAAAGAATCTTATTTTCACTATGATTCCTTTTACTTTATGAAAAATGTTTGTAAAATTTGAAAGTTAGTATATTCTATCTATTTTCATATCCCTTTGGTGGAATCAGATTTCGTTTCACTAGTTGCGAGATATCATAGTTTTCGTACAGCAGTGTTGGAATTTCCAGATTTGCCAAACTATATTTTTTTGATGTTTTCTTATTTTTGATGACTGATCTAATTTTACTGGAAAATTCTGAAACTTTTTATTTTGATACTGGACATATAGGGGAATACCCCAGATTTTTTGTGGATTTATTTAATGTGTTTTCTTGCTATTTTCCTGTTCTTGAATTCGTTTTCTTGATTTCTGGCTGAACCTAATTTCTGTATTCAAATCAGTTTTGAGTTGTGTTTTTGTGAACTAGTATATGGCTTATTTATATTCTCTGGATTCGTGTGGAAGTCTATTTTCCAGATCCTTTGACGGATCCATATTTTCTTATTTGTAACACTGGGAATCACTGTTTTACTACAGTATGGTCTTACTGTCCTGAACTTGAGATGTATTTATCTTAGTCTTTTATGAGATATCATGCACTCGTACATGTTTAGCTTGCAACTTGCACTTGTTACATGATCATGCCATATTATTCTTGATATATTTTGCACATATACATGCTTTGTTTGACATTAATAATAAATAACCAAGCCAGAGTTTAAGGGACAGATCTAATAGTGGATAATTCAGAAACGTGTACTCGAAAGGGGATCCACTGATCCTACATGATTACTTGAGACATGGTACTTGACACGTGATTACTTGATACTTGCATGCAAGACACGATACTTACCGCTTACACAACTTGACACGTGATTACATGATACATGATACTTGGAGCTTGGAGCTCGATTACTTGACTTGTCCCTAAGTATATTGCCCTCTATGGTCCACTATAAAATCTAAAGCGAAACTATTTGCTGTAGAAACCATGTCGTGTGGGATGCATAAAGTGCTACCTAGATAGTAATCACTACAAGACTTGATACATGATACTTGAATATGATACTTGAACATGATACATGCTTGCTTGATACTCGACTACATGATACATGAGACTTGTTTACATGAGATTTGATAACTTGATACTTGTTACATGATTTCATGACACTTGACACTTGATGCATGTTTACATGATACTTGATTACTTGACACTTGATTTATGCCATGTACACTTGATTACTTTTACCATGCTAGTTGTTTATGTTGACATCACACTTATACCATGTGTTAGTTAGTTTCCCCATGTGCTTGTATCCTAAATTATAAGTGACCCGTAACTTGCAATTGACGGGTACTTGTGTTTTCTCTTTTTCTCTTTCCTGCATTTGTTGAAATGCCGATTTTGGAGAACAGGTTCCAGATGGTATCGGAGACATGAAGTATTAGTGCTGCTTTCTATTATATTATTTCTTGTATCTTGCTTGAACAATAATTGTATTTTGAGACTTGGATTTATCTTATATTTGGGCGATGTGACCCAAGACATTTGTTTTATTCAGATCATGACTATTTGAGATTTATGTATTTAATTTCAAGTATTCTTGTTGGTATTTTGACTCATTATGTGCATGTGGTTGATTAATTTGCTTCCAACTCTGATGTTTCTTGAGAATGTTGTTAAGATTTTTTGAACAGCTTATGGATGATGAAAATCATTCGCCGGGCTTTTGTTACGTATCCGTATTTCATATTCTTTTTGGTAAGCGGGGCGTGACAATAACACTTAGCCAATATTCGATATCAATAGGAACAATGATGAACAATATACAGTGTCAATGATGTGTCAATTCTTAAGTCTATTAGTCATTTTAATCTTAACTAATGCATGTACTACTGCATCCCATTCTACAGGTTCGATGCATATAATCAATTTCGTTTAGACTTAAGTGGTGTAATCGGTAGATCGTGTACTTGGCAACGGTAAACGCTATTCACTTTTCGGTGTACGATACGGTCATCGGCAACGATATGGTACACGATAGATTGGGTTACCGTCGTAACCACAATCACACGATAAAACGGTAGCCGAAACGGTAATTAGGGAAACACGGACCCCTCCTCCAAGTAAAGACCCTACTTTGTTCACTACTAAAATCACCCTTTAACCCTGACTTATTAATTATTTATCAATGGAACAATACAATATACAATCAATGGATATTTTGATGAACGATAGTATCAATAGGGGAACAATAGGATGATAACATGAAGTAGGAAAATTAGAATGGTGAAAATAACTCATTAGGATCATGCAATGCATCAAACATATATTAATTCATGCAATAGTACGATATAGGAATAATTAATCTATTAAAATCTGGAATATAAAATTCTGGACAGCAAGAGTAGTCTGTACAAAAATATAGTTTTCTGCTGTTTCAGAACTCAAAAACTGAATCCGCCAAAAATTCTAGAAACTATACTTGCACATGGTTCCAACGCATATTTAAAGTTCAAAATCAGACAACAGTAGCTAGGTCAATCATATTGTTCTTTACAGATTTCATGTTCAGGCAGAAAATCATCATGTTATTTTATTTTTAGAATCAGAAAAAACTCAATAATAAATTCATTAAAAATGTTGATTAGACTTTTAACCATGTTAAGCAACAATATGGAAATTCAGAGTAAAATTTTATCATTTGATCAGCCTTTTCACTGTTTAAACATGGAAGATAAAAGAATTTGTAAATCTGAAAGTAAAAACACAGCTGTAGTAAAACGGGTATAACTTTTGCTACACAACTCGGAATTCAAAAATTCAAGATGTTCTGGAAACTAGAAAGATAAGGATATAATTCTTATTCAGAAAGTAATTCATTTTAAGACCGTTTACTGGTCCAAAAATAGCAGTCAACATACAGGTCAGCAAACAATATACAGGTTTTGTGTAGTTCTCTTGAAAATAAATTAATTTAAACTTGATGGGTATCGATTCTTTAGTCAATAAATTGTGTAATAAACATGATGGGTGCAATAAAATCATATACATACACTAAACTATCATCGATCAAACAACAAACAATCAACCAAACAATAATCAAACAACCAAACATACAACATAACAATTATTTCTACAATAATTTATTTGTGTCATGATTATACGGTTAACCCTATTTTCAATTCTACATGCATGCATGAAAAAAGATCCAATCTTTAAAGTCAAAAGTGACACGATGTCAAGAATATTGGGGTTAGCTCGTGTAAACCCTCAACAGACCCAACGAAGATAATCAATGCAGTGATATGATAACGAATATGATCTACTTGCAAGAATTTTAACAAAACTTGAATTTGATACAATTAACAATTCAAGAGGAAGGTGACTTGCCTGTTAGACGATGAAAACGAATACTAAGAATAAAGAGATAAGGATCCCGAAGCAACGAACCCACGAACTAATCAATTTAACACGTGCAATATACATGTAAAAAGATCCAAAGCAATAAGCACACAATAACAAAGAGACAGCAGCAATAGTGATCGGCCAAGGGGGCAGCGGCGTTGCTGGTTGAGGGCGTCGATGGCGAGGCATCGACATGGGGGGTGTTTGGCTGTGGCTGGCGATCGGGAACATGAAGGAAGCATCGGGTTTTGGGTGTTAATGTCGAGGAGCGCAAAAGAGAAGGACGGGGTGGAGTTTTGGGTGGCTGGGCATTGAGGAGAGAGGTGGGGCGGTGCCGGGGAGAGGTCGATTGGGGGGGGTGGCGATGACGGAGTCGTCGAAGATGGCAAGGGAAGGAAGACCGGAGGATGGGTTATATTGTTATGGGCGGGAAAATTCACGGGAAGAGAGAACGGCGAGGAGAGAGAGAGAGAGAGAGAGAATAAGCAACTAGGGTTTCGATTGTGTGCAATTTTTAGGATTTGCAGTAGAGTTGTATTTATAGGGTACAATTAGGATACTGGGTTGGTGAATTAGGGTCCAATAATAGCATATTTGGGTTAAGAACAAATGAAATTGGGTTTTAGGGTTCAATAAGAAATAGATCCAAATCAATAGGGTTCAAATAAAATATCTACAATTAAATAGAAGAAAATGGGATGAACAAAAATAGCTCAATCATGAAGAACCAAGAATTACATGAACAAGATTAAATTGAAATAATCAAGAAACAAAATAGAGTATTTTATTCGATTTCAAATAAAAAAATATATTACAAATGGGAAAAATGAAAAGAGCGGAAACGGTAGTTACACTTCCTCACGCTGTATGCCCCCTTAAGGGCACACCCCAGTAGATGTAATCATGGAGGTGTCACCCTCCACACGAACTCCACCTACCTCAAGGCTCTCTCCACCTTCTGACAATATTCAAACGTCGCTGTCTCGCTCGGATGATTGATGGCAAACTAGATAGTGTTTTAGGAACAATGAGCTTCAAACCAATTGGCCAAGATTTTCTGTTCCCACAAAGCTGGTAGAGGTTGTGCTAACGCTGCTCAATCTCCCTCCCACCCTTCATCACCTTGTGATAAATTTTCCAAACTAATCAAACTCCACTTAGATCTATATACCTGCAGTCCCGTGTTTCAAGAGTTCTCATGGATAAAAAGCTATGTTTCATCAAAGGAATATACATGCCCTCCTCTACTGTGTGTTCCCTTCCGTCTGTCATCTTCGACTCTGCTGTTCTCTCACCCCTTACTTCACAAATCTTATCAACCTTTGTTCTCACACAACGACATAATGCAAACTTGTAAGTCAAAACCAACTCCCTCTTGGAGCAAATTTGAGAAGAACTAACCGAATCAAAAGAACAAACGAAATTCACATCTAAGGAACTTAAAACAAACGCACTGTTTAAACCATCACATGATTCAGTGGCACTGGATTTGGCATTCCTCTGACTCAACCGCTTGCAACAGTCTCTCATGTAATACTCAATCTCTTTGCACTGGTGGTCACGGACCTTACCCCTATATTCACTTTCCCTTCCATTCGAAATACATTCACCTCCAAGAAACTCACAAAAGTTGATGCCAATTTCTAACTCTCCTTCCTAAGTACATCGTCATCCAACCTCTTGATCATAACTGCTATGGAAAGCTTTTCCTTGGTAGATTTCTCGCCTAGCACTGTTATCATGTTGGATGAATTTGGTGGTGAATATATCAAGTTGGAAGCTTTTAGGTCATCTGCGTTGATCACCTTTGGTTCAGATAACTCCATATTGAACTCCACTATATGATCTAAAAGATGGGTACTTTCCATCATTGAGTAACCCCACAACTTTCCTTTCTGGTACATCCGATCCTATAATGACAATCCCGAGTAGTCAGTTCTGAATCTTGCCCAAAGACTCACCACGCTTCTTCTACACCTGACTTTGCTTGTTGATGACATCGGGATTAAACCGAAGACTTCTAAATAAATCTCCTCCAAATTCTCCTGCTTTGTGCTAATTAGTCTCGGTTTATCTCATTCTAGGAGTAGATCCAAGTCCTGTTGAACCAATACTTCATGCATGTCCTCCTTCAAGAGATCAAACTTGATCTTACCTTCGAACCGCTTGATCTTCGTGATCTTATCTGCCATCTTCTCCAAGGAACTCGAACAAACCCTTGAACCTGATTTCTCTGATACCAATTATTAGGGAAACAAGCGGTACAACGACACCACTTGTTTGAGAATTAGTGGAACTCTTCCCTTTCAAGGGTCTTATTGAGTTATACGATGCAATCAATACAAACCACCAAGCACATATGAGATCATACCTAACACACCAAAGCACACACAAGTTTGTCCCGGTTGGGGCTTTTGCCTTAATCAGGGGGAGAAGAAACCAAGATGTTATTCAACTAGAAAAGATACAAGAATATTACAATTCTCACAATGACCATCTCTCAAGTTTCACCAGCAAGTACTAGTTGTTTATAATTGGAGAAACTCTCAAACTCTCTTTAATGAAGTACTCTCTCTCTCTCTCTCTCTCTTGGATTTCATTGGAGGTCAATAACAATAATAGATAGAGATCTAGAGAAACCCTATTTTAATATCAATAGCTATTGAATATTACAGAAGAGATAAACATACGATTAGGGACGTATCTGAATTTCAAGGGGCCCTAGGCAAGTTCTAAAATGGGGCCTTTTGCAAGTTTATAAAATAAAAAATTGTATTTCATAACCCTTCTGCCTACAGTTCTCCATAATATTTCATAACCATGGCCTCTGTACTGTGATACAATAGTACTCAAGGTCGAACTGACTACTAAGTTGTTTGTTTGTGCAATTAAGTTTGAAAAAAAATATGTAGAAAAAATCAATAAGTTGCAAAATTGCTCTTTTAAGATGCTGTCTCACTTACATAAAAAATAGAGTGATTACTCTTTTAAGTTTCTGATGCGGTTTGTTTCTGGGAGACGTGTGGATGCACCAGGTGTGAGTTCGGACTCGATTTGTATTGAAGTAGAAAGCTGCTCGTCTGACGACCCTGGGGGTGACCTGGCGGCTCCTGCGACTGGTTCGGAGTGTGGTGTATGCTTCGGCTCGGATCAGAGGGTTTGGATCCGAGGTCTCGTGTACCTGCAGGCGGTCCTGAAACACCGGGGTTTATCCCGGTGGCGGACCCTCCGACGCTCTAGTCAGTCTCTGTGAGAGAGTAGCAATAACTAGATGAATTTAAGTGGCAAAAGATTGATTACCTCTAAAGGTGGGTGAGGGTCTAGTATTTATAAAGAATTCTAACCGGGTTTGGATCCGCTTGGGGGCCGGGTTTGAACCCGAAGGCCCATGGGCCTGACGTGGCAGAAGGCCCAGGGGGTTTAGGGCTGACGTGGTAGTACCAGGAGTGGTATAGGGTTGACGCGGCAAAGTCCTTGGTGGTATTTGGAGCTGACATGGCAGATCATGGGGCTTCTGTGCTTCCGGGAGGATCTGGTGGCCCAGGCTGTGCCAGGTCATCCTTATTCTGTACTAGGAGGGGCGGACGGCCCGGAGGGCTGTCGTGGATCGGAGGTCGAGGGCCATCGTTGCCCATCGGATACGAGGAGGTCAGCTCTGTGGGGGTGAACTGGAGGTTCGGCGCCGACCCTGCGGTGGCTCGAAGCCGAGCTATACTGCTGTTTCTTCCATTTTTTGAGTGAGATTTGTATTGGGCCCTGGTTGGGCCCCCAGCTATTTTTACCCTACCACACAAGCCCCCCACTCCTGCGGGGGTGCGGGAGCTAGCCGTGGAGGAGTGTCTATGGTTGTAGAAATGGGATGGCGAGCCACTGAGCCTTTCTGAGAATAGTATCCTGGTGCTCGACCGAACCTCGAGAAGACGAGGGATTATGCGTTGGCAAGGGTGATGGCGAGCCGTTGTTTCTTCCTGAGAAGAGTACCCTGGTGCTCGACCGAACCGCGAGAAGACGAGGGATTATGTGTCGGCAAGGGTGATGGCGAGCCGTGGAGCCTTCCTAAGAAGATTACCCTGGTGCTGGACCCGACCTCGAGCAGGCGAGGGACTTATGGGCCAACAAGGGGGATGGCGAGCCGTTGAGCCTTCCTGAGAAGACTACCCTGGTGCCAGACCTGACCTCGAGCTTGGCGAGGGATTACTGGTCGGCAAGGGCGATGGCGAGCCGTGGAGCCTTCCTGAGAAGACTACCCTGGTGTTAGACCCGACCTCGAGCAGGCGAGGGACTTATGGGCCAACAAGGGGGATGGCGAGCCGTTGAGCCTTCCTGAGAAGACTGCCCTGGTGCCAGACCTGACCTCGAGCTTGGTGAGGGATTACTGGTCGGCAAGGGCGATGGCGAGCCGTGGAGCCTTCCTGAGAAGACTACCTTGGTGTCGGACCCGACCTCGAGCAGGCGAGGGACTTATGGGCCAACAAGGGGGATGGCGAGCCGTTGAGCCTTCCTGAGAAGACTACCCTGGTGCCAGACCTGACCTCGAGCTTGGCGAGGGATTACTGGTCGGCAAGGGCGATGGCGAGCCGTGGAGCCTTCCTGAGAAGACTACCCTGGTGTCGGACCCGACCTCGAGCAGGCAAGGGACTTATGGGCCAACAAGGGGGATGGCGAGCCGTTGAGCCTTCCTGAGAAGACTACCCTGGTGCCAGACCTGACCTCGAGCTTGGCGAGGGATTACTGATCGGCAAGGGCGATGGCGAGCCGTGGAGCCTTCCTGAGAAGACTACCCTGGTGTTAGACCCGACCTCGAGCAGGCGAGAGATCATGGGTCAACAAGGGTGAGGGGCGAACCGTTGTGCCTTAGGAGTGTTGAGCAGGATAGCCTGCTGTCTTTGCTGAGCATTGAAGGTGCCTTGGGATCTGCGCGACGTTCCAATCTCCCAGGGGCCTTAATGGCGCCGCCTAATAAATGCATAGCACATGGTCTTCCGTCATTTGGTTTTCCCCATGTCATAAAGGCCGGCCTATGGGGGAGGCTATAAGTACACCTCCCTCTGCAGTGGGTTGGATCACAGCAAGGGTGGTCTATTGGCCATCAAAGGTGTCTGCTCCGGCAGACGTCTGTTTCTTGCAAAATTTTACCCCCGGTCGTATCGGAGAGGTGGTTTCTCTGCCGCCCGGATCTTATCTTGGATCTGACGACTCTGATACGGCAGCCAGATCCAGGGGGGATCAGGGCGAGAGGGGTAAAGACCGAAATTCGGACCGGTAGATGAGTAGCCTCGGATTGGTGGTGCCTCTGTGTAGGCAGAGGAAGAGGTGACGATTTATGTCCGAATCCGAGGGGTGAGCCATTTGCAACTGTGAAGGTTCTGTCTCCCGGAAGAAATGAAGGGCGGTCCGGGCAAGTTGTTTGCAACTGTGAAGGTTCTGTTGCTAGAGCAGGTCGAACCTTTGCAGTTGCAATCGACTGGCTCGGAATGGTGCACTTCTCCCGATCTCTGAGTGCTGATCTGCTTTCGACTGGGGCCCGGGGGTCGGCGGAATACCGACAGAAACCCGGGGCCCGGGGGGTGCTCACCGAGGGCGGTGCCTTAAAACTTTGAATCAAAACATTTTCTGGACTGGATCCTTTTACGGGCCATCGGGAGGGACGTCAACTATATCCCGGACTTGGGGCTGAAGAGCCTCGGATAGAGGGGTCGCCTTCGATTGGAGGTTGACCACTCTGCATTCCAATAGGGCTCCAGGTGATGGCAGTTTCTGTCTCACCCTTGAACAGTTCGGGGTTTCAGCCGTCGAGGCTGTGAGCCCCGAGCTGCTCAAGGGTGAAAGGGGTACCGACCGGGCCTCGGAGCCCGGGGCGTCCGTCTAAGGATGGCGCCTTAATTTTTAAGTAAAACGTTCCCTCTGCCGAATACTCCCTCCGAACTGATCCCCGCGTCTGGCTGCCAGCCTGGCGTTGGATGATGTCAGCTGCGCACGTTTTGAGGACGTGGCGCGATATCCCAGGCGGCGGTTGCACGTCAAATAGATGAACAGTTTTTGCGGAAATCGAGGAGTCGCTCTCATTCTTTATAAATACTCCCCTCTCTCCCCCTTTAGCCTACTCCTTTCTTGCCGCTTTCTTTTTCAAAATTTTCCCAACACTTCAGCACTCATCCCTGCAGTTTGCCGCATTAGACTCGCCCTTCCGAAGCGACCCCAGGTGAGTTGGTAAGTTTGTTTAGTTTAGGCGCAGATGGACAGGGCTCAGTCTGGCTCGTCAGCGTCGACGTCTGGGGGGGAGGTGAAACCTGCCTCTAGATCGACGTCATGGGAGGAGCCCGCACTTGAGGAAGAGTCAGTACACGTTGAGGAGCCTTCCGACTCGATTTCGTGGGAGGAACCCATAGGGGAGGAGGAGGAGGTACAGGGTGCGAGGTTGTTACGCTCTCGACGTCCCTTCGTGGTGGAGAGTAGTGAGTCGGAGGAAGCGGATGATGGCTCGGACGGTGTCCGTGTTGTGGAGTTGACTTCCGAGGAGGAGGGAGGTGAGGGCGGCACCGTAAGAAGATCCACAGTTCAGGGTGCAGGTCCGGGTCCCCTGCCGACTGGTCTGGGACCCTCATCTACTCCCCCAGCAGACCGAACCAAGAAGAGGAAGAAGGCTCTGAGGAAGGCAGGACCGAGGACTGGTGGTTCGAGCCAGGCGCCTGTTTACCGCAATTTGTGGACAGGTTCACCCATACAGCCGAAGCATTTCCGTCAGTATCCTGACGACCTATCGGACCAGGAGCTCTTCGGCGTGCAGGTCTCTTCGCCGAGTCGGAAGAGGGTGATGATGGACGCGATTCCGACCGTCTTGGAGGGTGGGGATTTGGAGGTTTTGCAGCTGGCGCACCACATAGGTCCTGGCTACGAATTGATGCTGCCGAGCTCTACTGTGCGCCCGACCGATTCCCTATCTGCTTGGTATTGCGTCTTCCCAGTGGACGCCTTCATCTCTGGACTGAGGTTGCCAGTCCACCCATTCGTTCGGGAAGTGCTGAACTGGGCCTCCTTAGCGCCGATGCAGTACGGGCCGAATTCTTGGAAGCAGATAATTTGCTTTGTACTGATGTGCGAGGAACAAAAGGTACCCCTGCGGCTGAGCGTGTTCCGAGCGATGTTGATGATCAGCTCGGCAGCCGAGGGTATTTACTATATCTCCCCCCGGAGTAAGGGGAAGGTCGTTTACAACCACCCGGACTCCATCAAGCGTTTGGAAGAAAAAATATCTGGTGATCCGGAGTGAAGAGCCCTGGGACATTCCGACTCGGTGGAACCATTCCAAGCCGGGCTATCATCCGCCGAGGTCGAGGGATCTGACGGCCGAGGAGTGGGGGTTTGTCGAGCGACTCCGTCTATCCCCTAGTATTGATTGGACGGAGGTGACGGAGGTCCACCTGGCGAGCGTTGGACTGAGCCCCGCCGTTCTGTGTATGTAGTTGTTTCTTTCCTCTCGATCTTTTCGTACTTTCTTGCCCATTGCTCTTAATGGTCTTTTCTGCAGATATGGATGAAGCGTCGCTCAAAGCAAAGAGGCTCGCAATGAAGAGGGAGAATGCCGAGAAGAAGAAAAGGGAGGCGACGAAGAGGCCGAGGGAGCCGTCCCTGGTTATCTCGGAGGCCCCGCTCGAGCTGAGGGGTAAGAGGACTCGCTCGGAGACGAGCAAGGGTGCGGCCCCTTCGAAGGGCAAGGGCCCGGCGAGGGCATTCGATCTCGACAAGGGAAAAGGTCCCTTGGTAGAGGAGGAGGAGGACCCGGTGGTGGAGATGTTGCGGCAACGGTGGGCACCGAACTGGTCGGTTCGGATGGGCGACTGTCTGACTGAGGAAGCCCAGGCCGTTGAGATGGTGGAGAAGTTGGCGACCCCTCGCGATCGCCAAGCGATGGAGAGCGAGCCCGTAGAGGTGGCATTTACGCGCCTGGCGCAGGCCACCGTGCTGGTAAGCTTGTCGACCTTATCCCTCTTGTCAATCCTGCTTCGGGAGTTTACTACTTATCTGTGTTTGTTGGTCGCAGGCTTGTATGCAGGGAGCCAACGTAAAGAACCTCTACGAAGCGTCCCTGTCCCAAGAGCGAGCCCGGGCGGATAAGAGCGAGCGGGAGATGAAGGAGATGCGGATCGAGCTCGAGGGTTCGCATAAGAGGGAGCAGCAGATGAAGCTCGAGCTCGAGGCCAAGGACGCCGAGTGGGGGAAGAGGGTGGTCTCCTTGAAGAAGAAGTTCGCCAAGGAGAAGGAGTAGCTGACGGCGGCGTTCGCCAAGGAGAGGGACGAGCTGACGGCTACGAGTCAGCGGATGGTGATCAAGGCCCAGGATGAGTGCTACGCGAAGGCCCTCAGTCATGTGAGGCACTTCTACCCCACCGTCGACCTGTCCAATTTTGAGTATGACATGGAGATCGAGGGGACACCGAAGACTCCTGCCGAAGAAGGGCCAGTTAGCAACCCGGCCGTCGATCCTCCTGCGGACCTGATCGATGTCGAGGTGGGAAATCAAGTTGTATAGTTTTATCTTTCTTTTTCCCCTCTTCGGTTGTATTTGCCTTCTGCGGACTGGCCACCACCTATTTTGTAAGAAGTCGTACAATCTATAAAAAAGTATTTTTGACTGGCCAAGTGTTTTGACCTCGGACATTTCCGAACCTCCCTGCTTATGTGCGTTAAGTTGATTCTCTTGTAGGTTGTGGCGTCCCTTCCCGAGGCGGACCCCCGTCGTTCCGACGTGGCGTGGCTCCGGAGCAAGGTTGAGGCATTGGAGGCCACTTTGGCTCGGTACCGTGAGAGGGCCCGTAACGCCGATGCGGCCTTTAATTATTACCGGAACAAGTCTGAAGCCCTCGGTGAGGAGGCAAGCCGTCTGAGGAGGGCGATGGTGGATCGGGAACTCGTGGGCGTCGGACTCGGACATACCATGTCGAGTTCCTCGGTGCGGAGGCCCTCTTCTGAGAAGCTACTTCGCAATGTGATAGTGGAGAAGGAGGTGGAGATACACCGCTACCGGACGATGTTGGGCGTCTCGAGACCTTCTTTGGGAGGTCAGCGGGCGGAGGGGGTATCCTCCGTGTTGCCGTTGTTGGAGTGTATGCGGCCCGTCGATGTCCAGAGTTCCGTGGCCGATGTGTTGACCGTGGCCGAACCGAAGGACCATTGCGATAAGGAGAGAGTTCCAAGTGGTTCGGTTGGAGTGCTCCCGCCGTTCGTCGGACCCGAGGGGCCTTGAGAGGACGGCTTCCTACTGTTTGAGATGAGAGGAGTGTTTCTGTAACGGTCTTTGTTTGCTTCTCTCTAACCCAATAAAGGAATATGAATAAGGAATTCATTTCACTCTTTGCTCCGGTTGATAATGTATGGAATGATGAAGGGAGTGTGGTTCGGCCCTGTCGTTCCGTGAGGGATCGGCATGGGGCGTGGTAAAGTCTCCCGGCCTGGGTTGGGTCGGACTTACCGAGGCGTCGGGGATGACCCTGGGGTGAAGACTTGGGTGACGATCCCCTTGTCTGGTATTGGGTCGGATCTACCGAGGCGTTTGGAGTATGATACAAAGAGATTTCCTTAGTATAAGATAGAGGGGGCCGCTAGAACGGCCCTTTACATACGAAAGTTTTTACAAAATGTTTACTTCAAACTAAGTTAGAACTTATGCTCGTCCCCCAAGGAAATTCACTAGGTGCTAGGTGTCAGATGGAGATCCCTCCGGCTCATCGGCAGGTCTGGGAGTAGGGCCGTCCCTCTCTGGCTTGAATTCGACGGCGTCGAGGGGGAACACACCTCCCCCGATGGTGGTCATGTAGCACGATCGCGCTGCTTCTTGGCTACCTCGGACGATGCCGACTCCTTGCGGGGTAGGAAATTTAAGCTTCAGATGGTAGGCCGAAGGCACTGCTTGGAGGGAGCATAATCCGGGTCGGCCGAGTATGGCGTTGTAAGCCGCCTTGACGTTGACCACCATGAAGTCCATAGACTCGGTCCTCTTGACTGGAGCCGATCCTGCGGTAACGTCGAGGGTGACAATCCCTTCTATCACGACAGGGACGCCGGAGAACCCGTGCAAGGTGTACCCGGCCGGCTTGAGCTTGCCTCTAGGTAATTTGAGATTCTCGAAGGCTTCGAGGAAAAGAATATTAACCGAGCTGCCGTTATCGACGAGAATTCGGCGAACCTCACAATTAGCCATGTGGAGGCTGATGACGAGGGCATCACAGTGGGGTAGGCGAACGCCTTCGAGGTCCTCTCCTGAGAATGAGACTGGCATCGGCTGTAGCTTGGGCGAGGGGTTGCCTTGGACAGCATTCACCTCTCGGATGAAGGCTTTTTGGGAAGTATTCGATTCTCCTCCCATCGGCCCTCCGTGGACACAGTGCAATATGAATGGCGTATCCGCGGCTCCCTCGGACTCGGGATCCCGACCCTGGATGCGGTTCGGAGTAGGGTTCGGAGGTGAGAGCCTCCGGTTCCTAGTATCTCGCCGATCCCGCGGGACTTCTGTGAACTCTCGGAGGTACCCCCTTGAGATGAGTTCCTCAATCTCGTCTTTCAGGGCCCGGCATTGGTCGGTGTCGTGCCCATGGTCTCTGTGGAAGCGGCAGTAGAAGCGCTGATCTCGGTTCTTGCTGTTGTTGGGTCGGGGAGGTAGTCGAACGATGCCTTTGTCCTCGATTTCTAAGAGGATGGCGGATACATTATGTGTCAAGGGAGTGTACCTCTCGAAGCGGGGGACCGGCGGGATCTTCTTTATGGCCCCTGCTTCCCTTGGAGCCTTCTTTGTTGGTTCGACTTCCTCGGTCTTTCGTTTTCCCTTCGAGGTGGCCTCCCTAGCATCTTCGGGGTTAAGGGCCTCTTCCGCCCTAATGTATTTCTCGACCCTGTTGAGGAGGTCGGGAAAGTCGATGGGGGGCCTCTTCGCCAGAGAAGCTTTCAGCTGTCCATGGCGGACGTTGTGTCGAAAGGCCGCAGAGGCGATGCCTGGGTCAAGAGAGGAGACCGACCTTGCCTCCGTGGTAAACCTCCGGACGAACACTCTGAGGGACTCTCCCTCTATCTGTCTGAGCCCGAGTAAAGAGGTGCTGGTCCTTTCCACCTTCCGGCTGGTGACGAAGTGGGCGAGAAAATTGCCTTCTAGTTGGTCGAAGAAGTAAATGGAGCCGGGGGTGAGTTTTGAGTACCATTCACGAGCCGGGCCCCGAAGTGTGGCGGGGAAGGCTCGGCATAGCAGGGGATCCGAGGCGCTGTGAATCATCATGAGGGTTTTGAAACCCTCCATGTGATCAGCGGGATCTCCCTCGCCGTCGTAGGTCTCGAATTGAGGTGGTCGGAAATTCCTGGGAATTTTCGCTTGGAGGATGGGGGCGGAGAAGGGAGGACGGACAGGTCTGTACCCCTGAGCCGCTCGTCGGTCGCCGTCTCCTATATGATCGAGGCGATCCTCCATTTCTTGGAGGCACCTTAGGAGTAAGCCATCATCTTCTGGCTGGATTGTTGACGTGCGCGACATGCTGACCTCGGTATCCGACCCGGTTTGGGAGGGGAGGGTTTCCTCCGTGGGGGCCCGTCGGAGGGCCCCGAGAATTTCTCTCCGGAAGTCTTGGAACTCCTTGTGAGTGACGGGGGCTCCCTCGACCCTGTTCGATCGGCCTGACGGCTGCCTTCCGATGCGGCTGAGTGCTGACCTCCGTCCCTCGGGCGGCAGTCTCGGATGGTTCGGGGCCGGGTTGGAAGCGGCCCTTCCCCTGCCGCGGCTAATCTGTCGGTTGACGATTACTCCCCGTAGGTCGGGCTGGACCTGACGGGTGACGCTCCTTTGGGACCCCTGAGGGCGAGCCCTGTGTTTTGAAGGGTGTGGATCAGCGTTAGCGGTTGGTGGGGGTGAGTCCCGTCGGTTGACGGAGGAAGCAGCCCCCTTGCCCTTGGAGGCCATGAGAGTTCGGCTGTCGAGGTGCCTTGATGGTCGTGCTCGGGTCGGCTTCTGAAGCAGTGTTCCCACAGACGGCGCCAACCTGATGCGGTTTGTTTCTGGGAGACGTGTGGATGCACCAGGTGTGAGTTCGGACTCGATTTGTATTGAAGTAGAAAGCTGCTCGTCTGACGACCCTGGGGGTGACCTGGCGGCTCCTGCGACTGGTTCGGAGTGTGGTGTATGCTTCGGCTCGGATCAGAGGGTTCGGATTCGAGGTCTTGTGTACCTGCAGACGGTCCTGAAACACCGAGGTTTATCCCGGTGGCGGACCCTCCGACGCTCTAGCCAGTCTCTGTGAGAGAGTAGCAATAACTGGATGAATTTAAGTGGCAAAAGATTGATTACCTCTAAAGGTGGGTGAGGGTCTAGTATTTATAGAGAATTCTAACCGGGTTTGGATCCGCTTGGGGGCCGGGTTTGAACCCGAAGGCCCATGGGCCTGACGTGGCAGAAGGCCCAGGGGGTTTAGGGCTGACGTGGTAGTACCAGGAGTGGTATAGGGTTGACGCGGCAAAGTCCTTGGTGGTATTTGGAGCTGACATGGCAGATCATGGGGCTTCTGTGCTTCCGGGAGGATCTGGTGGCCCAGGCTGTGCCAGGTCATCCTTATTCTGTACTAGGAGGGGCGGACGGCCCGGAGGGCTGTCGTGGATCGGAGGTCGAGGGCCATCGTTGCCCATCAGATACGAGGAGGTCAGCTCTGTGGGGGGTGAACTGGAGGTTCGGCGCCGACCCTGCGGTGGCTCGAAGCCGAGCTATACTGCTGTTTCTTCCATTTTTTGAGTGAGAGTTGTATTGGGCCCTGGTTGGGCCCCCAGCCATTTTTACCCTACCACAGTTTCTTACATTGAAGCATCCATATCAGTCTAGGCGCAATTAGCTGATTCAGGTCATTTAAATCGCAAATCTTACACCACCTAACTTTGACTAGGTTCTTACTTTATGTCTCATTTTGAAACTGATATTGCAACTGCCAATTAGTCAAAGTACTTCATTCTTACGAATTGTGGTTTCTATATCAAGATATACATCCAATTGGCAACAGAGAACTGAGAGAGTGAGAGAAGACAATATTCAGATGCAAACTCACTGTCAACATTCAAGCTTCTGTTACTGAGTCTGAGAACACAACCATATGAAAGAAAATAGCATTAATTTGTGTATTTCATAGTTCAATATGGCTTAAAAAAACAGTCAGCACCAAAATTAATCCTAACTAGCACAGTAGCACTCTAGCACCAGCACCAGCACCAGCACCAGCACCAGCACCAAAATGACTTTAAAAAATCAAAATCAAAATAAAAAATCCATAAGAAGAAAAAATTAAATTACTTGCGGGGAGAGACGGTGACGGAGGCCGTGTTGCCGACTCGCCGTGAGGGGGGTGGCGACTGGTGACGGGGGGCGATGCCGCGACGGCGACGAAGGGCTGGAGGTGGCGCCGATTTGATTTGAGTTACTCTTACTCAGGAAATTTGAATCTTTGATTAAGAAGAAGAAGAACCCAAAACAAAACAAAAATTGGGAATCTGGGATGGAGAGAGAGAGAGAGAGAGAGAGAGAGAGAGAAAGGAGGAGAGGGATCAAAACCTAGATCTCGTTCACTGTGAGAAGCCATAAATGAATGCGTCATGCGTGAAGGCAAATCATCGTTCACTGGGAGAGTTTGAGATCAGGTATGGGTTTCTTCTTATTATTACTTTTTTTTAAATAACGTTGTATATATTTTTTAAAAGGGGCCCTATATAATTTCGGGGCCCAAAGCAGCCGCTTGGGCTGCTTGGGCCCAGATCCGCCTTTGCTTACGATAAGAGCCACACGATCTAACTTGAAGAGCAAGTTCAGGTTTCAGTAAAGTCACCTAGACCTGCACCCAAAGTCTGCATCAGCCGCACACGGTTGACCGCACCTGACTTGCGGTCGACTGTCTCCCTCTCGGGAACACCTGTACAGTCAGGCGGTCGACCGTCCCCAAGACTAGTCGACCGTAACCCCTGCTACTGCTGCTGTTGCTGCTGTTTCCTCTTGCTTCCACTCTGTCTCCAATCGTCTCGATCCCTCCATCGTCTCATCGTTTTCATATCCAACATAGTATGCAAGACATAAACCCTCCTAACACAATTTTCACTATTATTGCTATGGTACAACCCAAATAATAGAATCCACTCTTTCTTCAACCTATCAACCAATAAAGTTTACATTATCGAGCTTCCAGAGCATCGTGGACATGTCATATGTCGATCAGGCAATAGATGGCTTTTTTTGGTCAACGAAAACCTCAATATTTCTCTTCTCAATCCATTCACACGTTCTACAATCATTCTTCCTCCTACTTCCAACACTTCCATTCACGCCTCAATGTCGAATGGCTCCAAAATTCCACAACTCAATTGCGTATAACTTGTCAAGGGTTTGCATGCTATGTTTTCATGTCTTCGTATCCAGAGTCTCCATCTGACTGTCTCATCATCCTTCGCAATTACCCTATAGAGCTTCTCCACTGCATAGTGGGAGATACAGCGTGGACTAAATTATGCCTCCCAGAAGGCATCAGTTCCTTAGCATATCAAAACAAAAGATTATAGCTACACTGCACACATTTTTACCTATGATGTAATGGCGACCCTCTCAGACAATCCACAATTTTGAAATATTGGTTGTGTTGGGATACAAAAGATTATAGCTACACTGCACACATTTTTACCTATGATGTAATGGCGACCCTCTCAGACAATCCACAATTTTGAAATATTGGTTGTGTTGGGATGTGGTGTCTACAAATACACCGGTGGTGGCGCAGCGGAACTAAGTAGAGCAATGAGGATGTCGAAGTAGATGAAACGATTCAATGAAAACTCAAGCAAATAGATCCACCAATCCAACACAAACACAACGAGGATTTATCCCGATTAGCTTTCGCTTAATCCGGAGGTAAATATAAGAAGATATAATATTCAACTAGAAAAGATTACAAGGAGTTAATGATTCACTCAATATAAGGAATTAAACTCACTTACGAAGAACGATCTCTCTCAAACCTCTCTTTGCAATGGAGAAAATATCAATGAAGTACTATACCTCTCATATTGGAGGCTACACCAATATATAGAAGAAGAGTAGAGAGAACCCTAGGTTAATATTGATTTTCAGTCGCCCGATATAACTTGAAGAAGAAGTAACTGAATAGGAGCCGTACGATCTGACTTGGAATTGAAGATTAAGCTGAAACGACATAACAAACCAAGGCCCAAAAAGAACACAATGCCACACACGGTCGATCGTCCAAAAAGGCCGGTCGACCGACCTCCTCTTGACCAAAACCCTGTAAAACTGCGGTTAGGTGTGTGGTTAGGGGTTCGGTCAACCGTCTCCTTGGACAGTCGGTCGTCCCTCGACCTGGTTGTTGATGTTGCTATTTTCTCTTCTACTCTCTTTGACGCTTCGACCACCATGCTTCATCGTCTCTTCTTCTAATTTGAACCACGAGTATACAAGAAATATTCCTAACAATTTCCATATTTGATTGCATACGAGTGCTACCACATGATGTGATTACTCATCTCCAAACTCTACTATACTCCACTTGCAAGTCAAACTTCGAACAATAGTTTCTTCTACCAGTTTAACAAATTTCTACCCAATGTCATGCCCCGCTGGCCGCTTCCCAAAAATACGGAATGCAAGCACGTGACACGGCCCAGCGAATAATTTGCGTCATCCATAGGCTGTTATCGATCCAACTTAACAATATAAACAAGAAGTAAAACAACCACGCATGCAATGAAAGAATAATCACATAAATAACAATATTGAAAATTAAGCATACAAATAACCAACATCAAAACAACCCAACATCTGGAATTTAACAATCAACATTCTGGTCAAAGCCCACAATACAAGGAAAATAACATTTGTTCAATTTATTAAAGTTCTCAAATAAAGCAACATTTATTTATGCGGCACAGCAAAACATCTCCTTCACCATTGTTGCTCCCCTAGTTCGTCAGGTAAATTTTCTTGATTACCTATAAGCTGTTCATCTAAAGAGATGAAAAATGTCCTTAGAGCAAGTCGCGGACAGCAAGTAGAGAAATAGAGAACAATGACAATAACGGTATAACGATGAATTCAATGAACGATGAAATTAATAGTGTTCGAACAGTGATAAAGCAATAACAGTACAATGTGCAATAACGATGATTTATAACGATAACGATAAACAATAACAATAATGGTAACAATAACGATAACACTGTTCAATAAAGATAACAATATGCAATGACAATGTGATGAAAATCTTAAGTCTATTATTCATTTTTAATCCTAGCTAATGCACGTACTATTGCATCCCATACTACAGGTTCCAGGCATACAATCAATTTCGTTTAGACTAAGGTGGTAGATTCTATAGGTCATGTACTCGCACGATAACAATAGTAATTTCTTGTACAATAACGATAACAATAGTCGGCACGATAGGTCCTACAACAATACACGATGAATTGGAATACTACAATCAGTAATCTAACAATAAATCGATAGCATTAGCCGACACAATATTTTGGGAACAAAGCCCACAATACCGAGTACAATCACTATATTATCAACTACCCTTGTCAATCCTTAACCCCAGCTTGATTAATATTCTTTATTCAATTAACACATAATAATGCGATTAATAAGGGACACTAGAAAAGATGGTAACACAACCCTAAGATCATGCAATGTACTCTATACAATTTAATACAACAAATTCAACATTATAGATTCAAAAATACATATTTAAACATATATAGAAACCCAAATCTGGACAGCAGTAGGTTGCTGTACCAAAATCAGAATTCCCGTTGCTACGAGATAGCAAATGTGGATCCATCAGAAGGTCTAGAAACTAGACTCCTGCCCGGTTCCAACACATATAATTAAGGTACATAAAAATTGTGGTAACATGTGTCAAAACAGCAAACTATACAAGATTTGTGTTCAGCCAGAATTTGTAAAATTGTGTTTATACATATGGAACAGGACCGAAATAATATTAATTAATTTCAGAAAAATTAGGAAATGTTATCTAATGTGTCTAGTATCAGCATGCAAAATTTTGAGTCATTATCTTACATGTAGCATGGTTAAATTAATTGTGAATCAAAGTGTGGCAGCAGTTTTTAGGATCTGGAATTGTACGGCACAACAACAGTAAAATTGCAATATCTCTCAAAACGTAACTTGGAATTCAACAATTTTGGATGTTATTGGCAACTAGACACTTGGGGCTATATTTCATATTCAGAAAGGTATTGATTTTAATGACATTAACTAGGTCGAAACAGCAAGATAATATTCAGGTCAGCGTAAATTTTTAGGGTGTCAGCATATTCTTTTTGAATAAAATGATTAAAATGTTAAGAACGATGAGTTGGGGATTAACAATCATAAATCGCAGCAAACTATACCTATGTGAACATGGTATTAAGATGTGAAATGTCCATAATCTTACTAACCACAAACAACTCATACACTAACATCAATCATATAAGCCATCAATACTAGTATGCAATCTACAATTGTTGTGAGATGTCATGATATGAAATACAATAATAATTCATATTCCTATATTCAATAACTAATTATATGTATGCATGTAAGATTCGCTATACATTGGAGACAAAGATGGCACGAAATCAAGACTACTACTTGGATTCGCTCGTGTAAATCCATAGTATCCCAACGATAGATATCAATAACAATATACGATAACAATTAGGAATTTACTTGCGAGATTCAATAAAAATCTCGAATATGATACGATAACGATTCGAGAAGAATGACATGCCTTTAGACAACGTTAGATCCGATATTTTGAGAATAACGGGATCGGAATCCCGGCGACATGGCGACGAACAAATGATCACGATAATCATGATCGGGCACAGATCTCGATATCAAGATGGTGATCAAGATGAAGATCATGCGAATCCAAAGGCCGAGATCGAACATAAAATATATAAGAATTAGAAGAGTACTAAAAGAGTAAATATACCATAATTGACAATTCGATGAATGAGAACAAAAAGTGGATCAAATATTTAACTCACCAAGTGGAAGATGAACGAGACGATCAAGGGCCGAGATCAAGTGTGATCGGTTGATCGGACGGTTGAGATCGAAGATCGAAGATCAAGATCAAGATGATGATCATGATCGCGGTGATCAAAAGAGATCTGATGATCGAAATCAAAATCTTGATGATGGTGATGATGATCAATGCAAATCCAACGGCCAAGATCAACAGATCAAGAAGTGATCAAGATGAAGATCAAGCGGACGGCTCAGATCTGATCAGATGATGAAGATGATCTGATTATAAAGATCTTGATGATGATCAAGATCCAATCGGACGGCTGAGGTTCAACATGATCAAAACTCTTTATCACACAGCAACCCATCAAGAAGAACAGTTGGGGGGTGGGGGAATTTGGCCATTGCATGGAAGGCGACGGCGGCCAGAGGACATGGCGGTGGAGACCAGGGGAACGGCGGTGGCGCGCTGTGCTGTGCTCGAACAAGATGACGGCAGCAACGAGGGGAATCCTCGCTCTGGGGTGCTGCGACGTCGACGAGGGGAAGGAGGGAGAGAGCAGAGGGGTGCAGTGGGTGTTGGCCGTCGAGGCGAGGGTGCAGGGCGATGCTGCAGAGGTCATGATAGGAGGTCAAGAGCGATGGGAGGGGTGCTGGTGTTGGTGTCGAGGCTGAAGACGGCGGGCTATCGACGAGCGGGGAGGCATTGCTGTCGTCGGAGGGGACGATGCTAGGGAGGAGGGCAGGCACAGCGCGGAGGTCGCTGCATTGGCTGTTGCGTCGTTGAAGTCACGACAGGGAGGATGGGGGATGCCGGAAGACGGGATGAGGAGGTCAGGGATGCAGGGAAAGGAGGGCCACTACCGAGGTGAGGGATGGACGGGAGAGAGAGAGAGGAGATGGGTTAGGGGAGATCAAGAGGTGCAGTGGGTAGGTTAGAAATAGGCGGCTAGGGTTGGTTTTGTGAACAGGGTAATGCAGGAGGTAAAATATGGGTATTAGAGTTAACGGGTTGGGTGCAATTGGGTACGGGATCCAATAGGGTAATAGGGTAAGGTTATAAATGGGTTAGGGGGTTTAAATGGGTTATTGGGTAGGATTAAGTGTATTGGGTTTAAAATCCAATAGGGAAACAATTAGGATAACCAATAAAATATAATCTATAATAAAATGTACTTTGCATTACAATATAGAATTTATTTGAATACTACAAATACAATTAACAATATAAATAGGTTTTTACTTTATCAATCAAGGGTAATGATAATAATAATAATAATAACAATAATCATCATCATAATAATAAAATAAGAATAAAAGTAATAATAATAATACTGATAACAATAATAATAATAACATAAATAGGGTTTGTATTACAATATGAGAATCATAGTGAATAGTTACAAATAAAATTATTGATTAAAAATAAACTTTAATAGGAGGTCCGACAATACGTTTTAAAAAAAGAATTTGAAAGCAGGAAAATAATTAACAAAAATTTAAAATACCAAAAATACACAGGAAATACAGAATTAGGGAAACAGGGGTTACACCCAATCTCACCGATTAGTATACCCCCCTCAAGGGCACACCTCAATAGGCGTTATCACGGAATTACCAACCTCCGCACGAACTCCACCTACATCGAGGCACTCTCCACCACTCGATGATATTCGAATGTCTAGGTCTCAAATTGATGATGCTAGTTGAGGCAAACTTAGATGAGCTTGCGGGAATAATGGGAAAAAAAGTAATAACACATGCGCAGGTATTTCGGATTCTCCAAAGCTTGTAGAGATTGTTTTGATTGGGTACATTTTGAATATCACTATTTTGGGCATAGTTTGTGGGCTATAGTCCATCCACCTTTTTCTGATGATTTAGTGAAGATTATGAAATTTCACTTTGACAAGATTTTGAGTTGTATATAGTCCATTATTGGCTAATTTGGACAAATTCTTCATTTTTACTCTTTTGGCCTGGTTTGTGGGATATAATCCATCATTTTTGATTAATTTGGTGAAAATTCTAATTTCACAATTTTAGCCAGATTTTGTGACCTATATGGTCCACCGTTTTCTCCGATGTGGCGAGGTTGCGAATTTCACTATTTTAGCCAGATATAGTCCATGATTTGGTTAGATTTCGAATTTTATTATATTTCACCTTTTTTGGCAGATTTTTAAAAATGTTATATTTCACTATTTTGGTCAAATTTTGTAGGCTTTATAATCCACAAATTTTGACCAATTTGAAAAAAATATGAATTTCACTATTTTCACCATATTTTGTGGACTATAGTCCACCGTTCTAGCAGATTTGGCGTCATTCCGAATGTCATTATTTTTTCCGACCATTTCTCCAAACATGTGGGCTAGTCCACTGTTTTTGGGGCTAATTTGGTGATTTTCCGTATTTAGTAGTTTTGGCCATATTTCTAGGGTTTATAGTCCACATTTTTTGCCCGATTTGTGGCTTTCCGAATATCACTAGTCCAACGTTTTTAGGCTAATTTGGTGAAATTTGAATTTCACTATTTCCCCCAGATTTTGTGTTATAGTCTATCGTTTTCTATTAATTTGGTGATAATTCTCAATTTCACTATTTTTTCAAGATTTTGTTGGCTATAATCTGCACTTTGGTGAGATTCCCGAATTTCACTATTTTGGCCAAATTTTGTGAAATTCTGCAACTCACAGTTTTGCCAGCTTTGTCCACCATTTTTTGGCCGATTCAGTGAAATTCTTAATTTCACTATTTTGATAGATTTTATAGTATATAATCCACCATGTTCGGCAAGTTTGGTGAAAAGTTAAAATTTCACTATTTGGTGAGATTTCGAATATCATTATTTTTTGCCATATTTTTTTTTGCTATAGTCCAATTTTTGGCCTATTTAGTGATTTTATGCATTTAACAGTTTTGGCCAGAATTATGGGGAGCACACCGTTCTTGGCATATTTCGTGAGTGTCTGAATATCACTTTTGGCCAAATTTTGTGGGATATATTCCACTGTTATTCCGTCGATTTTGTGAAATTCTGAATTTTAGTGTCTTGGCTAGATTATGTGGGCTACAATCTGCCTTTTTTGGCTATTTGCAGAGATTCCGAATTTCACGATTTTGGCCAGATTTTATGAGCTGTAGTATATCATTTTGCCTATTTTGAGTGATTCCGAATTTTCCTATTTTCACCGTTCTTTGTGGACTTATATCCACCATTTTGACTAATCTTCATAAGTGCTCACCATATAGTGAAATTTTAACCGTCTACCATTTTGACTATTTTGGAAAGATTTTGTAGGTTTTAACAGTCCACCGTTTTCTAATGATTTGGAGAAATTTTCGAATGTCACTATTTTGGCCAAATTGTGTGGGCAATAATGGTTCACCGCTTGTTGGACAATTTGGTCATTTTCTGCCCTCAACAATTTTGGTCAGACTTAGTGGGTATAGTCCGCCATTTTGGGCCAATTTGGTGAGATTCCGAGTATCACTTTTTGGTCAAATTTTGTTGGTTTTCCACCATTTTTTAGTTGGTTTGGTCATTTTTTGCATTTCATAGTTTGGGTTAGATTTTGTGGACTCCATCGTTCTTTGCTGGTTTGATGAAAATTTTAAATTTCATTATTTTGGCAAAGATTTTGTGCTGATTTGGTGAAATTTCACATTTTCTGCTGATATAGTGGAAATTTGAATTTCACTATTTTAACAGATTTTTTGAGCTATATGCCCACAGTTTTTGGCTGGTTCGGTGAAGTTATGCATTTCACTGTTTTGCCCAAGTTTTGTTGGTTATAGTCTGTCGATTTGGTGAAATTTCTGAATTTTGCTATTTTGGCCAGTTTTTTGAGCTATATAGTCTACTGGTTTTGGCTGATTTGGTGAGGTTCCAAATTTGGTGTGCTTTCAAATTTGGGTATTTTGGCTTGATTTTCTGAGCTACTCGTCAACCATTTTTGGCTCATTTGGTGATAATCCAAATATTACTATTTTGGACAGATTTGTTGGCCAAAGGTCCGCCCTTTTTTTGACTGATTTGGTGGTTTTGTGCAGTTCACAATTTGGGTTAGATTTTGTGGGCTATAGTCCACATTTTTCTACTGGTTTTTTGTGAAAATTCTGAATTTGACTATTTTTGGCAAAATTTTGTGAGAGGTCCACTGTTTTTAGCCGATTTAGAATTTCATTGTTTTGGCTAGATTTTGTGAGCTAAAGTCCACCATTCTTGGCCGATTTTTGGAGAGTTTGAATTTCACTATTTTGGCAGATTTTTGGGCTATAGTCCATTTTGGCTCATATATTTAGCGAAATTTCATAATTTCACTATTTTAGCCAAATTTTACTAAAATTTGGCAAAGTTAGTGAAATTCAGAATCTCACAAAATCTGGTCAAAATAGTGAAATGCCGCATTTCTCATAATCAGCCAAAAAGGTTGGTTATAGTCCATAAAATCTGGCGAAAACAGTGAAATTTGAAACATCACAAAATCGGCAAAAAACGGTCCACTCGGCAATAAAATGGCCCACTGTTTTGGCAAATTTGGTGAAATTCTGAATTTTAGTATTTTGGCCAAATTTTGTGGGCTACTGTTTTTATCCGATTTGGTGAGGTTCCGTATATCACACTTTTTGCCAAATTTTGTGGCTATAGTTTGGTTTTTAGGCTGATTTAGTGAAATTCTGTGTTTTACTATTTTGGCCAGATTTTGTGGATAATCTTGTTTTCTGTTGATTTGGTGAAAATTATAATTTCACTATTTCGGCCAAATTTTGCGGGCTATCTAGGCCACCAATTTGGAGAGTTTCCGAATTTGACTATTTTGGTTAGATTTTGTGAAATTGTCATCTCACAGTTTAGGCTAGTTTTGTGGGCTACACTATTTTTCGGCCTATTCAATAAAATTCTAATTTTCACTAGTTTGGCCAGATTTTGTGCGCTATATCATCATTTTTCGCCGATTTGGTGTTTTTTTTTGTTGCACTTAACATTTTTGGCCAAATTTTTTGCGTAGTCCATCGTTTTTTGCCGATTTGGTGAGTTTCTGAATACCATTATTTTGGCAAGAGTGGGCTATGTAGTTCTCCATTTTTGGCCGATTTGGAGACATTTCGAATTTAACAATTTTGATCCTATTCTAAGCTAGTTTATTGCTGATTTTGTGAGATTCCGAGTTTCACTGTTTTCACAAATTTTGTGGGCTATAGATGATGGTTGATGTGCTTGTTGAGAAGAGATTAGTCCTTTTAGGTCAACCTAAAACCTGTGTAGTGCATCTGGAAACAAAACTTTGCGACTTACTGGATTGATTTATATAATTACTTGAACCTAGGAACATTGAATCATTGTTTCAGTACATTACAACTACTTGTACTAAAATTTCACCACCAAATACTACAAGTTCATCTCCCGAAGTATATTTCACATTAGCATCAAGCCAGCTGAACTATTGATACAATCAAGCCAGCTGAACATTTCGTGAGCTAAAAAGTACATAGTTTTTTGCCGTTTGTGCAAAATTTTTTATTTCACTGTTTTGGCCAGTCCATAATTTTTCAGTCGTTTTCGCAAAATTATGTATTTCACAAATTTGAATAGATTTTGTGAGTTATAATATAGAGTTTTTATAAATCCTCCATTGCTTGTCCCAAGCCAGGCATCCGCCCACAACGTGGGTAAAGATGAGAGTTGCGTTAGGTAGATGACAGCCAGTATAAAATATTGGCAAATCATCTATATAATAAATTACAAAGAAAGCTATCAAGTGGCTCTCATTCAATCTCCCCTAAAATCAATGGCCTAGATTGATTCCCACAAAACATATTTTCCCGCCCAAAAATTTCAAACCCCAAAATTAAATTTTTCTCCCCAAAACTAAAAAAACTCATTATTTTATACCTATCTCTCTCTTCTCTCTTCACTTTTTCATATTTCTCTCTTTCTCTCTCTCCCTCTCTCTCTTCCATTCTTTCTTAACTTATTTAGAAATTTAGATTTTAAGATTTTAGATTTGTAAAATTTTCAGAATTTTTATGCTTTTTTATTGCACATGTTATATTGAAAATAGCAAATATCTCTTCAACAAGTTAAATTTCATCATTTTCCACCCCTAAAGTTCTAAGAAGTTGGATTTTACACCCTCATTTATAATTATTTTTCAACATATACTAATAGAAACATGGACTTTTATTTACAACTAATTATTGTCATACTATTCAAACTTGAATTACATAATTGTTGTTTTACTATTTACAGGGCTTTTCGTGTGTTGTATCGTTCCGACGACGTGCCGTAGGCACGTGTCCACGGGCAAATCTAGTATTAACATGAATCCTAAAAATATGCGCGCAAATGCTAGGACATTCCTTGGAAGCTGTAATACCCTGCAAAATAGCATATAGCTATTTTGCATTGTAATCCATGCACAGTTGAGAATTGCACGCGATTACATATTTTTCTAATAATTATCAGTTTTAATTGAGAAATTTCAGATATATTAGTTATTCTGAACACGATGAGGTATATTCGGGATATCTTCTCAATTAAACTATGTGTATTGTCCCGATTGTTTTAGCGAGACAATCTTTGGAAAAAATAATATCTTTATTATATATATATATATATATATATATATATATATATATATATATATATATATATATATATATATGTATGTATGTATGTATGAGTGTGTATATTTTGACTGAATTGTATATATGATGTATATACATGAATACTTATATGTATTTTTATATGTCTATGTATATATATGTATCTATATGTATTTGTATGCAGGGCCGGCCCTGAGTTCTCTGGGGCCCTAGGCGAACTTCCGAAATGGGGGCCCCTAATAACATATATATATATATTTTTTACGCGCCTTACCCGCCTCTAGGGTAGGGCCGGCCCTGACGTTTGGTTCGAAGAAAATCTTGTAGTAATTTAAGGTAGAATTTTTAAGAAGAGACTATTCTTTAGGGTTTGATGGTAAAAACTAATTTCATGAAATTATATGTAAAGCCATAGTTGTCCTAAGTTCCGGATACGAGGTTACACAAAACTATGACATAAGAAGTGCCAATGACGATCAAGGTTTTAACTGATTGACTGTTACTAACTTACTATTATGCTAATCGTAGCTTACAGATAACTAATTTACAATGGCCGGGAAGTATGCGGTATGCGCAGGTGATTATTTCTCATGTTAGTTTGGTTCTCATTTCAATTCATTAAACTTTCGGTTATAATATTGACGTACCTTCTACTGGACCACCCATGTCTTGTAGCTCAGGGACTTCCTCCGAACATGCATACTTGCAGAAGTGGGAGTATTGCAATGCCTGGAGTGGAAGTGGTAGTCACAAATTACATATTGATTCGTAGCTAAATAGAAATTAACAATTGATAATGAACTAAAATCAAAACCTCGAAGAGGAGCTTGTCCGCAAGCATATCAACTGCAAGTTGTTCGTCGCCAAAGGAATTGACACACGCAGTCCCTCCACATGATGCCGTCCTCACCTTGAAGGAGATGGTTCGTATCGCTTCTCCCATGCACACCAAGAGCCTGGTGAGGTTCTTGTCTGGGGTTGCTTTATTTAAGAACTCTTCCTGCAATTCACAATTGTACAATACTTTTAAGTAAATAAACTTGGAAAGTTCTGCTGATCAACTTGGTAAAAGCTCCTCATTTTACAACTTAATAAACCAAGTTTAAACAACAGTCTAATCTCGATAAGATAAATGAATGACATGAGGTCCTGCATGCTGCATGCTGCATTGGGCATAGGACAGACTGCATGTTGGCATAATGGCATGCTGCATGCTGCATTGGGTTGGACATCCCCTAATATCAATTACAAAAATTTTGGGCCCCTCCCTAAACTTGGGCCCTGGGCGGTCGCCCAGCCAGACCTGGCCCAGGGCCGGCCCTGTTTGTATGTATGTATATTTAATTTAAATTGTATTGAATTGGGTTGTAAATATGAATATATATGTATACATATGTATATTGGAGTGTAGTATGTATAAGAGACTCACACCACACCTAATAAAAATTCCCCACTCTCTTTTCCCTTCCCCATTTCTTCTCCACCAACCCAATCTCTTTCCCAAATCTGATGCCACCGAAATCCCCCACCCCATCCATGGCCAAAACCCTTCTGACCCCATCTCCATCTCATTCCCCCCCTCCCCCCCCCCCCCCCCCCCCCTCCCAAAAAAAAAACTTCCATCTCCATCTTCTTCTACTTCTTCTACCCTCCATCCTCTTCTACTACCATATTCATGAGATGAGAAAAGAAATTGAGAATAGGGTTTTTGATTTGCTTATGCGTTCTTGGAGTTTTGGAGAAAAAGAAATTAAGAGGAGGAGAAGAGCTAGCTAGCAAGAAGCTTGATGATTTCTTCATCTAGTGGGTGTTCTCTAAACTTTATTATGTTTAATTTTATTTGTGAAGATATGATGCTTGTGATGTTTGTTTGAATGCTTGAATGATAGTTTAATATTGAGAAGATTGTTATGGTTGAGTTGAGATAGTAGAATCGGTGTAGAATGAGAATCTTGCAAATAAAGCTTAAGAACTAGTTATGATGGAGATTTTTTTTTATTTGATGATACCATGGAATTTCGATACCAAATTTTTACTGAACGATGATGATGATGTTAGGAGCAAGCTAGAATTATTTCGGAATTTCCGGAGTTTATTTGAAGGGTTTACAAATTCAATTTATGAAATCAGTAAACGGGAGAAATCTGCAGTTTTTTGGGTAAATTAAGTCGAGTATAAAAATTCATAACTCGATATCTATAAGGAATTTTGAGTTGGAACATGAAATGAAAAGTTAGATGTATATGTTAACAACTTGTATTCCAAATTTCAGAATTTCTGGAATTTATTTGCTATTTTTAATGTATTTGTTTTTTCAACTGGGTCAACGAGAAATCTGCTACTGTTGAGAGTGAAAGTTTGACTTTAAAAATTCATAACTTTCAATTAGTATGGAATTTTGTGATGAAATGTGAAATGTAGTATCTTGTATATGTATACTATTAGTGTACCAAATTTGAGAATTGTTGGAGAACATTTGGTGCTTCATTCGATTGATTGAAAATAGCACAGCGAGCGATGGATCTATGCGTGGGGTTGACTCCTGGGCTCTTGTCCATTTTTTGGATGAGTTCGCCGGGGTCGGATTTACTGTCGGCAGCCCATCAGGAAGATTCGGCTCCCATCGTCTTCTGCTCTCTTTTGTCTTAGTTGTAGCGTTTTGAATATTTATCTCTCGTCTGTTTATTTTTGGTCTTTTGTTGTTGGTTTGTTGTTTTACGTCTCATAAGACCGGTCGTGTAATTAAACATTTTGATTGATTAATTGAATGGCTGGAGTCTATTGACTCTATCCGTATCATCAAAAAAAAAGAAAATAGCGCAGCGAGAAGAACATAGCTGCTGTATGTGTTTGAGAATGACTGAAATTGATCTATGTTTGAAAATTCATCTCTTTATGTAAAAGGAATTATGAGCTAAAATTTTGGAGTGTTGCTCTTGTATATGTCTAGTTACTGAATCTAAAATTTCATAATTATTGGACTTGTGGTTGAATTGATATTGACTTTTGACAACAGTATGTTCAGTTCAGTTCAGCTTTTGAGTAGTCACTGAAGTTGTGGAATTCTGGATTTATGTGTTGAGAATTTGGAAGAATGATCAACTAGAGAATTGTAGTAGAGAGTCGTAGCTTTCCAAAACATTTTGAATCATGCAATTCCAGTTTGTGGTTTGAAAGTTATGTTTTTTTAAGATTGGGGCAGAACCAGTCTTAATTGAAGGATTTGGTTTTTGTAAAGGAAACTCATTTCCTATGTGTATACTAATAAAAAATAAAATTTTGGACTGTCTTAATGGATGAATCTATGGATGTGTTCAACTAGAAAGTTTTATTAGACACTTCCATCTTTCCATAGAATCCAAAATTGAGTAATTCAGATAAGTGAACAAGTTCTTATGATAATGGCAAGTTGCAGCAATTGTATGGAAGAATGCACAGCTGAGAACATATAGAGATTGTATAGCTTCTAGATGGCTGAATTTGAAGAAATGGTTAACTAGAGACTTGTAGTATAGGTTCTTAGCTTTCCAGAATGGGTAATATCATGCAATTCCAAGTTGTATTTTGAAATTAGGAATGTTACAAGTTTCAGCAACCTGCTGTCTTGATCGATTTCAAGCATGTGTTTGAAATCAGGAAACTTGAGTTCTATAAGGAATTTGAGAGAGTTGTCAACTAGGAAATTGTAGTAGAGGTTCCCACCTTTCTAGAAAGTCTAATTTTGTTGGTTTCCGTTAAGTGTAGCATCAATTATGGAATTTTCTACATACTACAGGATTTATAACTATAAGGTGATTTGAGTTTTAAAATGATTGAATGATTATCCCTATTAAGCACTTCATTTGAGACTTATATGAAATTTTTGTGCTTAGTACTAATGGTGGACACGTGAGTAAGTTGGGAGAATAATTTTATGGTCGATTTGTTGCATGTGGTGCTCGTAGCTAGTATAGCTTGGAGCTAGTCTAGGTTGTGTTACCCTAGGACTATCAACCTAGTTGGCAAGTATTGTGATTGATTTATTTTTTACCTCAAGAGATAGTGATTTTTTTGTGCCCCGTCGGATCGTTTACCAAGAGAAGGTTGACCGCGGGTCGGGATACTGTATGAGACCTTAGACGGAGGTGGTGGCGACCGATGGAGATCGGATCGCCGGTGTTTGGGGTTGATAGGCTATGTTATCTATCTCGTTTAGAATGTGTTGATACCTAGGTCTGTCAATGACTGAATATTAGTAAATTGTGTGTTTCACCTCTATTGTCGGGTATGAGACACTCCCTTGGGCGCCGTTGTACTGCTCACTGAGGGTCGCGGGCCAGGGACATTGGGCCGAAGACCTACAGAGGTGTTGGCAACCGATGAATGTCGGTTTGCCGTGATTAGTTATTTTTGACAGAACCGTTTGAACTCAATCATTTGTTAGACACTATGCATGATTTGATAACTCGCATATTTAGTAAACAATGTTATTTCATATTATATTTCTTTACTTTTCACTTGAAGACCAAGTTGATGTTAGAGGTGATTTCCTATAATTCGACTTGTTCTAAGAGCCAGCATTAGGCGGTGATAACCAGGGTTGTCTCTTCCTGTCATTAGGGATACATGCTGCAGTGCGTATCTCACACTGTTGATTCCTGAAGAACCGTGTTAAGAACGGGAGGGTTCCTATCGGATAAGGGGATTAGACCCTCGAGGACGTCATTTTCTTATGTTGAGTGTACACGAACGCACCATGGGACTGCTGTTCCATGGATCTTCGGCACCATAGATATGCAGTTTGTGTATCTGTAAGATTGTCACGGCATTTGGTGTGATCCAGACCGGATTGGGGCACTAGTGGCATATGGGAACACTACTGTGTTTAGTAGTAATAACTACAGGATTCACCAGCCACAATTGTATCTATCAGGAACAGGTTGAGTACAATAGTAGAATATATTGCATGGCGAGGGTTCAAAACCATGAAACTGGAGAAGACAACTTGATTTGGAGCGTATGTAGTATGGGATGCATGCATATCCAAAGTCTTTCTGACATTAGACTAAGTGCATCTGTTTTTCTGTACCTTTTGCACTATCATTAGACTTCAGGTCATGCATACACTGACACTAGGAAATTAGGATGCACATTTCTGTTTTCATCAAAGGCTGGTTGTGATTGCTAGTTAGAGATCGTTGCTTTCTTATCAGCATTGCGTTAGTATATGTACTGACGTGCCCACTTAATTAGGTACTGGATACGGGTCGTGAGTGCAGGAGGACTCAAGACAAGTAGAGCATCCAAGTGGAGTGACAGGGTACATGCCTACCATTCGAGTAGGTACAGGAATATCAGAGTAGCGCAGCAAAAGATTCAAGCTACAGGGCGCATCTCAGGAAAGCAGCATGACCGTTCGGTGGAGCTTCCAGTAGAGAGTAGTTGATTACCGTTCTGGGTGGCAGACGGTAATCGTTACAATGTAGTATTTGTAATACTTTAATATAATTTGTATTCCTTGTTCAAGAACATATTATGATGTAATTAATGATGTAATAATTTTATTTGGCAATAAAAAGTTTTTAAATTTCCGTGTTATTACTGTGTTGAGATGCATTTGAAGGCAATGATTCTGGTTATGTCACGGATGTCCGGTAACGAAGATCCGGGGCACTACAGAAGCGATTCGTTGTGTTTGCCTTAGGGTACTTCAAAAAATGTGCAAGGGGCGTCGCACCAGCACCTGAGTGGAAAATGGGGAAGGGTTCGAGTACCATTTTGGATGTGTACGGGTAAAGAAGCTAGTCCAGGAAAATAGGCTTAGGTTAGAGACTTGAAATATAGGAACATTCACAGCAAAATGCATAGAATTAATAAATATCATGATTAGAAAGAATATTAATATAGCATGTTTACAAGAAACAAAATGGGTAAGGGGAAAATGTAAAGAGATAGATGATTTTAAATTATATTATACAAGTAAAATTAGAATTAAAAAAAGGAGTATGAATTTTAGTAGATAAGAAGTTCAAAGGAGATGTAGTAGGTGTTAATATGAAAGAAAATAGAATAATACAAATTAATTGTATTAGGGGAAAACATAATTAATATCATTAGTTCTTATGCACCCCAAGTAGGATTAGATGCACAAGTTAAAAAAAAATTGGAAAGATACGGATGAGATAATTCAAGGAGTACCCTTATGTGAGAAATTATTATAGAATAAGATTTCAATGGACATGCATGAGATATGAGAGGGTGCATGGAGGGCATGAATTTGAAAATAAGAACGATGGTGGAGATGCTCTATTAGATTTTGTGGCTTCGTATGATCTTATAATAGCAAATACGTATTTTAGAAAGATGGATTGACATTTAATAAACTTTAAAAGTGAGACAAATAAGAGCTAGATTGATTTGTTTCATTACTAGAAATATGGATCGTTTGACATGTAAAGATTGTAAAGTTATATCGGGAGAGTGTTTAACCTCACAACATATATTAATGGTGTTGGATGTTAAGATTGGGAAACACATGTGCGAGGAAGGAGAGTAAGAACCCAAGAATTAAGTGGTGGAACTTTAAGTTAGAGAAACTATAAGTTTTAGAGATAAAGCCCTTAAAGGAGTGACATGGAATTGGGAAGGGGAGACAAATATGATGTGGACTAAAATGACTACGTTCAAGATATCTCAAATGAGGTACTTGGAGATTCTAAAGATAGTGGGTTTGAAAACTAAAGAAATATGGTGGTGGCAAGAAGAAGTTCAAAATATTGTGAGAGAGAAAAAATCAACCTTCAAAATATGGTAAAAGAGTAGAAATGAAAAGGATTTGGAGAGATATAATACCGTTAGAAAAGAACTTATGAAAGTGATAAGAGATGCAAAAGAAAAAGCTTATGATGATTTATACGTAAAATTAGGAACAAAATAAGAAGAAAATAACATTTATAAGCTTGCTAAACAAAGGGATAGAAAAACAAAAGATTTGGATACAATTGTGTGTATTAAGAGCGAAGATTCAAGAGTCTTAGTAAAAGATGAGGAATTAAGGAAAGATAACGAAATTACTTTGAGAAATTATTAAATGGAAAAGTTGTGGGCAACTTAAATATAATGGACTCGAGGGAGAGTCAAGCGCATATGTTTTTTTTAAGAATTAGGATCTCAAAGGTTCAAAATGTTCTAGGAATGATGAAAATAGGAAAAGTTTTAGAACAGGATGGTATACCTATTAAAGTTTGGAAGTGACTTGGGGATGTAGGAGAGGGTTGGCTAACAAGATTATTTAATGGCATTTTGAGGACTAAGAAGATACCCGATAAATCAAGGAAGTGTATTTTAGTACCTATATATAAAGATAGAAGAGATATACAAAGTTGCTCCAATTACCGAGGAATTAAATTAATAAGACATACAATGAAAATTTTGTTAGGGTTTGGCCTCAAATACACGTAGGCACTGAGTACTTGAAGTTGGAGAAGAAGTGGATGAGACAAAAAAGCAAGAGAAGACAAGCAGCGAGTAGAAGAATGCAGTCTGGAGAGTTGCGGTCGACCGCCCCTAGCTACTGAGAGTTCTTCGAGTGTAAAGGTCCAACCGAGGAGAGGACGGTCGACCGACCTTGGGGGTACAGCCTACCGGTCAGCTCTTGGGTTTGGTTCTACACGTTGCGGTTGACCGACCTTGGGGGTGCAGTCGACCGACTTCGGCAGCTGATTGTTTTTGGGTTTACGAGTTTAAAGGCCCAATTGCTAGATTTGTGTTTATCTTTTAGGGTTTACTTGGGGACCGTAAACTCTAGGGTTAGTATCAATTTGTGTAATCAAGAGGTGAGCAGTTATCATTGTTCAACTTCAAGAGGGGATTGTGCCGAGTGTTTCAAAGGTGAGAGAGAGAGAGAGATTGAGAGTTGTAATCTCTTTGTAATCTTTGTATTTTTTTGGAGAATAAGAAGTATTGGTTATCTCTGCATACTGATTGTGTTCTTGTGAGATCTTGCATATATTGTGGTGGCTTGTTCTTGTTTCATCTAAGTCTTGGGAGTTTTCCATTGCTTGTGGTGTGTTTCTGCTATTAGCACTACGAGTTGTGGGGGTAGATCCTCTAACAAGTGGTATCAGAGCAGTTGGTTTGAGATGGCCGATAACAAGATGAAGATCGAGAGATTCGCTAGGAGTGACTTCGTGATGTGGAAGATTCAGATGATAGCATATCTTCGTTAGAAAGATTTTGATGGTCCGTTGTTTGATGAGAAGCCGGTAGATGCAGACAAGGATGCGAAGGTCTTGGTAGATTGGAATCGTTTGGATCAGAAGGCGCTGGGGCAGATTCAGTTGTGCCTGAGTAGGAAGGTGTTATTTCATATCTCGAAGGCAAAGACCACAAAGGAGGCTATGGAGATTCTCACGGATATGTATGAGAAACCGTCAGCATCTAATAAAATTCTTCATCTGAAAAAATTGGTTAATATGAATTTGAGCGAAGGGGGTTCAATAGCAGAGCATATGAACAATTACTGTATGGTTTACAATCAGATGGAAGCTGCAAGTTTGAAGTTTTCAGAGAGGGGGCAGTCATTGTTACTTCTATCTACTTTACCCGATAGTTATGTTACGGTGGAACAGACTATTACAGGCACTATGACAGATTCGACGACTTTACAGGATGTGGTGAGTAGCATTCTGAATGAGGATGTGAGAAGGGTGAGAAACGGGGATATTCATCATCATCTTCTAGAGATTCTACCATATACGTTGAGAAGAGATGTGGGAGATCTAAGAGTAGTCGAAGAAGAAAGGATCAGAGTAGTTCATTTGAGAGTAGGTCTGATGACAGCGATGGGGGACATGGGCTTCAGTGTTGGTATTTTCACAAGAAGGGTCACATGATGCGCAGTTGCAAGGATTATATGAAGAAGAAGCAGGAGAAACCGAAGAAAGATACCCCAAAGGAAGCTCAAGTGGGGCTTGTTGAGGATCTATGCTTATCAGCTCGGGAGGAGTTGGGCACTCAAGATTGGTGTATTGATTCGAGAGCTTCTTTTTATTGCACTCCAAGGATAGAGGTATTTGATGACTACGATGAGGGTTCTTTTGGAGATGTGATCATGGGGAACGGTCACCGATGTCCTATATGTGGGGTTGGTACTGTTCGCGTGAACAACATTGATGATCAAAGTGTTGTCTTGCGGGAGACAAGGCATGTACCAGACTTGAAGGAAAATCTTATCTCGGTTGGAAGGCTAGACAAGAAGGGGTTGTCACTATAGTTGGTAGTAGGGAGTGGTGTATAGCTGCAGGTTCAAGGGTGATTGCAAAAGGGAAGCATGAGGGAATGATGTATTTTCTTAGAGACGTAAGGGGCGTTTCTCCCGTAGTTAACTCTCAGCCGGAATCGAGTAGTAGGTTGTGTGGGGTGCATCCGAGTTCTTTCAGTTGTGGATGGGAAGGTACTAATTTAGTGAGAGCTGCTGGCCATGGAAGTGATCCTAGAGGGCAAGACGTTGCTGCGGTGAGGGTACTTTGCGAATTGGCAGTTGAAGCTTCAAGTCGCTCTTGTGTGATAGAGAGCACTGGTATCAATATACGGGGTGATGTTGATGAGGGTAACCGAATTGGGACTGTAGGGGTTGAACAGTCTACGAGTTTATGGAGGTATCGTCCACAGAGGTTTCTAGTGCAGAGGGTGCATTGAGAGTCTTTGAACCATTTCCTGTATTGATGGAGATCTTGCAAGTTGGGGAGTCTCATAACATGGAATCCGACACGAGAGATTATTTCTCCGGTATTCGTGCTCAATGCGATTGGTGGAGCACATCCTTCATGAGGCGATGAGGGGTAGTTGGTGCACTCCACGTGGTGGAGTGGTAGAGGTGCTCTTCATGAGAGTGGGGAGTACTTGGGTCTTCCACAAAAATAGGAGATTGGTAGAGATAATGTGAGGTTTAGATTGCAATAACTTTGAAGTGTGGTGTATTTGGTCCAAGTAAAAGATTGTTAGGGTTTGGCCTCAAATACACGTAGGCACTGAGTACTTGAAGTTGGAGAAGAAGAGGATGAGACAAAAAAGCAAGAGAAGACAAGCAGCGAATAGAAGAATGCAGCATGGAGAGTTGCGGTCGACCGACCTGGGGGTGCGGTCGATCGCCCCTAGCTGCTGAGAGTTCTTCGAGTGTAAAGGTCCAACAGAGGAAAGGACGGTCGACCGACCTTAGGGGTGCAATCGACCAGTCAGCTCTTGGATTTGGTTCTACACGTTGCGGTCGACCGACCTTGGGGGTGCGGTCGATCGACTTCGGCGGCTGATTATTTTTGGGCTTACGAGTTTAAAGGCCCAATTGCTAGATTTGTGTTTATTTTTTAGGGTTTATTTGGGGGCTATATATATGGCCGTAAAATCTATGGTTAATATCAATTTGTGTAATCAAGAGGTGATCCGTTATCATTGTTCAACTTCAAGAGGAGATTGTGCCGAGTGTTTCAAAGATGAGAGAGAGAGAGATTTAGAGTTGTAATCTCTTTGTAATCTTTGTATTTCTTGGGGAATAAGAAGAATTGGTTATCTCTGCATATTGATTGTGTTCTTGTGAGATCTTGCATATATTTTGGTGGCTTGTTCTTGGTTCATCTATGTCTTGGGAGTTTCTATTGCTTGTGGTATGTTTCCGCTATTAGCACTACGAGTTGTGGGCTAGATTCTCCAACAAATTTGGGACAGAGTGATTGAACAAAAACTGAGAGTAGAAACTACAGTGTCTTCCATCTATTAATTTAGAAACTGAGAGTAGAAACTGAGAGAATCAGTGTCATCTATTAATTTACTTTAGGCTATTAACTATGTGGTTTGTTCAAAACTGACCAATCTAAATCTTGGAATTTACGCGAAGTATTTTACCGGCTTTCTAAACATAAACAAACCTAATCATCAAAACTCTGAAGAATTTCACAGAATAGATAGAAACTAACCTAATCAAATCAATAAAAACAATCAAAATTTAACATGAACCAGGAATTAGGGCCCTCACATACATTAAAATCGATGAAGGAGATATCAGGCATTTCCAGACATTTTGCACGCTTATTATACTCTTGAGGCTCCAAAGGATGCTTTATTGGTTTAAATTCCCCATCCCTATTATCCACCTCCTCATCACCACCACCACCACCATCATCATCATCACCACCATGGAGATTATGCTTCTTATGTTCTTAATCCCCCCCCCCCCCCCCAGCTCAGTTCTAGGATTTGGGTTTTTTGGTTTTGTTCAAAACAGATTTGGGAAAAATAATTGTTATTCATCTTGTTCATTATTCTTTACAGTATACATCTATATATAAGGATTATAATCTTGGAGGAGAAGAAAGGAGATTGAGAGAAGATTGAGGGGTGAGAGATTTGGGGAATCTGTTTTCTATAGATTAGGAAACAGAATATATATATTAGTACTTACTACATTTCAATACTCCCCCTCAAGTTGGTGCATAGATATTGAACATGCCCAACTTGAAACTGCCTTGGTCAGGATATCTGCGAGTTGATCTTCTGACTTCAATTTAGATATCTCAATGACTTTCTCATCCAATTTCTCCATGATGAAGAATCTATCCACCTCTACATGTTTCGTCCTATCATGTTGAACCGGATTGGCGGCAGTATCACGTGCTGCTTGACTGTCGCAATACACCTTCATAGGTTCATTCGGACCAAAGCTTAAGTCCTGCAACAAGAATTTCAGTCATAAAGCTTCTGCTATACATAGAGCTACTCCGCAATACTCAGTCTCTGCACTAGAGTGTGCAACAACATTCTGCTTCTTGCTTCTCTATGTAACTATATTTCCTCCAACAAAGGTGAAGTATCTTGAAGTGGAGCGCCTATCAATTATAGATCTTGCCCAATCAGCATCAGTATATGTCTCAATCTTCAAGTGACCATGTTTCGCAAATAGAACCCCTTTTCCTGGAGCAGACTTAATATATCTCAGAATTCTCATCACTGTATCCATGTGATGTTCCTGAGGTGCATGCATAAACTGACTTACCACACTTAAAGTATATGATAAATCTGGCCGTATATGCGCAAGATACATCAGTCGTCCAACCAATCTCTGATATCTTTCCTTATCACAAGGCACATGATCAGGTTCGTTACAAAGTTTCAGTTCTTCTTCTAATGGTGTACCAATCGGCTGACAAGCAGACATTCCAGTTTCCTTCAATAAATCGAGAGCATACTTTCTTTGAGACAGAAATATACCATTTCTCGAGCGAGAAACTTCAATACCAAGAAAATATCTTAAAGAGCCAAGATCCTTCATTTCAAACTCTTGTGACAAGTAGCTCTTCAATGCCATTCTCTCCTCAGGATCATTCCCAGTTACTATCATGTCATCCACATATATAATGAGAGTAGTAATCTTACCTTCTTTCCTCTTCAGGAATAAGGTATGATCTGAATTACTCTGATAATATCCGAATTTTCTCATTGATTTTGTAAATCTCCCAAACCAAGCTCTTGGCGACTGTTTGAGATCATATAGCGCTTTCTCAATCGACACACTTTATTACTGTGTTGGACTGGTATGTTCGACCCTGGTGGAAGATCCATATAAACCTCTTCTGTCAATTTCCCATGCAAAAATGCATTCTTCACATCAAATTACTCCAACGGTCAGTCAAGATTTGCAGCAAGTGATAGTAGGACTCGAACAGTATTGAATTTTTCCACAGGTGCGAATGTATCTTCATAATCAATTTCATACGTTTGAGTGTATCCTTTAGCATCCAGCCTTGCTTTGTATCACTCTATTGAGCCATCAGACTTATATTTTACCATATAAATCGATCTGCATCCTTCTAGCTTCTTCCCTGCTGGCAGCTCAACTATCTCCCAAGTCTCATTCTTTTTCAAGGACTTTATCTCCTCATCCATAGCTGCTTTCTACCTTGGATCGGTAAGGGCTTCCTGCACAGTATTAGGAATAGATACAGTAGATAATTGATTTACAAATGACTTATTTGATTTCGACAAGCGGTGAGTGGATACATAATTACTCATGGGATATTTAACGTTACTAGTGGGATCAGGTTCATAAGTGGATTTTTGAATACCTTTATTAGTACGGTGTGGGAGTTCTCTTCTAAGAGCTTCGGACAACGATGATGATTGGTTTTGGGGTTCTGACGGTTCACTCTCACTGAAATTCGGTACTGGTTGCAATTCTTCAAGAGGGTCTTCTACAAGAGGGTCTTCTTTCCTTGGTTGCACTTCTTCATGAGGTCTTCCTCCCTTACTAGGCCTTCATTCAAGTGTTCTCCTTTATTTGTATCCAGTTGTTCGTTCTGCCTGGTAATTACTTCATCATACCCAAGAGTCTGAACTTCACTAACCCCTTCATCATACCCAAGAGTCTGAACTTCACTTCGGTACTCCCCCTGAAATTCAGTCGTAGAAGAGGAAAAATACATTTCATCTTCATGGAACATAATATCCATAGTCACAAACATCCTTTGAGTTGGTGGGTGATAGCACCGATACCCTTTCTTATTCTGTGCATATCCCACGAAAACACAGTGGACAGCTCGAGGGGTTAACTTATTGCGTTCATGTTGATGAAGATGAACAAATGCAACACACCCAAACACACGAGGTGGCAAGTTGATGACTTTTGGTGCATTCACAGCTTCAGTTAATGCTTGAAATGGTGTGAGAAAGTTTAGGATACTAGAGGGAACTCAGTTGATTAAGTATGCAGCAGAAGTAAGGGCTTTCCCCCAATAAATGAGTGACATATTTCCATGGATAACAGAAGCACGGACCACCTCGAGTAAGTGTCTATTTTTTCTTTCTGCAACTCTATTCTGTTGAGGTGTATAGGAGCATGTAGTCTGGTAAACAATGCCGTGTTCCTCCAAATATTGTTGCAGATTCGAACTCAGGTACTCTCCGCCATTATCACTCCTAAAAACTTGAATCTGTGATTTATACTGAATCATAACATGCTTGTGAAATTTCTGAAACAAGCCACTAACTTTACTTTTTGACTTCATCAAAAAAATCCAGGTCATATGAGTACAGTCATCAATAAATATCACAAACCATTTGGCTCCTCCAAATGTAGTGCTTTTGGATGGACCCCAAACATCAGAATGAATAATCATAAATGGAAGAGAGCTTCTACTTAGATTTGGGGAAAAGAGACACGGTGACATTTTGCGAGTTCACACACATCACATCGAAAGGCAGAAATATCCAACTTCAAAAATAAACTTGGAAATAATTTCTTCAAATAACCAAAAGAAGCATGCCCTAGACGTCTATGCCATAGCCAAATATCTGATTTCTTCTTCTCATCTTCGGATCCTTCCACACATAGAGCTTGAGTCAACTTGCTTCAACTTTCAGATTCTAAATCCAAGTAATAGAGCTTCCCATGTCTAACCCCATAACCAATCGTCTTGCGAGTCCGAATATCCTTAAACACACAATGTGAATGCCAAAAAACTACAATACAATGTAAGGAGGTAGTTATTTGAGCAACAGATAATAGGTTAAAATTCAAGGATGGCACAATTAGGGCAGTATCTAAGGTTAGGTTATTTGTGAGAGATATGGAACCCTCGCCAGTAACAGTGGCAGGATCACCATTGGCAGTGGACACAGTTGATTTGGTGGATGGTTGAAAATTTTGGACTTGTCTAGAATCAAAAGTCATATGATCGATAGCACCCGAATAAATTATCCATGCATTATTCATAACAGAGGCAGAAAAAACCTTACCATCATTACCTGCAACAGCACGATCAGCAACTCCAACTGCAACACTGGGTTGATTGCAAGTCTTCTTCCTAATATCCTTACTATGATCCCATTTTTCCGGATAGCCGACAATCTTATAACAACGAGCTTTCGTGTGGACAATCTTGCCATAATGAATACACTTTCTTGACTCATACAGATATTGTCCCATAGCAATCTAACAAGGAGAACAAGTTGTCTGCCAAGCAGTGAGTAACAAACACCAATGGAGTACAACAGCAAATCAACACAGGGGTCGAACGGTGATTTCGATAGGGAAGAGGAGCCGGTTGGCAAATCAACACAGCAAATCAACACAGGCATCGATCATGAAGAGGGCAAACAAATTTCGATAGGGAAGAGGGCAAACATCAATGGCAGCAAATCAACACAGCAAATCAACACAGACTGTTTGTCGTCGTTGATAGGGAAGAGGAGCCGAGCGAGGGTCTCGGTGGTGCTGTCGTCGAACGGTGATCAACACAGGCATTGATGGCAGCGTGCTGGAGGCGTCGCATTGTCGATCTGGAACAGGAGCAACCAAGGGGGCGAGATCGATGGGCATCGGTGGGGATGCTACTGGGCGGAGGGGGTCGGTCGAGGAAGGCGGCTCGATGGTTGAGGGAGGTTGACGGGGTGGCTCGCCGGAGGTGTTGACGAGGAGGGCTGCGCTACAGGAGGGCGCCGAAGGTCGGGAGGTCGCCGGAGAAGACGAACAGTGTGTTGGGTCGGGTTTGGATGGAGGCGTCAGATCCGATTGCCTCAGTCTCTTCTTCTTCTTCAACTAGCCTGGATCTTATTAGGCTCTGATACCATGTTCAAAATAGATTTGGAAAAAATAATTGTTATTCATCTTGTTCTTTATTCTTTACAGTATATATCTATATATAAGGATTACAATCTTGGAGGAGAAGAAAGGAGATTGAGAGAAAATTGAGGGGTGAGAGATTTGGAGAATCTGTTTTCTATAGATTAGGAAACAGAATATACATATTAGTACTTACTACATTTCAACAGGTTTTAGGATTTTTAGGAGAGAACTTGTCTCTTTAGATTTTCTAGAGAGAGAAACTCCAACGGGTATAGCTAGATGCTTAATACCAATTAGAGTGCAAGTTAGTTATGAGGATATATGATTACATGCCTCTAGATATTCTAAATGGGAATCAGGAACCATATTATTTTCAAGTTTAGATAGGTAAAATTTACAAATTAACATGGACTTCCGGTCTTCCACAGAGAAAATTACTGAAATTATCATTTTCGTTTCAAGGTTACCGTCAACCTTAATCTTCAAAGAGACTCACTCTAATAATGGCTAGCAACAAGATGATCGCGGCCCGAAGACGGGGTCCCCCCAGGAGCCGTGCTCACTCGCTACTCTTGTGCCCTATGCCTTCTACCGACGCCGTCGTCCGTCTCCTTCAATGGTGTCGGAATGGTTCCTTTGTCGCCACCACCATGTCCATGCTTTCAGGGTCGATTACAGTGATCTGCAGCCATGATTTGGGCCTCCAGGGTTGGTGTAGTCGGCGAAGTAGTCAGGGTTTTTGCTGATGGCAGTGCCAAAGATAGTGGCTGGAGCTTGTATTCCATTCTGTTGGGGTGTTTTCTTGAGGGGCGGGGGCTGCATCCGGGTTGCTTCACCTGAAGACCACAGTCACGGGGCACCACCACCACTACGCCCTCATAAGGGAAGTTGATGCCCAACGCCATCGCCCGGTGTGGCGAGAGGAGAAGGTGATACTTCATTTAGCTGGGTCTTGTATTGGTTTTTTGATTGAGAGAGAGTGTGTGAGAGAGTGAGTGAAGATGTTGCTCCTCATTACTCTATGTTGGTGGTGGTCTATATTTGTAAGAAATCACTGGAGAAAGCAAGGGCGTGAGATAGGCGAAGGTATCCTCTTCACGGCTCTCTCCTTGATTGCGGTTTGTGGTGGGGGAGTAATTATAGCATGTTTGTGGGAGAATAGGAGGTGTAGACTGAGCTTGGCAGTTGTCAAAATTTTGTCTACGGGGCTTGGGCCCAAAGATGGGCCTCCCTCAACGAGTAGACTGAGCTCGACAGTTGTCAAAATTCGGCCTGCGGGGCTTGGGCCTAAAGATGGGGTCCCCCAGCGAGGTGAAGGCAGGGATCGGCGGGTGATAAAATGATACCAGACTAGTTTCAGGTGGGTGTGCATGTGTCGTGGAGGTAGTGTACGAAGCTAAACTGACGTACATACAATTTTGTTAGACCGAGCACGTTTGTTGGCCCACCCTCCAGAGTTGTTGGAGGGATTTGTTGGTTGTACGGGTTATGTTGCTTCATGTATGTTCTATTTTCTGTCTGCAGGTTGTAACTGGGCCCAGTACTCTGGGTTTATTTCTTTAATTTCTTATTAATGAAACTGGGTGGCCATATTCCACCTTTTCCTTCAAAAAAAAAAGATGATCGCATCAATATGTTGCTTTAGATTTCATCGCTGCATCGATGTAAGAGCATCCACTATTATTGCTGTTAGAATATGCATATTTGAGATTTGGCAAATAGCAATGAACTGAGAGCGCTGATATCGTTTAGAGACAAATTTGATAGATCGAATATAATAAAATATTCAGACGGAAGATCATCCTCCGTCTAACTCTTTCTTTTATTTTTTTAATATTAAAAAATTGCAAGACACCATCTTCCGTTCAACAATTTTATTTTTTTAAACTTATTTTTTGGCCGGACGGAAGATCTATCTTCCGTCCAAGCCTTTTTTTTAAAAATTAAATAATGGCAGTTTCGTAATTCTTTAATTGCAGTTTCGTAATTTTGAGAAGATTTTTTCTTCACAGAGTAGCCGAAAGGACGATCAAGAAGATCTTCCGTCCGAGTTTTTTTTTCTTTTAATTTTAATGGCATTTTTGTAACTTTTGAATGGAAAATTCGTAATTTTTTATTTTTCTTTCTTTTCTTTTTTTAATCAATTCTAAGTTGGCGGACGGAAGATCCGTCCATCATCTTTTAATATTAAAAAATTCACAAACGGAACATCTTCTTCATTCTTCTATATTTTGGCAATTGCTAAAAGCCATGCTATGTTTAACAGCGCACTGTTCATCAAATTGCCAAAAAATGGGTTTTTAACAAACGATAGTGGGGGTAGAAATTGCCAAAAAGCATATTTTGAGTTTTAGCAAACGATTGTGGATACTCTAAAGAGGTTCTCCATTAGCAGTTTACCTCATGATGAACTTCCACCACAGTATTATGGCCTTTAGAGGCAACCTAGCACAAGATGGGGACTTACAAAGCAGTATAGTCCATAGTTTTCGGCCATTTTCTCGAAATTCCATATTTTCTTATTTTAGCCACCTTTCTGAGCTATAGTCCACAATTTTCGGGCGTTTTTATAAAATTTTGTATTTTACTATTTTGTTCATATTAAGTGAGCTATAGTCCACAGTTTTTTGCCGTTTTTGCAAAATTCCTTATTTCACTATCTTGACTAAATTTTATGAGCTATAGTCTAGTTTTGACTAAATTTTATGAGCTATAGTCTAGTTTTTCGGTAATTTTTACGAAATTCTGTATTTTAATGTTTTAGCCAGATTTTATGAGTTATAGTCCACAAATTTTGATCATTTTAATGAAATTCTGTATTTTACTGTTTTGACCAAATTTTGTCGGCTATAGTCCACAACTTTTGACCATTTTTGCGAAAATCTGTGTTACACAGTTTTGGTCACATTTCGTGAGCTAAAAAGTATATAGCTTTTTGTCGTTTGAGCAAAATTTCTTATTTCACTGTTTTGGCCAGTCCACAATTTTCGGTCGTTTTTGCAAAATTATGTATTTCACAATTTTGGCTAGATTTTGTGAGTTATAATCCAGAGTTTTTAGAAATCTGCCATTGTCTATCCCAAGCCAGACATCTGGCCACAAACTGGGTAAAGATGAGGGTTGTGTTAGGAAGTTGACAACTAGTATAAAACATTATCAAATCCTATGAACATGAATCCTAAATACATACGCGCAAATGCTAAGGCATTCCATGGAAGCGATGCATTGTGTCTGCCTCTGGGTGCTTCGAAAATGTGCAAGGGGCGTCGCACTGGCGCCCGAGTAGAAAATGGGCAAGGGTTTCAGCACCATTCTGGACGTGTGCAGGTAAAAAAGCTAGTATAGAAAAATAGGCTTAGGTTAGCGACTTGGAATATAGGAACAATAACAGGAAAATGCATATAACTAGTAAATACCGTGATTAGAATGAATATTACTATAGCATGTTTACAAGAAACAAAGTGGGTAGGGGAAAAGCTAAAGAGATAGACGGTTTTAAATTATATTATACAGGTAAAATTAGAAATAAAAAAGGAGTATGAATTTTAGTGGATAAGAAATTCGAAGGAGATGTAGTAGGTGTTAATAGGAAAGGAAATAGAATAATACAAATTAATTGTATTAGGGGGAAACATAATTAATATCATTAGTTCTTTTGCACCCCAAGTAGGATTAGATGCACAAGCTAAAAACAAAATTTAAGAAGATATGGATGAGATAATTCAAGGAGTACCCTTATGTGAGAAATTATTATAGAAGGAGATTTCAATGGACATGTAGGAGAAGATAAAATGAGATATAAAAGGGTGCATGGAGGACATGAATTTGAAAATAAGAACGATGGTGGAGATGCTCTATTAGATTTTGCGGCTTCATATGGTCTTATACTAGCAAATACATATTTTAGAAAGATGGAGGAACATTTAATAACCTTTAAAAGTTGAGCAAATAAGAGCCAGATTGATTTTTTTTATTACTAGAAATGTGGATCGTTTGACATGTAAAAATTGTAAAGTTATACCGAGAAAGTGTTTAACCTCACAACATAGATTAATGGTGTTGGATGTTAAGATTGGGATACACATATGTGCGAGGAAGGAGAGTAAGAACCCAAGAATTAAGTGGTGGAACTTGAAGTTAGAGAAACTAGAAGTTTTTAGAGATAAAGTCCTTAAAGGAGCGACATGGAATTGGGAAGAGAAGACAAATATGATGTGGACTAAAATGACTACGTTCATAATAGATATCTCAAAGGAGGTACTTGGAAAATCTAAAGATAGTGGGTTGCAAACTGAAGAAACATGATGGTAGCAAGAAGAAGTCCAAAATATTGTGAGAGAGAAAAAATCAACCTTCAAAAATATGGTAAAAGAGTAGAAATGAAGATGATTTGGAGAGATATAATACCGTTAGATAAGAAGTTAAGAAAGTGGTAAGAGATGTAAAAGGGAAAGCTTATAATGATTTATACACAAAATTAGGAACAAGAGAAGAAGAAAATAACATTTATAAGCTTGCTAAACATAGGATAGGAAAACAAAAGATATGGATGCAATTGTGTGTATTAGGGGCAAAGATTCAAGAGTCTTAGTAAAAAATGAGGAAATTAAGAAAAGATGGCAAAATTACTTTGAGAAATTATTAAATGAAAAATTTGTGGGCAACTTAAATACAGAGGACTCGAGGGAGAGTCAAGCGCATATGTTTTTCTGTAGAATTAGGATCTTAGATGTTTGAAATGCTCTAGGAATGATGAATATAGGAAAGGCTTTAGAACCGGATGGTATACCCATTAAAGTTTGGAAGTGACTTGGGGATGTAGGAGAGGGTTGGCTAACAGGATTATTCAATGGGATTTTGAGGACTTAGAAGATGCCTAATGAATCAAGGAAGGGTATTTTAGTACCTATATATAAAATAAATGAGATATACAAAGTTGCTCCAGCTATCGAGGAATTAAATTAATGAGTCATACGATTTAAATTTGGGACAGAGTGATTGAACATAAACTGAGAGTAGAAACTACAGTGTCTGAAAATCAGTTTGAATTTATACTTGAGAGGTCAACAATGGAAGCAATTTATGTACCGAGAAGACTTATAGAAAAATATAGGAGAATAAGAAAGATTTACATATGATGTTTATAGATATAGAAAAAAATATATGTTAAAGTCCTTAGAAACGTTAACATAGTATGGTGGGCGTTAAATAATAAAATAGTATCTATTCAATATATTGAGGTAATTAAGGATATGTATGAAGATAAAAAAACCACAATTAGAACAGCCACAGGAGAGACCAGTGATTTTCCTATTGTAGTAGGTTTACACCAAGGTTCGGTTTTAAGCCCTACCTCTTTGCTTTGGTTATGGATGAATTAACGTGAGGAATACACGATGAGATGTCTTGGTGTATGCTTTTTACCGATGACGTTGTCCTAGTGGATGAGACTAGAGGATGGATCAATGCTAAATTAGAATTGTGGAGAGATACTTTGGAAGCTAGAGACTTTAGAATAAGTATAACTAAAACAGAATATATGGAGTGTAATTTTAGTGATATTAGGAACACAAATGAGGAAGTAGTGAAGCTTGATGGTCAAGAGATACCTAAGAGAGATCTTTCCGATATTTAGGCTCGATTATACAAAGAGATGAGGAGATTTGTGAAGATGTTAAACATAGGATCCAAGCAGGGTGGCTTAAGTGAAGAAGTGTCAGTAGTGTTTTGTGACAAATGTATACCTTTGAAGTTGAAGGAAAAATTTTATAGAATGGCTGTTAGACCATCAATGATGTATGGACAGAGTATTGGGCAACAAAGAAACAACATGTCCAAAAACTGAGTGTAACGGATATGAGAATGCTAAGATGGATGTGTGGTAAAAACAAGAAGGATAGAATTAGAAACGAGTATATATGAAACATGGTAAAGGTAGCTCCTATCCAAGATAAATTAAGAGAGAATTGCCTCAGGTAGTTTGAACATGTCATACGTCGACCTAGTAGTGCCCCCGTTAGAAAAAGTAATTTGATATGTATTGAGGGTATAGTTAGGGGTAGGGGAAGACCTAAACTTACTTGGGTGGAAACAGAGAGAGATATAATAGCTTGTGGCCTTACAGAAGATATTGTGCTAAACCGAGCAGAATGGAAAACCATGATTTATGTAGCCGACCCCAACTAGTTGGGAAAAAGACTTTGTTGTTGTTGTTATTTTTTTTTTTTTGAGGGAGAAGGTGGAATAAGGCCACCCAATTTCATTAATAAGAGTTTAACGAAACAAACCCAGAGTACTGGGCCCAAATACAAACTACAGACAGAAAATAAAACATACATGAAGCAACATGACGCGTACAAACAACAAATCCCTCCAACAACCCTGAAGGGTGGGCCGACAAACCAGCTCGGTCCAGCAAAATTGTGAGTATGTCAGCTTAGCTTCGTACAGTGCCTCCACGACACATGCACACCCACCTGAAACAAGTTTGGCAGGATTTTATTACCCGCCGCTCTCTGCATTCACCTCGCTAGGGGGACCCCATCTTTGGGCCCAAGCCCCGCAGATCGAAAACTGATCCCACGGCACATGCACGACTTTGTTGTTGTTGTTGTTGTCCAGAGCTTTTAGTCATTTGCGCAAAATTCTGTATTTCACTATTTTGGCCAAATTTTGTAAGCTAAATTCCAAAGTTTTTCGAAATTTTCATGAATTTCCGTATTTTACTATTTTTGCCAGGTTGTGTGGGGTCCACAGTTTTCTGTCGTTTTCTTGCAATTTAGTATTTTACCATTTGTAAGCTATATAGTCCATAGTTTTTAGCTGTTTGTATGAAATTTCGTATTTCACTATTTTCATCAAATTTTGCGGGTTATTGTAACCCCTGTTTTTTCAAAAAATATATTTTTGTATATTTTCTGTATTTAAAATTTTCGCAAATTATTTTTTTCGATTTTCAAATTCTATTGTCAAATTGTACTATTGGATCTTCTATTAAAATCTATCAATAATTTTATTTGTTTTCGGTTACTATTATTCAGTATTATTATTACTATTATTTTTATTTTTTTATTATTGTTACTATTATTGTTATTATCATTTTTATTATGGTTATTACTTTGATTGGTTATTAAAAACCTAGTTCTGTTTATAAATTGTATTTGTGGTTATTTTAAATAAAGGCTATATTGTAATGTAAATTACATTATTTTATAAATTATATTTTATTAGTTATTTTATGTTTTCTTATTAGATTTTAATAAACCCCTACCCGTTAACAACCCTAACCCTATTCCTATATATTATCCTTGTTCATCTTCCTATACCCATCAACGGCCTTCTCATCTTCTGTGAACCCAACCGTCTCCCTCTTATCTCTCTCCTAGCCTCTCTGTGTGCACCCTCTCCCGTTCTCTGCTCCGGTGCTGCCTCCTGCATTGCGACCTCTCCAGTTGCAGTGCGCTGCCCTGCCCCCGTGCGTCACCATCCCCCCATCCTTATGCTCTCTCTCTCTCTCTCATCGGTGCCACCTCATCCAGGCTGCGACTACACCTCGACAGCAACCCCGATGCCCCATCACAGCATTGCGACGACCCTCTTCCCCAGCAACATCGCGCTGCACGCCAACCCTACTGCAGCGGCAGCCAGTTGCGCTGCGCCTCTCCCCGTTGCCCAGTCGCCGGCCGCTAGTCATCGCCATCGCAGAGCACCACTGCAGGGTGTTGTTGATCAAGGTTTTGATCAACTTTGAATGTGGGCTGTCCGATCCCCATCGTGATCGCAATCATGATTTGTTGATCTTGATCCCTTGATCTCAATCCTCTTCTTGATCGTCACGATCATGATGATCATCAACTTCCTTTGATCGCAGCTGTTTGATTGATCGATCTTGATCTTCATCATCAGGGAAATCTGACCGTCCGATCTGATCTGATCATCTTGATCTTGATCTTCGATCTCAGCCGTCCGATTCTGTTCGTGATCTCGATCGTCTTCATCTTGTTCGTGATCGTGTGTTCGTGATTGGTTCGTGATCCGTTCGTTGTGTTTGTGTTCGTGCCTCGGGATCCGTTCACGTTATTCTTGTTCTTTGTATCGTTTTCATCGTTGTCTCTCAGGCAAGTAACTTGTATTCAATTTCTTTGCAAATACAAGTACTAAATACCGTCTGTAGTGTAGTTGGGTTCTAGAGACAATTTGTGTGTGAGTTCTCTTGTTGATATTGTCTCTATAGTGATGATTTGACCAATAGTTGCCTCACAACATACATGATATGATATAACCTAGGATTGACCACTTCTTGTTGTATATATGCGTGTTGTTCATGTGTTATGTTGTGTTCGTTTGTGTTATTCGTGGTAGACTTGTTGTGGAATTGTGAAATACTCTATAACATGTTGTTTGGACATCTAGTATACTCTATTTCATGTTTGGTTGTGTTTTGGATGAGTTCTATGTGAACTAGTGGGTTTTGTGCATATGTGATATTTTCAGTCTTGCTGACTTTTCAGTTCTGATCAGTATTTTAGACCCTATTAAGGTCAGTATTTAAAAAAATTTTGTGAACATAATTTGTAGAGAATTCTGTGTATTTTCCAACCCTTTTGACGGATCTCAATTTCAATTTACGGTTTGTGAGTTATGTCGATTTTACTACAGTAGTGTCGAAAGATTTTCAGATTCTGTTTTCTATGATTTCTGAAGAGTAATCTATTTTATTACGGTGTTAAAATTATTATTTTGATCTGAAATTTTGCTAACTACTTCTATACTTGATTGGGGTTTACCCAGAATTTTGGTGGATTTATTTGAGGAGTTTTACAAACCTTTTCATGCTTGCAAATAATGAGTTTACATGCAGAATTTTACTACTGTTCAGTAAAGAACTTGATTTTCGACCTATTTCTACTTGCTGTTTCTAAAATATTTCTGAATATGAAAGTTAGTCTAGTCTATCTATTTTACTACCCTTTTGGTGGATTTGGATTTGGATTTGGATTTGGATTTGGATATATGGTTTGTGAGTTATTGTTGTTTTCGTACTACAGTGTTTACAATTCCAGATTTACAAAACTACTATATTTTGATGTTTTCTGGTTTTCGTTGACTAAACTATTTATATTGGAAAATTTTGAAACTTTATATTCTGATAGTAAACATTTAGGGGAATAACCCAGATTTTTCGTGGATTTAATTTGTGAGTTTTCATGTTGTTTTCCTGACTTTGAATACAATCTTCTGATTTTTGGCTGAACGTGTTTTTGGATTCAAATTAGTTTTGAGTTATGATTTTGTGAAATACTATATGACTTATATATGTTTGCTGGATTCGATCGGGAGTCTACTTTATAGACCTTTTGACGGATTCAGATTTGCATTTTTCTAACAACGGGAATCTCAGTTTTACTGTAGTTTGGTCTTGTTGTCCTAAACTAGAAATATCATGATTTTATCTTTTTTTGTGTTATCTTTTACCCATATATGTTTATCTTGTAACTTGAACTTGTTACTTGATCATACCATGATATACTTTTCCTGTTCGTGACATATACATGCTTGTTTGACACTAATAATAAATAACCAAGCCGGGATTTAAGGAAAAGATCTAGTAGTGGATAATACAGAAACGTGTACTCAGAAGGGGGTCCGTGTTTCCCATTACTTGTTGCCATGTTTCATGATTACATGATTCATGCTTGTTATACTATATGCCGCCATGTCTCATGACTACATGATTCATGCTTGATATTACTTATTGCCATGTGTCATGACTACATAATTCATGCTTGATACTACTTGCTGCCACATGTTCGTGATTACGTGACTCGTGCTTGATACTACTTGTTGTCACGTGTTCACGATTACGTGACTCGTTCTTGATACTTGTTACTTGACTTGTCCCTGAGTACACTGCCCTCTATGGTCCACTATGAAATCTAAAGCGAAACCGAAACTATTTGTTGTAGCAACCATGTAGAATGGGCTACATGAAGTGCTACCTAGATAGTAATAACTACAGGACTTGATACATGATACATGAAACTTGACACTTGAAATTTGATTACTTGTACATGATACATGATACTTGTTTACTTGATACTTGCTACATGCTGCTTGTACTTGACTACTCGACACTTGTTACTTGTTACTTGATTTCGTGATACTTGATTCGTGACACTTGATACTTGTTTCCTGTTTACATGATACTTGTTCACTTGACACTTGATACATACTACTTATACTTGTTTATCATGTCATGCTAGTTGTTATATTTTGTTCTCATGCATATTCCATGTTATTAGTTAGTTTTCCCAATGTACTTGTATCCTGCATTACAAGCGGCCTGTAACTTGCATTGACGGGAGTTTGTTTTCTTTTTCATATTCCTGCAATTGTTAAATTGCAGATTTTGAAGAATAGGTGCCAGATGGTGTTGGTGATATGAGATATTAGTGCTGGAGTTTTGCTATCATGATTTTCCTGCTATTATTATTATTATTATTATTATTATTATTTCCTGTTGCTTATCTTGAACAATTGTATCTTATACTTGAATTTATTTGTATTTGGGCAATGTGACCCAGGATATTGACTTATTCAGATCTGGATTATTTGAGATTAATATATTTTGGTTTCAAGTATTCTTGTTGGTTTTGACTCATATGTGCATGTTGGTTGATTCTTTTGCTTCCGAGTCTGATTTTCTCGTGAAGTGTTGTAAAGATTCTTGAACAGCTTATGGATGATGAAAATCATTCGCTGAGCTTAGTCACGTATCCGTATTCCGTATTCTCTTTTGGGAAGCGGGGCGGGACAGTTATGGTCCGCATTTTTCGGTTATTTTTGTGTGAAATTTATATTTTGCTTTTTAAGCCATATTTGGGGACCAATAGCACCCATTTTTTGTGAAATTCCATGTTTCCTTGTTTTGCCAGTTTTCTGTGAAAGTCCACAGTTTTTGTCGTTTTCATGAAATTCTGCATTCACTATTTCAGCCACATTTGTGGGCTATAGTCCACTTTTCGGTTGTTTTAGTGAATTTCGTTTCATTGTTTTGGTCAGATTTTATGGTTTATAGGTGTAAAGCCCCGACTTTCCTACACAGAAAAATCGTAGCATACTCACAAATCTTTTCCTTCAATTGAGTACATAAACATAATATAATACAGAAAAATGTAGAAATCTTAATATAAATCCAAACATCTTGGATTGGTAAGATGACGGGCTCAGGATATCACACTATAAGCCAAGGCCTTAGGCACCCTCACCTGCACAACACAATCTGCGGGGATCGTCAGCTTGTGAGCCCGACGGCAAGAATCACAATAGCTTTAACTAACTCAAAAATAACATAACATAATATAAATAAAACTGGAATCAATAAATGTACACAGGAAATAGTCAAATATACAATGTCATATGAGTGTGTATAAACAATTAATTAAAACATTAAACATATATTTATCATGAAAACATGCACAAACCAAATATGCTCTTTTAATGCACGCTTGTCTGGAATGATATATCGTTCATACAACATAGTTTCCGAATGCAAGCTACTAGCGTTTCTTCTCATTATAGGGTTCAATCGCTCATTTATGCAATGCCTAAACCCAATGATTGTACTCTAACGCGTAATCACATGTGATTCACACCCCAAGGATATTGGACCTTACCGACATACCCCTAGCCCACACATCGTGGATTTACCGAGCGTATTCTCAGCCACGAACCCTAGCAAGTCGATCTCCCATAACTACGGACCTGACAGGCATACCCCTAGCTAGGGATGGGCATCAGTCGATATCCGACCTAATTTCGACCATCCACCACCGATCCAAGGATGATCAGTTTTTTAAATTTTCTCATCTCCAACCAATCCGAGCCTTAATTGGATCGGTTTTCCATCCAAGCCGATTAAGGTTGGTTTGGATTGAATTGGATGGTCAGTTTGGCGTGCTTCTTTTCACCTCCAACATCATTCACAAATTTTGTTGAAATTTAAAAGATCAACTTCAATCAAACTTAAGAAACAACCTGTTATTTGTTGTTCAAAAATGAATTTAAAATAAATATTCATAAAGCCACAAGTTGCCAATGAATTTTACACTAATTGATTGAGATGATGACGATTAAATGGGTGAGATATACTGCTTTTTCACATGCATACTTCTGTAATCTTAGTTTATTCTCATAAAAGGAACATCAATAACCATAGCTAATTGAATTTCAGGTACAATAAAAAAGATTTAGAAAAAAATCTGCTTGACTTGATTAAAGTAACTACTAAATGTTACATCAACTTTATGATTCTATTAAGTTGGGCCACACTCTAAATCAAGCATTTCTCAACAACATAACACACAAGATTATGGAGAATCAAAACATAGGTAGAACAACTGCTCGGTTTGTACTAAAAAAATTAAAGGGGACTGTTTGTATCCCTAAGAAAATGAGAAATGACTGTTTGTATATTCAAGAAATTAAAGGAGAACTAGATTTTTTATGGACTAATTCATAGAGATACGGTCGGTTCGGTTTCATCGGTTATTTGAAAGCCTCATCCAACATCCGAACCGGTCCAGTTGGTTATTGAATATCAAGAACCGGGCCAACCCAAACCCCAATTGGTTCGGTTAAAAACCGGTCGGTTCGTATTGGATTGGTTCATATTGGTCGGTTCGGATAATAGTTGTCCACCCCTATCCCTAGCCCACATTCCGTGGATTTACCGGGCGTATCTGTCATCTCGAACATTCCTAGGAACTGCAAGCTCTTTACCAACCTTTTCTCCAACCTAACAAGCATACCCCTAGCCCACGTTCCGTGGATTTACAGGGCGTATCCTCAGTTCTCGAACCCCTAGGAATCGCAAGTTCTTTACCAGACATGTTTGTCATTGTTTCTGTTATATCTTCTTCTAGTGCAAAAATATTTAATTTAATTAATGCAAGATTTTAGTTCAAATGATACCAAAATAAAATATAGACTCAATGATCCCTATTCCGGACTTTACATTTCACATAAAACTGGAATCTTGGTCATTCCGACCCTATTCCACTCCTCATTCAAAGTTCACAAATTCGTGCCGAACTCGGGCATCACTAAGTCACAATCATTCTCAGTCCCATATATAGAATCCACTATTCAAATATTTAACTGTCTTTGGATAACAACCCAATGGTCGTACAAAAATCATATAAATTTCAATACTTATCAGAAAATTGATTTCTTAGTTTCATATGAAACTTAAATGAGTTTACTACAACATTGTCGTTAAGATCAAATTTTAACCACAATTTATCTGTCTAAAACCCATTTATAAGATAGTATGTTCAGAATCCAGAAACTGCAGCTCTTGCTACTTTCAAAAATCACAAAAAAACCCACACTTCTTGAAAATTGGTTTTCTTAGACTTAGACTCAAAAGAAAGATTAACGAGTCTACTTCAAGTTCTCAGTTTGTAGTTTCCTCAAAATACTTCATTTAAGGGGTTAAAACGATCAAACACCAGAATGTGTATAAATTTTCAGAATCTAGGAAAACTATCAACCAGTTATAAGTTCGAATTTATTAAAAATAATAAACGATATCCAAAACTCTAGAAGTTTTGTGAGCATATAATAGAAATACACTAGATTCACAAAAAATTCAGCTAACAATTCCATATATTTGGAGAGAGATGATTTTTGGAAATAAGTATGATATCCAGTCAGAATTATGAAATAAATTCTTTTTCATTTATAAACCAATAATGTATTCAGATTTTATTAAAATACCAAATGACATCCAAAATTTATGAAATTTTGAGGAGATGTACACACATACATGATACACCTACAAAAGTTTTAGTCGCATAATCCATGTATTTAAATAGAAACGATTTTCTGAAGTGATATCAAATTTCGGACAGAATTATAATAACGTTTCTAAGATAATCATATCATAATTTCACAAATTAATTAACGACAATTAATACCCATAATCGAACAACATCCATACGCAATCTAAGCATGAATACTCACTTTATTAAATCATCGAGCATGCATACATCCTATAATATAAATAGTGTTGGTTAAAGTTGTTACCCACTTATTCGTTTAAATTATCTAGCATGCACACATTCTTCAATAAAAAAATATATAATTTGTTAAAGTTATTACCCACTTAATCGTTTTGGAATTTTGGTTGCTTCAACGCTTGAGTTGAACGACGAATACGGCACCACGGGCAGCAACCACGTCGACAATGATGGTACTACGAACTGCAATTGTTTGCCGAGTTCGAAAAGAGTAAAAGAATTGGAATTATACGGTAGTATATATATACACACACACACACACACACACACACACACACACACACACACACACAAAGATATAGACAGAGTGAGAGAGAGACAGTAAGAAGCTCGGGTATGGGTAGGGGCAGCTCGGGTTTCAGGTGGTGGCGATGGTGGAACTCAGGTAGCGGTGGTTATGGCAGTGAGGTGGTGGAGGCAGTGAACGGCAACATTCGTCGGGGGCAGTGGCAAGGAGGAGCTTCGGAGTTTCGAAGGTGGTCAGGAGCTGTGGTGGTGGCTCGGGTGCTGACAGCAGTGAGGAGGAGAGGGTGACGGTGATGGTGTGCGGGTGTGAGGGGGAGTTGGGCGGTGGAGGTGGAGCTTCGGGGGCTACGAGGTGCAGTGGCAATCGATGGCGAGGGTGGAAGGTGGAGGCAGTAAGTGGCTGGAGCTTCGGAAGTGGAGCTTCGGTGTTTCGAAGTGGGGACAGGGAGGCGGGTGAGGGTGGTGAAGATGATGGTGGTGAGGGTGCGGTGACAGTGGAGGCAGGCGGCAAGGGGGAATGGAGCTCGACGATGGAGTAGGTGGTGGTTCGGCGAGGTGGATGCAGCGGCGATGGTGGAGGTAGGGCACTGGCGGCGAGAAGGAGGTGGTGGCAATGACGAGGTGGCGAGGAGTTTCAGAGTTGGAGATGAGCTCGAAGGTGGCAGTGGTGGCGATGAGGTAAGGGTGGAGGTTGCAGTGGCGGGAGAGCTGCGGTGGAGGTGTGCGGTGGTTGGACTTCGGGGGTAGTGGTGTTCAGGGTGAGGCTCGAAGGTGGAGAGCTGATGGTGGTGGTGGAGATGGCGATGGTGTCGAGGAGGTGGAGGAGATGGAAATTGGGTTTCGGTGAAGTAACGAGATTTTTTTCCCAAACTGTCCCACTTTTTGAAAGTTTTTTCCAAATTGCCCTACCTTTTTTTTTTAATTCCCAAACCATCACCGAGTGTAGTTATAATACACGCGGTCTTTCAAAGACCAAGTCTTGCACTTTGAAAAATCGAAGAGCAAGACTCGGTCTTTGAAAGACCGCGCCTATTATAACTAGACTCGGTCTTTCAAAGACCGAGTCTTAGATAGGACTCTTATTTCAGATCTGTTTCTTTATTCTTCTCTCTCTCTCTCTCCACTTTACTCTATTCTATCTTCTCTAACTCATCTCCCTCAATCTAGGGCGACCTCCTACCCACAAAATCTCATCTCAATCTAAATATATTTACCAATTCTTTCCTAACCCTCTCACCTTCCACTATAAAAACCTTAAACCCATCTTTTGAAAGATCCATATTTTGGAATTTTGCTAAATTTGAAGAGGATAGCAACTTCAACTCTTTTACCCAAATATCTACGGTTCTATCTTTGAAGCTTGTGAAGGTATGATGAATATTGCCCTATAATTTTCTACCTTTTTTATAGATTTTGTTTGTGGTTAGATAATAACTCGCATATTCGTATAAATATACGTAGGTATGAATCTCGAGATTCCTATTTGGTTATACTTTGGTGGTGAAATAATTCGTGATCCAAAGATTGGTAGTTGCTATAGTGTGTTGGATCCGGAAATAGTTTGGGTACCTCGTACCATTATATTTGCAGAAGTAGTTGAGAAAATTTATGAAGTTACTAATTGGGATATGAATCAATGGAATGTAAAAAATTTAGCTCGATACGCAGCAGGTAGAGGAGATGGTCAGTATTTTATGACAGTGCCCGTATCTACTATTAATGCTATGAAGTCAATGATTGCTAGGATATTTGATCCCAATTGTACTTGGTCTGCATTAGAGTTATATATTCAGCAAATTCAAATTTTGAATGCTCAGCCACATGATATTCCTAGTTCAAACTTCATAAGGGTAGTACCTACACAGCAGATGAGGTAACCCCGCTCAATCTTCACAACCAAATCCACTGTCCTCACAAGAAAATACCTTCACAAATAGAGCAAACCCGGATTCTACAGATGTTGAGTTGCCACGCCAACCTAGTCAGGTTCCTGACTGTGTTCCAAATGACAGTGTATTTGAACTCTTTCAAAATACAGTCATTAACAACAGCTTATTAGACGATGATGAAGAAGAGGAAGAAACAGACGATGAAGTTGATGAAAGTGTAGAAAATGATGATGGAGAAGAAGATGATGATGTAGCAAATGTAAATCCTTCGAACAACAGTTCTAATGAAGTGAGAGCTACTGATAGCTATGCTAATGTTAACGCTCATGTTACCGAGGAGATGGCTCAAGGTGCTGGAGTACACCCAGTTCCACAAGAGTCGTCTGGTTCATCCAATGTAGAAGAATTGTACGTTGGATAGGAGTTTGTAAGTAAAGAGTCGATTCAACAAGCTGTGAAGGTGTATTCTATCCAGAAACATCGTGAATTTGTCAAAATGAAATCTTCACCGTCACTGTACACTGTTAAATGCAAAATGGCACCTAGAAAACGTACAATTGAGGAGATAGTGCAAGGTCCCCTAGGAGTAAGTGATGGTGGATGCCCTTGGAGATTACAAACAATTGTTCCAAAAGGCGGGACAAATTTTGTGGTGAAGAAGATAGTTGGGCCTCATACTTGTACGAATCCCACGTTGAATCAAGACCACTGTAAAATTGATGTTAACCTTGTTTGTAATTTGATTGTGGGTGTGGTGAAGAAGGATATTGGTTTAACACCGCAGGCAATTATTGAGATTATAAAAATACAATATAATTATCAGATTTCATATAAGAAAGTTTGGATTGCAAAACAAAAGGAAATTAAGAGGTTGTTCGGTACCTTCGAAGAAGCATACACGAAGTTGCCTTTTCTACTAACAGCAATTCAAGCAGCAAATCCAGGAACCGTTGTCCACTGGGATAAATATGAGTCTAGTCCTAGCGAGGAAACATTCAAGGGAGTATTTTGGGGATTTGGTTCTTCGATTGAAGGTTTCAAGTCTTGCAGACCTATTATTAGTGTCGATAGAACTCACTTGTACGGTAAGTACAAGGGTTGTTTGCTAATTGCTGTTTCCCCGGATGCGAATGGTTGCTTATTTCCATTTGCATTTGCATTGGTTGATGGAGAGAGTATAAATACATGGACATGGTTCATGAGTTGCATTCGATATTATGTCACCGATCGCACTGAGTTGTGTGCTATCTCGGATCGTCATGCTGGTATATTGTCTGCTATGGATTTGCAAAATGGAGCTTGGAACGAACCAAATGCATTTCATCGTTATTGTATGCATCATTTTGCCACAATTTTTTTAGTAAATTTGGTAGCAAGGCATTGCAGAAAAAGGCCAAAATTATAGCTTGTCAAAACCAACCCAAGAAGTTCATGGCTAAACTCGCTGAACTTGAAACCGTCAATGTGGAGGTAGCTAATTGGTTGAAAGAGAAGCCCGTTGAGAAATGAGCACTTTATGCAGATGAAGGCCGAAGATACGGCATAATTACTACGAACCTGTCAGAAGTCTTCAATTCAGTATTGAAAGGAGTACGTAGTTTACCAGTAACTGCGATTGTTGAGACGATAGGAAGCTAGTAAGCTTTTATCTGAAGGGATGATTTTTGCTAGAAGTGTACATGATTTGATCGATAGTCGCCGTGAGAGAGCAAACGGACATGAGGTTACAATGTTTCATCATCAGCCTGGAGTTTTTTCCTTGAGAACGGGTATATGCATGGTAAATGGAGAAAGGAAGGGTCGGAACTTGCACACTGTGAACTTGGGTACGAAAACATGCACATGTATGAAATTTCATCTATATCATATTCCATATTCTCATGTATTGGCAGCTTGTGCATATCGTGCAATCGATCACAAACCTTTTGTTGATAAATTTTACCTTGTCACGTCATTAGCACAAACTTGGGCACCTGTGTTTAATCCTATTCTAGATCAAGCGTATTGGCCTACTATTAACGGTCCACGACTCGTACCGGATGCTAGTTTGCGACGTTCACGGAAAGGTCGGCCTAAATTCATGAGAATACGCAACGATATGGATGTGAAAGATAGTTCTAGCAGGGGTTCGGGGATGAAATGTTCAAGTTGTGGTTTGGAAGGACACAACAAGCGTCGATGTACTAACAGAGCATCTCAAAACATTTAATTTGATTATGTGCTTTCTAGTGTATTTGTAATATTTATATTGAACTAAGTACTCAGTTTGGATGTGTTTAATTGTGAAAAATGAATGATTGAATGAGGTTTAAAAATTTTTTATTCAAATATTAGCCAAGGGAGTATTTTGGAATCAATAAGTTTCAAATTTATTGGAATCAAGCAGTCTTGAAGTTTTTTGGGAAAAAATTGTACAGGCATAAGACTCGGTCTTTCAAAGACCATTCTCATTTTAACTAGACTCGGTCTTTGAAAGACCGAGTCTTGAAGCTGATTGAAAAATATAGCTTACAGACGCAAGACTCGGTCTTTCAAAGACCGAGTCTAGTTAAAATTAGAACGGTCTTTGAAAGACCGAGTCTTGAGTTCACTCTTTTCCAGAAACCAAGATGTTCTCTGTTAATGAGTGAACACCACAATCGGTTTTCGAAAGACCGTTCTTAATATAACTAGACGCGGTCTTTCAAAGACCGAGTCTTCAATCCAATTGAAAAAAATTTCACAGATTGAAGACTCGGTCTTTCTAGTTATATTAAGAATGGTCTTTCGAAAACCGACTGTTGAGTTCACTCATTTCCAGAGAACATCTTGGTTTCTAGAATAGAGTGAACTCAAGACTCGGTCTTTCAAAGACCGTTTTCATTTTATGAATGACCGAGTCTTGCGTCTGTAAGCTATATTTTTCAATCAGCTTCAAGTTAAAATGAGAACGGTCTTTGAAAGACCGAGTCTTGAGTTTAATTGAAAAAAAACTTACAGGCACAAGACTCGGTCTTTGAAAGACTGTGTATGTTAATACCAAACTTGGTCTTTGAAAGACTGAGTCTAGGCTTAAATTTCACCATTACAATTTCTATTTAAGCATTTCCCCTTTACATTCGTTGAGATGAAGCTCACATACAGTTTCAACTATTTTTCAATCACTTTCACATTCATTTGCTTCTCCCCAACCACAACAACAATCTCACAAACATCTCGAGACATCTCCAACATCTCAACAACAATCTCATAAACTTCTCGAGACATCTCCAACATCTCAACAACAATCTCATAAGCATCTCCAACATCTCATAAACAATCTCATAAACTTCTCCAACATCTCATACACATCTAAAGAAACATCTCCATCATCTCATAAAAAGTTGAAACATCTCTAATTTGAAATATTACAAACAAGCAAATTCAAATATCTCCAACATCTCTAATTAGAGATGTTTCAAACATCTCTAATTTGAAACATCTCCAACATCTCTAAAGAAACATCTCCATCATCTCATACACAAAATCATACTAACTTAAAATATTACAACATCAAGCAAATTCAAAAATACTACAAAATCAAACTAACTCAAAATATTACAAAATCAAGCAAATTTAAAATATTACAAAATCAAACTAACTTATAATATTACAACAAAAATCAAGGGTCAGGTGTAAAGAAGTTAGTGGGTCTTCGTTGTCTTCTACCACGTTGTGGAGTAGCCTGTGTTAGACCGGACAATGGAATATTCTCCTCTTCTTGAATCTCACCCCCAACTTGTTGTTGTATACCCTCCCCTTCAATCTCAGCCCCTGCTTGTTCTTCGTGTTCTGATTCGCTTTGGGGTTGAGGTGGGGGCCTTCGAACAACTCTCTTTCGTCGGACACCAGAACAGCCGCTCGTTCGATGTGTGGGAGTCCTTAGTATTGCATCTAATGTTGCTCCCTCGCCCACAAGATCAGCTTGTGCACGGCAACAAGATAACATCTCCGGTATGGTTTCCTTGACTGATTGGCGACGTTGCTATTCAACAAAGTTGCACATTTCTTTGCAATGGCCCAAGTCTGGCTCAACTGAGAATCATGAAAAGTTAAAAGATTATGGTACTTACATATACACATACATATATAAAAATAAATTTTTATATAAACTTAAAAAATTAAAACGAAACTTTAAAACTTACAAATTTCCAAACAGTGGATCCCTTTGGTTGGTACATCGGCAACTTCGTAGAATGTTGATCTGTTGGTTTGGTCCCTAATCGACGGATCGGGACTCCCACTCCAGCAGGAGTCTGCAATGTCGGAGAGATATACCGTCTAGTCACTTTCTCGTACCAAGCCATGTACACCCCATGCACCAAGAGGTCAAACGGTGGAATGTCATCGATGATTTCTTCGAAACGGTGTACATTCCATCTCTGAACATACACAGAGAAGCAAGCGGCCCAATTGTGTCCAGGGGTTCGACCCATTTCTGTAATATTGTGCATCTTCGCATTGAATGGCTCGACAACTGGAATCCCTTGGTGAAGACTGAACTGGCGTAGCACTCTATCCGGGTAGTAGAACTCGACAACCCCAAAGTTGATTAAAGGTGCTTTCGTGAGCCACAAATCACGCCTGTACGTGCAATTAGGCGGCAATCGAAGTACACGATCCTCCATGTAAGGAAGCCACACGACACAGTCAGCTGCCAACCTATCCAACTCATCGCGGTAGTACGTTAAGCACCTGTTGGGGTTGGCTATCCATGTAAGTTTGCCTGTCCAGTAAACACCGATAGGAGGTAGCATGTCCACATCATCGGGAAGAACTATCCAGTGCGGATATTGGATCCGTACTACGGGCCGACCGACGTGAATGCGCTCCCAACTCCAGATTTGAAGTAAAATCATAGGCCCATTCATCTGGTTCGAACCTATACTGGCCAAACACAAACTCCAGTACAGTGATGAGAGTACGGTACTACCCCAACTGTAACGGCTAACGTTTCCTAGATCGACGATTAGTGGCAAGAACATCAATGAGACGCTATTTCCTGACGAATTTGGAAACAATACGGTGCCGAATAGCATGAGAATGTAGGCCCTACAATAGCACTCCGCCTCCGCCGCAGTTGAACCTACATTCAATTTATTCTTAAACTTGTCCTTCAACCACTTCAAACGAATAAATTTATCGTTAACTGCACCGGCTTCAACTTTGACACCTAAGTACTCCTCGACTATATAAACCGGGTCGAAGTCCATTGATCCTGTGACTGCCTCTCCATCGATTTGAAGCCCGGTAAGTATGGAAACGTCCTGCAGAGTGGCTGTCATCTTCCTAACTGGCAGGTGAAAGGAGTGTATCTCAGGCCTCCATCTTTCAAGAAGTGCTTCCAAAAGAGGTCGATCGCACTTGATGGAGGTCATCCTACCAATACCGTAGAACCCACAGTCTCTTAGTATCTCGTGTATACGTGGGTGCATAGGTAGTGGATGACCAGTCCTAAAGCGGCACTCCGTAGCCTCACCATTCCAAATATTCTACGATCGATACAACGGTTGAACAGTGAGGAGTGAAGGGTCGAGGGGTCCTGGGCCTCCAGAAGGGATATACGGTGATGAAGGGACTGAAGAAGAAGTGCCCGCCTCATTTGGATTGACTTCAACCTATATAACAATAACATTTACATCAATAGAACGAAATTTCATATAATTCTATTAGAATCAACAGTTAATTACTTACATTAGTACCCTCGGTACGAGCACGACCACGACCATGACCACGTCCACTGCGAGTACGTGCTCCATCGCCACGTGGAGGTCTACTACTTTCTCCTTCCTCCATGTTCCCCATTGTGCGTGCCATTTACAATAAAATACAAATCCTACAACTTCAACAAAATTGTTATTAACTACACATAACCTAGATTGCTACTCTACAAAATTGCTACTCTACATTGTCAACCCAACATTGCTACTCTACATTCTCAACTTCAACAAAATTGCTACTCTACGTTGTCAACTTCAACATAATTGCCACTCTACATGTCCACAATAACACAAATTCAACTAAGCACCTTCAAAATAACCCAAAATTAACACAAAATTTGCTTATCAAAAGCTTCATAAATATACCTTTCGAGTAGGAGATTTCAAAGCTTGATATTGACAATGTACAGTACTTCTAGATCCTTCAACCAAGATCTTCCCCCACTGAAGACAAAATTAAACGAGCTCTAGGGATTTAGGGTTTTAGGGTGTAAAAACGAGATCAAATTTGGGGGAAAAGATGGGAAAAATCGAGTAACAATGAGAGAAGACTAGGTTTGGGGGAGTGAATCGATCAATTAGAGGGGAAATCACCAAGAAAATAACTAGGGCGGCGGCGATGGGTTTCGTTGAGGGAAATTTCGAATAAAACGAAAGTAGAAAGAAAGTAAAAAGTAGAGAAGAAGACGAAAGAAAAAATCTGAAATAAGAGTCCTGTGAAAGACCGAGTCTAGTTATAATAGGCGCGGTCTTTCAAAGACCGAGTGTATTATAACTACACTCGGTCTTTCAAAGACCGAGTGGGATGGTTTGGGAATTAAAAAAAAAAAGTAGGGCTGTTTGGGAAAAACTTTCAAAAAGTGGGGCGGTTTGGGAAAAACTTTCAAAAAGTGGGACAGTTTGGGAAAAAATTCAAGAAACAAAGAGGAAGAAGAAAGAAAGAAGAAAGTGGGGTGTGTGTGTGTGTGTATATATATATATATATATATATATTAGAGAGAGAGAGAGCGCAATGTGTGTGAGAGAGTTGTACATGGATGTAGGAGTATATATATGGGTGACGGAGTGCTCTAGAGTGAGAAGAGAAGATAGTTTTAGGGTAGTGTATAATATATTATAGGATAGATTAATAGGTTTAGGGGAGGTATGTGTGCTGTGGAGTGAGAAGGAGGAGAGCGGTGAGGGAAGTGTATAGTGAATATAGGGAGTAGGTTAGGATTTAGAAGGAGTTGAATAACTTACAACCTATAAATCGGACTGAGAAACCGTAAGATATTCTGGATTCTAGACTCGGTGAGCTACGATTTTCATATATAAAGTTTCTAAATTTCAATGAAGAGAACTAGGTCAAATTCTTAGTGCAATGTCAAGAAATTTAGAGATAACAAAGTTGAATAGTCGATAATACGATAAATTAACGGTCTTATACTTGAATCAATAACACAGCATGATATGGAAACTATGAATCAATTAAATCGAAAAATTTAGCATGGGTCAGAAAAAATTTGGGTTGGGTTCAAATAAGAGATCAAAAATGAATTTGAGAGAAGTCACAGTTTTCAGGTATTTCTTCGATATTCTGTATTTCACTCTTTCGGCAAAATTTTATGGACTATAGTCCTCATTTTTTCGGCCATTTTCAGGAAATTGCTTATTTCACTGTTTTGATCATATTTTGTGAGCTGTAGTCAACAGTTTCCAGCAATTTTTGTGAAATGCCGTGTTTCACTATTTTGATCATATTTTTAAAATTAGTGTCAACATTCTTTACCTGTTTTCGCAAAATTCTGTATTTCATTATTTTGATCAAGTTTTGTGGTTCATTGTTTTCACTAGTTTTAAAAATTTGTGAAACACCATTGTTTTCATTAGTTTTCACGAAATTCCGTATTTCACTTTTGGCCAAATTTTGTGGGTTTTAGTTCAGAAATGTAATTGGAAGAATTCACAACTTAATACCAACCATTAAACTGCATATTTTTCTTCACCTCTTTAAGGAACAAACCATCCAGAATTCGAAATGAGAAACAAGAATTTGTGCAAAAAGTACCTTTACTAACAGATTCAAACTGAGTATACAATAGGTAAACTGTTATCACGCAAAAAATCATACAAAAAGTTACTACAAGGTGAAATCCAATAGTGAAAATTCGATCTTTATGTTTCACGCTCACAAAATTAAAGAAAAAACAAACTTGATTTTAGGCTAATCCAGGTGTGCACAGGTGCAATGAACGATAATTTTTCCTTGAGGTCAAACAACATGGTAGTGTCCAACTATGAGCTGTATCCTTTGAGTGTACTTTGGAGGAGAACCACCTCTAACAGGCAAAACACTTGCGACCTGCAATGAAGAAACAATATCATGATCAAGCACACATAAATACCTCACCACTAAATATTGTACCACTTTACTTGAAATCAATCTTTGATTAGAAAAAGAAAAAAAAGTTCCGCATTAAACATCAGAAGAAGTTTACAATGTTCATTGCATGTCACTGAAATGATAATAAGAAATTTGAATCATGGTTGATTCGATCCTCTTCACTAGTGAAAACTAATGGAGAGTCCAGTGAACTGTTCATCACTGTAGGAGTAATGTGGTTGGTTGGATTCGTTGCTAAATTAAATCATTTAACATGGAAGAAATGATAAGATTTTCTCCGTTAGGTTTAATGCGGAATGTAGTCGTTCACTCAGGTTTAAAGCACGAGCATATATAGTCATTCAATCTCGGGTAATTGGCATATAGGAATAGAAATTTTGGGTTTCAACTGTAGTCGTTTAAACCCAAAATTTGGGTTTTCAATTTAAAAAATCGATGGACGAAAGATGATTTCTCGTCCCACAAAAAAAAAATTGTCGTTTTAAAAATGTGTCGGATGAGGAATCATTGCCCGTACGAGGAAATTTTTTTAAAAATTAAGCACAAACGGGAAATCATTTCCCGTCCAAGAATTTTTCCCAAATTAATCCTAATTAACTCTTAATTTAATCTCAATTAAAATCTTAAATCTTAATTAAATTCAATTAAAACCTAATATATCCCCATAATAATTTGTATAGGCCTAGTTCATAAAAAAATTCAAAAAATGATTGGACGGGAGATTATCATCATCTCCCATCTGAGAAGATTTTTTTATATATATAAAAATCGACGGACGGCAAATGATTTTCCATCCGATATATTTTAAAAAAATTAAAGCGACGAAAGATGATCGTTCGTCCGATTCAAATTTTTTTAATAAAATGAACGGATGAGGCTATATTTTGCAAATTCCTATTCTTCTCCCAAATATAGCAGCCCACTGATTTCCTCAAACCCAAAACTTGGGCATACAGCCAACAACTCCAGCACTTCTTTTGCTTTTTTTGGAAAATTTGGCATTTTAGCCAACACCTACAGATGCTCTAAGGCTCTCTTCCCTGTCCAATCTTCTATTCTCCTCTTCATTATATCCTTTGCTCATCCTCATGCTCCTTTCTTCACCTGGAATTCACCATCACAAGCGCCGGAAAAACCAGTCCAGTTGACCCTATGATACCTCACATTTCTTATGATACCTCCCAGCAATGAACTCCCGAGGGTGGGTCATCAATTCCTTCTTATTTTTCTTTCTATCCCTTTTTTTTCCCTCTCTTCTTTGTTTGTTTCCAGAGTGATCAATTGTTAAGCAAAGTAACTTGAATCTAGTTTCAAAACTGAACGGACAATTTTTCCACTAGCTTGATTAACATCATTGCATTCAAAAACCAGATTTACATCATTGCATACGAAAACCTGATAGTACTTTATGCTTTAAGGTCAGGAAAAAAAATCATTGATTTGACTATATTTGAAGCGAAGTGCAAAGATTTCCCCTTTAGTTTGTTTCTTGCATATCATTCCATGGTAATAACAATAATAACATGAAACCCAACTATAAATTCAACATAGGTGAGATCCCTTCAAGGAGCCTTTTTGTTACTAATGGTTGCGTTCAAGGAGCTCCTCGCCAGTAGTGGTGGTGCATTCTATAACCTAGATGAGGAGAAAAGTAACACGTGGCAGAGGAAAAGGGAAATTTTTTGGGTTTACACAGCCTTCTTCTGTACGACCAGCCATACTTTATGGATATACAACCAGCCATGCTTTAAGGGCGTAGTGTTGGGTGATTAAGAAAACAACATATCCAAAAGATGAATTGAGCCGAAATTAGGCTGTTAAGGTGAATGAGTGGAAACACACTAAAAGACGGAAATAAGAAGTGAGTGCAAACAGATGAGTATACGTGCCCCAATTAAAGATAAAATGCAGAACCAACTTGGTGGTTTGGACACATACGATACGACGAAGACCAATAACAGCCTCAATTAGGAAAATTGATAGGATGGAAGTGAGCAAAAAAGACGAGGGGCAGATCCAAACGAACATGGGTTGAAGCTGTTAATAGGGATTTGAAATGTGTTAATTTAACGAAGGAGGTGTGGAGAATGATTCATGTAGCCAACCTAAAAAATTTGGGATAAAAGATTTGTTGTTGTACAGTCTTCTTCTGCAATTTATGATTGATCGATTCTCAGTTGTGTGGAGATATATGAGACAAATAAAAAATCCCGAGCAGTTTTCCCCGTTGTGTATTTATTTTCCCCATTGTGTATTTAATAACACTAACATTGTTAATCAAATACCATAAGATAAGACAGTCAGGTGACCAACCTTTACATTACTGAACGTGTTGGCAGCAGTGAAATCGACTGTAATAGGGAAGAAAGCAGATGGGTCTGCAGGAGGCACAACAAACTCCATGGATCCACTGTATCAATGATACACGGAGCAAATTAAATCGTCTGTAACATGGAACTTTTGAAGGACGTCCTAGTATGAATTACTGATAAAGCATGATCGCATTACCTGCGATTAGTGTTATCAATATGAAGAATTGACCATTCCAATGCAGAGGTCTTTGCATCATACCTAAAACGCATAACAACAAAAATTTAAATTAATATGAAATAGCCAATTGTGTTTCCTCCCATTTCAGTAAACTATAGTTACTCTAAACTAGTAAACAACAATGAAAAAAAAAATCCACTAGGTAGAGAAGAATAACTAGCGAGGACTAGACAAAAAAGATGAATTTTGGCCTTTTCCTATGTCAAGCTAAAAAGCTCTATTTCCTGATTCAATTTCATGATTCAATTATGGCCGGACTTAATAATGAATGCATCTACAAACAGTAATTAAATCCTTCCATTATAAAAATATCAACAAGTTGAGGATGAAAGACATACACAAGAACTAATAATGCATGCAAATACGTTTAATAAGATTACAATTAGATGGTAATTTGAAGATCCCAGAGGAGAAAAAAGAAATTTGGGTGATAATCTATATAGATAATAATGTCTATAAAGTTACACTGTAACAGAAGCAGTGTTACTGCATAGAATTTTAAAGAATGTTAATTTTATTCAACTCCGATTCTTGATTCCTAAATAATCTGGTACATGAAGAAACATATGCTCAAGAACAATGAGTAACAACTACAACATAGATGATTGCAAGTGAAAAGAAGAAATGAATACCTCAAGAGGTTGTGCAACAATGACTACTACATGGGGTGAAAAGAAGTGAAAAAAGAAATGAATTCAGCAGGAGGTTGTGCATCTAATATTTGGAACAACTTGGAAAAACACAAAAAATTCATGTCTCCTTATTCTTTAAAACTAAATAACTGTTTCCATTTCCACCTTATCAGTTCAATTACACGGAATAAAGTGTCTTGGACCGAAGCCTAGGCGGTTTCTTTAGAAAACTCTAGGCAGTCATTTAGCACCAAAAGCTATACCTAAGTGTTTGCCAAAGTTTAGAAGAAACAAATAATGAAGAGATGCAACTAGTACTTAACTATTTACACTATGTAAGCAATACAGTTTAGAAACAGCAATGCACTGAATAGCAGAGGGCATCAAAAGACCTGCTGATAGACCTAAATGGAGTAAGGATTTCTCATAATCTCATCAATCCTTAAGATACCTCAGAAATAATATCTCCCATCAGATTCCAAACAAAAGAATAAGCAATTCACTTATTAACAACTAAAGGATGGTTCTTTGTTTAGAGAGTAATATATAGATTAAAGACTTCATATAGAAACCATAGAGATTATATAAAAAGAAACCAGTAAAAGTACCTCCATTCTCCATCTATCTGCCTTACACTAGGTGGTTCTCGACTACTAGGAAGAGGTATAATTATCAAGACATTTTGCAGGTCAAACATCTTCAAAGCCTCGTATTCAATATTTACAAAAGTCTCACTTCCAGAAACAGCCGGCCAGCAGTTGACTGGGAAAAAAAACCCATCAATCAATGCGAGGACATCAATTGTGAACAAATGAAGTCTTTATGAATTAAACGTGTTATTTATTATTAAATCTTTTTAAAAAAACAAAGAAAAAGGTCAACACACCAGTCAATGGCAAAGATGACTCATCCAGGCCTTGAATTCTCCACTTCATCAGACCAACATCATTTTGACCCGTGGGGAAAGGCCTATTGAGGTCTTTCAAACCTATAATATGATTGTTGTTGAATAACTCCTTGTTGATGTTAGGATGGGTCTTGAAGCTCAGGCCAGGCATGTCTTGGTTTTCAATCTGCAAAATAGATATCATCCGAACTCAACAATCCACCTAAAAAAAATTTTAGCTTTTAGGACAGAAAAATCGAAAAATCTATCCAGAAATAAAAGCCCAGGAAAAAGTAATGAAGCGTATATCATGGAAATTCAAAAGTACGATTATAGATAATGAAAAATTCCTCAACTGAAAGAGTATGTTGAAATCCCATTGCAAAGAAATTAGTATATAACGAGATTATTAGTGTCATATTGTCAAATTCACATATTAAAAATTTATCCACCGAAAAAAAAATTAGCTTTTAGGAGAGAAAAATCTATCCAGAAATAAAAGCCCAGGAAAAAGTAATGAAGCGTATATCGTGGAAATTCAAAGGTACGATTATGGATAATGAAAATTCCTCGAGTATGTTGAAATCCCATTGCAAAGCAATTAGTATATAACGAGATTATTAGTGTCATATTGTCAAATTCACATATTAAATAGGATAAGGGGACTTATCATTTAATTAGTGAGTGGCTCTTTAGGCAGGTAAGGTTTGTGCATGACTGTAAATTCTCATCACTAACTACAAAAAACCTATTTTGTTACTTGAGAAGAAAGGTGGAAAAAATATGCAAAATCAAAATCAGAAGCACAAATGTGATAAGGCCACCTTTGACCACAAAACCAAGTGGTTTGGAAACCAGTAACCCGTGCACCATGTGGTCCAATTTGTGGTACAATTTTGTTTTACTATTGAAATCTGTTTGTTTTGCAACCACATGATGCATGGGCAAAAAAATCCTTGAAACCACTATATTTTTTCAACCCATGCAATTTATGACATTGAAATAAATCATGCTGGATGGTATAGATTGTCCATGGAGGGCCCATGAAGTGACTATGTACATACATACATATAGAGATTGACTAGGCTCCTATCAATAGAATATGATATCTAATCCTACCAAGTTGAAAATATATTTTAGGTCATAAAAATTTCATATCCAACCATATCAAATGTGTTCTATTATATTTAAATAGCTAGTCAACAATCAAAGACCGAATGATCTGAACTATGTTTACTTAAGTATCGACCCATAACTCCCATTTAACCATTTACCATGCAAACACAAAAATCACCGTTTGAGAAAAGAGTCTAGAACTACTCCATTTTTCAGCCGCATGATGGGTGGTTAAACCTTGCCAAATTGAAATTTATGTACACACGTTCACTTTATGATGCAGACATATATCCAGTAGTGTGGATTTCCATTTTGGATTATCAAAATATGAATTTTGAGTTGTGGCCCAATCTAAGTTAGCTAGGGTGACAACTAGCCCCCTTATTCACAAATATTATATATATAATATTTTGATAAATGCTGTGCCACTGTTCGTCTCACGTCTTATCAGTGTCCTCTGTATGTGTACATGTTCGTATAACATAGGTCGTATGACTAGTCAGAGACTCAGGCCACTTCCACATTATGTGTGCTTTAGTAATCATGAGAAGTCAAGAAGAATATATGCAATCTATTGCAAGAAAATTTCTGTTTGTAGGTCACAAAAGAAATGCACAATTGGCAACTGTGAAAAACTGAGAAACTTGTCCGTCACACAAATCAATTTCGGTAACTGATTATGTTAACAGTATAAAGACCACACAATATACATAATTAAATCTTCTATATACATATAAATTTTTTGTACTGGTCATGCGAACAAAATCAGCAGAAAATAAAACAAAACAGAAAACATTCAGCTGTTAGATACTACAGTTTAGGGGGGAAATGAAACCGATAAGAAAATTTGTAGCAACCTTTGACAGTTTATATCACCGACAGAAATGACAGTTATCCCAATTAAAATTTCAAGATCATGAGCATGATTAAAAAAAACATTCAAATATATATAGATAAAATCCATGTGAGAGAATGAGCGAGAGAACCTGAAACTGAACTAGCCCATCATCCTGATTAAGTATTTGGACAGAAAGACTGCCCTGAACATCAAACTTGCTAACTCCCGCATCCCGCAAAACAGTAACTTCGAGCTTCTCTTCAATAATCAGTGTAATGGGATCAGTTGGTGGAAGGGGTACTTTGGTTTGTATAGCAGCTGGCTTCACATCCTCAACAATAACTTCCCCTTCAGCTTTCAGTGAATTCATCAACTGCCTTGACCGTTGTGTCTTCCCTAGTTGCATACCAAGACCCTTAGGAGGAGCAGTAGCAGATGATGGTGCACGACCTGGATAATTACATATAAAACTTGAAATGCTAATATTAAAGATATGACAAGCGGGTACATCACTGTTTTGATTGATAAATTTGATAAGTATAGGAATTCACTAAACATGAATCTGTTTAGCAGAGTCGACTCTAGTATATTCCATCTTCATGTAATTGTAAACCCATCAAATGTGCCAGGGAGTAGATAAAATTGTTAACTGAAATAATAGATTCCTGGTATTTTACTTTGATGTAGTTTAATGGTGTAATTGAAGAAATTATATGAGGTGGCACTAAATGACAGGTGGATTGGGAATACAAAGAGGGATGCAACCATTTCCTTGACTATTTTATTTATTTTCAAATGCTGCATTTTTGGTGCTGCAACCGCAAGAATCCAAACACCAAAGGGACTAATTTGTTGCAGCTGCAATCGCAACAGCAGGAAAATAAGAAGTGCAAAAGAGAATTGCTTCAATGAAGTAGTGAAAACCAAACTGTTCAAGAAATTTCCCAGACTTGTGAGTTTTTCACATGTGCATCAACAGGAAAAATAATTAAATTCTAATCGATAAATTGATAAGTTTCTCAGACACGGTTCATGATATATCACTTAAATTGAATTGAAACTTACTGAGAGGGTGTTTGGTTCACTACAAGTGAATTTTGCTAGTGCAATGCAAGTGTAAGAAAGCGTACGGGAAAAAAATAGAATTGGAGGGAAGAATATTTGAATCAAAACTTTGGAGGGCAATCATAACATTTAATTTTTAATTATTTCTTACACTTCGATGTGCAATTGCAACTTCCACTTGCAAGAAACCAAATACACCCTAAATATAAAAATACAAGTTTTTAAATCTATCATGAAAACAACGCTCGCCTGACACAAATAAGTTTTATATCTATCGGTGGGTTTGTATGTCTAATTTTGTCCAATAAATTAGTACTTAAAAAAACTGTAGAATAGAAATGCATACCTACACAGAGAAAAGGTTTAGACAGATTCAGCTAAAGCTTAATGTCTACACTCAATAATTACAGAATTCAAGGCAAGGGATTGCTACAGACAAGAACTCAAAATGTGTTCCACAAGTTCAATTAACCATGGACCTATTTTCTGATTAATTGTGTCTTTTCTGTGTATTCTTGACTGCAATGCACACAGCTTTCATTTATCATCAATCATGTCCTTAACTGAATGAGACGGATACATGATTATTTCGCTAAAATTTCCGAAGTATACCCTAGCAGACATGCCTGCATCTGCTTGCAAGAGCCTTACATGAAAATTTCCGTCCAAACATCCACATATTAAAGTTCAGAGTTTTCTGTCAACTTTTATCAGTTTCACCTTGGACGATTAAGACATATTCGGAGTGTTGGGTGGTCAAGAAACATGTTCAAAAAAAGTGATGGCAGTTAAGACTTAAGAAACATGTTCAAAAAATAAGTGTAGCCGAATAAGGTGGATGTGCAAGAAAAAGCTAAAATACAAAAAAAGTAATGAACGCCTTAGTAGAGATTGGCCCCAACAGAAGAAAAAACGCGGGAGAACCAAGTGTAAGTAGATTGAACACATACAGCAAAAACTACTAACTGCTCCAGTCAGGAAAATTAAATTGGGAGGGGAGCAAAAAGGACTGGAGGTACATGCAAGTGAACTTTAGTTGAAGCTAATAATAGTGATCTGAAAAGTGTTAATTTGACGAAGAAGGCGCTTTCAATAGAGTTGAATGGAGAAGTATACATGTAGCCGGCCCCAAAATTTTGGTATAAAGGCATTGTTGTTGTTATTGTTCTCAGATTGGTTAGTTATGCTTCATCCTGATGTACTTAGTGTCATAGAAAGCAAGCCAACCACATTAAAGAAACTTTCACTTCATAGGAATTGCGCAAATCTTTGTAGAGATTCCAATTTACATTTCAGATAGGATAATATATAAGAATGCAGATAAATATGTTAAACATCAACAATGGAACTTATTGAAAGAAATTATACCAACTCAAGAACTAGATCCACAACAACCAATATACCTTTCCTACAGATGAATATGTTTAAATCCTATTGCAGTACATCATTAGTCGTAGGGACAACAGAACCATTTCCAGACAAGCAAAAGATGCTTTAAGAAAATAAAGGGCAATCATATGGTTCAAACCTTTAGGCTTACTAGAGAAGGATTCCACTTCTGAGTTCAAACCCATCCCAGAACCACTTCCAAAACCACTGCCGCTGCTAGAGATACTCATATTACTAAAACTACTTTCCATTGATCTAGAACCTGACAAAGACATAAACCCTCCTTTATCACCTTTGTTCTTCTCAATCTGCAAAATATCAACACTGATTAGGTTTAATAGATCACTCAAAACTCTACCAAACTAGCGTACAATGTCATAGAGAGTTTCTATGTATGTAGAAAACAAAGGTAAAGTGTAGGGGCTATCGTGTCATCCTAGTCAACTTAACTAGGGTGACAACTCAAAAATCATTTTCGGTAATATTAGAAGTAACTCATCTAAGTTAATGATGTCTAGAAGCATAGAAAGTCATTCAAGCCTTTTCACATCAAAATATGATCAGCTATGGTTGTTGGCTGTCATCAACCTCCGTTTATTTAAGAGTGAAAAATCATGGCAGAGGAAAATCTGGCCCAACTGGTGATAATCACTGCAGGGGAGTTTTTGTTACAGATTCCAATAATTTAAACTAAAAAAAAATGTATGCAAAATTTACATGTACCAGAATTATCAAATTGATGCCACCATAATTTACACCCTAACCTAATGCATAAGAAAAAGTATAATGTTCTAAAAAAGGGTCACTAGTGAGGCACAGGCATGTACCTTGCTCTTGTCTATCTCACTAGCCTTCCGCTTCATCACATCTTTAGTTTCATTTATCTTGCTTTGCATGAGCAATTTATGCAATTTTTCCTCGTGACTTTCCATCTCACAATATTGTCTAACTTGTGTAACCGTCACGTTCTCTTTGTGCCCAAGAGAAATAGCTTCATCGAAGGCAAAAATCAGCTCAAAAGCCATTCTGCAGACACCCTCTTCATCTAAAGAGGGTGCATATTCAGGTACCTAAGTTGGATTAAGGAATCATCAAGAGAAACCTAAAACATGATTATGGACAAATTCCACTACATTTTTCATACAACAAAGAACGTTTCTCTTCAACATTACAGAAGTACACTTGAATTCATCAATTCAATGCTAATTATGACACTGATTCACCTCATTATCATGTCTAGCCCAATTCTTTAGTATGCAGATGTGAGGACTGTAACCACAACGTGATTGTAATCAAGTTATCATCACTCTCCAAGAATAGGAGGATATCTAGGAACTAAGCTACCGAAAAATGTTATCCATGTAGTGACTATTTGTTTATTAGAAGGGTTGCATCACTTACAAACAGAGTAAGGATGGCTTCAGAATGTTGACATTATTGGAAATGCAGTTTGCAAGTATAGTTTCAAAAAAAAAAACAAAAAAAAAATCCACAGAAATAAGCTTGCAAAACACTAAGGCTTACTGCAAAGTTTGATCACAGGCTGTCTGAGGGCATAACATTTAAACTTTCCCTTTATGCAATTAGGGCCCTCCATTAAAGTGTATTTATATTGAGTCTCCAATCACACTATTTGGTCCCTTAATTTGTATGACTTAACCAATTTCATCGCTAATTTCAACTAGATAGAGGAGATTGGGGGTGTAGACTTGGGGAGATCGGGGTTAAATTACGGACAAAGTTGGTTAAGTCAAACAAACTAAGGGACCAAATAGCAAATACTATGATTTGGGGGATGCATTTGCAAATACCTATTAAATCAAGGGACCCAATAGCAATGAAAAACCATTGCTTTGTAGGAAAAATCAATGGATTATTGAAAAAAGGGGTATCGACGATACGGAAACATTGAACAGCAGTTACTGCAGACATGCAAGTTTATAGTGCAATTCTGGAAATGGTCATACAATGAAACAAACAGGCACTTACTGCAGTTATCATTTGTAATAGGCCAAGAATATGCAAGCAGACATTTTGGTGTACCAAATGCATAAACATGCTGCTAGCTAATTCTTAAATAGAAAATCAGGCCCAGTCCGAAAAGGATACAATTTTTGACAGAAGCCTCAGCGTGTCCAGATCTTCAAGAATGTTGCTCTGTTTGTTCGTCACTACTAGTAGATAAAGAAGTTCGATTGGCTGGTAAACATAGCGGACATTCTCGGTCTCCACATAGGTATGCTGCTTTCCTGTTCCCACTAACTTGGGAAATGCTGCAAGTAGTCCTTCTATTCTTATACGAGACATATCAACAAACTGCCTTGAAACAAGTGCTGCAATAGTGGTAAAAGAAAATGAATGTTTAAATACATGAATTTCCAGTAACAACTATCAGTTGATTAAAAAGATTGAAAGACATCCTTAGGACAAAAGCTTTAAGTACAAAACAAGCCACCTCAAAGTACACTACAAACACCTAATTTTCAGTTATATCAAATCAGGTATAGGAAAATGTGGATCAAGTGTCCATAATCAGCAATAGTTAACAAACTTTACCCAGTTTAGTTGAATTTGGAATCACAAAGACTGTCTAATTGATCCTAGTCCTTTTAACAGAAGTATCATTGTCATGGACTAAAAGAAGTATGCATGATATAATGAAAGAATTGCTAACCACATGTGGGCGACAAGAATTGTACTAGTGAGTTGCAAAGGAAAATAAATTATTATTTATTTAAAATTGATATCTTTTACTTTCTTTATTTTTTTTTGTATGTATCAACAATCTCATAATCCCCCCGTCCCCTTAAATTCCACCTCTCCCCCCACACCAAACTCTTACAACAACAAGGTTCGGCCCAATCAGGAAATTCCCCGGAACCTAAGAACACAGCCACCATAGCCACCCTAAATTTGGACATGCAAAGCTCATGAAAATTAAAACATCCCCCAACCTCTAAAGTGTAGGCAAGAAATTGTTCATGTCCCAACAGCATGTAGATGACTTTTTGTGCAAAATTGTGGATACTGAGCGAAATAAATGTCCTAATTCATAATAAAACTAGAAATTGCACATGTCATACACACTTATTATACATGTTTGTTCTTGATTATGAAAATATTCCATGTTTGTTCTTATATTCTCAGAGACACGTACCTTAGAGTTAATAATAACTAGTTACAATGGACATAGTTATTTTTAAAACTTTTAAATCTAAGTTGCCGTAGATTTAAAATCTGAGGATGAGATATAATTAAGTGGTGTGGATGGTTCGTATATCTTGAACTTAATAATGTGTGGCTGAAATTTAATTGGGTGTTGTGGATGGTACATATAACTCCGACTATGGTTGTGATTGGTTTGGGTGGGTTGGTCGTCCACAGTATGCACAGTCCCAACTATCTAGTTATAACTAGTATACCCCACGTGCAATAAGACACGCGTCCTTGCTATTTAGCACTTTTCACTTTTAGTGGATTAATGTAAGTTTGACATTAATACATATAGTCGAAATTTAATTGGGTGATTGATTTTAAATAGATGGTCAATATAATTTCCAATTGAAGATGTGAGATTATGATTTCGATTTCAGAAGTGTAGATTGTTATAAAATATAACTCAAACTTAAAAATGTGTGGTTGAGATTATGTTGAGCGCCAACAATTAGGATATTTTCATCTATTCAAACGGTAGATCATTTGCAGCTAGCAATACCCCTTTGTGCTTAATTAAATATATACTATGAAGCAAAGACACTTCATCTGGTAGTTTTGTCGCGTCAGAGTCCGAACACACGAATCTGACATGACACTTGCTATTTTAGTCTTTTTTTCTTTCAAAATTTTCCCCATATCAATATGTCATGTCGCATCGTGTCCGTGTGGCATATCCATGTCCAAGTTCCTTAGAGATATACGGATATTAAATAAAGATAAAAAATTAATAAAGTATGCACATTTTTGGTAATAACTTAATATCATATCCTAACTAAAAAATAAAATAAAATTTCATATTTTTTTAATATCGATTTATACCATTTTCATTAGTTTACCATAAAATGAAGGACAAATATTTAAGAAAAAATTATCATATCTCACAAGGAAAAAAAAATGTCAAAAACTTAATTTGATTTTACTCCAATACCAACGCTTCTCTCAATATTTATGTTCTCTTCGGAATATACCCAAAATCGTACATTATATATTAGTATAGATCATAAACAAATATCTTTGCCCCAGTCATAGATATAAGTCACACCTATTATAATAGGGTACTTCTATGAGTACAAGTTTTACTCCACAAGCTGATATGACACAACATCCAACCACCCATGTGTTTCTAAAGATTTACGCAATGTAGCAAAGATTGTGTCATATAAGCTTGTGCAGTAAAACTTGTGGAATTTTTTGCGTACATAGGCCACTTTTTGAAAGATTTTGCATTTTTGGGCCAGTTGCCAAACTATTAGCGCTTTTGGGCTAGCCTGTGCCACGTCAGCAGCGGCCGCTATTCCCAATAGTGGCCTCTTCATTTCGAGGCCGCTAATGGGAATAGCAACCTATCTTTTAATTTTTTTTGAATTTTTTGTTTGCTGTCGCTATTCCCACTAGCGACCTTAGTATAATGAGGTCGCTGATGGGATTAGCAACCTTTAATGAGTTGTATTCTAGCACTTAGCAAAATCTAGAGAGCTTTTGCTCTCTGAAAAATGACAATCAATTTTTTTAAAAACTAAGGTCGCTATTCGGAATAGAGGCCTTTATTAACTAAGGTCGCTATTCCGAATAGAGGCCTTAGTTGTAAAACTATTTTGCAAATTTTACAAAGAATAAGTAGATTGTGTTTATACTAAGGTCGCTATTCCCAATAGCGACCTCAGTTTTAAATTTTTGGGGAAAACTTTTTAGGAATCGCTAAGTGTCTCAATACATTCATTCGAGACGACTAATCTCATTATACTAAGGTCGCTAGTGGGAATAGCGACGGCAAACAAAAAATTCAAAAAAATTTAAAACATAGGTCGCTATTCCCATTAGCGACCTTGAAATGAAGAGGCCGCTATTGAGAATAGCGGCCGCTGCTGATGTGGCACAGGCTAGCCCAAAAACGCTAATAGTTGGGCAACTAGCCCAAAAACGCAAATACTATAAAAAAGTGGCCTAAATCTCAAACTTGTGGACATAGCATTACCCATAATAATAATAATAATAACGGTAGCAAAATTTGAAATAGTTTAAATCCCACATTGCCCTCCCCCATCTTTAACTTCAAATGTAGATTCCCAACACCCAAAGAAATCAAATGGCACAATGCAACTAAAAGATAATAAAAAACTCACCTTTCCCAGACTTGCAAATGATAGAAGCCGCAAGAACCACCTGCATTCAATTTCACAATCAAAACCAAGAACCCAATTCCCTCCTAAAATTCTAGATCCACCATCAAATTCAATGAAATTTCTTACCATTGCCGAAATTCCTTAACCGATCGATCGCCTACAAAAATGACGACAAGAAACGCATCAGGAATTGAATTCAACTACGAATCAATGATTTAAAAATACGAAAATGAGGTCGAATTTGATCGAGAAATTACCTATGGTTTCGGAATTGGGGGATCTGAGATTTGAAGAAAAATAAAAATGGGAGTTTTGGTTTTGAGTAGAGAGAGAGGAAGGATTGAAGATCAAAGTATTAAGTAGGGTCGGAGCACTGTAAATTTGTAATTGGATTTGATTTTCGTATTTTGACTGATGCGGATATCCGATATCCGTCCGTTAATTTTATTTTCCTTTTTTTTTAATATAAAAGAATAGAGTCTAGCGACTGCATTCCAGAAATAAACATATAAATAAAAGGAAATAGTAAAATACATTCGGATAAAGATATATCCGATTCGATCCGCATCCGAATCCGATTTTTTGGCGGATACGGATATGAAAAATTCGTATCCGGGCGGATACGGATACGGATTCGGATATCCAAATCCAAAAAAATTCGGATTCGGATACGGATACGGATATTCCTAAAAACAACGGATTCGGATACGGATATCCGCTTAATTTAATATTTATTTATTTAATATATATATTTAATAGTTATATCTTATATGTGTAAACTTAAAAGTTAAAACCCTAATCAGCTAAATCCCCCAAAATCCCAAATCGACCCAGTTCTCTTCTTCTCCCCCGTCTCCAGTTCTCTTCTCCAGTTCTCTTCTCCTCTTCTCCCCCGTCCCCAATTCCCAGTCCCACGCCAGTCGCCAGTCTTCCTCTTCAAAATCCCACGCCAGTCGCCAGCGCCCCGCCGCCACGCCCCGTCGCCAGCCACGCCCCCGCCTCTTCTCCCCTTCCTCTCCCGCAGCCAGATTCGACGGCAGCGGCAGCGGCAGCAGCCTTCATCCCCGTTAAAATCCTACACCTTGCCCTTCAGGTCTAGTCTGCTATCCGCTTTCCACAAAATTGATTTTCTATACAGCATTGTGTCTCTATCCATGCTTAATTAGTTCAGCAAGAAGAGGGTGAATGTCCATACACATTTACTGAGTAGCTTGTGATTTGCCTTGTAATTTTATTTGCGCCTTCAAAACTTTATGTTGTTTAAAGTTTGCTTAGGATTATGACTTGATCTTGTGAGAGATAGCTGTAGTTGCTAAACCTGGGACTTTTTAATGTTGTTTCCTCCCATTCCTTCACTTTTGCCACCCACCTCCAATTAGGTTTGTCTCTAATTAAAGTATGTCTATTCTATGATGGATAAGCAATTTACTATTACTATTACAACCTGTAGAATATGTGAACTTCAGAAATTCTCTTACATTGTTTAAACAATTAATCTAGTGTTTTTAATGTAATTTATTTGTTTGGAAGTTTAGATGCAATACCTTTTTTGTTAGTCAGAGTTAAATAGTGCCAAAGTAGAGATGCAAAGAAAGTATTATCTCCAAAATTATATTGCTGGAGCAAAACACTTTACTCTGTTCTACAAACAATTAATTATGTCTTAAAATTTTCTGTACAGTTTATCATAAATATTCTTTTACACACTTCAAAAGTAAAATCAAACATGGTCTAAGAGTGTGTTTTTCTCTTTAAATGTTCCTGTAAGCAGTCTAGGAAAATAAATCTAGTTTTTCTTATGGTTGTGTCCTATCAGATATACATCACGGAGTTGACCAAGCGTTGACAATGTTAAAAGGTCGTTCCAACAGTGGATCATGCGATCATGCGATGATGTTTGAGATGTGTAGTTCACTTTTCATTTGGTGTGGCTAATAATAATTATGAGTCTATTACAGATGAACCAAGTCACTGATCATAAGGAAATTGATTGGCTATTATCAGTCACTGATCATATTGTAGAATTTGTCGCTTCGCAACAAGTATCAAAGGATGGCACCAGCATGGAAGGATATTTGATATTTGATATTTGATATGCCGGCTGTTCCTGTTCAGCAGCAGTATCAGGTATGTGGCTCTTGAAAACTTCTAGTTAGAGGTGTATACAGATTGTTGCATTTAATTCTTTGCTGCAAATTCTGTATTATAGTGATCATAAAAGATGTGTGGGTGAGCATGTTCTGTTATGGAAGTGATCGAAGAGTAGAGATTCTCAACATTTATAAGCTCTCAATATACGTTTGTTTGAATTATACTGTAAATTGGTCCTGGACAGTTCAAATTGGGCATTCTGTAACTTGACAAAATAGAAATAACAATTATTTACAAGCAAACAAACTTGGAGCATTTCAAAACTAATACAGAAAGAGAAATAATGGTAAGTTGCTTAGTATAATAATTTCTTGTAACAGTTGAGGCATTGAGCCAAATTTATATACAAGTACAAATTCTGCTATTTTTTTAAGAATGAAGAAATAATTTATACATTGTCATTGTTAACTTTTCTCCATTACTGCAGTTCTTCCCAAGTGCTATCTTTTTCAATGACGCCACATCATCCTGGTAAAAGAAGTTAAAGATTCAGTTTCAAACCAATGCAACATAGACAAGTAAGTGCGTATTATATTCATTTTTTTATAGGAGTTGTATATATTTGAAATAAATTTTCATTCTCCTTTTTTGTTCTGTTGATTTCTATTTTGTTATTAGATATGAAAATCGATATTCACAATTCAGTGATATACATGTATAAGTACTAGTTAAGAAAAATAAATAGCAAAAACTTTATATTTGTTATCCGAATTTGTATCCGTTATCCGGTAGACCGTATCCGATTCGCATCTGTATCCGAAAATTGCGGATACGGATATGATTTTTATTTTCCGAATCATATCCGTATCCGTATCCGAATCCGTCTTTGGATTGCGGATACGGATGTTGGTATAGCCAATATCCGATCCGTATCCGATTCGAAAGCATCCCTAACAATTAAGTTAACAAGAAGCTTTGGGCTGGAATCGCTAGACTTTATCCGCGTTATCAAGAAAGAAAAAAAAAAGTTAACAAGAAGTAAAACTCAAAAGACAAAATTCGTACAACAGCAATACAAAGACAATTAGAGGCAGATAAGAAGGCTGCCACAAACTCCAGCCACTGCAGCCAACAAAAGCACAACAATAGTCAACAAAGCAAGTAAAGAGAACAAGCAGCAGCAGCCCATACAGGTCGCAGCGAAGGCACAAGGTGCAGCTAAAACTCACAAAACACACAGAGTCAACCATGCAAATAACAAAAAGCAACCAGACCCAACCCTAACAACAACGAAATCCCAACATAAATAAGTAGGGACAACCCTCCAGATGTTTTCTTTAAAAAAACCCTCCAGATGTTGGTAGGTAGTGGGTGGTAAGTAGTGCCCACCGCCTTTGACTTAATGGGATTAGGCGGTGCATAATCCCCGCATAACCCACCTAACCCCCCCATCTAATCCTCCCTTAGGGAGGCGTATAGATAGCCTCCCTTTCTCCTAGGTATCTCTCATCCCATTATTTTTCATCTCATCCTTTACTCAGCATCCAACTATTTGAGAAAAAGAGAGATAGTTGAGAGAAATTTGGTTGGGATATTTTTAATGTGCGAATATTTTATAAAGAGAGAATTTTGTAAGAAAATTTTATTTGGGTTTTGGGGGCAAAATTTGAAAAAATCCTTCTTTATGTAGAAAACCACACTAAAGTATGGTTACAAAAAAAACTCCATGAAGTAAATTTTCAAAAAAAACACATCTAACTTTTCTGCTTGTATTAGATAACCTCATTTATCTTTACAAGTTGGTTCAGAAAACATCATGCATCTTTCTCAGTATTGTCAAAAAATCTCACTCAACTTTAGCACAAAGCTCAAGTCGTCGGAGTGGATTTTTTGCAACTATACTTGAGTGTGGTTTTCTGCGCAAAAAATAATTCAGTGAGGTTTTCTGCATAAAGGGGATAGTTCAAGGCGTTTTTTCAAATTTAGCCGGATATGAGTTTTTTTTAAGGTTATAAACACTTTGTACAATTTTCTTCCTTAGAATAAAGATCTGCAGCAGTTCCGGAGACATAGGTACCAATTTGTGCTGAACTCCTTATCAATTTGTGTGTATCATTTTTCCGCTTATATTTTGCATTCTCGCTAATCTAGTTAAAGGGAATTTTCCGCAACAAAATTTTTCCCAACAACTTGTATCAGAGCTGTGGTTGTGATTTCTGTCAAGAAATAGTCAGAAACGATCTATGGAAAGCCAGATTCGAGTGACAGCGATGATCGCAGATGAAAGGAATGTGAAAATTGAAAAGTTCGATGGTGCGGACTTTGGCTTTTGGAATATGAGATTGAAGATTATTTGTATCAGAAAAAGCTGAATCAACCTCTCTCAAGAAAAAAACTAAAAGGCATGCAGGATGAAGATTGGGCTCTTCTCGACAGACAAGCCATTGGAGTTAGCCAATTGCCATTATCCCGCAATGTTCCTTTCAACATAGCGAAGGAAAAGACCATGGCGAATCTTATGGCTGCTGTCTCCAGTATGTACGAGAAATCATCAGCCTCAAACAAAGTTTACTTGATGGGCGGTTATTCAATTTGCGGATGACAGAAGGCGCATCGGTGCCTCAACATCTGAACGAACTCAACACAATCAAAACCCAGTTGAGTTCAGTAGAAACAGAGTTTGATGATGAAGTTTGAGCTTTGATTCTCTTATCTTCTTTATCAGACAGTTTTTAATGCTACTATTACAGCAGTCGGTAGTTCGTCGGGAAATAGTAAATTGAAGTTCGACGATGTTCGGAATCTAGTATTGAGTGAAGAAATTTGGCGGAGAGAACCAGGTGAAGCATCAACCTCCTCAGCTTTGCACACGGAGTCAAGAGGGAGAACTTCAGAAAGAAACTCTAACCGCAGCAGATCAAAATCTAGACTAGGTAAATCTAGATCTGGAAAGAAAGCTTTCAGCTGCTATAATTACAACAAGAGGGGTCACTTTCAACGGGATTATCAAGCACCGAAGAAAGATATCGGCACATAGGAATCTGCTAACATGACTGAGTAAGCAGGTGATGCTATGATTCAAAGCGTCAGCTGTCTGATTGAATCATGGATCTTGGATTCAGGGTCATCTTTCCACTCCACCCCATGTAGAGAAATCATGGAGAACTACGTCTATCACGCCCCGCTTCCCAAAAATACGGAATACGAGTACGTAACAAAAGTCCAGCGAATGATTTTCAATCATCCTTAAGCTGTTTCAAGAATCTATGCAACACATCACAGAATATATCAGAGTCGGAAGCAAAAAGGCACAACCATTCATGAATACTTGAAACAAATTGCCAACATAAATTTACTTGAAAACCAAATACAATATTCTCAAATAAATCAGAGTCTGGAGAAAACAAATATCATGGGTCTCATCGCCCAAAAACAAATAATATCCAAGTCTCACAATACAAGAATAATCCAAGTCTCATGAATACAAATATTGTTCTAGTGCGATACAAGAAATAATAATAGTAATCAAAAGCTACACTAATACTTCAAGTCTCCGATACTATCTTGAACCTGTTCGCCATAATCTGCAATTCATCGAATGCATGAAAGAGGAAAAGAGAAAACACAAGTACCCGTCAATTGCAAGTCGCGGGTCACAAATAGAGTATGATACATGCACATGGAATGGGAAAAACTAACTAGCACATGGTATAGATATGATGTCAACCTAGACAACCTAGTATGGTAAAAGTGTTAAGTGTACACGGCATAACTCAAGTGTCAAGTAAACAAGTATCTTATAAACATGCATCAAGTGTCAAGTGTCATGTGTTCATGTATCAAGTATCAAGTTTCAAGTCTCATGTATCAAGTCTCAGGTATCATGTAGTCAAGTATCAAGCAAGCAAGTATCATGTTCAAGTATCATATTCAAGTATCATGTTCAAGTATTATGTTCAAGTCTTGTGTGATTACTATCTAGGTAGCACGACATGCCGCCCACACCACATGGTTGCTACAACACCACAGTTTCGCTTTAGATTTCATAGTGGACCATAGAGGGCAGTATACTCAGGAACAAGTCAAGTAACCAGTATCAAGCACGAGTCACGTAAACATGAATAAGTGGCAGCAAGTATCAAGCACGAGTCATGTAGTCATGAACAGGTGGCAACAAGTATCAAGCACAGCACGAGTCATGTATTCATGAACAAGTGGCAACAAGTATGGGATACACGGGCCCCATTCCGAGTACACGTTTCCGAATTATCCACTAATCGATCTTTCCCTTAAACCCCGGCTTGATTACTTTTATTATTGTTATCCAACGGACATGAATGTGTGCGAAATAGTGTCAAATAAACATGGTATGATCAGGTTTAGGTTCAGGTTAACAAATCAGCATGCATGGATGATATACGTTCACATATACGAGCAAAATAATCTAGGTTCATAATCAGGACAGCAAGACCAAACAGTCCTAAAACAGTGATTCTAAGAGCTACAGACATGCAAATGAAGATCCGTCAAAAGATCTGGAAACTAGACATCCACACACATCCAACGAGTATAATAAAGTCACATACTAGTTTACAACATCTCAGCTTAAAACTGGTTTGAATATAGAATTTAGGTTCAGCCCGAAAACAGGGGAACAACTTCAAAAGCATGAAAACAGCATGAAAACATATCAAATAATTCCACGAAAAATCTAGGGTATTCCCCTATAGGTATAGACTCAAAATAACAAGTTTTATAATATTCCAATAAGTATAGATCAGCCATCAAAAATAAGAAGTAACACGAAAACGTAGTTTGACGAATCTGTAATTCTCAACACCGCTGTACGAAAACTAGGATATCTCGCAATCAGTGAATCGAAATCCAATTCCGTCAAAACGATAGGAAAATAGATAGATTTTACTAACTTTCATATTTCACAAATAATTTTCATACAGTATAAGGAATTATAGTGAAAACAGAGTTCTTTACTGAACAACACACAATTTACAGCATAAGGAGATTTTAAAAAAGAATATGAAACACCACATAAAACTTATCTTTAAAATTCATCAAAAATCTGGTTAGTCTCTAATATCATAAGGAAATACTGAGCAAAATATTATACCAAGATATTATGTATAGGATAGTTCTTGAAAATAATTTGTAAACAAATCTAACTCAAAACAGAATCTGGAATCTATCGACACGTCTGTACCAAAACATACATAACTCAGTCATACGAAATCCAAATCAAGTAAAACCAGTGGGGTTTGAAAATAGACAAAATTATCTAAAATTCATCTTTTATTTTGGAATCAAGATTCTGACTGTAGTATGGACGAAAACAGCAAACAAAACAGAACATGCAGCAAATACAGATTTCACACCTCTAGTTAAAAACATCATAACTTCATGAATATTGATCTAAACTCAACCAAACTTGAAATACAACCTATCAAACATCTAAACATCATGATTAAGGGTTTCTAACATGTCCACACCTATTATTTTCACATGGGCATTCAATCAAACACAACTCATGCAATAATCACATACATGCATCAAAATCAAGTTTTGGGCATAACCTATGTTATTAACCTATCAAGCTTGGTGTCATAAGTCATCTATTGCCAAATTAACACAATAGAGACAAAACTCATCAAAAAAATACAATTTTTGGTTGTCTCTAGACCCAACTACACTAGATGTGGACTTTTTGACTTGTATCAACCTAAGGAATTGTAGTACAAGTTACTTGCCTTGTTATGGAGTGAAAACGATGCCAACAAGCCTTAGGAACAAAATCCACGAGCGAATTCCTTCCAAGCGCAAATCCAAGCAAACCCACGAACCAAAAACTCTTCACGAACAACTCCTTAATGCGACGCGCGAAGTGGAGAATACCCACTTCAAGGAACACAAAGAGAAGGGTTTTGTGATGATTTTGATGGTGGTGGTGTTGTTTGTGGTAGCCGGCTATGCAATGGAGGAGGTTGTAAGGTTTTGTAGGGTTGATATGTATGGAGATGGAGAGGGATGAGATGGTCGGATTGGAGGCTAGAGGGGAGCTCGGTTTGGGAGGAACTATGCAGGCCGGGAGGGGGTAGAAGTGCAGCCGGGAGCAAACTTCAAGGAGGCCGGGATCAATTTGAGAGGGAGGGAGAGAGAAAAAAGATTAGGGTTAGGGTTTATTAGGATTAGGGTATTATAAATGGAGATTAATTTGGGCTAATGGGTTGTGGGTTTGGGTATGTAGTAATAGGTATACAAATGGGTAATGGGTATTGGGTAGATTTCAAATAGGAATACAATTTATAGTGAATTCTATGGCTCCTAAAAATCTCATTAGGGATAAAAAATTATAGGTTTGGAAAATCACCACCAAAAATCCATCACATCACCGTGGAAAAAATATAATGAAGAAAATGAGGCCAAAGATGAAGAAAAGAATCCAAAATGGCGAAAACGAACCCAAACGACGAACAAATAACCCAGGGAGCTCAAAATGAAATAAAATAGATGTATATTGAAAATAATCCAATACACGGTTCTGAAAAAAAAAAGATATAAAAATACACAAAAATAAAAAATACACTCCAAAATATATAAAATGGAAAACAGGGGTTACAACGTCAGTGGTGATTTAGGGAAGGTTCATCTAGCCGATGATGAAACCTTGAAGATTGTGGAAAAGGGAGACATCTGAGTAAAGTTACCGAATCGGACTACATGGAAGCTGCAAGGAGTGAGATATATTCCTGGCCTTAAAAGAAATTTGATCTCAGTAGGACCGCTGATGGAAAAAGTTATTGTACAACATTTTCAGGCTATGAATAGAAGATTACCAACGGAGCACTTGTCATTGCTCGTGGTAAGAAAACTGGTACTCTCTATGTAATCTTAAACTTGGAGAATATCATTGCAAGCACAGATACTGATGGAAAATCAAATCTATGGCACTAAAGACTTGGTCATATGAGCGAGAAAGGGATGAAGACACTTATGTCAAAGGGGAAGCTGCTAGATCTGAAGAGCATAAATGTCGGCATATGTGAGGATTGCATCTTCAACAAACAGAAGAATGTCAGCTTTTCAAAGATTGGCAAGACACCCAAGGCAGAGTAGTTACAGTTGGTTCATACTGATGTATGGAGACCATCTCTGGTTCAATCGATAGCAGGCTCGTTGAATTTTGTTACCTTCATTGATGATTCTACAAGGAAGGTATGAGTTTATTTTATGAAGAAGAAATCAGAAGTCTTTGATACCTTCAGAAAATGAAAATTCATGGTGGAAAATAAAACTAGTTTGAAAGTCAAGCAGTTGAGGTCCGATAATGGTGGAGAGTACACAGATTGTAGATTCAGAGAAATCTATGCAAACAATGGCATCAAGATGGAGAAAATGATTCTCATGGCATCGTAGCAGGAATGACATAACAGAGCGCATAAACAAAACTTTGAATGAACGGCCCAGAAGTATTATTCATTTTTTTCCAAATGATCCAAATCATCGCCATCATGGTTAAATCTCACGATGCCCAAAAATAACACTTGACATGATGCAACCTCCATTAATCCCACCAAGAAATCACGAAACTGGGCTTACCATGTACATGCCAATCCTTCTTGCAAATGGTCCATAACGGACGAATGAATGCGCAATTAATAAATAAATGTCTAGCTTTCTCGTGGGGGGAATGACATAAAGCACATTTTTTGCCAAGAGCGAGATTATTTTTGTAGAAGATATCAACCGCGAGGAGTTTGTAGTGAATAGCCAACCACTTGAGGATACAGATTTTAAGCGGGACAATGTACCTCCACACAGTATTGGAGAACGGAGAAATAACACATTCGGAATCGAGGAAATTATAACTTGACCTAACTGTATAGGATCCCAAATTATTCCACCGCCATAAAATATCATCTTTCGGATACCAGTGATAGGATCTTAATATCAAAAGTAACCTCAAATATTGCGGATAAAGCACAATAGGAAGAGATCTGCGAAAAGTGATGTGTCAATCTCTCAAATTGTTATGGCATATAGGATAAGCAGCAATCAAAGCATGATGATTGGCAACAAGATGAAATAGCTCAATGAAATTAGGAGCGATTTTGATATATTCAATCCATAAACCGGTCCAAAATTTTACAGTCAACCCATCACCACAAATTTTATGCAACCCTCATTTGAAGGGTTCAATTACTTTCCAGACTCCTTTACGAAAGGGAGAAGCCAGGGAACAAAGGGTAGGATGGAGTTCCCAAACTTTGTGACGTCTACGGTATTTATGGACAACGAGATGGCTCCAAGCCAAATCCTCATGCTTGAGAACTTTCAGCAACCATTTCTCGAGGAGGGCTAAATTCTGATGTCTGAGGTTAAGAATACTTAAGCAGCTTTCAAGCTTCGATTTGCATAATAGTTTCTAGTTACAAAGATGTTTTCAATCCTCAAGACAGATGATCCTGACCAAAAGAAATTTCTCCTTATCTTATCAATCTGCCTGATAACCCATGAAGGAACATAAAAATGACATCAAGTAAAGGGGGATAGATGATAGAATAGAAATAATAAGAACCAACATACTACCTCTAGACATGGCGACCAGACCAGACATTGAGTCTGAATTCAACCTTGTCGATCATCGAAAGCCAGTCATTATTAAGAAGTTTACCCCATCGTAAATGAATCCTTGGATAAGAAATGGGAAAAGAAGCAGAAGAGCAATTAAAAAATGTGCAATATCAAGCTGACAATTGTCGGAACCGCCTAGCCACAAAATAGAAGTCTTATGGAAATTAATTCATAAACCCGATGCTTGCTTGAAAATATATAGAAGATGCTTAAGATTGCAAAGGGTCGGACCAACGGGTTTGAAAAAAAGAATAGTGTCATCCTCATATTGAAGATTAAGCACTCCTCTAAAACCACAAAAGTCACCAAACCCTTCAATAATGTTTGCTTCCCAAGCTTTTAAGAGCAATTTGCTAAAAGCATCAGCTATAAAAGAGAATAAAAGAGAAGAAACTGGGTCTCCTTGTCTAAGTCTCCGCCTACATTTGAATTTCTTCCCCTTTATACCATTAATGATGACAAACGAAGTGCTAGTGAAGAGACTGGATTTAACCTAGAAAATTCATCTAAGGCCAAAATTTCGATGCAAAAGAATATCAAAAAGGAACTCCCAATTAACATTGTCATAGGCTTTCTCGAGGTCCAATTTCAAGAGAATTTCTTCAGACTTAGACTGATGATAACTAGAAATAATTTCTTGGGCGCAAGCCACACTATCTAATATAAATCTATTTTTGATAAAACCTGATTGAACATTGTCACGCCCCGCTTTCCAAAAATACGGAATATGAGTACATGACATTGGCCCAGCGAATGACTAACGTCACCTATAAGCTGTTTATCCAATCAACTCAACAATATAATCAATACAGAACAAATGCTCAGGTAATAATAATAATCTCATGAAAAATAATACTTGGAATGAAACAGTATGAAATATCCAAATACAATAATAATCCAACATCTAGAACAATAATAGCGATATTCGGGTCAAAGCCCACAATACAATGAAATAACAATAGTTCAATAATTAAGTCTTCATGACAAAAAAATAATTATTATTTATTAAGCAGCGATGCAATCAATTCCTTCACCAGTGTTGTTCTCCCAATCCATCAGAAAATTCTTCATCAACACATGTAAACACTTCATCTAAAAAGAGGAGAAAAATTGTCCTTATAGCAAGTCATGGACAGCAAGTAGAGAAAGCATGGAACAATGGAATAACGCTATAACAATGATTTCAATGGATCAATATGAATCAATAACATGGGACAATATCAATAATCAATATCATGATAATCGATGCAATGACTATAGATAATGATTCAATATTTGATAACAATATTCGATGACCAATATCAATAACACTTAGCCAATATTCGATATCAATAGAAACAATGATGAACAATATGTAATGTTGGAGATGTGCCAATCCTTATGTCTATTAATCATTTTAATCCTAACTAATGTAGCACTTCATGCGTTCCATTTATTTACCACATGGTTTCTACATACAAACAAGTTACGTTTAGACTTAGTAATGAATTTTATATGTAACACCCTGAAATTTTCAAAGAGTATAAATATATATAAATATATGTTGAAAAAAGTAAAGTGGCTGTTTGTATGAATTATATGCATGAGTCCCATATCGGAGATTTCAAAGAATAAAATAATATATAAATATAATAATAGCCTATGATCAAGAGTCACCAATCCGGTTAACCATCTTTTGAGAGGCAGCCTGTGGTGGGCAGTTGTACAACATAGTATCTAATTTATCTTCTAAATTGTATAAAATTGTCCGAGCCTGGGGCAGGGGTGTTACAAATGGTATCAGAGCTGACTTTCGACACCGAGTGTGGGGCATGTCTATATAGTCGGGCAGTGTACTCCGGAACTATAGACCCAGTCGGGTGGTGTACTCCGGGACTGTGGTGAGCCCTCAATTAAATTCGGGACTATTATTGATCGGGCGGTGGATTCCAGGATCATAATTAGTCGGGCGGATAGGAGGACAGCTTAATTAAATCCGGGATTATGATTGATCGGGCGGTGGATTCCGGGATCATGAATAATCGGGCGGATAGAAGAGGAGATGCTCCACAACGGCTAGAAAGCAGATCCTGCACTAGATTGTGCATGCCCTGTTCTAAGAGAGGACGCTGATTTTTGAAGGGGGTGTGTGTGTGTAACACCCCGTAATTTTCAAAGAGAATAAATATATATAAATATATGTTGAAAAAAGTAAAGTTGGCTGTTTGTGTTAAATAAAGAGTATAATGGCATTATATGTAATAATGTGTAAAAAGGAATAGTGGATTGGTGGGGGCCCACCCGTGAAAGAGACAGCAAGCATATGCTGCTGCTGCTTCTTGTGTGGCATCATTTGCTGATGACGTGGCTTCACAAGGACTGGGGCCCACGACCTCTGTCTTCTCTCGGATGAGAGGGAGAACAGGGGAAAGGTATGGGATTTAGTCCCATATCGGAGATTTCAAAGAATAAAATAATATATCAATATAATAGCCTATCATCAAGAGTCATCAATCCGGTTAACCACCTTTTGAGAGGCAGCCTTTGGGTGCAGTTGTACTACATAGTATCTAATTTGTCTTCTAAACTGTATAAATTGTCTGAGCTAGGGGCAGAGGCGTTACATTATAGTTCATGTACTCGGCAACGATATTCAATAATGACCGATGACCGAATCAATCGAGATACTATAATCAGTAATCTACAATTAATCGATGACCGATATGACCGATATGACCAATATGACCAATAGACCAATAGACCGACAGACCAAAAGACCGATAAATAGGAAAACATGGGCCCCTCCTCCGAGTACAGTCCTTATATTGTTCACTACTAAAGTCAACCCTTAAACCCCGACTTGTTAATGATTTTATTTATGCAACAATACATTATGCAATTTGAGATATGAGATGAACAATAGTATCAATAGGAGAGCAATAGGATGGTAACATGGAATAGGATAATGATGACAGTAAGACATTAGGATCATGCAATACAATACACATACATTAATTCATGCAATACTACGATATAGGATTAATTAATCTATTAAAATCTGGACTATATAATTCTGGACAGCAAGAGTAGTTTGTACAAAAGTGCAGTTTCCTGCTGAGAAATCGAAAACTGAATCCATCAAAAATTCTAGAAACTAGACTTCCACATGGTTCCAAAGCATATTTAAAGTTCAAAATCTGACAACAGTAGCTAGGTCAAACACATTGTTCTTTACAGATTTCATGTTCAGGCAGAATTTCGACATCATGTTACTATAATTTTAGAATCAGCAAAAACTCAATAATAAATTCATTAAAAAATATTTTCTATACTCCTAAACATGATTATTAAAAATATGGAAATTATCAGAGCAAAATTTATCATTTGATCAGCCATTTTACTGTTTAAACATGAAACACACAAGAATATGAAAATCTGAAAGTAAAAACACAGCTGTAGTAAAACGGGCATAACTTTTGCTACATAACTCAAAATTTAGAAATTCAAGATGTCCTAGAAACTAGAAAGATAAGGCTACAATTCTCATTTAGAAAGTAATTTATTTTAAGATCGTTTACTGTTTCAAAATAACAGCCAACATACATGCCAGCAAGCAATATACAGGTTTTAGGGTAAACATGATGGGTATCAATTCTATTAGTCGATAAACTATATAATCAGCATGATGAGTGTACAAACATGAAAATAAAATTAGAACACATACATACACTAATTTATCATCAATTAACCATCAATCGATTAAACAACATACAACCCAGTAATTGTCTCTACAATAATTTATGTGTGTGATTATATGGTTAACCCTATTATCAATTATACATGAAATGTATGAAATATCTAATCTTTAGAGTCAAAAGTGGCACGATGTCAAGAATATTTGGGTTAGCTCGTGTAAACCCTCAATAGACCCAACGAACAGATGAACAAAGTATCATACGATAAACAAAGGGATCTACTTGAAAGAGTTTCAACAAAACTTGAATTTAATACAATTAACAATTCAAGAGAAAAGTGACTTGTCTTATAGACGGTGAAATTGAACACCAAGAATAACGAGATAAGGATCCTGAAGCAACAAACCCACGAACTAACACGTGCAAACAACGTGCGAAGAATACCCGACACACTAAACAGCAAACAACTCCAAACAGCATATAATCAAATCCCTCTCCACTTCACAAAATAGGAAACATAGCCCTCAGATCCCATACTTCCCGAACACCACACAACGGAATCAAATCCCGAACACCAAACAACGAAGATAGGGAGAGACAGTGGCGGGGAACAGTGATGATCGGCGGCCTATGCACGGTGACTGGCACAGCGACTTCGATTTATCAGCGACTGGCGGCGGTCGTCGAGTGTAGTGGTCGACTAGACAAGGGCAGGCGACGGTCTTCGATGGCGCTACGATGGTGAGTCAACGGAGGATTTGACACCAAAACAGAGGAGTCGAGCGCGATTGAAGGTGAAGGCGGCAATGGAGGCTCGAAGACGTTGACGGGGGGCGATGGGTTCGATGAGGATGATAATGGCGGGGTGCTGGCGGAGTCAACGGTGGTGCTCTGTTTCGGGAGCAAAATAGAGGAAGGGGGAGGGGGTGATCGGGGGTGGTCTGGCGCAACCACAGGACGAAGAAGATAGGGGTGGGCACGGTGCTGACGGTAGGGACGAAGGCGATGAGCAGGGCAATGGTGAGGGTGGAGGCGATAGAGATGACAGAACTGGACGAGGATGAGAACGAAGTCAAGGATGGGGGTGATGACGGGAGGAGCGGCGCTGTCGACGAGGCAGTGGGCTTGCTGCGAGGGCGTAAGGAGCGGGATGGCGAGGGAGACGAGGGGGATCAAGGGGCTGAGGTGGAGGATGTAGGCGGGAGGTAGGGGAAAGGTGAAGAGGAAGAAGGGTGAATAGGTTAGGGGAGGGGGTTGTGCAGGAAGAAGGGGGGTTGGGTTTTATACAGTAGGGGGCGGCTGAGGTGTGGGGCTAGGGTTAGGGTAGTATAGGTTAGGGTTTTAATTAGTATATATACGAAATTATTGGGATATTAGGTTTCGGGTAGAATCCAATAAGAGAATGGCTTGGGTTTTGGGTTCAAATCCAATAAGAAAATAGACTATGAGGTTTTTAAAATATACATGTAAACATACATTAAATCAAATAATAAAATACGAATAAATAAGTATGTTCAGGCTTTACAAAAATAATAATAATAATAATTACAATAAGAACAATAATAATAATAATTACAATAACAATAGTAACAAAAATATTAATATTAACAACAACAACAACAATAATAATAATAAAAATAATAACAATAATAAAGATAATAACTGCAATTAAAGTAATAACAATAATAATAAGATTAAAATGATCCAATAATAATAGTATATATGCTTTAGACTCAAATATAAATATCCGATCAATAAGAAATATAAAGTAAGATCAAAACACACCATTATTCGAAATAAATAAAATTTTTGTTTAGAAAATACTTCAATAAAAGATTTTAAAAGAATTTAACACAAAATGAACTTATAAAAATCAAATTATAGAAAAATACATGGAAAATACTTATTTGTGGGAATGGGGGTTACAAACATGGTCAGTTGAAGGAGAGATAACCGAATTGAGACGTCCAACAATCACTTTCATTACGATTTTAGAAAGGGCATTAAGGAGACTAATTGGTCTAAAAGCCAAGACCCTATTGGCCCTGCTAATTTTGGGAATAAGCACAATGTGCGCATAGTTAATCCTGCATAGTTAATCCTATCAAAAGACAGATGACCATGGAAAAGATCTGGGAACATATCGATCAGAATTTTTGGAAGAAAATGGATGGGAACCTGTCTGGACCCGGCGCAAAATCACTGTACATGGAAACAACATCTGTTTTAATTTCTTCTAAGGTAAAGGGAGCTTCAATAGAAGATAAAACATGGTTTTCTTTTCCGTATAGGTTAACCTAGTTGAGATGAATACAACAAGATACGGAGGAACCCATGAGGTTTTTAAAGAAAGAAAGAAACACCAAATGAAATTCGGAATTAGTGTGTAATTCAACGTCCTCCTCAACAACAAAAGAGATCTGATTACTTCTTTGATGATTAGAAGCAAAATTATGGAGAAGGAGGTGTTGCAATCTCCAACTTGGAGCAATTTGATTTTAGCTCGTTGAACCCATTTGATATGATGAATATGATGAAGAGAATTAAACTCATTCTTACAATCACTTTTTTTCTTCCTATCAATATCTGAAATAGGACCCAATTCTTCCATATGATCAATAGAGTGAATAGTAGAGAGTAAAAAGTTCTTCAAAGCATAAGAGTTGCTGAATCTCTCTTTACGCCATATTTTACAATCATGTTTGACAGTGTGAAGTTTAAGAAGAATCTAGCCAAGGCCATAGACCCAACAACCAAGGAAAGACAATTGATAATCAGATTAACAAAGATTTGGTCTTCTAACCAAAATTTTTCAAAACGAAATTTGAATGGTTTGAAGAAGTTAAAATTAGTATGAAGGCCAATAGGAACGTGATCAGAACACGGATTAAAAAAAGCTTGAATAAAAGAGTTATGGAAGAAGGATACCTAGTCTTGAGAAACTAAGAAAGGTATAATTTAGCCATAGAGTGTAGAAGACACATGTTGGACCAAGTATAATATCTTTCATTAATAGGCAGGTCAATAAGATCAAGAGAACGAATACAATCATTGAAGCTCTGGGAATCTCTCATCCTAGAAGAGTTTCCAAGTCTTTCATGGATAAATCTAGTAACTTTAAAGTCACTACAAAAAATACATAATCTATTAATAGAACCAACAAAGGAATTGAATTTATTCCAAAATTCCTGACGGCGGTTAGAGGTCGAAGGACCATAAACAGAAACTACGGTAAGGATGCAATTAAATTCTAATTACTCTAGGCAAATGACCTGAAAGAATTTGAGATGACGGACCGAAACTAAATTAAATAGAGAAGCTTTATAGCTGAGAAGGATGCTCCAACAGAATTTGATAGCGTTAAGGTTAATCCATTGGGTAATCATACTTCCGCCAAGAGAATGGGCACCTGGATAGATATTAGGTCACAGTGAATAGTGGAAATCAGCTGAAAGATAGCTTCTTCTTTGTGGGTGCTACCTAACCCACAAATATTCCAAGAAAAATCATAATGATAGCTCTTCACACTAGCTCTAGAAATTTCTAAGTTACGAATAGAGTCAATAAAATCTGATTTAGATGGATAAATCACAAAACCCATGCGAGAGGCCAGATCCAGCATGCCATGGTTAGATAGAGTATCAAATTGGATTTGATAGGCAGAAACAAAAAAATCATTTGGGTCGAGATCATTAGGGATCAGAGGAATCTCAAGGTTTCTAATTTGCGCTGCTAAAGTGACCTTGGATGATGAAGATAAACTAGCATCTTTCTTAGCACGAATACGAGCACTAATTCGAATGAAGGAGGAGCTATAATTCTTCTTGGAGTACTTCCTTTTAGAGATAGAGGGAGATGTTGAAGGAGAGATATAAGAAGTAGGGAGAGACGGGGAGTCAGACAGTCCTCGGAGTTAGGAAACCCCTCAGAACTATCAACAATAGAGGGAAATAGAGGGAGGGAATCTAGTTAAGCTGATGAAAAATTGTTAGAGATATAAACAGGAGGGTAATAAGATGAAGAAGAAGAAGTGACTTTCATCTTATAAGATAAGAACATAATTTTAGCACATCCTACGGAGGCAATTGAGTGAATCGGAGAGCTAGAGGAGTAATTATGTGAGCTAATATGATAATACAGAGAACTAAAGTACTGTAACATAGAAATGGGGTTACAATTAAAAACTAAAGAGTAGACTATCACTCATGAGCATAGAATAAAATGAACAAGCATAGGAATTTGAATAGAAAAGTACCTTGCACCTGGTGGAATGGTCAGATAGCTCTTTTTCCTTATCCAATAGAAGGTTGTCAGAGTCAACCCAAGCAACGGTGATTTGTTTTTCTTTATCAGACGCACTCTTGGAAGTAATGGTCTCCTCTGCTAACTTGGGAGACGAAGAAACCTGAACAACAAGTTTGTATTTAATCCCACTCAGAAGAGAAGTGTGGGTTAACACTCCATGCTGGCCAAGTGCTGTCTTTGGATGAGGAGGAAGGGAAGATAACCTTAGGAGCTGAACTGATCGGCATTTTCAAAGATGGAGGTCAGGCTGACTCATCGAAGGAATGGGATAGGGGACAGTAGGGGAAGCACCAGATATAGTATAAGGCTATTGATTTGGGGGGGGGGGGGGGGGGGGGCTACTTTTAGAGAAGCTTGGGGTGAAGAGAGAAGGTTTAATCCAAACTAGATCAGGGGGCCTCAATGGCGATAGAGCCGTACCCACAAAAACCACCCCAACCTTCTGTTAAAAGAGTAGTTTATATTCCCACAAGACCCTCCTCTAGAACTACTCTTGTGAGTAGTAAGGAGCTTAGCAGTAGCAATGTAGGGTTTGGACGAGGAGTCTTCATTAAAAGAGCCAGACATTTGAGTATCTTCCATATTAATAAAATGGTTAGCATAAACCATGAGAGCTGTAGGAATCGAAGATGTAGAGTCATGATAAGTAACCGAAATAGAGAATGATGAATCTCCAATCTTTACAGTGTAAGTTGAGACTCAATCGTCAAGAGGAGTGCATAAGAATTTGACCTCGACATGTAGGCACCCAGAAGCTAGAAAAGAGATAGACGAGTTGCAAGTGAGGTCACCAATACACTTAGTCATGCCCGTAACAAAATGCGGGGTATCGTAGAAAGGGGGAAGACCTAAGATCGAAACTTTAGTTGGATGAGATTGTATAGCTGGAAGAGCCGATCCTGAGAAAGGACATTTACGAATCAATAGATTAACCGAGCCAATAGAGAAGGATTTTTAAGCCACTAAATCTAGTAAGATCTTAGGAGTTGGGCATTTGATGACAATATCACCATTGGAGCAAGCATTAACATCTCGAGTTCAATCCAACACATTACAAGTGTTGCATAAAAAAGAGTCTAAAGTAGGGTTGGATATTGTTCCGAACAAATAGAAAACACCATAACATTCCAAATTATCTCTTTTAGAGATAAGTTCCAGTGAAAGGTCGCAACAAACCACCAAAAGAGGAGAAGGAGACTTCAGGGTAGAAGTAATTGACCAAAGTTGAGATGACAAAGGCGTAGGAAGATGCGCAAAGGAGTCTCATAGTTTGACTCGTTTGGATTTTTTTGGCATTAATATCAGCGAGCTTAGATTGGAGAGAGGGAAAATTGAGAGCCGAATTTTCTAAAATAGGAGAACCCATCTGATGGCCAAGGAGATGCTGAAGAAAGAAGCATCTATTCTAGGAGTGATCCAGCTTGTCACAAAAGAGGTACTTCATCTTGTTCCCATAAAAAAAACTGGAAATACCCGGTTTGTAGGCATCGAAAGCAATAAGGAGAAGAGTTTTATTTCGGTGTAGAAGATGAGGAGACGGAGAAAGATGAAGAAAAGGGACGAGAATTTCTGCCAATAGGAATCTGTGGAGCTTTCTCAAAGGTGGGTCCAAACGGAAGAACGGGCTTTCCATAATATTACACATTTTGATTTGTCCTTTTTTTTCCTTTACAACCTCCACCCAAGTTTTGGCCATATAGAAGCCCACGACCCATGGGAGGGAAGAACAATGAGAGGAGAGAGGACAAAATAACAGCTAAAATAAAATTTGACAAAGACAACTTATAACAAGTAATGTAGAGATCAGAGAAGAAGAAAGAATAATAACACACAATAGCAAACAGCATAAACAACTCATTATAATGGAAACTTACTAGAAAATAAAAAGGATCAGTAGATCCCTAACAACAGGTTACGAGGACAAAAGGAGAAGAAATCATCAACGAATACCACAAAGAGCAAGTAAAACAACACAAATCAAAACCATAAAAATTAGGGAAGAACAACAATATAGTTAATAAAGATCAAGAATTGCCCAACAGAGGGGTACTTACAGTGAAGTAAGCAAAGGTAATATACAAAATCGAGATTGGGTACGATGATAATCGACAAATGCCGCCACCACAAAATGAAGAATAGAAGGAATCAATCATAGAGCTCACATATTAGAGAGAAAAGGCAGGAACCCGGCGCAAGATCCAGATCTAGAAGATCCCAAAACTAGAATGATTAGAGCTCACATATTAGAGAGAAAAGGCAGGAACCCGGTACGATGATAATCGACAAAATCCATATCTAGAAGATCAAGAAGAGAATGATTGGAACATGATGTTGGAGGGTATATGCTGCTTATTTTGGTGTGGGAGCATACAGATAGTGAGTTTATATTTGAAGGAAACTACTAAAGATCTAAACTTTGATCATCGCTGTAAAAAGTGGTTAAAGCTCCTGAGATTGGATCTGGATCGTTGATTAAACACCTTGATCTAAATCTGACGGTTACTGAAGTAGCCGATGAACCTGCAAAAAGCCTCAAACACTGGGAGTGGCCCTGGTGACAGACCTTCCGATGCTTAAGTCAGAACCAGAGAGAGAAAGAGAGTTTGAGAGAGAAATTGCAGATTACCTTCTGACTGAGGAGGGGAGAAAGTATTTATAGGTCTGAGAAATAGTTAGGAGATTGTATGAACCCATTAGATTGATATGAATCTATTATCTCTTGTTGATTCTCTCCCTAAAGAGATAGACTATCTTGTTTGGAGATAAGAGATTTGACTTACAGCCCTCATGGGCTGGGTGTCTCTCATAGTGTGCCCAGTCACTTTTAATGGGCTTGAAAACGGTTCATGTTTTGTAGATGAGCCTGAGGAAGGCTCAGACCTGCTAAAAAGGCCTGTTATGGTTGACCTGACCGTAGAAGCTTTAGGATATGTGTTGGAATCGTACGACCCTGATTTACTATGACTTTTTATATTACCATAAGCCCCCCCATTCCCGGAAGGCAACAATCTTAGCTTTTAGGGATGATTGGAGATACCTGTAACTGATCAGAAGATTTTGGAGGCGGCAAATATTTTCCTAGACTTTTTTGAATTTTTGGGAATATTCTATGATTTTTTCATATTTTAATAACTTTTCCCCAATTAGTAATTTTTTTCTTCAAAATTTTTAATTAATTATTCCAATTTTTAATTATTTTTCGGAAATTTTAATTATTTTCCGAATTTAATAAAAAATTTCGAATTTTTAATTAAATTTTTTGAATTTTAAATGACTTTTGGGGATTTTTTATTAATTTATCTTACCTTGCACGAATATTGGAGCAATCCTGTGTGTTGATCATGACTTGGCTTGCCCGCTGATGAGATCGAGTGGTCATAATTTAGGCGCTGTGATAAAGGGGGTAACGTGGCACAATCTGGAGCATCCATTAGGCTTAAGCCCCGTCCGCTGTGTGTAGTGGAGGGTTAAGAGTCAAGCAGAATGGAGATGGCAATGTGGCTTCATTTCATGCGTTGATCTTGCTCTAGCACGCATTTTGGAGTGATCGGGAGGATGATAATTGAAGTAGAGCGGTAAGGATGAATAAAGCGATGTGGCTACATCTGGTGCGCTGATCACGTGTGCACATGCATTTCTGAGTGATCAGACGACTGTCAACTATTGCGAGAACCCGCTAGCTCGCTCCATTATTCTTTTTTGGATTTTGGGGCTTCGGCAACCATCTTCCTTGGGTGACCAAGGATTTCATCGGGCTAGGACTTTGGTGAGGAATCCCTTACGTCGATCTGAGGCTTTGTCGACCACTACCTTCGTCAAGCAAGGTGGTTTGACGAGCTAGGTCTTTGGCAAGCACTGCTTTGGGGGAGCTACTCCTTGTCGAGCTTGTTTTGGGTGAGCTACTCCTTGCCAAGCTCATTTTTGGGCGAGCTACTCCTTATCGCGCTCATTTTGGGCATGCTGCAATCTTCTTCGGCAAGATGAGGTCTGGGTGAGCTCCATTTTGGTCGAGCTGCATTCTCAGCATGCTTCGTTTTAGTCGAGCTACTCCCCACCGAGCTCATTTTGGGCGAGATCATTCTCAGCGAGCTTTGTTTTGATCGAGCTAACACCTTCTTGACAAGCTCTATCATGGGCGAGCTACTCCTCGACGAGCTCATTTTGGGGGAGTTCATTCCCAGCGAGCTGAGGTCTTGGTGAGCACCCTCTTTGGCAAACAGAGCTTTTGGGCGACCAACAATCCTCATTGACCTCTTTTATGGTCGACCAGCAGATTTTGGTGATCAAGAGCTTTGTCGACTGTGAGCTTGGGTTGCGATCGACTTACCAAACCAACACTAGTTGATTTTTCGTCGCCGGGTTGGAAGCTTGATGTCAAATTCAGGGGCTTCAAGCTAGTGTTCAGTTTCTAGCTAACCTTTGAAGGTTGATATTGGGTTCAGATTGGAAAGCTTTTGTAGAGCTTGAAGTTGGGTTTCGAAGCTTTTGAGGCTAGCTAAACTTGGTGTTGGTGGAGTTGAAGCCTGGAGATGAAGATGGATTGGCTGCTTTATTGATCCTGTCGATCTGGCTAAGCTTCGTGTTGGTGGTGCTCAGAGCTTGTGCTTGATCTGTCCGAAGTCTTTTACTGTCTATGCATGAGTGCTTCGACATCGGGTTAATTTCGGCTAACTTCGTAGTTTGGAGAATGATCAAGTGGTGCTTGGGTTGGAGTCATGGTTCGATCATCACTAATTTCGAAGTTGGGTTTTCGTTCAAGTTTTGAAGCCTTTGTTATTTTGCTTCAAGGGAGCTTTTCATTGTTTTGTGCTTGTATGTCGATATATATATATATATATATATATATATATATATATATATATATATATATATATATATATATATATATATATATTCGTACACACAAAGTTCATTTTTTAATCCTCGGCTTTTAGATAAACAAATAGGATCTTTTTGGTGATTTTGGCTTCTTGTGCTTGTCAACTCGTTCTATCGAGATTAATCTAAACTTGTTCAATCAAGTGCTTAGTTGACCACTCGTTTTGTTGATCAAGCGTCCCGTCGCTCATTTTGTTGAACCGCTCTTTGGTCGATAAAGCATTGTGTTGTTCACTTATTTTTTTCGATTGAGCATTTCGTTGTTGAATGAGTGTTCCATTGGTCTCAGAGCTGAGTGTTTTGATCTTTGGGTCTTGTGTATGTAGCTGACCTGGAAGAGCTATTGCAAGAATAAACTTCAAAAGGTGGTTGGAATGTGAACTTGTTGTTTGATCCCAACAAGTTTGTTGAGATAATTGTAAGACGGGGTTGAACGTTAAACTTTCTATTTGCGCTAGCAAGTTTTGTAGATGCAAACGTGAGATGGAGCTGAACGATAGAACATGCTGTTTATGCCCAGCAAGTTTGGAGAAAACTATGAGATTATGTTGGACATAGAGCTTGCTATTTGATTCCAGCAAGTTTGTGGAGATAACTCTGAGATGGAGTTGGATGTTTGAACTTGCCATTTGTGCCCAACAAGTTAGGAGAGACAACTCTAGAAGGAGTTAAACATAAAGCTTCCTGTTTGATCCCAGCAAGTTTGTAGAAACAACACTGAGATGAAGTTGGTCGTAGAGCTTGTCGTATGATCCCAACAAGTTTGGAGAGACAACTCTGAGATGGAGTTGAACAATTGAACTTGCTGTTTGCACCCAGCAAGTTTGGAGAGGCAACTTTGAGATGGAGTTGGACGTAGAGCTTGATGTTTGATCCCATCAAATTTGTAGAGACAACTTTGAGATGGAGTTGAATGTTTGAACTTGCTATTTGTTCCCAGCAAATTTGGAGAGGCAACTCATAGACGAAGTTGATGTAGAGTTTGTTGTTTGCGTCCAACAAGTGAGTAGAGGCAACTCTAGGACAGGGTTGGACGTAGATGTTTCCGTTTGAACCCAGCAAGATTGTTAGAGAAAACTCTGTAACGGAGTTGAACGTTGAACTTTCTGTTTGCATCCAGCAAGTTCATAGAGACAACTCTCAGAAGGATTTGATGTTGAACCTGCCATTTGCGCCCAACAAGTTTGGAGAGAAAAATCATAAATGGAGTTGATGTAGAGCTTGCTGTTAGCGCCCGACAAGTGAGTAAAGGTAACTCTAGGATGGGGTTGGACGTAGAGCTTACCGTTTGCACCCAGCAAGCTTGTTAGAGATAACTCTGTAATGCAGTTGAACGTTGAACTTGTTGTTTGCGCCCAGCAAGTTCATAAAGGCAATTCTCAGACAGAGTTGATGTTGAATCTGCCGTTTGCGCCTGAAAAGAGAGTAGAGGCAAATCTCGGACGTAGTTGATGTTCAACCTGTTGTTTGTATCCAGCAAGTTTTGTAGAGGCAAATTTTTAATCGAGTTGATGGAGAGCTTGTTGTTTGATCTCAGTAAGTTAATAAATGCAACTCTTTGATGGAGTCGGACGTTTGAACTTACCGTTTAATCCCAACAAGTTTGTAGAGGCAACTCTAGGATGAAGTTGATGTTAAACCTGCCATTTGCACACATACAGCAAGTTCGGAATCCAACTCCCTTCTAGAGTTGCTCCTACAACTAGCTCAGTACAAAACGACAAGTCCGGAGTCCAACTCTCTCCAAGAGCAGCTCATATGACTAGTTAACATTTCTTATTTTATGAACAACAAGTCTCTTTACAACTGCAGAATTATAATGAGTTAAGGAGTTATTGATGGAGCATGAGCGGACTACGGAAGGCATCGAACTCATTGTTTGAAGTCAACGAGTTGTTGACATAGCTCGAGTACCGAGCAAGGTGTTGAACTCATTGGTTGGAGTCAACGGGTTGCTGGTGGAGCTCGAGTGGTGAGCAGGGCATCAAACTCGTTGTTCAGAGTCAACGAGTTGCTGATGGAGCTCGAGCAGTGAGCAAGGTATCGAACTTATTGTTTGGAGTCAACGGGTTGCTGATGGAACTTGAGGGGTGAGCAAGGTATCAATCTCATTGTTTGGAGTCAACAGGTTGCTAATGGAGATCGAGCAGTTAGCAGCATGTCGAACTCATTGTTCAGAGTCAACAAGTTGCTGATGGAGCTCAAGCGATGAGCAAAGCATAGAATTCGTTGTTTGCAGTCAACAAATTTTTGGCGGAGCTCGAGCGAAGAGCAAAGTGTTGAACTCATTGTATGGAGTTAATGAGTTGTTGATGGAGCTCGAGCGGTAAGCAAGACGTTGAACTCGTTGTATAGAGCTAATGTGTTGTTGATGGAGCTCGAGCGGTAAGTAGAGGACCGAACTCGTTGTTAGGAGTCAATGAGTTTTTGATGGAGCTCGAACGAAGAACAAGATGTTGGACCCATTGTATGGAGTTAACGACTCGTTGACAGAGCTCGAGGAAAGAGCAGAGTGTCAAACTCGTTGTTTGAAGTCAACGGGTTACTGATGGTGCTCGAGCAAAGAGCAAGGTGTTGAACTCGTTGTATGGAGTTAACAGGTTGTTGATGGAGCTCGAGGAAAGAGCAAGGTGTTGAACTCGTTGTATGGAATTAACGAGTTATTGATGGAGCTCGAGCGGTAAGTAGGACGTCAAACTCATTGTATGGAGCTAACAAGTTGTTAATGGAGCTAGAGCAGAGAGCAGGGCATTGAACTCGTTGTTCGGAGTTAACGAGTTGTTGGAGAAACTTGTTCCAGGTCTTATCGATATTGAAGTGAAGTCCTTTGTGTTTGTTCAACATTGAAGTAGTTTCATTCTTCTTTCTGCTGACAAGTAGTCGTGTATACTGAACGATGTCTTCGGAACATCAAGCATGCTTTCCTTGGCAATACATTGTGCTTAACAGAGTTAGGACTTGTCCGTTTTTGCGGTGCGTCACTTGAGACGGAGTTGGAGCTTGCTCAAGTGAAGGTGGTAGGAAAGACTTGGAGCTTTCCCGCCTAAGGAAAGCTTGTCTTCAATTTTATCGTTAAGAGTTGAGGCAGCCCTAGGGAGCTGTTAGCTGGCTGGAGGCCAGTGAAGAGGTTTGTGTCTCTTTCTATCGTGTAGCCGGAAGGACGACTTGTAGGACAGCTTGTTGTATAGTGTTTGCAAGACTTTTGTAGCTATTCATAGGCATGAGACGTAGACTCATTGTGTTTTGCAGTTGTAACGAGACTTATTGTTTGTGAAATAAGAAATCTTTTACATGCATGTGCCTTATTCTGTGATTCGTCATCTTGGGGGTTGGCTAGTCGTGGGAGCTTCTCTTGGGGAGAGTTGGGCTCCAGACTTGTCGTTTTATTCTTAGATAGTTGTAGGAGCAACTCCAGAAGGGAGTTGGACTCCGAACTTGCTGTATGGGTCCTCCAACGAATTTTGAGAGTGGCAACGAGTGGCGAGTTGAATTCCGAACCTTGCTTTTTTGCAAGTTTGTTTGAGTAACTACAATTCACGATTTTGGACCTATAATATGTCTTTAAGGAAATTTAACAAGTTTCAGGAACAGATCGAATGACGAGTTGAGCTCCAAACGTGCTTGATTGCAAGTTGCTAAAGCAACTTCGAGCCATGGGTATGGAATCCGAACTTGTTGTTTAGACAGTTAACATGTTGCAGGAGCAGATCGAATGACGAGTTGAGCTCTGAATGTGTTTGATGTAGGTTGCTAGAGATACTCCGAGCCATGGGTATGGTGTAACGCCCCGAGGCCGGCTCAGCTGGGCACCCGGCTACACGTGCGCGCATGCGAAAGAACGGACACAAAACTCTAGCCACGCCCACCACAATCACCATCAAAAGGTGGGTATACCCTATAGGTAACCTTTCTCATTTGGCTTTCCTAATATATATTCACACCCTCTTCTCTCACATCCGATATGGGATTAAATCCCCTAGCCAAGCCACGTCATCACATGGCAGCCCACTTCTCCTTCTTTATTTCTTTAATTTAATTCCCATTTTCATAAGCCCTATAATTCAACTCTATAGGTACTTTGATTAATTCATTAATCCAAGCCTCCTATAGAAATCTCACGGATATGGACTCCGAACTCGTCTTATAAGAATGGTGAGTTGAGCTTTGAACGTGCTTTATTGCAGGTTGCTTGAACAACTTCGAGCCACGGATATGGACTCCGAACTCGTCTTATAAGAAGCTTCTAATGAGTTTTTGGTATCGTTTTTAGGTATAAGCTTGGTATTTAACTCATTGTATGCATCTATAGAGTTGTACAATAATTCTGCAAAAATTAATACTAAATTTTATTGAAAAATAAAATTAAGTGACTGCTCTAATGACTGACCTTTATTACATGCAGTGGCCGGTAGCGAAAGTGGTCTTTATTGAAAAGTAAAACTAAATAGCTGCTCTAATGGCTGGCCTTTATTAGAAAATATTGAAATATAAAGAGAAGGTGGTTGTTAAGTGCTCTTATTGATGTTCATGAGGTATTCCACATTCCAAGTCTCTGCTGATATCTACTTGCCTCCTAGGTATTCAAGTTGATGAGCTGCTAGACGAAACACATGGTAGACCTTACCTAGACTTGCCTGTTTTGGAGCGAGCCTCCCCTTGTTTTGCAGAAAAAGGGGGAGATCTTCAATTTTACCAATGTATTTTGGCAAGACTATTTCTTTCCGTTGAACGAGCGGAGTGGCTTTGGGCGAGGGATTCAAGTCTGTTACTATCTTATGAGTAGGAAAAATTTGAACCTTGTAGGAGATGAGTTGGCAGGTTTTGAGGTTCTTGGTAGGATTGTCTATGGCAGTGGCTTCAAGCTTGTTTACGAGCTTGGAGTTATTATGACTACTTTCTGGCGGTAGCTCTATTGCATCGAAAGGGAGAACCAAGCCCCCCATTGTAGTGGCGTAGCATGCTCGTGCTTCTTGTTGGCTTCCTACAACATGGCGTACACTTGCTGCTGCTGGGAACTTCAATTTCATGTGGTAGGAGGAAGCAACTGCATGAAAGGCCGCCAGGCTGGGACGACCGAATATTGTGTTGTACGCGGCTTTAACGTCAACTACCATAAAGTCCAGTGCTTTCGTTCGAGTAGTGGGAGCTTTTCCTGCTGTCACATAGAGTGTGGTTATTCCTTCAACTTGAACGGGTGCACCTAAGAAGACGTGGAGTGTATAGCCGGCTGGCTTAAACTGGTCCCGGGAGAGCTTGAAGTAGTTGAAAGTGTTCTTGAAAATGATGTTTACTGAGCTGTCATTATCTACAAGGTTGTGTTGTACCTTATAATTTTTCATGCAAAGGTTTATGACCAATGCGTCGCAATGAGGTGCTCATACACCTTCTAAGTCCTTGTCGGAGAAAGATATCGGGACCCCGGTGCTCTTGGCAGGCGAGATGTTATGTACTTAGTTGACTTCCCTCACGAAGGTTTTGCAGGAGGAGTTGAAATCTCTACCCATAGGGCCTCTGTGAATGGAGTGGAGAATGGCCATGTGTTCTGAGTCTTGGGATTCAAAGGGTCTCTTTTAACGTTTATTAGCCCCCGGTGCCAGAAGGGTTTCAACATTGTTATTTTGTTGAACAAATTGAAAGAGATAACCCAGGCAAATCAGGCCTTCAAGTTATTCTTTGAGGGCTCGGCAGTTGTCGATAGTGTGTCCATGGTCTCTATGAAATTCGTATAACTTGTTCCTGTCTCTTCTTTTGCTAGATGTGGGCATCTTGGGGGAAGGTAGATTATTCCGTCACTCTCAACTTCCATGAGGATGGCTGACACACTTGCGTTGAGGGGAGTGAACTTGTCAAAGCATGGTGCTGGAGGAGGATGACGTTGACCTGTGTCATCTTTTTGAAACTTCCTAGATCCTTCCTCTCTTGTATTTTCCTGTTTGTTCCCGAAAGATGAATTATTCTGGCCTTGAGGATAAAGAGCTTCCTCGGTTCTGATATGCTTGTTACTCCTTTCTAGGAGCTCGGTGAAATCTTTAGGAGGTTTTTTCACGATGGAGGCTTTCTAGAATTTGAGAGTGACATTGTGGCAGAAAGCGGTAGCCACCACTAATGAGTCTATGGAAGAGATGAACCTTGCTTCGGCTGTGAAGTGTTTGACAAAATCTTTCAACAGTTATCTGTCCTTTTGCTTTAATTCCAATAGGGAAGCACTTAGTTTTTTAGCTTTGTGGTTAGTAACGAAGTGCGTTATGAAGATCTCCTCGAGCTTGTTGAAGAAGAATATTGACTCTGGAGTGAGGCAATAATATCATTCCCTTGCTGATCCTTTCAAAGTTGCGGAGAATGTTCGGCACATGAGCGCATCGGTTACGTTGTAGACCAACATGATTGTTTTAAAACTTTCAATATGGTCAGCCGGGTCAAATTCACCATTGTATTATTCGAATTGAGGACCTTTGAAATTATTTGGAATAAGTGCATCTATGATGGATTTTCTTAAAGGAGGTCGACTGGGGCGATGAGCCCTGCTAGAGCAGTTCCCTTCATTCTTTATATGTTCCAGGCGGTCCTCTACCTCTCGGATGTGGCGAATGACTTGGTCGTCCTTCCTCTTGGATCTGGTTGAGTCGCTGGATTCTTCTTCTCTCGAAGGAGTAGAGTGGCGGCTCCATGAGCATCGACCCTGATCTTGAATACCTCGGATGTGTCATGCTTGAAGTTTTTCAGTTGGCCCTAATGACTGGGGCCTCTTTCTCTTTATTCCTCTCAGGATGCTTTTGACTCTCATGAGTCGGGCTTCTTGATGTATCTAATTTTTATATAAATATTTGTACTCATTTACCCATAAAAAATTGCTTGTATTCATCTATCTTATTTATAATTTATCTTATTTCCATAGATTTCAATTAATTAAGTATTTTTTGAAGGAATAAGATATTTTGATGCAAAAGTTGAATATATTCAATAAAAATTAACAAAGAAAATAAGGAGAATTGATTGATTAATTTTTATTGATTTGTTGAAATTTGAATTTTACAATTTGGCCATGTGAAAAGCAAAATATAAATTTTAAATTGCCAATAGAGGTGAAAATGAAATAAACAAATTTAAAAAGGGTTTAATTGAGCTAATGTGATTATTAGTTAGTTTAATTAATTTAAACTAATTAATTTTAATTTTATTTTGTTTAAATTCTATATTCTGATTTTATTTTGTGTGTGCAGCACGTGTTTCAAGAAAAATAAAGAGAAGAAAAAGAAGCAAAAAATAAAGAGCAAATCAAATAAGGAAAGAAATGAATGAAGATGTGGGGTTTTCTGCAAAAATAAACCTTGATTCCCACGTACGGATCCCTATAAATAGAAGAGCCAAAAGCTATAGAGGGACACACAAAACGAAGAGGAAGAGCGACAGCTACTTCTAACAAAAAAAAAGAAAAAAAAAAGAGAGAGCTTCAAGACAAACAGAGAGAGAGAGAGGCGTTGCGAAGTGGGTTGGCGGCTCAGCTGCCAAGGCACTGCGTCAAACGACGTCAGTGCCAAGTTAGAGAAGCAGACAGAGAAGGACAGAGGAAGAGAAAGCAATGTGCGGCTCTGTGCTGACGTGGGTGCGTGGTTCGAAGCAGGAGAGAGAAACAGAGGCACTGTTTTGGGCACTCTAATTTGCGGCTCGACTTTTGAGGCGTCGGTTTGCAAAGTTTTTCTTTTACAAAAACAGTTCTTTCTATATCTCTTCTTTTTTCTATTTTTATTATGCACTACAAGAAAGTATTTGTTAGTTGCAACTTTATTATAAACTAATTTTATTTTTCTAGGACTTTGATGTAGCCTAGTTTTGATAACACAAATTTTAAATTCCATTTTATTTTTCTGTTTTTTCGTGGTTGTGTGTTTGATTTTTGTTCTTTATGCTTACAATTGTTTGGCAAACTTTTGTATGATCTATTAAATCATGGAGAGACCGAACTGGTAATTTTTGATTTCGAATTAATAAAATTAAACACCGTTATAAGAGCGAACTGCTGTTAATGTGACCGTTAAGAAATCCATAGATCTTAATGAATTTTTAATTAGTAATTTGTGCATGAACTATAAAAAATAATTAGTTGAGAATATTTTTGATATTGCTTGAAAAAGAATATTGAATAATTTGGGGATTCTTTTTTGTGAGGTAGGGACTTACCCTACCTTTTCCCCTCAAAAAAAAATAATTTGGGGATTTTGGTCTACAACTTGAAAAAATAATATTTTTATTCACATGGAGTTATAAATTATGTGGGATTAACCATGTGAAGTCCAAAGCCCTAGAATTAGTTTTTGCAATTAATAAACAACAAAATTTCATATTCCGCTCCTTTTTAATTAATTCAGTTAGTTCTTTCAATTAATTTAATTTAGTTGCTTTCTTTATTGAATTTCGATTTTCCAAATAGTAGTTAATCTAGTAAATTTTGGTACTCGATAAAATAATTAGTCCTTGTGGGTTCGACACTCTTTTCACTTATCTATATTACTTGTTGCAATTGTTTACACTTGCAAATATTCACATCAAGTTTTTGGCGCCATTGCCGGGGACTAATTATTTCTTTATTGATATTGATAATTACTAGATCGTTACTAATTTGGATTTTTCTTCTTCTTATTATTATTATTTTAATTTTTAGTTTTTCTATTTTTTTATAGCTATATTTTAGGACATACAAGTGTATCATCATGGCAAACGAGAGTAATGGAGAAGAAAATAAGGCTTTGAGAGACTATGCTATTGTAACCCCCCGAATTCCAAATAAGCATGAATTCGAATTTCCACATGATTTTTACACTTCACTTCGTACAATTTTACAAGGAATTTAAAACTTTATTACAACAAGATCTCTTACAACAACACGTATTGGAAAATAAATGAATTACAACAATGATAAATATACAATTGTAACAACTTTAGCATTTAAGTAATCATCAGCATCAAATTCTTCTTTATATCTTTTTGTAAATTCCAAGTCCTGCATATGAAACTGTGGGCACGTCAGTTGCTTACAACCGACGCAATATTATACACGGCCATCCTCGCTATGCCGAAAATATAACGATTCTTTAATACTTTAACAAACACAAATTTGATCACAAACAAAGCTAAAGAGGGACTATTCTATTGATGTCGTGTGTGCTTGTGCACTTAATCTTAATGCAGTTATTTAGATTTCATGACACTAATGCACACTTGTTCGAACTTATGCATCCCATTCTACATAAATCCGAGGGCAAGCTCTTAACCGTTCTTCATCTTGTAGGGTTGAATCCCTCGTTATGAGCTTAACTACTACGGTAACTAAGGTAAGTATCTTAGATGTTTTATGAGTTACGAGTCCATGTCCAGACAGCCTGGAGGGGAATCCCACGTCATGACATGATGCATCATGTAGACAACCTATGGACAACTCGCCTCCGTCATGGGACAATGGCACTACGTAGTCTCCAAGCACCCCATAAGCGTCACCACGATCCCGATAATTCCGGAGATAGATTCACGTCATGACATGACGTATCATGTAGACAGCCTGTGAAAATTCTCACACCGTGAATCCAAGGCCCTCATACTTGTGTTTTTCTCTTATTATCATCACATCTCCACTACAGTGCCTGTCCTTAAGTTTTTTAGTTCGTTTTAGAAGAAAATCATCACAACCTAGAGCTAGCTTACCCTACCGGACTTAAACCAAACAAAAGAGACAGTCAGCCCATATTGGCTACTTCTCAAGAGATGCTCAACCCACACTGGTTAGCTCTCAAATTCATAATAACAATTACCGGTTTCTAAGGGTTTCGCCTAGCTTCTAGATTCCAACAACTATCTCGTTCTAGAGATCAACAATATGTTATATTCAATCAAAATAATATTTCAATTTCTTTATTCACAAATTTTTCCTCAAAGAAAACATTTCTTTATAATCTCAAACATGAAGTAACTCACTTCAACTGTCATTATTAATTTAATCACTTATAGCATTGTGTGCAATTCAAATATTATTTTAATCAAATGTTAATAACCATAAAATCTCATCAAGAAGAAATCTAATTGCATTCCAAATTTTCATCTTTTCCTTTAATTATACAAGAGTCACATTTTTAATATAAAAATCACTTCTAATTCTCACAAAATATATCAAAATATTGTGGAAATATTTTTTTTATAAAGTGTAGATGATTTTAGAGAAATAATAGTATTTTTTTCCAATTTTTTATGCTCTTAGAAACTCATAAATATGCCAAAAATTGAAAATGCATTAAAAATGGCCAAGCCAGGATTCGAACCCACAACTAACCCCTCCGCCTAGCTACAGTAATATACCCAAAGTGCACCCGAGGACCATAAATCCAAGAGTGACTAACTGATAGAATATTACTTAAATAGTTTGTGTATGCATTGTACTGCATTTTTATTTATGATTTGTTGAGCTAGAAAATTGATGATAGTAGCAAAATGTGCATCATGTATTAGATTTATTCATAATTTCAGAATGTTCTAACAGAACTCAGAGTATGCAAAGAAGCAAAGGCTTAAGGCTCAATAGCAATGTAGCAAAGCAAACTTATGCACTGTATACATAAGACTGAAGTAGCAAAGAAGCAAAGGCTCAATAGCAATGTAGCAAAACAAACTTATGCACTGTATGCAATTTTATTTAAGCTTTACTGAGATAGAAAATTGATGATAGTAGAAAAATATGCAGCATGTATTAAACCTTAAAAACTCTTATTTTGACAATGAAATAAAATTTTCTCCTAAATTACATTAAAGATTTCACATTATCAAATTTCCAAATAGAAAGTTGTCTTTCGTCAAAACTTCTTTATAAAAAAATTCCTTATACTCATAAGACAAATACTAGTGAGACTATTTCCACATTTCTTTACTACATTAGCATTTTAAAACTATTTTCATACATGTCACATTGTCTTGACTCTTATAAAAATATTCTACCCTGCATCAATTTTCATTCCAATAATTCCCTACATGATAATTACTCTTTCTCTTTCTATTTTAGCAATAGTTCTAGTCATTTATTTGATTTACAATAGCATTTCAACACATCATAACACAATTAAATCAAGATCATGCCATCTACATTCATCATACCAAATCAAAATTTAACAATTAAACCATGTATCAACTAGCATGCATCATACTCCTAAATTAGAAAGGATTTAAGAAACACCCACCCAAAGAAGCATTGATGTATTCAATTAATCCCTAGAAATAAACTCCAAGAGAAGCTCCAATTTGCCTCCTCGAAATTCGTGCACAAAAAAAACCTCCAACTCCATTCGGCAGCAAAGAGAAGCTCCAATTTGCCTCATCAAAATTCGTGCACAAAGAAAACCTCCAACTCCATTCGGCAGCAAACAAAGACAGCACAGGAAAGTACTTCATCTCATTTTCATTTTCATATACATATATATGTATATACCTACATAACTATATATATACATGCTTATATATATATTGTATGGTGAAATTGAGTGGAGAAAGCAACAGGAATTTGGCTCGATGGGGAGGTTTCGGATCTGACAAAAAAGAAAGAAGGGAGAGATGAGGAGAGAGTGTAGGTGTGGGGTGATTATAAAGGGGATTTAGGAGATAGTTATATTAACTAATTGCCCACTAATACCCACTAATCCACTCATCAAGCCACTAATCTAATTCAAACATTTCCCTCCATTCCAAACACAGCCGGCCACTCTCTTCCCATGCTCAACACGTGCACGTGCATCTCACTTGCACACACTTCATTCATACATATACATACATATAATTAATTTAAAATATAGGTTCATAATATATAGGAAATGTTTAAGTAAAGTTAGTTTAGTTTAATTATAAATTAGACTTATCATGCACAAATAAAATAAACACACATACTTTCGAAATATCATTTTGAAAAAGAATACGCCTAAATACGTGCACCGCAAACACATGCGTCACACTTAAAATATCAAAATATGAAATCGACTTTATCAACGGAAAAATATTTAAAGATAATCGAAATACAATATAAGAAAAATATATTTATTAATTTTTATATATTCTACAACGTAATCACTATGTACATAGAAAATACATGCATTGCACGTATAAAAGTATTTTAATTAAAATAAGATAAAAATGAATTTCTATTTATAAAAAAAATTCGAATAAGTCATAAAATAAATAATCAATACACATAGAAAATATTACACGTAGCGGTGAAAAATACATAATCGATACGTGCATCGATAACACGTATAAGGCATGTAAAAATACAGAGATTGGAATTTTATATTTGAGTTGACTCAAATAGGATAAAATAAATTTTGAGAATATGGGAAATGCATAAATAGTCGAAATCCAAAATACGTAGTGAACACGTTACAGATATTACTCGTAACGGTACAAAATACACGTGCGTAACACACGAGGACAAAATTGTCATTTCCAATTTTGCGGGGTGTTATAGCTATACCCTCGCTTAATGGAACAACATCAAGCATAAAGAGGCCGGTTATACAAGCTAACAATTTTGAGATGAAACCGACGATTATTCAAATGATTCAACAAACTGTTCAATTTTGGGGACTATCGCACAAGGATCCTTATGTTCACATTGCAAACTTTTTGGAAATTTGTGACACTTTCAAGCATAATGGAGTATCAGATTATGTAATTTGATTGAGACTCTTTTCTTTTTCACTAAGAGATAAGGCTTGGCTTGGCTAAATTTTCTACCACCGGGTGTTATTACTAGTTGGGAGGGACTTGCACAAAAATTTCTTGCTAAGTATTTTTCGCTGGCAAAGACAGCGAAGCTAAGAAATGATATTACCACATTCATTCAATTTGAGACTGAGTATTTTTATGATGCATGAGAGAGATATAAAGAGTTATTGAGAAAGTGTCCTCATCATGAACTACCGAAATAACTGCAAATTCAAATATTCTACAACGTTTTAGGAGTTACAAATCGATCTATGGTTGACGCAGAAGCTGGAGGTGCACTTATGAGCAAAACTCAAAAAGCAGCCTATGAACTTTTAAAGGAGATGACATCAAATAATTACCAGTGGTCTTCAGAGAGAACAATGCCAAGAAAAGTGGCTTGAGTTTTTGAACTTGACCCTATTACTACTTTAACTGCACAAATTGCTACTTTATCTAAACAATTAGGTAATATGAATGTTAATTCTATTCAAACTAATATTATTTGTGATCATTGTGCAGGAAATCACTTAAGTGCAGATTGCCAAGTGGGGAACCTTTTTGCTCCATCAAATGCCGAACAAGCAAATTTTGTGTCAAACTTTCAAAGGCAAAACAACCCTTATGCAAACACATACAATCCAGGATGGAGAAATCACCCCAACTTTTTTGGGAGCAATAATCAAGGAGCAATAAGACCACCTTAAAATTTTTCACAACAACAAAAGAAGCCGACACTTGAAGAGATGTTCATGCAATACATGCAAAAAAAAGATTTGATGATACAAAATAATATGGCTTCAATTCACAACCTTGAGGCTTAAATTGGTCAACTTTCAAATATTCTTAAAGAGAGGACAATAGGAACCTTACCCAGTAACACAGTGACTAATCCCGAGGAGCATGTCAAAGCAATAACACTTAGAAGAGGGAGAACAATTGAGCAGCCACAACAAGAAATTGCCGAACAAAATGTGGTTGAAAAGCAAAGTGAGATCGAGCAAATTGTGGAGGAACAAACGCAGCAGGTGGCCAATCACCATTCTAAGAAGGATAAAGGAGGTTCAAGCCAAACAATTTCAGGGGAGTTTAATTCTAACACTTATCCTAATTCTCTTTATGATCCACCTATTCCTTTTCCATAAAGACTTAAAAAGAATAAGCTTGATAATCAGTTTTCAAAATTTTTAAATATTTTCAAGCAACTGCATATTAATATTCCTCTTATTGAAGCTTTAGAACAAATGCCTAAATATGCTAATTTTTTGAAGGATATTTTATCAAACAAGCGGAAGCTAGATGAGCATGAGATGTTGATGTTAACAGAAGAAAGTAGTGTAATTTTACAAAAGAAGCTACCACCTAAACTTAAAGATCCAGGGAGTTTTACAATTCCTTGCACTATTGGAAATTCTTCTTTTCATAAAGCACTATGTGATTTAGGAGCAAGTATTAATCTTATGCCATATTCTGTTTTCAGAAAATTAGGTATTGGAGAAGAAAAGGTTACCACAATTTTCTTGCAATTGGCGGACAGATCTATCAAATGCCCAAGAGGGATCATTAAGATGTTTTGGTGAAAGTAGACAAGTTCATATTTCCCGCAGATTTTATTGTGCTTGACATGGAGGAAGATGAACAAATCCCCTTGATTTTGGGGAGACCTTTTCTTGCCACAGGGAGAACATTGATTGATGTGCAACAAGGGAAACTTATTCTAAGGGTTGATAATGAGCAAATGACTTTTAATGTATTTAAATCCATGGAGCTTCCCTCAGAATTTCATTCATGCTTTCAAGTAAGCGAAGCCATGGGAGAAACACATTGGGATGAAATTGCTAAATTACCGTTAGAAGAATGCTTAACAACTTCAGAAACACTTGAATCAAAAAATGAAGAGATCTTGGAATGTGATAAATATTTGGAAGATACACCACTCATTTTCCCTTCACCATAACAACTCGAGCTTAAACAACTCGCATCTAGTTTGAGGTATGCATTTCTAGGTCAAAACTCCACTTTTCTTGTTATTATTAATGGTTCTTTGAATAATTTTGAAGAGGAGAAGTTGTTGAGAGTTTTGAGAGAACATAAAACAGCCTTGGGATGGAACATTTCTGTTATAAAGGGGATTAGTCCTTCAATATGCATGCATAAAATTTTAATGGAGGATGATTTTAAGCTTATAGTGCAGCCACAACGAAGATTAAATCTATCAATGCAAGAAGTGGTGCATAAGGAGGTCTTGAATCTTTTATATGCTTGTATTATTTATCCAATTTCAGATAGTGCATGGGTAAGTCCTATACATGTTGTGCCAAAGAAAGGAGGAATAACTGTAGTAAAGAATGACAATAATGAGCTAATACCAATAAGAACAGTCACGGGATGGTGAATGTGCATAGATTATCGAAGACTAAATAATTTAACTAGAAAAGATCATTTTCCACTACCCTTCATTGTCCAAATGCTAGAAAGATTTGCAGGCCACTCATACTATTGTTTTCTTGATGGATGTTCAGGATACAATCAAATTGCCATAGCACCAGAAGATCAAGAGAAGACAACCTTTACTTGCCCATATGGAACTTTTGCATATAGAAGGATGCCTTTTGGTCTTTGCAATGCCCTCGCCACATTTCAACGCTGCATGATGTCAATTTTTTCGGATATGGTTGAGAAGTTTATTGAAATTTTTATGGATGATTTTTCAGTTTTTGGTTATTCATTTGATATTTGTTTATCTAACTTAGCTTTAGTTTTGCAGCGTTGCAAGGAAACAAATATGGTTTTGAATTGGGAGAAATGTCACTTTATGGTGGAAGAAGGGATTGTGTTAGGCCTAACACCCCGAATTCCAAATAGGTCTGAATTCGAAGTTCCACATGATCTTTACACTTCACTTCGTATAATTTTACAAGGAATTTAAAACTTTTTATACAATAATATTCATATCAACACAGCGGAAGCAAATTACAACATATAGATGAAATCAATAACAATTTGAACATTTCTTTAAGCAACATTCCTTCTTTAGTCTTTTCATTGAATTTGTGCTGCATGGAAACTGTGGGCACATCAGTTGTATACAACTGACGCTATGATATAATACATCAAGTTCTTTTACTTGGAAATCACACACTTATTCACAAACAAAACTAAGGGGGACTATCTTATTGATGTCGTGTGTGAATGTGTACTTAGTCCTTAATGCAGTTACTTATATTTAATGACACTAATGCGCACTTGTTCGGATTCTATGCATCCCATACTATATAGGTCCGAGGGCAAGCCCTTAATCGTTCTTCATCTTGTAGGGTTGATTCCCTCGCTATGAGTTTAACTACTATGGTAACTACGCTAAGTATGCTAGATGTTCTATGAGTTACGAGCCAATGTCTAGACATCCTGGAGAGAATCCCACGTCATGACAGGACGCATCATGCAGACATCCCGTGGACAATTCGCCTCTGCCATGGACGATGGCTCTACATAGTCACCAAGCACCCCACAAGCGTCGCCACGGTCCCGATATTCTTGAGATGTATTCACGTCCTGACATGACGCATTATGTAGACATCATGTGAACACTCTCACACCGTAGATCCGAGCCCTCATACTGGTGTTTTTCTCTTACTTTTATCACATCTCCATCATATGTCTAATACTTAGATAATTGAATCATGAGTAAAAATTTACACTCTAGAATTAGCGTTACCTCTACATCGGTCTTAAATATCAATTGTTAACCACGACCCAATCTTGGTCTTTTAATATCACATTTCTCTTTCAAACTTTCATTTATGCCGATGTAAGTACTTAGCTAAAACTCTAGTTTCAATCTCTTTACATGTTCATCAAATGAGTGTTCATACTCAAAAATTTCCACATTTCATCGTGATCTTTGTATTTCATTTTCCATGCACATTTGCATAATTTAAACAATAATTTTATATTTAGCTACTCAAATTTTCCATATCAAAAATCTCATTTTTAATCTCTTACACAAAATTCATTATATTCAAAATATTCTTTTTCTTTAATAAATCAAGATCATATTCTAAGAATAACTTATCAAGTTCTTCTTCCCAAAATTACTTGTAATTCTCATTGTGATAAATCAAATATTGTAGAAATAATTTTCATGAAGTCTAAGTAATTTTAGAAGAATTCTAGTTTTTTTTCTCCCAATTTTTATGCACTTAAAAATACTCCAAAAAAAATCAAAATAGGAAAAAAAATCAAAATTACAAACAAAAGGCTAAAGGCCGGATTCGAACCCAGACCCAAATGCCCCCGCCTGTGAACAGTAAACGGCCCAAAGTGCACCCAACGACCAGAAAGGCCAGAGTGACTAACCGTTATAAAGGAAACTTAGATTATACTTAAAGTCTGGTTTTGGAATTTGATTAAAACTCGAATTTTCAATAAAACAGAGCCTCTTGCCAGACTCGAACCTAAGACATGTACCCCCGCCTAGCTACAGTAACATACCCAAAACGCACCCGAAGACCAGTAGGTCTTGAGTGACTAACCGATATAAGCTCGGGTTAAATATTTTTTGTATACACTGCAGTGTATCTAGTTCTTTCTTTAATAAACTCAATTTTCAAATCAACTTGTACTTTATAAAAATCTAAATCTTTTTCCAGAATGTATTACTTTGAAAAACAGTAAATTATATTTTCTTAGATTTCCAAAATTCTCATTTTTAATCACATAGTAGACTATTTCTCTTATTTCTCTTGAAAAAGTGGAACATTAATACATTTTCGACATTGAAAAATTCCTTTTCTAGATGGATCTTTTTATCTACTTGTTTCCCATTTATTCACATTATACTTGCACAATTTTTCTTCATTCTTTAACATAGTTAAAGTCTCAAGTTAAAATTTATCTTTTATAAACTCACTAATTTCTTATGATTCAAGAGATAATATATTTGACAATCAAGTGAATGTAAACTTACTCATACAATACAATTAAAATTCAACAATTATTGTAACTTTTCCATGCTAATCAATTTATTTCACAAATCATAGATGTTAATTTGCATTCTACAATCCATTCACAAGCACAGTTTCATACAAGCATGATTTCTCAAATTTATATGTACTCTAGCATGAAAATATAGTAATCAAGCATCATGACAACTCTTAATTATCACATTCCAATTTATTTTACTAATTTTTTTTTATGTAGATAAACTAGAGTTTCCTCTCTTTCTTACTAGTCTCTTCAAGCAAGTATATAGCAATTTTTCTATTTATTTCTAACATATTCAAAAATTAAATTCCTAGCATGGTATCTAAACTAGAAGTAGAGAAATCACCCACCTTTTGAATAAAACAAATAAGAAACTCCTAGAGTACTCCTTAAAAGCAGGATCATCTCCCTTCTCCTCCTAGTTTGGTGCAAATTTCGAGCTCTTCCTCCTTGCTAGTGTGAACCCGAGACTCCCCTTGATGTGCTAGTCGGCCACCCAAGTACAAGAGCACACAAACACACAACTCTCAATCTTTTCTTACACAACTCTATCTTTTCTCACTCAATCTTTTCCTCACACTTGCTTCTTTTTCTTTTCTCTTCTCTTTGAAAATTTCTAATGCAAGTAATGAAGAAGATAAGGGAGGGGTATTTATACACATTTCAAAAGTGAATGAAGGGTTGAGAAGAGTTTAGATGAAGGGCTAGGATACATTTGGGAGTTAGAAGAACTACCCATCATCTAGTAACCAAATCACCACTCTCTCCATCTCTCCCACCATTCCAAATGTGGCCGGCCAAGTCTTGTCCCCATTGCACGTGCATGTGCAATGCACGTGCCATCACATGCACACTAGTTTAAGTTGTACAATTATTAATTGTTCATTTATTTGTTACATGATCAAGTCTACACTACAAGTTGTATTAACTATTAATAAAATTAACTAGTGGACTAATTAGGTGGGCTAAAAACCATGGGCTCTTTAATTAATTAATTAATTAATTAATTAATTAATTTAAGTGGGCTAGAATTAGACTATTAGGCCTAAATATTAATAATAGGCTTTAATTTTAAAAGAGAAGAAAATATTTATTCATAATATTAAAATAATTTTTAAAGCTAAATACACATATTAAATTGCACGTGCAAAACACGTGAAAATAAATGAAAAACTTTATACTTATTAATTTGAAAAATTCAGGATGTTACAGCCACAAAGTTTCCTTTAAGGGAATTGAAGTGGATCGTGCTAAAATAGATGTCATTGAAAATTTACCTCCACCAACTAATGTCAAAGGAGTGAGAAGTTTCTTGGGTCAAGCAGGATTTTATCGACGATTTATAAAGATTTTTCTTTAATCACTAAATCTCTTTGCAATCTTTTGAATAAAGATACACCTTTTGATTTTTCTCATGACTGCTTGCATGCCTTTGAAACATTAAAAAAGAAATTGATTTTAGCACCTATAAACAGCAGATTGGAATTTACCTTTTGAATTAATGTGTGATGCTAGTGATGTGGCGATATGTGCTGTTTTAGGGCAAAGAAAAAACTAAAATTTTCACACAATTTATTATGCAAGTAGAACTTTGACAGAAGCATAGCTTAATTATGCTACTACTGAAAAAGAATTATTAGCTGTTGTATTTGCTTTTGACAAATTTTGATCTTATTTGATAGGTTCAAAGGTAGTTGTATACATGGATCATTCAGCTCTCAAATACTTGCTTGTAAAGAAGGAAGCTAAACCAAGATTGCTTTGCTGGATTTTACTCTTACAAGAGTTCGATGTGGAAATCAAGGACAAGAAGGGTGTGGAAAATGTGGTTGCCGATCATTTATCTTGCATTGAGCCTAAAGATGAAAACAAATTGCAGGTTACACCAATCAATGAAGAATTTCCAGATGAGTATTTAATGATGATACAAACTCCTCCATGGTATGTCGATATAGTTAACTACTTGGTACAAAAAATTCTACCTCCTGAAGTTACTTATCAACAAAAGAAGAAATTTTTCTTTGACTTGAAATACTATTTTTGGGAGGAACCTTTTCTATTTCGACATTGTGCAGATCAAGTAATAAGGATATGTGTACCTGAAGAGGAGATGGAAAGCATACTCAAACATTGCCACACATTGGAAGTTGGGGGCCATTTTAGTGGAGCAAAAACAGCAACAAAAATTTTACAATCAGGATTTTATTGGCCCTCAATTTTTAAGGATGATTTTAATTTTGTTAAATTATGTGATCATTCTCAAAGGGTGGGAAATATTTTTAGAAAACATGAGATGCCCCTAAATAATATTTTAGTGATTGAATTATTTGCTGTTTTGGGGTAGATTTTATGGGTCCTTTTCCATCTTCATTTTCTAATAAATATATTTTGGTTGTTGTAGATAATGTCTCCAAGTGGGTGGAAACTGCTGTCTTACCAACCAATGATGCAAGAGTGGTGGTGAACTTCATTAGGAAAAATATCTTTTTGCGATTTGGAGCTCCTCCTCTATTAGCGATGGAGGAAAATATTTTTGCAACCATCAATTTGATGCTTTACTTGCTAAGTATGGAGTTACTCATCATGTGGCAACACCATATCACCCTCAAACAAGTGGTCAAGTGGAGGTTTCAAATCGAGAGTTAAAGCGTATACTTGAGAAGACGGTGAATATGTCACGAACTGATTGGGCAAAAAAATTAGATGCTGCATTGTGGGCATATAGGACGGCATTTAAAACACCAATTGGAATGTTCCCATATAGCTTGATGTATGGTAAAGCATGTCACTTACCGGTGGAACTTGAGCATCGCGCTTATTGGGCAATAAAGACACTTAATTTTGACATGAAAAATGCAGGTAAAAAGAAAATATTGCAACTAAATGAGATGGACGAGTTTCGCAATGATGCTTATGAAAATGCTAAGATCTATAAAGAAAATACTAAACGGTGGAACGATAAGCATATTTTGAGAAGAGAATTCAAGGAAGGGGAGAAGGTGTTGTTATTCAATTCAAAACTTAACTTTTTCCAGGAAAATTGCGATCTAAGTGGACGGGACCATTTGTTTTCTCACGAGTTTTTCCATATGGAGCTATAGAAATTCATCATGAGAAAAAAGGGACATTCAAGGTCATTGGACAGCGGCTGAAGCCATACATGGATGGAGATGTTGGCAAGGAAATCTTGTACATCGATAAGGCCAAACAACAGTAACAGATTGGAGGAAATCTAGCTGAAGACTTTAAACTTAGCGCTTCTTGGGAGACAACCCATGTTTTCTTTTACTATATTTAGATTTTATTTTTATTTTAGTTTATTATAATTATAATTTTTGATTTTATTTTGTAGGATTGCATAAGTTTGAAAGTCGCCGGGGCGGAGCTGTTTTCTACACCTGAATTAATGGCTATTTTTGAGAAGGATGGAGTCAGAATCTAGAAAAATGTTTCAAAGAGCGATCGTAGGCAATTGCCTTAGCTTTCCAGAACAAAAATAATCAGGCCATTTGGACATCTATAGCTCCATATATCACTGAAACAATGAACGTCGCGTGTGTATAATTTTAACATGAATCAGGAGAGAAATTCTGAACTTTTTACATTCTTTTTGTTTTTCCTTTTCCTTTCCCATTAAGGACAATGTGGTATTCAATTTTGGGGGAAGGGGTACAAATTTATTTTTATTTTATATATATTTGAAAATAAAAACAAAACAAAAAGGGATTTTAATTAGGCTTACCATTACACTTTTGAGTTCTTTATTATGCTAAAGCATTGAAATAATTTTTTTTAGGATAGACAATTGATTATAAAGCAAGATTAAGCATACCTATTTACTTTAGGATTATTGAATTTTAAAACTCCTTACACAATTGTGACAGTCATGTGATTATACATAAAAGAAAATTGTGATATTTTTTTTTTGCGATTATCCCTTTTGATCTAGTCCTAAACAATGTTTAAGTAAATAAAGTGATGATGATCAAATAATTGAATAAATAAATTCTATCTACTCCAATGTTTTGAGTTGCTTAGTAACTAGGGGTATTCATCACCAATGTTTACTTTTACGTCAAACAACAACTTGAAATATGAGTATGCAAAGCACTCTAAGTTTGTGACTTGTTGAGTAACCGAGTGAATTCATCACAAATATTTGTATTCATGTCAAAAGGCAAGTGACAACTTAGAGAAGAGACTAAAAATTAAAATTAAAAGTTAAAAATTAAAAAAAAAACTCTACTTTGCTACTCGGTTTGTAGTAGTGAGAAGGGGAATTCACAGATGAAGTTGTTACATACTATAATTACATTAATTGCATGACAAATATGATTGAGTTTGGAATTATGAATGAATACTTGCACTGGAGAAAGTGAGTATGCTTGGTTTTACTTTATTTGCTATTGTTTATATTTTAAATCGCAATTTTGTTGCTTACATGATGAGATCTCTTGGTGTGATGAGCTAAGCATATTATTGATTATTATTCCTTTATTCATGATTTTACTTTTTGCTCGAGGACAAGCAAAATCTTAAGTTTGGGGGTATTTGATGTGTCTAATTTTTATATAAATATTTGTACTTATTTACCCATAAAAAATTGCTTGTATTCGTCTATCTTGTTTATAATTTAACTTATTTCCATAGATTTCAGTTAATTAAAGGAATAAGATTTTTTGATGCAAAAGGTGAATATTTTCAGTAAAAATTAACATAGAAAATAAGGAGAATTGATTGATTAATTTTTATTGATTTGTTGAAATTTGAATTTTACAATTTGGCCATGTGAAAAACAAAATATAAATTTTAAATTGCCAATAGAGGTGAAAATGAAATAAACAAATTTAAAAAGGGGTTAATTGAGATAATGTGATTATTAGTTAGTTTAATTAATTTAAACTAATTAATTTTAATTATAATTTGTTTAAATTCTAAATTCTGATTTTATTTTGTATGTGTGCAACACGTGTTTCAAGAAAAAGAAAGAGAAGAAAAAGAAGTAAGAAATAAATAGCAAATCAAATAAGGAAAGAAATAAATGTAGTGTGGGGTTTTCTGCAAAAATAAACCATAATTCCCACGTTCGGATCCCTATAAATAGAAGAGCCAAAAGCAATAGAGGGACACGCAAAACGAAGAGGATGAGCGATGGCTACCTCTAACAAATAAAATAAAAAATAAAAAAAATAAAAGAGAGAGCTTCAAGGCAAACAGAGAGAGAGAGAGAGAAAGAGAGGCGTTGCGAAGTGGATTGGCGGCTCAGCTACCGAGGCACCATGTCTGGCGACATTAGCGCCAAGTCAAAGAAGCAGACAGAGAAGGACAGAGGAAGAGAAAACGACGCGCGACTCTGTGCTGACGTAGGCGCGCGGTTCGAAGCAGGAGAGAGAAACAGAGGCACTGTTTGGGCACTCTGATTTAAGGCTCGATTTTTGAGGTGTTGGTTTGCAAAGTTTTTCTTTTACAAAAACAGTTCTTTTTGTATCTCTTCTTTTTTTCTATTTTTATTATGCAATCCAAGACAGTATTTGTTAGTTGCAACTTTATTATGAACTAATTTTATTTTTCTAGGGCTTTGATGTAACCTAGTTTTGATACCACAATTTTTAAATTCCATATTATTTTTCTATTTTTCCGTGGTTGTGTATTTGATTTTTGTTCTTTATGCGTACAATTGTTTGGAAAACTTTTGTATGATCTATTAAATCATGGAGAGACCGAACTGGTAATTTTTGATTTCGAATTAATGAAATTAAACACCGTTACAAGAGCGAACCGCTGTTAATGTGACCGTTAAGATATCCATAGATCTTAATGAATTTTCAATTAGTAATTTGTACATGAACTATGACAAATAATTAGTTGAGAATATTTTTGATATTGCTTGAGAAAGAATATTGAATAATTTGGAGGTTTTGGTCTACAACTTGGAAAAATAATATTTTTATTCACATGGAGTTATAAATTGTGTGGGATTAACCGGTTGAAGTCAAAAACCCTAGAATTAGTTTTTGCAATTAATAAACAACAAAATTTCATATTCCACTCCTTTTTAATTAATTCAGTTAGTTCTTTAGATTAATTTAATTTAGTTGCTTTCTTTATTGAATTTCGATTTTCCAAATAGTAGTTAATCTAGTAAATTTTGGTACTCAATAAAATAATCAGTTCTTGTGGGTTCGACACTCTTTTCACTTATCTATACTAAGTGTTGAGATTTTGTACACTTGCAAATATTCACATAACTTCTTTCTACAGTTCACCTCATATGAGAGGAGGAGTGTCTTGATCTTTGCCTGCGGGGAGAGTTGCTTTTCTGGTTCTCTTGACGTTCTGAACGGGAGGCATCGCCCCGTGCACACCTCTCATACAAATGAATCCTTAGATCGGTCCCCTGTTGTCTGAAATTGATGATTTGAAGGAGATATCCTGACCCCCGGAACCTCGTGAGGCCATCGATTCGCCGGAAGCATTATGGACTAAGATATGATCGTGTAGAGGGCGAGGTTCATGGCACAGTTTATGACGGATTTTTAGGGAGCCCCTGTAATGCCCTTGCCCCTAGCTCAGACAATTTATACAATTTATAAGACAAATTAGATACTATGTAGTACAACTGCCCACCACAGATTGCCTCTCAAAAGGTGGTTAATCGGATTGGTGACTCTTGATCATAGGCTATATTATTTATATTATTATATTCATTGTAATTTCCAATGTAGGATATTTCTCAAATTCCCTTCACCATATGCACAACCGAAGGGGTTTTTACCTCCTTCATATAAAGGGTGGGCCCCATGGCTCATGGCCATGTCACCAAGCTATTCAACAGCATATGGCTTTGCTGTTTCATACTTTCGTGGGCCCCCCATCACCATTCATTTTTCATTTCATTAAATTACAACATATACTAAAGTTCTTTTATACCAAAGAACCAACAGCCAACCTTTATATATATATATATATATATATATATATATATATATATATATATATATGAAAAACTACGGGGTGTTACATCCCCCCGGTGCCTTTCTGTTGATAGGAGCTCGATTAGGCTATTGGGGCGGATTCAGCTATTAAGGAGGAATTGGGTCCTCCACCGAAATAGATTGTTGAGGAAGAGAGTTGGCTAGATGGCTTGAGGTCACTGCTCTCCCTCTTAGTCAAGGGGGCATGGCGGTAAATCTTATCTTTGATGTAGATCTGTGTTGTTTTTCATAGACGATGCAATCTATTGCTGCTTATTTTGGTATGGGAGCAAATGATAGTGAGTTTGAAGGAAACTACTAAAGATCTAACCTTTGATCGTCGCCATAAAAAGTGGTTAGTGCTCCTGAGATTGGATATGGATCGTTAATTGAACACTTTGATCTGAATCCAACGATTGCTGAAGCAGATGATGGACTTGCAAAAAACCTGAAACATCGGAGGTGGCCCCGACGATAGATCTTCCGATGCTCAAGTTAGAACTAGAGAGAGAAAGAGAGTTTGAGAGAGAAATTGCATATTACCTTCTGACTGAGGAGAGGGGAGGTATTTATAGGCCTCAGAAATAGTTAGGAGATAGATATAAACCCATTAGATTGATATGATTCGATTATCTCCTATTGATTCTCCCCTTAAGAGATACTCACTTATTCGGGGATAAGAGATTTGACTTACATCCCTCATAAGCTGGGTATCTCTCCTAGTGGGCCCAGTCGCTTTTAATGAGGTTGAAAGTGGCACATGTCTTGTAGATGAGCCTGAGGAAGACCCGGACCTGTTAGAAAGGCCCGTTATGGTAGATCTGCCCACAGAAGCTTTAGGATTTGTACTGGAATCGTATGACCATGATTTAATGCGATTTTTACCATTATTAGTATACATCCAAGAGATCTAGAATGAGATGATGCCACAGAGCAGGAGGCCCAATAGGGAGGGCACAGAGAAAAGAGCGGGAACGCATAAGAGGATGAGGGTGAGAGGGCTAATTTAGGATGAGGGTAAGGAAATTCTAGGGAGGAGTTTCTTAGGAATTTTTTAGGGAGGAGTTTTAGATTGGGTTTTTAATTATACTTATGTTCAAAGTATACATATAAAAGAACTAGTTGTACAATATGACTCCAATTTCTTGTTTCTCACTAACCATCTTGATATTCAACACAACTGTGTTTGATCTGAATTCCAAATCAAACTTGGTACTTAAGCTACCTATCTGAACAATATTTGTATCTCTATTTACTTGCAAGAATATTCATATCTATATTTGTACTCACCAGAAGATAACCAATGATTGTAAAAGAAAATGAAGATAATAAATATTTATATGGTCACAATATTTGGATTTTTCAAAAAGGTCACAAAAAGTTTTGCCAAATTAACCAAATTTTGGTCGCATTTTCATTTAGTTGAATTATTTATTTAGTATGCAAATTGTAGTTGCAAAAAGGTTGAGGAGTTCATGTTTTCATCATCCTTAGTAAAATCAAACCCACTATGTAGACATTAATAAACTAGGCTACCGTAGTTTTTTTTCCAGATAATTCCAATTTTGATTTTATAGTACATCTCAACAAGGAACGACCGTACTTATTCAATTTATCTCTTTGAACTTGTATGCCATTAGGCGGGTGTTTTCCAAAGAATACTTGCTCAATTTTATGTTGAATACCAACGAACTTAAATATATGTAAGAGTTGAATCTCGAAAAATTGACAGTTCCTGAAAGGCTTACACCAATTTGGTATTGGTGGACAAACCTATAAAGTGAATTCCTCCCTTCCTCATCATGTTATTGATCACCTGGATGACCCGACAAGGCAATCTATCTTGCCAACATATCGCTCTATTTTCAGTCAAGTCTCAAATTGCACAAATTTTCATCGAAAATGTTTTGAATTTTGGTCTATTCAGGCAATAATCGCAATTAGAGTAATTATATTTATTTGTAAGGGTAGGCTAGTCTTTTACCTATTTTTATAAAAAATATATATTTATTTGTAAGGGTACTTTAGTAATTTAGTCTTTTACTATTTTTTGGCCCTTAATACTACTTTATAGTTCCCTTCTTGTACAATGAACTCTTTCATGTTCTGAAATATAAAACCCTAGCCCTTTTTTCTATTCCCTTTTGATTCCTCTTTGAATCTGATTTGGATTTGGATTTGGATAATTATCATGGTATTAGAGCTCTTGATTTTGGATTTGATTTCTCTTCTTCACCAGCGACCTAATTTCAAGCATGATTTCTGTTCTGCACCGGCAACCTGATCTCTCTTCTTCATCGGCGACCCGATTTCTCTTCTTCTTGGTTTTGTTTGTGATTTCAACCCTGAGCAAGCACCTGAACACTTTGGTTGTAGCCACCTCAGAAGCACCGTTAGGAACCAACGACTTCTTCATTGCTTTCTTCGCCGCGGCCGCTGGTTGATTTGGGTGACTCCACCATCACCGGTTCCGATCACCTTTTTTTGTACCAATAACCCCAAACCGATATTTCTCTTCATTTTTTAATATTTTCTGGATTGTCTTTTGTTCGAGCTATAGTTTCTAGCTTTTGTCAGATTCTGCAATTTGAGGGTTTTGTTAGATTATGCAAATTTGAAATTTTGTTTGCCTACGCAATGGCTGGTAATAGAGATAGTTCTCTTCAATACATTAGTATGAGGTTGGATTGGAAAAATTATTCATATTGCATTATGTGATGAAATTTTTTCTGAAAGGCGAAAAGATGGGATTATGTTTCTGAAACTATGAGTAAACTCACATAAGTCTACAAATTTTGATAGGAAGTAGATCATCCAAAATTTATCATTTGGATAAACAACTATGTTGAACACTCAATAGGTACCCAACTAGCAAAGTATGAAACAACGAAGGAGGTTTGACAACATCTTGTAAGACTGTATACACGTTTAACTTTGCCAAACAATATCAGTTATAATTCGATATTCGAGCTCTTGAACAAAAAGACATGAGCATTCAAGAGTTCTTTTTTGCAATGACAGATCTTTGGAATCAATTGGCTCTTATAGAATCAATTATGAGCTTGTGCAACTTATATTGCTCGCAGAGAGGAACAATGCCTGGTTCAATTTTTATGGCACTTCGTGATGATCTTAAAGGACTTCGTGGTTCCATTTTGCATCATGTCCCACTTCTTTCAGTTTATTTGGTAGTTAGTGAGCTTTTAGCCGATGCAATACGTCTTAAGTCATAAGCAGGAAAATGAATTCTCCCGACACCCAATCCCTCTGTTCTGGAAGTTCCTTCTAGACCTCCTGATCACAATGAGAATAAACATTATTCAAAAGTTGGGATTGATGGGTGCAGCTTTTGCAAGCAAAGGGATCACGAGAAGGCTCAATGTCCTAAGCTACTGAATCGACCACCACAACAACACCTACAAATGCAAAAATTCAGGCCCCCGCATTTTGGCAACCAATCACAACCACGACCATATCGTCCTCCATAATTTAGCACTGCAGCAACTATACCACCATCAAACTTCTCTAACTTTGGATTCTCATCCTCAAATTCTACACTTGCAACCCTTTTCTAAGTAGCTTCAAATGCTCCTTGCTACACATCTGCATGCTATGTCTATCTCTTCACCTATAGGTCAGCTACCCGGTAGTTCCTCAAGTATGTCCTCCTCCACATGGGTTTTAGATTTTGGAGCTTCACACCATATATCTCCTGATTCAAAATATTTTATTTCTTTGTGTCCTACATCATCTGTGTCTGTCATGACTGCTAATTGTACACCTATGCCAATTTTGTCGTCATGCCTCATTTATCTCTTTTTAATGTTTACCACATTTATAAGCTTACACTAAATCTTGTATATGTTAGACAATGTGTGATTCTGGTCACTCAGTGTCATTTTCTTCTACCTCTTATCATGTGCAGGATCTGTAGTCCCAGAAGCTTATTGGGACATGTCATAGAAAAGGGAGATTATATGTTTTGGATAAGCTGAGGTGTCAATATTTGCAACTCCTAGTGTTGACTTGTCTTCATTTCGTTTGCAGTCTTCACCTTCTAGTTTCTATTTATAGCATTCATGTCTTAGTCATATTTCAGTTTCCCACTTAAAATTCTTAGCTTCTACGGGAAGCTTATAAAATTTGCAAACACATGATATTTCTGATTGTAGTGATTGCAAACTTGTCAAATTTACTGTTTTGCCTTTTAATCCAAGTACTTCTTGTTTTGTTGCACCATTTGATTTATTCCATTCGGGTGTGAAGGGACATTCTTCTGTTATTACAAAGGAAGGGTCTCGATATTATATTTCTTTTATTGATGATCACACCCATTTTTGTTTGGTTTATCTTAGGAAACCTCATTATGACTTCTTTGGCATTTATATAAACTTTCAAGCACTTGTAAAAACTCAAATTCTATTGTTATTAAGTATTTTAGATGTGATGTGGGTGGTGAATATACTTCCAATAAATTTGTGATTTGCTTGCTTTAGATGAAATTGTTCACCATACTTCTTATACATATACTTCTGAGCAAAATTCTGTTACTGAAAGAAAACATAGACATATTGTTGAAACTGATTGTTCTCTTTTATTGTTATCATCAGTTCATGGTGAGTTTATGGATTATCAGTTCTTGCTGTAGTCCTATCATCTATTTTAGGCTTGTCACCTTTTGAAAAATTATATGGGCATGCTCCTAACTATTATTCCTTGAGAGTCTCTGGTTTTACTTGCTTTGTCCCTCGTCCACATGAAAAGCGTACGAAATCATCATCACGGTCTACAATTTGTGTGTTTCTTGGTTATGGTGAAGGGCAAAAGGGATATCGTTGTTTTGATATATAAAAAACTATATGTATTCCGTCATGTTTTTGTTTCTTGAGCATATACCGTTCTTTTCTATTGCTGCTACTATACACAACTTGACTAAATCTGATCTCATCCATATTGATCCTTTCTCTGACCATAAGCATTGCTTTTCTCCATTTCTTCCACTACTGATTCTAACTCATCTATTACTCCTATAGTTCATTTTCCTCTTCATAATTCTCCCAAGGCTCACATTGTTATTTCTAGAATTTCTCACAGTCTGACACTGGTGATACTCCCCCTCATCCTGCAATCACCCAAGCTCCTTCTGAGATTCTGGTTTATTCTTCTCATTATTCTCAGCGCACGAGTAAGTCTACTCATTTACCAAATTTTGTTTACTCTTGTTATTCCACTTCTTTCTCTTTATTTTTAGCATTTATTCACTATCTCTCTGAGCTCTTATCCTATAAAGAGGCAACTTTTTACCCTCATTGGCAACATGCTATGGACAAAGAACTTTCTGTTTTGCAAAGATAGACACCTGGAATTTGGTACCTTTAACTTCTGGTAAAAGTACAACTAGTTCTCATTAAGTTTATAAAATCATGACCAGGTTTGATGGGAGCATAATAAATCTAGATTGGTTGCTAAGAGATTTGCTCAGTAGTATGGTATCGATTATGAGGAGATTTTTGATCATGTTCTAAAAAGACTACAATTCGTATTTTTTATTGCAGTTGCATTTGTTCATCAATGACATATATCTTAAATGGATGTTAAGAATGCTTTCTTGAATGGTGATCTGCATGAAGTTTACATGGTTCCCCCGTCCGATGTATATCACAATCTTAGAGAAGTTTGCAAACTTAAGAAAACTTTATTGGTCTCAAACAGGCACTTTTGTGTAATACCCTGATTTTTCAATTAATGGAAAATTATTTATTTTGCACGTAGTGTGCACGTGCAATATTTTGTTTGGATTATTTTATTATGATGTGTATATATATATATATATATATTTGTTCTCAAATTATTTTGTACAAAAGACTTTTTTTTAATAAATAAGAAAGCCTTATTTTAATTTAATTAAAAGCCCTTTTTCTTAAAAAGCCCAAATATATTTTATTTTATTTATTTTACTAACTATTTTGGCCCAAGAATAAAGCCCATGAACGAATCTATTTTTAATTAAACTTGTCATGTAGAAGACTAATTTATCATTATTTTATTTTTTGTACAAATTAAAATGTACAATTTTGGCCTAGTTGCATGCACGTGCACTACACGTACACGTGCATTGCACACCTTTTCCCATGGCCGGTATGCATGCTTTTTGGAGGGATTTTTGAAATTAGACATGGTGATCATGGAGGTGGTTATGTGGATGTGGGTAGTTTTTATAACTCCTACTCTAATCTTGGCCCTCCATCTTTCAACCACCTAATCAATCTTGGCCCTTCATTTCACTTGTTTTCTAGTATAAATACCCCCCCTCTCATGGCTATTTTCATATGCAATTACATACTTCCAAATTATAGTCTTAATTAGTAATAGTGTGAGTTATAAAAGATAGAGAGATTGTGTGGGATTGCTTGATTGTTCCAAGGAGGAGTGGCCGGCTACTACAAGAGGGAGCTTGCGGTTTGCTTAGGGGCTTGGAGGTGCTCGCATTCGGCTAGGAAGTGGTGCCTCTTGTTGCAAGGACTTGATTGCTTTTTGTGTTTCCTCTCCATTCAAGGTGGGTAACCTTTCATATTTCTAATGTAGGAATCTATGCTAGATTTAATTATCAAAGATGCATGAAAAAGAATACTAATAAGAACACACTTTAATTGAAAAGTTAGTGTATGAATTGATTGAAATGATTGTGATTAACTTGTGTGTAATTCTAGCATGAAATTAAATTGTGTATGATTATTAGCATGAATGAATGATGGTGGTTAAATTCCCTTAAGAATATTGCTAGCATGATGCATGAAAATTTCCAATAAGAACGCTTGTTAATTGTATTATTGAAACATGAAATTGATTAAGAAAAGGGCACACTTTAATTTGAAAAGAGTGTTTTTCTTGAATAATTGAGATGTAATTATGCTAATTGATAAGTAATAGTATACATTGTGACATAGATGAACTAATGAAATTACTTTGTTATCATGAAAGAAGAACTACTCAAAAATTTGTAGTTTTGAGTTTTACCCATTTATGTGCTAAATAGACCTTTATGTTGATATGGGTATGGATAAATCCAAAATATATGTGTTGTTGAATAAGAATTAATAACAGTGAATTATCATAAGAAAATTGTGAATAAAAAAGGATTAGAAGACTAATTGATTATTCAATGTCGAAAATAAAAAGTATAGTAGTCTTAATGAACAATTCATTAATTTGTGTGGAAAAAACTATGTTTTTAGTGCAAAAATTATTTTATACTTGCTGTTATGAAAATTATATGAAGAGGATTTAATCTGGAATTTTTCAGTAGTTTTTACAAAGGCAATATGAACCAAGATTAATTTGAACATCGAGTTGTTTTTAAAACAGTACGAAAATGACTCATATGGATTTTTTTGGGTATCGTGACAACCTGAGCTAGTAGCTCAGGCGGTCACTGAGTGCGGCTGGCTTCTCCGGGTTGAGCGGTTCGAACCCCTGTGTTCACAACGTTTTTTCACACCATTTGTAAATATATAACTTTCGACCCGAAAGCCATATATACTAAATTTGCCCCCTTCATATTGCTAGCACAGTTCGGCCATACGGCGGGTGCTCTTGGCTCTGTTTCCGTTGTGCCTGGGTTCGATTCTCACCCTCGGTATATATAAAAAATACTTTTTTGGGGAGTTTTAGATGTCCAAAAAATGTGAAAAAAATGTGGTAATTCTCATAAAAATGTAAGGAATTTTATAAGAATGATTTGGATATTATTTGAATAAATTTTACTATGGTTTGGAGTCAAAAAGCATATATAGACATATGGTTCTAAATGGATTATTGGTATGAAACTATAACTTGAAAGAATAAGTGAATTGGAACATTAAGAGTTGATTTGGCAAAAAGAAATGTGATTATATGATATGATGCAATTATTTTCTCACTTGTGGAACAATATGAGGTGTGCATATTGTTTAGTGATGTGGAATTATTGATGTGATAATTGATAAGTATATGCAAATTTATGTGCGATGATGAACTTGTGAACAAATAGAAATCATGAATTGAAAAGAGAATATACATGTGAGTATGAGAACTCAACATGGAAATTTATAAGTTGAAGATTGTGAAATGAAATTTGAAATAGAGTAGCTAAGTCTCCCCGGCATTGAGAAATGAAATGAAAGGAAATTAGACCAAGGTTGGTCATGATGAAATGAATGAATAAGTCCGGTTGATGGAGAGGCTAACTCTAGAGATTAATTTTATTCATGATTTTTAATAAAACTAAGGATTAGTACATAGTGGAGACGTGATGAAAGTAGGAGAAAAACACGAGTGAGGGCCATCGGATTGCGGCGGAGAGTATTCCACAGGTTCTTCACGATGAGTCATGACATGACGTGGGTACGGCTCCAGGGTGCCGTGGCGGCGGAGAGTATTTCACAGGTTCTTCACGATGCGTCGTGACATGACGTGAATACTGCTCCAGGGTACCGTCCCTGTGGTGACACTGGTGGGATGTTTGGTGACTGTATGAGGATCGTGTGCCATGAAGGAGGCTGAATTGTCCATAGGTTCTTCACGATGCGTCGTGACATGACGTGGGATTCCCCTCCAGTTTCTGTACACGTGCTTGCACTCATAGATCATCTAAGACACTACCGTAGTTACAGTAGTAGATTAAATCATAACGAGGGATTGAACCCTATAAAGATGAAGAACGAATAAGGGCTTGTCCTCGGACCTATGTAGTATGGGATGCATAGAATCCGAACAAGTGCGCATTAGTGTCATGTAACATTAATAAATGCATTAAGGATTAAGTGCACAATCACAACACGACATCAATAGGGTAGTCCCTTTAGTTTGAATTGTGACAAGTTTGTGTTTGTTAAATATGGAAAGTTAAGTTATACTATTTCCGGCATAGAGAGGATGGCCGTGTATAATGTTCGTCGGTTGAATAAACTGACGTACCCACAGTCTTATATGCAGGTAAAAGACTTGTTAAAGATTAAAGAAGAATGGATGCTTAAAGATTATATCATGCTATTGCACTTTTATTCAATTGTTGTAAATTTTACTTCCGCTGTGCAAAAGAAAAGTGTAACATTGATGTAATCTCTGATGTATGATGAAAAGTTTTAATTTCCCTGTAAAATTGTACTAAAGAAAGTGAAAAGATCCTGTAGAACATCTCGAATTCAGTGTATTTGGGATTCGGGGCATTACAGAGTGGTATCAGAGCCATGCTTTCTACACTTTCCACACTTGTACAAATTTATAGGGAACGACACCCTAGATGTGGACATTAGAGTGTGTGTTTGAGTCTAGAGATTTAAATGTAAGTGACTTACATTTGTGTTGCTCTATGACTCATGCTTTTTCCTCTCTATTTCTAAGATGGCTGATCACTTCGACCCTGCTGGAGGCGATGATTGGCTTGTGGTTTCTCTTCAGAGGCAGGTTGAGACGCTGCGAGAGAGAGTCGGATTGTTGGAGGCTCAACTGGCGAAGCGAAAGGACGACTTCTCTGTTCTTAGTCATCGGGTTTGGGAACTCGAGAAGAGGAAGAACCTGACTGATGTGCTGAAGGATGAAGTTGAGGAACTACGGGAAGAACTTCGAGTAGCGAAGAGGACCCGTAGGAGTTAGATTGTTGTAGCTTCTATTTCTTTCATTCTGATGTCAAAAATGTTTTTAAATTCGAATGTATAAACTTTGGAATTCAATGAAATACAAGTTGGTTTAAATTCTTGTCATATACTTCGAATTTGATGAATCTTTTGCATCAGAATATGTCGAGAAGAGGAGCTAGGAATGGGGAAGGGTTGGATCGGGAGACTGAACTGGCAAGGGTCTACCAGACGCTTAATGCAGTGGCCATGAACCAAGGAAGGGGGCCGGCGAATCCAGTGCCCGAAGCGATTAAGCTAGTGGAATCGTTCAAGAGAATGAAACCACCCGTTTTCAAGGGAAAGTCAGACCCAGATGCGGCTGACAACTGGATTCGGCAAGTGGAGACAATCTTTGAGGTGTTGGAGACCCCTGAGGGTAGCAAGGTCAAGTTGGCAACTTTGCAGCTGGAGAAGGATGCAGCGGTTTGGTGGCAATCCATGAAGAGGACCATGGGAGGCATGGTATTTGGCTGGGAGGAATTTCTGGAAGAATTCCGCAGTCATTATTTCCCCTCCGACGTCCAGGAGAAGAAGGCGATGGAATTTCTGTCACTTCAGCAAGGCAGCATGTCGGTGAGAGAGTACGAGACTAAGTTTACTCAGCTCTCCAGGTATGCGCCAGAACTGGTGATGGATGAGGCGAAGAAGGCCCGTAAGTTCAAGCATGGACTGAGACCAAGCTTGAGATCCCGGATGATACCCCTTGGTATCAGGCGATTTGACAAGTTGGTCAAGAGGGCGGCAGCGACGGAGGCGAATATGGAGCAGTTCCATGTTGTTCAGAACCGGAGGAACAACTGGCAGACTGGTAAGAGGCCCGCACCTTCTGGGAGTTTCAAGGGGCAACCATCTACACAGAGGTTCAAACCGAAAGGGGCGAACGCTATTAGTGTGGCTGGAGGACCTGGAAACAATGTGGTGAGACCTCTTGCGGTGACTTGCTTTAACTGTGGTGAGACGGGACATTTCATGTCTCAATGCTCCAAGCCACGGAACAGTAATCGCAATGCACCAATGCAGCAGTTTGGGAAGAGGCCGTACCAATCAGGGCGAGTATTTGCCTTGACGGAAGCTGATGCTGAGGAGGCAGATCAGGTCATCTCTGGTACGAGGGCTAGTGTTTAGTGGTTTTTGTCATTTCTTCTTCCCGTTCATATTGTGAAACTGTTATGTAATGGTGTGAATTATGTAACAGGAGAACTTTATCTTAATGGAATGAAAGCTGTTGTATTGTTCGATACTGGATCCTCTCATACATTTGTGTCTCCTAGATTTGCTAAAGTGTTGGGAGTTGAACCGAAGATTTTTCCAAGCAAGATCTTAGCAGTAGCTACTCCGTCAGGGGAAACTTTAACCGCTGATCGGTATTATGCTGATTGCGAGATTGTGATTGGGGATAGAACCTTTGGCATTGATCTGATCGAGCTGACTATCTTGGGAGTCGATGTTATCATTGGCATTGATTGGATGTCGGTGTACAGTGCAAGCATCGAGTGTAAGACCAAGACGGTAACAGTGAAGGCTCCAGGTGGACCTGAAGTCATGTTCCAAGGGAAGAAGAAGTGTTCTAGGCTGGTGGCAACTATCCGCAAGGAAGAGACTCCTGTGGAAGTGCAAGGGATTCCTGTGGTTCGGGACTATCCGACTGTGTTCTTGGAAGATTTTCCTGGGTTACCCCCGCATCGTGATGTAGAGTTCAGCATCACTGTTCAACCAGGAAGTGCACCCATTTCTAAGGCACCGTATAGGATGGCTCCAGTGGAACAGGATGAGGTGAAACAGCAGATTGAGGAACTGTTGGGAAAAGGCTTTATTCAACCTAGTGCGTCACCTTCGGGAGCACCAATGCTTTTGGTAAAGAAGAAGGATGGATCGATGAGAATGTGTATCGATTACCGGGAGCTGAATAAGGTCACTGTTCAGAATAAGTATCCGATTCCTCGAATTGATGATTTGTTCGATCGTCTACAAGGAGCAGCTATTTTCTCCAAAATAGATCTTCGATCAGGTTACCACCAAGTTCGAGTGAAAGCTGAAGATGTGCACAAAACTGTGTTTAGAACTCGACATGGGCATTACGAATTCTTAGTTATGCCATTTGGAGTGACGAATGCACCTGCAATCTTCATGGACTTGATGAACAGAGTTCTGAGGCCGTTTATTGATTCTTTCGTCGTGGTGTTTATCGACGATATTCTCGTGTACTCCAAGTCTGAGGAGGAGCACACTGAACATCTGGCAGCAGTTTTGCAGAAGTTGGAAGAGCAGAAGTTGTATGCCAAGTTATCCAAGTGTGATTTCTGGAAATCTGAAGTGGCATTCCTAGGTCACATCCTTTCTAAGGAGGGAGTGGCAACTGACCCTCAGAAGATAGAGGCAGTGAGAGATTGGGCTAGGCCTACTACAGTGAAGGAAGTCAGAAGTTTTCTTGGGATGACTGGATACTACAGGAGATTCATTCAAGGTTATGCTCAGATAGCTGTACCGCTTACTGGACTGACCAAGAAGAATGTGAGCTTCAAGTGGACTGAGCAATGTGAGGCGAGCTTTCAGGAGTTGAAAGAGAAGCTGACTATTGCACCTATTTTGGCTTTGCCTAGAGCAGGTGTTGAGTATGATGTTTATAGCGATGCTTCACATCGTGGGCTTGGTTGTGTCTTAATGCAAGAAGGAAAAGTAATCGCTTATGGGTCTAGGCAACTACGACCGTATGAGAAGAATTACCCGACTCATGATCTAGAGTTGGCTGCGATTATCTTTGCCCTGAAGCAATGGAGGCACTACGTGTACGGTGAGAAGTTGAATATGTACACGGATCACAAGAGCTTGAAGTATATATATCAGCAGAGGGATCTCAATCTGAGGCAGCGGAGATGGTTGGAAGTGCTCGAGGATATGCGACCTGAGATCAAGTATCATCCTGGAAAAGCTAATGTTGTGGCTGATGCACTTAGTCGCAAGAGCAGTTTAGCCAGTTTGATTACAACTCAGAAGCATCTGATTGAGGAGTTGGATCGAGTAGGTATTGAGGTTGTCTTGCAAGGATTGGGAGCATCTTTGGCTCAGTTGAGGCTTCAGCCTACTTTGAATGCAAGGATCATTGCAAGTCAGAGGTTGATGCTGATATTTTGTATCTTTGTATCTTTTCGTTCTTGTTTGAGTGTTGTATTTTGTTTCTCACTCTTGATTGTAGTTCCGAGGACGGAACTATTCTAAGGAGGGAGTGATGTAATACCCTGATTTTTCAATTAATGGAAAATTATTTATTTTGCACGTAGTGTGCACGTGCAATATTTTGTTTGGATTATTTTATTATGATGTGTATATATATATATATATATATATATTTGTTCTCAAATTATTTTGTACAAAAGACTTTTTTTTAATAAATAAGAAAGCCTTATTTTAATTTAATTAAAAGCCCTTTTTCTTAAAAAGCCCAAATATATTTTATTTTATTTATTTTACTAACTATTTTGGCCCAAGAATAAAGCCCATGAACGAATCTATTTTTAATTAAACTTGTCATGTAGAAGACTAATTTATCATTATTTTATTTTTTGTACAAATTAAAATGTACAATTTTGGCCTAGTTGCATGCACGTGCACTACACGTACACGTGCATTGCACACCTTTTCCCATGGCCGGTATGCATGCTTTTTGGAGGGATTTTTGAAATTAGACATGGTGATCATGGAGGTGGTTATGTGGATGTGGGTAGTTTTTATAACTCCTACTCTAATCTTGGCCCTCCATCTTTCAACCACCTAATCAATCTTGGCCCTTCATTTCACTTGTTTTCTAGTATAAATACCCCCCCTCTCATGGCTATTTTCATATGCAATTACATAATTCCAAATTATAGTCTTAATTAGTAATAGTGTGAGTTATAAAAGATAGAGAGATTGTGTGGGATTGCTTGATTGTTCCAAGGAGGAGTGGCCGGCTACTACAAGAGGGAGCTTGCGGTTTGCTTAGGGGCTTGGAGGTGCTCGCATTCGGCTAGGAAGTGGTGCCTCTTGTTGTAAGGACTTGATTGCTTTTTGTGTTTCCTCTCCATTCAAGGTGGGTAACCTTTCATATTTCTAATGTAGGAATCTATGCTAGATTTAATTATCAAAGATGCATGAAAAAGAATACTAATAAGAACACACTTTAATTGAAAAGTTAGTGTATGAATTGATTGAAATGATTGTGATTAACTTGTGTGTAATTCTAGCATGAAATTAAATTGTGTATGATTATTAGCATGAATGAATGATGGTGGTTAAAATCCCTTAAGAATATTGCTAGCATGATGCATGAAAATTTCCAATAAGAACGCTTGTTAATTGTATTATTGAAACATGAAATTGATTAAGAAAATGGCACACTTTAATTTGAAAAGAGTGTTTTTCTTGAATAATTGAGATGTAATTATGCTAATTGATAAGTAATAGTATACATTGTGACATAGATGAACTAATGAAATTACTTTGTTATCATGAAAGAAGAACTACTCAAAAATTTGTAGTTTTGAGTTTTACCCATTTATGTGCTAAATAGACCTTTATGTTGATATGGGTATGGATAAATCCAAAATATATGTGTTGTTGAATAAGAATTAATAACAGTGAATTATCATAAGAAAATTGTGAATAAAAAAGGATTAGAAGACTAATTGATTATTCAATGTCGAAAATAAAAAGTATAGTAGTCTTAATGAACAATTCATTAATTTGTGTGGAAAAAACTATGTTTTTAGTGCAAAAATTATTTTATACTTGCTGTTATGAAAATTATATGAAGAGGATTTAATCTGGAATTTTTCAGTAGTTTTTACAGAGGCAATATGAACCAAGATTAATTTGAACATCGAGTTGTTTTTAAAACAGTACGAAAACGACTCATATGGATTTTTTTGGGTATCGTGACAACCTGAGCTAGTAGCTCAGGCGGTCACTGAGTGCGGCTGGCTTCTCTGGGTTGAGCGGTTCGAACCCCTGTGTTCACAACGTTTTTTCACACCATTTGTAAATATATAACTTTCGACCCGAAAGCCATATATACTAAATTTGCCCCCTTCATATCATTAGCACAGTTCGGCCATACGGCGGGTGCTCTTGGCTCTGTTTCCGTTGTGCCTGGGTTCGATTCTCACCCTCGGCATATATAAAAAATACTTTTTTTGGGAGTTTTAGATGTCCAAAAAATGTGAAAAAAATGTGGTAATTCTCATAAAAATGTAAGGAATTTTATAAGAATGATTTGGATATTATTTGAATAAATTTTACTATGGTTTGGAGTCAAAAAGCATATATAGACATATGGTTCTAAATGGATTATCGGTATGAAACTATAACTTGAAAGAATAAGTGAATTGGAACATTAAGAGTTGATTTGGCAAAAAGAAATGTGATTATATGATATGATGCAATTATTTTCTCACTTGTGGAACAATATGAGGTGTGCATATTGTTTAGTGATGTGGAATTATTGATGTGATAATTGATAAGTATATGCAAATTTATGTGCGATGATGAACTTGTAAACAAATAGAAATCATGAATTGAAAAGAGAATATACATGTGAGTATGAGAACTCAACATGGAAATTTATAAGTTGAAGATTGTGAAATGAAATTTGAAATAGAGTAGCTAAGTCTCCCCGGCATTGAGAAATGAAATGAAAGGAAATTAGACCAAGGTTGGTCATGATGAAATGAATGAATAAGTCCGGTTGATGGAGAGGCTAACTCTAGAGATTAATTTTATTCATGATTTTTAATAAAACTAAGGATTAGTACATAGTGGAGACGTGATGAAAGTAGGAGAAAAACACGAGTGAGGGCCATCGGATTGCGGCGGAGAGTATTCCACAGGTTCTTCACGATGAGTCGTGACATGACGTGGGTACGGCTCCAGGGTGCCGTGGCGGCGGAGAGTATTTCACAGGTTCTTCACAATGCGTCGTGACATGACGTGAATACTGCTCCAGGGTACCGTCCCTGTGGTGACACTGGTGGGATGTTTGGTGACTGCATGAGGATCGTGTGCCATGAAGGAGGCTGAATTGTCCATAGGTTCTTCACGATGCGTCGTGACATGACGTGGGATTCCCATCCAGTTTCTGTACTCGTACTTGCACTCATAGATCATCTAAGACACTACCGTAGTTACAGTAGTAGATTAAATCATAACGAGGGATTGAACCCTATAAAGATGAAGAACGAATAAGGGCTTGTCCTCGGACCTATGTAGTATGGGATGCATAGAATCCGAACAAGTGCGCATTAGTGTCATGTAACATTAATAAATGCATTAAGGATTAAGTGCACAATCACAACACGACATCAATAGGGTAGTCCCTTTAGTTTGAATTGTGACAAGTTTGTGTTTGTTAAATATGGAAAGTTAAGTTATACTATTTCCGGCATAGAGAGGATGGCCGTGTATAATGTTCGTCGGTTGAATAAACTGACGTACCCACAGTCTTATATGCAGGTAAAAGACTTGTTAAAGATTAAAGAAGAATGGATGCTTAAAGATTATATCATGCTATTGCACTTTTATTCAATTATTGTAAATTTTACTTCTGCTGTGCAAAAGAAAAGTGTAACATTGATGTAATCTCTGATGTATGATGAAAAGTTTTAATTTCCCTGTAAAATTGTACTAAAGAAAGTGAAAAGATCCTGTAGAACATCTCGAATTCAGTGTATTTGGAATTCGGGGCGTTACATTTTGAGTTTGGTTTTGAGAAGTTCTCTACTGTTATCACCTCTCTCAGTAATCATAACTTGGCTCTCTTTGTCAAGTGTACCCCTACAAGTCGTATGTTATTATCTCCATATATTGATGATATGATTATTACTGGTGATAATGTTGATGTGATTGCCATATTAAAGTTCAAATTAGCATGTCAGTTTGAAATGAAAGATTGGGTCCTCCAAAGTATTTTTTGGGTATTGAATTTTCCATTTGTCCAAAAGGCTATATTCTCTCTCAGTCTAAGAACACTGTTGGTATAACACTCCGTAAAATTGAGTTATGACAATTTTGCCCCTCGGGTGTTATGCACATGTATTCTGTACTGTTACGAGTAATATTCGTAACATATTTTATATAAATGTCATACGTATCTTATATTCCGATTATTTATATATTTTCAGTTTTCTCAAAACTCGTTTTCATCCTATTTTGAGCCAACCCAAACATTTATTTTAACCTTCGTGTTTTACGTACATTGCACGTGCTTTCAATACACGTGTCGATTTTTGTTACGTGAAATATTCATAACATTATTGTTCTACCTATTTTTTAATTTGACTGTTTTCGTTCTCTCAAATTAATTTTTAATATTTTTGCACTTGCATCGCACGTAAAATTTTTCATATGCATTGTTGTCCCTAAAATTTTCAAAGAAATAATGCACATTTTACTTCTCACTTTATTTGTTACATTTTGTATTATTTTTATATAAATCCATGGGCCTAAAACTTCTTTCGAAGCCCACAAAATTTTAATTAAATAAAACCCTATACAACTTGTCATGTATAATACCCATTTTCATTCAATAAAAATAAATAATTAAATTATGTGTGAGTATACACAAAGCACGTGCACGTGCACACGTGTAATGCGCACACTCCAAAAGAGAAGGGGGCCGACTGTTACTTGGTGAGTTGAGAGAGAGAGTGTGGGTTAGTGGGTTGATGAGGTGGACTATTGGTTATATAAACTACCCATAATTATCCTATAATTACCTTACATCTTAAGCCATTTCCATACACAAAAATTAATCAAAACCTAGAGGATTAGATTGAGGTGCTTGCGGGGTGACCTTGCTGTTGGATTTCGGAAGAGGAATTGCTTGGCTTTTTGTAAAGTTTTGGAGTGCTTTTGAAGGGGATTGTTACTAGTACACTCTTCTAATAGGTGGGTGTCTCTACTTGCTTTCTAATTGTATGTAGAATTCATGCATTTTGAATTGTTTAACTTCTAATGTTTTTGTATGATGCGTATTGTATAGTAGTTGATGAATGTGGAAAGTTGCATGTTAATGAAAAATTATAAGGAAGAATAATGGTTTAGTTGAACTACAATTTATATTAAATTATTTTATGTGATTGTCATGCAAAATTGTAGTATAATATGAGTAGATTTTGCAGATGAATTGCAAATAAAATTGAGTTGTGTTTGATTGGAGTAGATTATAAATTTTGGAGAGAATTTTCTTCGTCATTTTAAATAAAGTTAGAAATAAAAATATGTAAATGTGTTAGTAGAGTAATGAGTGGAATTATAAAAGGCATATGGTGTATGGAAATTCTACAACAAAAAATTGCTATTTACATTGTTGCGTAAAGAATCACTTAATTATAAATAAAATCAGTAAGAATTCGTTACTGGAATTTTAGAAATATATTATGAGGACAATTAAATTTGATGCAAATGCTAGAAGTTATATTGAATGAATAAATGAGAATGTGTGAATAAACCGAGAGTTGGTTTTTAAAGTTTTTAACTCCTATATGATTAGGGTTGAGGCTTGGTCTCTGTTTCTAGCGCGTGCGCCCTTGCGCTAGGCGCTGCCATGTGGCATCGGGGGTCTCTGTGGTTGTGGGTTCGAGCTGGGTTGGCTCTGCTTTGTTTTCAAAAAAAATTTAAAAGGCAGAAATGATGAATAGTTGGGTATTTAAATACTCAGAGCACTTTAATACTGAGCACTGAGTTTAGTTCAGTGGGTTGGCATTTGGTTATCTTGCTGTTGGCGCTGGTTCGAGTCAGGGGGGATGCAGTTTGAGTTTAAAATATTTTTTGTGATTTCGAGTATTTTTTTTAATGGGGAAATTTCATGAAAATTCATAAAAATATTATTAGAACAATTTAGAGTTATTTTACACTATTCTAAAGATATTTTGAGAATCTAAAAGACATTTTATTCATTTGTTGAGTTGGAGTTCAAATTTAAAATGTATATGATTGAAGATATTAAAGTTGATTCTAAACGAAATTAAAGTAAAGTTTGAATTGAAAATAAAGAAATTTAAGTGATGATTTTAAAGAAGTTTGGAACTAAAAATAATAATTTAATTAAAGAAATGAGTTTTGATTGAAATATAGATTAATATGGAAAGAGCTGTAAATATTTGAAAGTGATTAACTTTGAAGAAACGGGTTTCGAGAAAACTTTGGAAGTGATTGGTTTGATTGGTTAATTAAAAAGTCGTAAGTGAAATTTGATTTGGAAATTACTATGGAATGAGTTATGGAAGTTGAATAATTCATGATTAAAGAGAATTGTTGAATAAAAGTTGAAACATTTATGTTGAGATTGGATATAACCTATTTGATCTCTAGAGTGAGATGATTGTTGGAATCTAGAGGCTAGGCGAGACCCTTGGTAACCGTCATCTGTGATTAATTGAAATTTGAGTAGTAACCAGTGTGGGTTGACTCTCTCTTTGAGAAGTAGCAAGTATGGATTGACTTTCTCTTGTATTGATGTAAGTCCGGTTGGGTAAGCTAGCTCTAGGTTGTGGATATTATAACTAAACCCTAAGGTTAGGCACTAAGGGGAGATGTGATGAAGTATGGTCAAACATGAGTATGGGGGCATAAATAGCACGGTGGGAGGTATCTCCAGAATTATCAGGGTTGAGGCTCGCGGTGGAGAATATTTCTTCAAAATTATCGGGATTAAGACGGCGCTCGTGGGGTATTTGTGTGATGAGGTATCTATGACAGCGCGGTATGGGTTTCGTCTCCAGAATTATAGAGGTGTGAGGTGTGATGGCCGAAAATCACTTGCGGTGGGAGAACGACTCACACGAATTATCGAGGCTATAGCTCGCGGTGTGGGTATTAGCCTTCAGAATTATCGGGGGTGTGAGGCAGTGTGTCCAAAATTACTTGCGGTGGGAGTGCGATACTCAAGAATTATCGGGTGGTACTAGATACTCACAGGATACCTCAAACATACATTACTCACCGTAGTAGTAATTCATAGCGAGGGATTAAAACCCTATATTGAGGAGTATAAGGGCTTGCCCTCGGACCTATGTGAAATGGGATGCATAGAATCCGAACAAGTATGCATTAGTGCATCGTAGTGTAAATCTGCATTAGGCATCTAAGGCATATCATACACTGACATGTTTAGGATAGTCACTTGTACACTTTGTAGTGCATTCAAGTTTGTGTTTGTTAAAGTACGAGAATCGCTGTTTTATAGCATTACGTCAGTTGTATGACGTGCCCACAGTTTTTTCAGTGCAGAGCTTGGATTGGCAAAAGACATAAAGATGAATTGATGCTAAAGATTACTTTCAGATTTTAATTATTGATGTTAAAGTTGTAGTTATCATATTGTATTTATTTAAATTCTGCTACGTTGATGTAAAAGAACAATGTTGTATGATTTTTTTAAAAATTCCTTGTAAAATTCTACGAATTTGAAGTAAAAGATTCTGTTGTGCTACGAATTACCATGTTTTGGAATTCGGGGCGTTACAGTTGGTATCCTTGAGCGTGTTCGTCTTACTGATGCTAGAACAGTTGATACTCCTTTAAGCCCAATATTCAGTATTCTCCTTCTAACTATACTCCTTTGTCAGATCCTACTTTATATCGCACTATTGTTGGAAGTTTAGTCTACCTCACCATCACTCATCCAAACATTGCTAGTTCATATTGTCATTCGGTGTGTTGCTTCTCCTATCACCGTTCATTGGGCAGCTATTTTTTGTATTTTGAAATATCTTCGAGGTACCATCTTTTAGATTCTTTTGCTTCCATCCACTTCTTCCTTGGAGCTGCGTGCATACTCTGATGTGGATCACGGGCATATCCTACAGATCGTAAGTCTGTTACTGGTTGCTGTATCTTTGTAGGCGGTTCTCTTATTTCTTAGAAGAACAAGAAACAAACAATATTCTCAATCTTCTACAGAAGCTGTGTATCCCTACATCGAGATTGATTATCATTTTACTCATCACCACCTCAAGCATGTCACCATTACTTTGCCTTTTATTTCTTCTTCCTTGCAGATTGTAGACTTCTTTACCAAGTCACATTCCATTTCACATTTTCGTTTCTAGTAGGTCTCGTTGCTTGTTGCAGCCGCATCGTGAGTTTAAGGAAAATATTAGAGTAATTATATTTATTTGTAAGGGTAGTTTAGTCTTTTACCTATTTTTTGGCCCTTAAGGCTTTATTATTCTCTTCTTGTACAATGAACTCTTTCATGTTCTAAAATACGAAACCCTAGCTCTCTTTTCTCTTCCCTTTTGATTTATCTTTGAATCTGATTTTGGTTTTGGATAATTATCAATTGCTATATTTGAAGATATGTCTTTTGTTCACATTAGATGTTCCGACTCACTCGCAGCAGTATCATTTATCTCTATTACTATGTTTCGATAGTTTGGATTCAATAACTTCCTTCTTATCAGAAAGACATCTTAGTTAATGTTCTTTTCTTTCTGTTAAGGTTAACAGGGAGATTGAGAAAAGGTTATTGGATTGATTATAATTGAGTACAATGTCTCCTATATATAGGAGGGAAGCAAATACTAAACTAATACATATTTTGATATAGGACTAAATATCTAATATAATATCTAACACTACGGTGGATCGAACAGTGTGAGTTTGCCCACCAAGTATTAAAATCTCTAAACAGTGTGAGATTTGGTAAAGAAGTTCGTTGTCTGTTGTGATGTGGTCACAGAATGAAGTGAAATGGTCCCTGCCTTAAGACGCTCACGAACATAATGGCAATCAATCTCTATGTGCTTCGTTCACTTATGAAAGTTCGGGTTGCTTGCAATATACAATGCACTCTGGTTATCACAATGAAGAGGAGTAGGTCATGTAAAAGTTATACCCATATTTGATAACAGCCATCGAACATAAACAATTTCTCTAGTAGTAGCTGCCTTCGCTCTGTACTCAGCATTCGTGGAAGAACATGCAATGACTGCATGTTTCTTGCTTCATCAGGAGATCAGCAAATCACCAAGAAATAGACAAAAACCCGTGGTAAGCCGTCTGGTAATAGGATCACCCGCCCAATCTAAATTAGAATATGCACTAAGTCCAGTTTAGATGTAGAAGGCATGAATAATGAGCGAGTGATAGTGCCTCAAAGATATTTGAGGATCCGAAGCAGAATACTATAGTGAACTGATCTAGGAGCTGAAACAAACTGGCTGATAATACTAACTGCATAAGCAATATCAGGTCTGGTCATGCATAAGTAGACAAGCTTTCCAATAATCTGCCTGTATCTAGTGGGATTGGGAAGGATCTCACCATCTGTGGCACGTGAAGCTCTAAGGGAGTATTAGTTGATCGACTGGCAGATACGCATGCAGTGAAGATAATGTTTGATGTGTATTTATGCTGGGAAATAAGTATCTCACAAGATCCGTGGGCAATCTCTAGACCCAGAAAATAACGTAGTTGGCCAAGATACTTCATATGAAGCTGCTGATGAAGGTAACCCTGAGTAGATGCAATGCATGTAGATTCATCTACAGTAATAATTATATCATCAACATATAGTAGTAGAAGTATCCTCCCATGCGGTGTTAACCGCATAAACATAAAGTGGTCCTGTGAACTATGACTGAAACCGATATGTATGATGATAGTGAAAACACTCAAGCCAAGCTGTAGGAGCCTGTTTTAAACCATATATAGTGTGGCGCAGACTACAAATATGACGAGGAGGTGTGTTAAGGCCAAGAGAAAGCTGCATGTGAACAACCTAAGATAGAGTACCATGAAGATAGTCATTCTTCACATCCATCTGATATAACTGCCACTGATGAACGACAATAACGACAAGCAAAGTGTGAACTGTAGTCATCTGTGCAACGAGAGCAAAAGTCTCATCATAGTCAATGTCATACTCCTGACTAAATCATCGGGCAGCTAGACGAGCCTTGTACCGCTCAATGGAGGCATCAAGTCAATATTTGATCTTGAAGATCCACTTGTAGATAACACACTTGATATCTGCTGGTAGTGGAACATCCCAAGTACCAGTCTGATCAAATGCACGTAAATCCTCTGCAATAGCTTCCTGCCACTCGAGATATTGAATTACTTTCTGATAGGTTCTAGGCTCACATGTGGAGTGTATGGTGGTGAGATGTGCAGGGAACTGTGATGAGTAAGAGGCAAGGGCTGCAAAACCAAACTTGTCAGTGGGACCAATGGCATCAGGTGTATAACAAGCCGATGGGATGCCTGAAGTGGTACGTGTAGACTGACAAATAGGTGGTGGATGTACATGGTATGGGGGTTAGGTCGGTTGGGTGGGGGCATAGGGCGGTGTGATACAGGTGGTATGGGTGCATGTATGTGCGATGATGCAAGTGGTATGGGAGAAGCCTTGGTCGGAGGGACATGAATCATAATGTCTGTGTGAGGTGGGAGAGGAGCCAAAGGAGTGGGATCGAAGGGAATTCGGGAAGAAGTGGCCGAGGAGGTAGCAACAAAACCGAGGAATCGAGAAAGCTAGTATCCTTAGGAGAGGACATGTAGTAAGGAAAGTCTTCTACAAATGAGACACGTGAAATACGGACACAATGCGCTAAAAGATCAAAATAACGATATCCTTTGTGCTCTGAACTGATTCTTAGGTGAACGTACTTAACAGCGCGTGCTGTCAACTTTGTGTACTCATTGGGAGGGAGAAGAACGTAACAGGTACACCCAAAGGTACGGATTATACTGTAGTCAGAAGGTGAGTGATGAAGAGCCTCATAAGGTGTCGTACTAGATAAGGCAGACGCGGGAGTGATGTTAATGTGGCTGACAGAAGTCATGATAGTTTCAGCCTAGAAAGAACGAGGAACAGAAGATGAGAGTAAAAGAGCACGAGTCATCTTAAGAATATGAAGATGCTTTGCGTTCAGCTACACCATTCTGTTCGTGTGTGTGAAGGCATGACTGCTAAAAGTGTGCCGTGAGATTGAAGAATTGCATAGTAGTGAAAGTGTACTCACGAGCACCATCTGAACGAAAGACTTTGATTTGCACACCGAACTGAGTGTGAATCATGGTCGTAAAGACCTGGTAAATAGCAGGAATCTCAGATCGATGGCACATAAAAAACACTCATGTGTAGTGTGTGAAGTCATCGATGAAACTAACATAATAGAGATAGCCTGTGCTAGAAAGAACAGGAGATGGTCCCCATATGTCAGAGTGAATAAGTTGAAATGCATTGGTGGACTGAGAAATATTTTTATTAGTAAGGACTAAGTGTTTTGCCAACTTACAACCCTAACAAATAGATAAATGAGTGAAATTAAAATTACTGAGAACACCACTACAAACTAAACTTTTCAAACGAGACTCACTAACATGACCTAAGCGTATGTGACACAAGTCGGCATCAGAACAAACGACACTAGCAAAACTAGAACTAGAACCATGAGCATAAGGAAAATCAAGATGATGTAGGAGACCACATCGGCTAGCCCTCCCAACTGTATGACCAGTCTGAGGATCATGTATGGAACATCCCAGAGAAGTAACGGTAACTGTAAGGCCATTATCGCATAAAATACTAATGGAAATAAGGTTTTGATAAATAAAGGGCATAAAGTACGCGGGGTAATGTGAGAGAGGGAGTGTTAATAGATCCTAACTGTATAGTGAGAAGTAGTGAGCCATCGGCAGTGTATAGTGATGGTGAGTGAGAGGTAAGTGTAGTGCTAGTGGTAAGGAGTTTATAGTTGCTAGTAAGATGATATGATGCACCAGAGTCTAAAAGCCAGGAAGATTTCATACCAAGAGTAACAACGAAAGTAGGGGTAGGGGCGCCAGTATTGATGGACTGACCCGAGTTCTGAAGGTCCAGCTCAACGAAGCGTCACTGAGGAATATCATAAGGAGCAGGAGGAGACATGACTGGAGTAACGGCCATTGCATGAGGTGTATGAGAAAGAATTCTAAGAGGAGGTACACCCTATTGCTTCTTGTGTTACTGTGCCTGAACCAGAAGATGTGGATGCTGGATAAAACACTCACCATAAGTATGACCATTCTGCTGACAGTGGATGCAAGAACGTAGATGATACATGCGCTCAAAGTGACCAGTCTGCTTGCAAAATAGTGCAAAGATGACTTAGGCAATCAGGAAAACTACGATGGTCAGAAGGATTAGGCATGGGGTTGGTGCGAGGTTTGTGGGAGGAGGTGGCACGAGGGGCGACAACAAGAACACTCTCATTGTTGGATTTTGGGGTAGAGTCAGAGGTTGGGAGAGCGCGCAACCGAGTTTCTTCAGCAACAAGTTTAGCAATAGCAGCTTCAAGACGAGGAACTTGGTCTCGGTGAATCAACTGACTGCATAGGGACTGATACTCTAGTCGAAGACCCATCATAAAAAACATAAACTGGCGACGTTCACGAGTAACATGAATATCACTATCCTTGAGTTGTTGTAATTCATGCCAGATACTGCGCATGGTTGTGTAATGATCCTGAATGTTGTGATCACCCTGACGATCAAGACTAGACTGAATAAGGATCTGGTACTCATGGGCTCTGCTAGCCTGAACATACTGAGTGGTCAACTGGAACCAAAGTGCCTTAGCAGGATGAACGATCAGCACGAAGAGAGCGGTCAACGGAGGAGATGATGAAGGTAATGATTTGACGATGCTGATCATCCCAAGCGGTATGGGTGGTGTGTTTCAGTTTCTTGTCTTCTTCAGAAGCGGCATCGACAGGATCTTTGAGACGAGGAGTGGAGCCATCAATGTGACCCCATAAAGAATGCTTGAGAAGAGTAGCCTCAACAGAGGCAGACCAATCAGTCCAATCATTAGCAGAGGAAAGGGGGAAGTCAGTGAAGACTAGAAGATACCGACGAAGTTGGGGTTCCAAGGAGAAACACAAGTACATGCAAAAAAAAATTAGGACGACGACAACGATCTGCAGCGGCAACAACAGATGAGCGAGAGTAGTGAGAGGTAGGATTAGGGTTGGGGTAGGGTTAGGATTAGGATTTCGAGTTTGGATTTGTAATGGGTTGGGATTTCGGATTTGGGTTCAGTTTTTTTTTTTGGAATCAGGTAGAGGGTTTGAGATTAGGATATGGGTTGTGGGAATAAAAGAATAGAATTAGGGTTAGGGTTGGATATTGGGTGGCAGCTAAGCATAGCAGAGAAGGTACGAGGTTCGATTTCGGGAGCGAACGAGATCCGGTGGGCGGAGTCAGGACATGGGAGTTGTAGCGGTGGAAAGTGGCGCGGGGATTTGGTGAGTTCGAGGATGAGAGGTTATCGGGATTAATGGTAGGGTGGGAGAGGTGCCGGGATTTGGGGAGGTGGGAGTTGTTGAGGGATGGTGGGATTAGGGTTCTTGCTTGTTGTTGATGGGATGGTGGGAGTTGCCGGAGATGCCGGGAGTTGTTGATGCCGTTCTTGTTGTTGTTGACTTTTGCTGTTTGTTGAAGGCAGCAAGAAGAAGAAAAAAAAAAGGAAAAAAATGAAAAAAATTTACGTAATTAGGGTTAGGGATTAATAAGAGAGAAAGAAATTCAGATTTACAGCTCGGATACCTTGTTAAGGTTAGCAGACAGATTGAGAAAAGGTAATTGGATTGATTATAATTGAATACAATGTCTCCTAGATAGGAGGGAAACAAATACTAAACTAATACATATTCCGATATGGGACTAAATTGCTAATATAATATCTTACACTTTCATCTGATCACTCTAATTGCTTCAAGCTAGAGATCGATTTTCACAAGGTGTTTGTAAACGAATGAAACAAATTTAAAAATCCTTTAAAAATAAGAAGATTCATCAAACTTTTGCTAATGTTGCATCAAAATCATCATGTATCTACAAATGTCCATGACTCACTCCCTTCACCTCTGAAAGTACATGAATCTGTGAAGCTGAGGTTCTAAGAGCTCAGCTCACAAGCTCAAAAATTAGTACTTGAGAAACAAAATGGCTATTACAAACAACATAAAAAGACACCATATTGTTATTAATATAATATACGAAGCAATCAAATCATATGAGCTCTATCAAGTTGCCATTCCACAATGGTGTACCGACATTGTTGTGCATCATGGTTGCCCAATGTCGATCCGGAGGCGAGCACAAGAACGGGTTGCTAAAATACTCTTGCACCGTTTTAAATTCATCCTCAAAAACCACCCATTCATTTGTTACCACTGTCTCGGTCATCACTCCTCTCACATTCTGTTTCTGACTAAGAGATGAGAAGAAGTTCTCATCGTGTTCTATGTCAAAAACTTTATCCTCTCTTTGTTTAAACATAATACCCTCGTTCATTTCAATTAAAGGCACGTTGTGATGCATGACCAATCTCTCCAAATCCTTGATATCCTCGTCGGGGATCCTCTCCACTGGCGGCAATTCGGTTGCATTTAGGACTCCCAGCGATCTGCATACCTCAAAATAGTTGGTGAGCTGTGCACTTTGCTCGCCAGCCTTCCTCAAAATACTTATGGCCCTCATCCCTCTCTGCCTCTGCTCCTCTCCTCTTAGCGCCTTCGGCTTGGCATTCAATTTTGAACCAAAAACATCGACAAGGATAGAGGCAATCCCATTGCAAATCCTACTATACACATCAAATATCTCAATGACAGCGCAGTCCATAGCATCGAGAATCACACCAATGTCCATTTTGTCCGCATATGGCCTAATCTGCATTAAAAGCCAAAGAAGTGTCTGCAAATTCTCCACCTGAACTATGTCGTAATCTTTGCTCCCGTACTCAAGCTGGTTCATGGACAAGAGCATAACCC